>OY720595.1:10070000-11270000 GCA_963151315.1 Nymphalis c-album
TTGAGTTAAAAAGATCATATAAGTAAACAAATTAACAAATAGATAGGCTCCTTTATGTTTTGGCCACTGAATTGCGTAGCAACGCTTAAATACTGCAAACATTCTTGTCACCATTCCACATAGACATAATCTATTACAATAATAAAAAAAGAGTTAAAAACTATTTTTATTGAACCATTGCTTGTTAAGTTGTCACGCCATTTAAGAGTATTTTTGAAGTCAATCTATATCGGCTTTCAGAAGATGCAGAAATATTGGCAGTCGTGAGAGCAGAACGATTTCCATCGAGTTAATTTTTAATTTCCTCCGTCTTTCAATAGTTCCATTTTTTTTTAGCAACAAGGCATATGATTGGTACAAGTATAAATTAAACTTAATTCAATATCCTCGTTTTGTGACCTGTAATATAATGTATTTTGTAATCAAAAGTATAAATAATTCGATATTAAAACTTTTGTTGTATTTCCTTTGTCCTTTTATCGTTGGTGGACGAAATAAACTATCATCATAGGAAGGACGGAGCATCGGACTGTGGTTATAATATACTATTGTACGAATACTACCGGCATCGATGAAATAACTGTCGCTATAAACAAAAGTGCCGAGGTAGCCCTACGACATCTCATAGTTGATATTCTATGATTTTTATTAAATATTGTTTTAACACAATCACTGGAATCTCAGCCTAATGTGCGAATGGTATAGGCTCCTGCTGCCGCTTGCCTGAGTTAAATACTACAAGTGAAACATACATTGAACATGTATTCATGTATTCACATTGTATATCTTTCATCTTTATTCGTAACGTAACACGTGGACGGATTTACAATTACAGAAATAGAACTTTAGGAGTTCAGTAAAACGTTTGTCGTGCGAACTCTATGTAGGAGTTAAATTTCTTAAAATCAGACAATTCTTAGCTAATCTCTATTGAAAAAGTTGACTGAAAATTTCGGTAGCCGGAAAGACTGCTTATATTTCTTTACTAAATATACGAATACTTTAGAGTATATCGTGTTAAGAAATATCTTATAAAATGTTTATATATTAATAGTACTTTATTATTTACACGACCTATATGTAATAATAATCATAAAGATATAATAATATAAAATCAGATTATGTTCCAATATAAGTTAACATTAAAATTAAAAATTTAAATACCCAAAACTTCAAAAATCAAAACTATACTACTAATTTTTAGAACCTTTAATAAAATACTACCCGTGACCGCCGTTTCACCCGCATTATTTTTATTATACACGCCAATTACATACCATGAGTATCAATTCATTTCCATTAACTAAATAACAGTATATCTGGTATAGATGTAGCATTATAAATAAATTCCCTTATTAAATTACGTTTATGATTTTAATATATTACAAAATCTTTATTAAAAAATAAGTTGTTTATGACTTGTCTTCCGTTCGACAATTATTTACGAAACATAATTTCTTGCAAAAACTTTTGTTTTCATACGCCTAAACGGTGTGTTTCCAAACGATAAGGCTCGCTTCCTGCTGCGATTATAACTTTGAGATACTTTACGAGATACTCTTCTTATTAACATATTCTAATTTATACAAACATTTTTAGGAATTTTCGTTGATCGTACTCAGTTTTCGAGCGATCTTACAAGGACTAGGAGCTATAAAATAAATCACATTAGGTTAATATTTCCTGAGATTAGCGTGTACCAGCATATAAACTATCCACCTATACTAATATAAAATTTTAGTATAGATTTATATAAAATAATTTAATCTCCTACCATTATCAAAGAAATTTACTTTTGTGTATAGTATTTTTAACCGACTTCAAAAAAAGGAGGAGGTTATCAATTCGTCTGTATGTTTTTTTTTTTTTTTTTTTTTTGGTGTTGTTACCTCATAACTTTCGACTGGATGAATCGATTTCGATGATTTTTTTTTTATTTGAAAGGGTTTGCTTTCCCATTGGTCCCATTTTTTTTTGGTCCAGTTTTGACAGTGGAATCCATGAGAAAACCATATAAGTCGTAAATTTGCATGAGGTATGTGCGCGACAAATGGACGAATAACTCGATTTCTATTCAACGGATTTCGATGATTTTTTTTTTATTGGAAAGAGTATACTTCAAGGGTTGTTTGATGATAGTTTGGTTAGATTCTGATTATAGGATCCATGACAAAGTAACGGAAATCTTCAATTCTTAGTAGCAAATTAACGATACACGACCGAATCTTTTATAGGCTATCTAGATTTATCATTCACCTACCATAACATCGTTATAATCAAGTACTTGTAGTACTATTGTATAAAACACTTCTTTATATACCGTCAATAGTTTTCGCAGCGCTCGCGAAATAATAACTTTTATAGGCAACAGTTAAATACGTTGGGTTACATTGCTCCATTTTAAGAAGGGATCTATAAGTTTTTGAAAATATAATATAGCCTATGTTACTTGGTAAAGACGTAGCTTTCTAAGGGTGAAAGAATTTTTAAAATCGGTCGAGTAGTTTTTGATTTAAATCGTAATAAAAAATCAAACAAAATCAAATCTTTCCTCTTTATAATATGAGTTATGCATGTAAGCATTAGTATATATGTTATGTTTGTAATTGAAACATATTTGAACATCTACTAAAAGTTGAGACCAATTTTGAAAATTATATAATATATCGTATAAGTACTCTTATATACATGTTATATTTATGTATATTTATATATTGATTACTAGTGTTTTTCCCGCGGTTCACCCGCGTAGTTCCCGGTCCCGTGGGAATATGGGGACAAAATGTAGCCTATGTTACTCCCTGATAATGTAGCTTTCCATTGGTGAAAGATTTTTTTAAATCGGCTTAGTGAAACCACTACACGCATAAACATGCGTGAAAGCGTCACAAACAAACTTACTTTCGCAATTATAATATTAGTTAGGATAATATAGATACTTCCCCTTTTTTTTAATATACAGACATTCCGTCATAGTTTATGGTGAAGAATGGTATAACGCAACATCTATAAACATACAGTTTATTTAATTATTACTAGAAATAACTATTTGATTATGTTATGGCTGCCCAACACCCCACCAACTAAATCTATTTAATCAAAACATGTTAATTTATATTCATACATTTAACCATATTAACTAATATTTATTAATTCAGTACCAAAATGCATTTTTCTTTACGTTTCACTGTTTTAGATTAATATATTTAAATAATAATATAAACGGCGCTGTCTCATATGAGCTGCACGTTTAGTAGGTCTACCCATATTCTACAAATTAGTGAGTGTACTTCAGATTCACTAAAAATCGAAAAATAAATAAAAATTTTAACAAAACAAAAACCGACTTCATAGGAAAAACAAATTAATATGCACTAAAAAGTAAAAAAATAATTGCGTATTCTTCTATAATTTGATAATTAACTTACTATTTTCTACTCAACAATATGTAGGACGAATGTGTAGTGTGGTTGATAATTTATTTACAATTATTGTTATTTTTGGAGTCGATGTCAGCTAAGGAAACACTATAATATACCTAGCAATAATAATACGGGAATCTTTTAAAAACAAACAAAAACATATACATTACAAATTGACTTTTATTCGCCTCGTTAAGTTGCGCATGTGACACAAGCACATCTCACCTATAACTAACTATGTATGTAGTTATAAACCCATCTTGGCTGACATCGACTCCAAAAGTAACAATAATTGTAAATAAATTATCAACCACACTACACATTCGTCCTACATATTGTTGAGTAGAAAATAGTAAGTTAATTATCAAATTATAGAAGAATACGCAATTATTTTTTTACTTTTTAGTGCATATTAATTTGTTTTTCCTATGAAGTCGGTTTTTGTTTTGTTAAAATTTTTATTTATTATTATTTATTTCATTAGTTTTACCCCATAATAATTCAATGATAAGCCACTGAAGAAAATGAAAGAACGTGTATACACTTAATGTGACTACCACGAAGATTATCACCTCAAACCAGCCGAAGAGTTCAAACAAGCTATATACTGGTTCACCATTAAATTGGCTGACTGCAAGTCTGTAAGGAAGAGGAAAATATATATTTTAGTACAAGTATTTCAAAATTCATTTCAACGACTTATATTAGGTACAGTCAAAGTAACAATATCTTAAGTTAAGTAAAACAAACGTATTAGAATTCATGAAATTTTAATAAATAGCTATTAGAGCTATGAGCAAATTATCTGATTTAGTATAGTTTTTTTCCAAATATCTAGTACTGCGTCTCGTAATAAGGAAGTTTGCTTTACGCATATATATGATTTTCTTCGTTTTAGAATGATTTTGATCAGTAGTCCCTGAGACAGTTTTTAACAAATTATTTAGCACCCTTTATTTGTTTACAAAGGAGCGCTGAATTATTACAATGCAGCGACGAAGAACCTTCAGAGATAGACGACATCGCAGCCATTTTAAACTTCGTTTGTTGACAAGGCACTGCCTTGCCGTGTCAAGGATATTTTTGTGCGTGGCTAAAATCGGAATTAATATATTCATGCCAAGTTTCATATTATCATATCCACTGAACCAGATAAGTGATCCGTATCTAATTTGGAATCCAGGGTGTAACAAATTTCGTGTCCGACCCGTGAAGTGGTGAATTTTAAAAATGATTATATAAATAGAAATGACTCACTGTACCTAATAACCACTACTCAGTAATGAGGAACACAACGCAGAGAGATGTAGTATAGTAGTAGATATATTTTGTGTTCTTCAGGTGTTTTTAATATGTAGGTTCTTATTTATAAACAATTAATGTTGAGCACTTCGATCAATAATGTACTAATGGGTAAGCGTTTCAAAAACGGTCCGAAAAAGAAGAGCACAAATGCGGTGGTCTTATATCAAATTAGTATGGTCCAATCACAAGCGGCGAGCCTCGACTCGAAAAAACAAAAGTGAAAAATTGACCGAACTCACCTAACATAATATTATATCCCAAGAAAAACGTAACGGGGTTTTATTCATAATTAAATTATATCTACATTTTAATAACGTCTCTTCTGTGATTTATTGACTGCACCAAGTCGATTCATATTGTTTTTTTTTTTTATTGCATAGGAAGGCGGACGAGCATATGGGCCACCTGATGGTAAGTAGTCACCAACACCCATAGACATTGGCATTGTAAGAGATGTTACCATCGCTTACAATGCCAATGCGCCACCAACCTTGGGAACTAAGATGTTATGTCCCTTGTGCCTGTAATTACACTGGTTACAGGCACAAGGGGCATAACATTTATATTGATTAAAATGTATTCCTTATCATCAAGAAACGTGAGCAAATCATCGCCAGTTCGCTAGCCATATAATATTGAATATGCGTAACATACTTTTAAAAGACTTAAAAAAGAGAGAGTTATATATTTTTTTTATTTAACCTTTATATTATCTTTTTGTAAAACAATCGAAAAAGTATTATCGGATCCCGCTATCGCATACAAAAATAACAGTTCAATTAAGATTGAGTTTGTGTTATTTTTTATTGGTATTAAAATGAAGTTGGTAAATTTTAATTCAATTATAACTGAAAAAATTACCAATGATTACTAAAAATAAATTTGAAATTAATGAAGTTCTTTTTTATTTTTAAGATCTTTAGATTGATGGGAAGAGTGGTGTGATGACTGGTACCTAGGATCTACCGAATTATTTTTTAGCTTTTAGTAGATTATCTACATCTTTATTATCTTCATACACAATAAAACAAATAAAAATATTTTTTTACGTAGTTTTTTATTTTCAAGTTTATAGTTTTTGATTTGGTTACTTTTTCACTTGTCCTTTCATTTAATACCCATTATATCGAAACAAATATGAAATTAGAAATATTGAAACAAATATTAAATCTGGTATTTTATACAGGCGGCCATTTTAGATTTGAAATTTGTCATAGCGTATTCTACTAGGCAAGCCCTTTCATTTGATACCCACATCGAACTGTATTCTGCTAGTCTAGCCTTTTCACTTGTTACCCATATTGAGTTAATTGTGAAAAAAATATGTAACCCGCCATTTTGTAGCAGCGGCCATCTTGCATTTTACGATGATAAAGAATGTATTAAATTGTACTATCATCAGAAATAAATGTGTATTTGGTAAACACATTGATCAATCATGTTGATCTGATGATCAATCATTGATCATCAGATCAATTTGTTAACAGGAAGGAGGTCAAATATCAATTACGAAATTTGACCCAAACGAACAAACATGGCAAGCTAAATAAAACCGTTTAATAATAATAATTAATAAGAGAATTGTTCTTTCCAAGACAAAATCAATTGTACTTTCGCACACACTGATTAAGTCTATAAGAGGAACGAAGGAGCATGTCTGACCTAATAAACCGAGTGACTGATAAGCAATTGATAGTAATTGAGAAATGTACGTATAACCTATGCATCTGTAAGTGCTGTTCCTTTTCGTCTTACAGTCAAATTCAAGAAATATATTGTATGTTATCTGTTCGTTTAGGCTATAATAATCACTTTTGAAGAAATTGAACAGTTGAAACTCTTTGATCAATATTAATATAACATAGTTAAGATTAGAATACGTTCAAATTAAAAAATATAAAAAAAAAACTTACACGCAACCATATAAAAAGCAGAAAGCCAGCATCAAGGCTATGCCAGGTAACACGTTAGCTGGTCGCCTCCGAGGGAGCAGGAGAATATCCATTAGAACTACGACCCCTGACACGGTGTGCAACGAATGCTGAGCCCAATATGGCAAATACTTGAACACAGCCATGGGAGCAATTAATTCTGGATCCTTCATCCACAACGCCCAGAATGAAAAATCGGCATACTAAAAATATCAAAGTAAACTTTATTCAAGTAAGCTAGCTTTAAGCAGATTTGAATTATTGAAAGAATAAGTAATTTTACAAGACTTAATTTAATTTAAAGCACTGGTAGTAATGTAGATTCTATTTCTCTTATCTACCAACTACATTCAATGTAAGTAAGTACAAATAAATTATTATTTATGGAGCATGAAAATCATACAAAACTAACTGAAAGCTTTTTTTATTATCTATACATTTTTTTATCGAGTAAAATAATAATGTATTTAACATTTAATGCATTAATTAGGAAAGCTATTATATAAAATTGCTTACTCACTTATTAATTAAAAAAAATTAACATAAGCATATTTTTTAAGAACAATGGCAGATCTATGTCTGGTAGTTTTTTGGCGTCCTTAGATTTCACTTACAGCAAAAAAAATAACTTATTTTATTAGGATTTTTTAAATATATCCTCATTTTTGCTACAGCCGACGTTATTTATTTTTATTAAAAGTATGTCAACTTGTATCAGCTGATGTATGAATTGCCAATAAAAATGTCAACCAAACAAATAGGGATGTAGAGTACAAGTATTAGTATAAGTAGTTACTGCATCGATTCAATTAAACGAAAAATCGATATGGACTGGTTGCTTATGTTTTGATTGAAACGTGCTGTTTTTTTATCTTTAATGAAAGTGGTGGTCAAATGTTGACATCATTGAAGCGAAGCTATCCGTATCAAATTCGTAATTGATTAAAATAGCTAAGAATCATTACGATATTGTATCGATATTAAACAAAATCGGATCTGACCGTGTTAGCTCTATTTTGGGACTTTAAATTGACAATTATTAACTTTTATCTCTCTCTAAATGTTATCTATCCGTTTCCATTTGATTTTATGTGCATGAAGTTTAAGTATTTACTATAATGGGCTATTTTCAAATACGCAGTTCATAACCTCCAAAAAAATTAAACCCGATTATCTTTTTTTTCAGGCTTTCCCAAATAAAAATAGGTCGATTTATAGATTCTGGAACTAACGCCGATTTTTTTTCATTACGGGATGCAATGATTTGACCCCAGACATTTTTTAGTATGGAGACCTGACATTGTTCTTTATAATAGGTAGGCCAAATTGCATATGGGCCACCTAATGGTAAGTGATCACCATTAGGTGTCCCATATGCAATTTGGCCTACCTATACCTCACTTTAAAAAATGGTAACCATGCCTTGAATCAGCATGTGTCACCGAGATTGGGACCTAAAATGTTATGTCACATATTCCAATAGTTCACGCTCATTCACCCTTCAAATCGAATCATAAGAATAAGACCCTTACCATTTACTTAAGACTTTGACTACTAAACTGAGAATAAGAAAAAACATAATTTTGAACCAATTACAGTATTTGCAATATTAGATTGTATTACCACGAGTACTAGAAGTGCTCGTTTATATTTAAAAAAAAACTTACTTATTAAGATAAATAACATGATGCGTCGTGTATTGAAAATACGAGGAAGGATTTAATTGAATCAATCCTCAGCGACTATTATTTATTCTACTAGTTTAAAGGTGAGTTAACGTAATTACAAGCAAATGTATGATTTTCTATTAATTCCTATTAAAATAAAAAATAAAGCTAAATGAAATAAAATAGAGCACTACCGCGCCGCATCGTGTTCGAAGTGAACATTAGTCTTTATTCACACTAATACAAGCACGTTTGCATCATCCATTGCTTGGCTTTATATTGACTTTGTAAGAAATAGCTGATATTACTTACAACACATATTGGCAAAGAAATATATAACGAAAACACTAATGTTTTCATTACATCCAAAACTCTATATTTTAATGAATATTGCGAGTATAATATAAATATATTTCTTAACTGTGTAACATACTGAATTGTTCTTTAATAATATCACTCTTTATCTATGCACAGATTAAACTATTTAATATCGAAGACAGGTAATCATGCTAGTTGCATACTTAGGGCCTCGTCTACAAACGAAGGCAATAATTATATGAAAGGTTATGAACTATTAATAATACAATAATTTCTGATCATGAAACTAAATTATATGAATTAGGAGGAGTGTCATTAGCGCAAGTCTTAGTACGAGTTTTTGCGTAACTGTTAGTTTTTTTATAATATAGGAAGGCGGATGTGCACATGCAAGCAATACTTAGTTTTGTTGTGTTCCGGTTTGAAGGGTGAGTGAGGCAGTGTAATTACAGGCACAAGGGACATAAAATCTTAGTTCTCAAGGTTATATTATTGGCGTTATAAGCGATGGTTAACATTTCTTACACTACCAATGTAGGGCGTTGGTGACCACTTACCCTGGCCCATACACTCGTCCGTCTATCTATCACATATTTAAAAAAGTGGTCGTTCGTTTACATAATTTATTAGAAAAAACTAATTAAAATCAATTCATTTCATATTCTATAGTATGGTTTCAGGTTAACACATTTGCATGATTTTGTTTTGTAATAATTTTTGTTTTTGTATTGAATTGTTCTAGTCGCTATTGATATTGTAATTAAATTCATTCATTTTCAATTAATCAATTAAAGTCACTCATTTTATTAATTTTTGATTTAGTTTATTTTGTAATTTACACTTCTTTTTTCTTTTGCTCGCGTTATTATGTATTATTTACTTTTGGAAACTGTATTGGTCAATGTTTTATCTTTGTATTTTATTTAAATGTGTTTCTTTGTACTGTTTGTTTCCTTAACGAAATATAATAAAATAAAAATAAAAAATTGTTTCTTTAATGGATCGATAATTTTCTGTTAATGTAACTGTTTTGAATTACAGCGAATTATTATCAATATTTTCTTACCATTGTAGTTGGAAATATAATACTTGTCATAAAATAGTCTCTGAACTTCCTCAAACGTCGGAGACGGATCGTTTCCCACTCGCCCAGCTTCTCCTTCCAATCGCAATAGAATGCAATTATAGAGTAAGCCAGCATCATCAACTGAAAAATATATAAAAGCGATTAAACTTGCCCCTTGAACTGTGTAACAACATTTTTTTTTTACAGCATAGGTTGACGGACGAGCATATGGGCCACCTGATGTTAAGTGGTCACAAAAGCCCATAGACATTGGCATTGCGCCAATGCGCCACCAACCTAACTAAGATGTTGTTGGCGATATAAGCGATGGTTAACATCTCTTACAATGCCAATGTCGTTTGCCATTTGCTCTTCCGCCTACCTATGCTATAAAAAAGGAATAGAGTGCACCTGCGTTTGCACAATTTGTGCGCTATAACATATCCTGTGCAGTTGTTTAGTTTTCCTTGTAAATTGCCGCTGTGGCTAAAATCGGTCAGGAGGACATCTTATCGTTAGTATAAAATAATGTCAAGCCGTAATCACTTACAATGGCTCTCGTAATTGTCAAAAAATACGTGACAGAGCCTAGCGACGAATGAAGACGACATAATTAATAGGGTATTGATTAGTATTCTCAAAGTGCGACAAGCTATGTTGGGAGGATACCTTGTTACTATCAAGGTTGTAATTGTTGACAATAAATTTATTATCTTCTATTGATTTTAAGCAATTATGTAGGTACACATAAATGTTTATACATCTATACTTTAATATATAAAGCTGTAGAGTTTGTTTGTTCGATCCGGTTAATCTAAGGAACTACTGGTTCGAATTTAATAATTATTTTTGTGTTGGATAGTATTTCTATCGAGGAAGGCTCTATGCTTATTTTTATCTATATAAATAAAATGATAGAGGTCTGCGCGCATCACGGAAAAACTACTGGGTAGAGTTCAATGAAATTTTCTAAATTTAATTTCTTAGACACTTGGCCCTTATTTAAAAATAAATAAATAAAAATATTGCGATATCTTCATTTAATAAAAGTTTCAAGAAACAATTATAATTTTGCTTGCGATCTTTTTCATGTTTTTTCCTTCGTTCATAAGAAAACTTTATTAATATATCAAGCAACGCGGACGACGTCGCGGGTATCAGCTAGTTTATTATATTTTTATTAATTATACGCGAGTGAAACCGCGGGGCACAGCTAGTTATTTATAAACGCAGTCTTTGTAACTATTTTTACGACTTTTAAAAAAAAATGTATCATCAATTATATCAAATTCTATAACATACTCATTCGAAAATACATTATCCTATTTACAGAGTTTTCTCATTTGAATATAAGAAAAGCAAGATTTAAACTTCATTTATTTTATTTTTATTTTTTATTTTTACTGTAGATATATTATTATTATTATTTATGTATTTATATGTAGTATAAGTATAATAATTTAGTATATATGTATTTATTATATTATAGATATTTATGTAAGCGTAATACATATTATATTAAAATTATTTTATATTATATATATTATATTATATTAAAATTGTTTCTTTTATATAATATTATTAAGAGCATCTAATGTTGCACTATTTATACCTGCTACATAACACTATCTCTTACAGCTGTGGGTTGGCTGGAAGAAATTTCTTTTAGAAATAAGCCCGCCATTGTGAACAATAATTTCATATGTAAAATTACCATGTAAAATTTCTCAGTGCAATAAAGAGTATTATAAAGTTGCCCTTCAAGTACTTGTACAAAGCCTATTCTACTAAACAATGCATATTTGGTACACGCAAGTGTTATTCTTTAAAAACATTATAATTGACGAGCGTATGGTCCCCCTGATGGTAAGTGGTCACCAACAGCCATAGACATTGGTATTGTAAGAAACGTTAACCATTGCTTACATCGCCGATGCGATACCAACCTTGGGAACTAAGATGTTATGTCCCTTGTGCCTGTACAAGTGTACACTGACTCACTCACCCTTCAAACTGGAACACAATAATACCGAGTACTGCTGTTTTGTGGTAGAATATCTGATAACTACCCAGACGA
The DNA here is from genome assembly GCA_963151315.1 of Nymphalis c-album. Taxonomy (NCBI): domain Eukaryota; kingdom Metazoa; phylum Arthropoda; class Insecta; order Lepidoptera; family Nymphalidae; genus Nymphalis; species Nymphalis c-album. The sequence goes on from OY720595.1 coordinate 10,081,787, forward strand.
GCTTACACAAAGCTCTACCACCAGTAATTAAAGTCAACTGCTTCTGTATTTTGTGTCTGTCTGTTAATTTGTTTTTCTTGCAAAGGAAGGCGGACGAGCATTTGGGCCACCTGATGGTAAGTGGTCACCAATGCCCATAGACATTGGCATTGTAAGAGATGTTAACCATCGCTTACATTGCCAATGCGCCACCAACCTTGGGAACTAAGATGTTATGTCCCTTGTGCCTGTAATTACACTGGCTCACTCACCCTTCAAACCGGAACACAACAGTACCAAGTACTGATGTTTTGCGGTAGAATATCTGATGAGTGGGTGGTACCGACCCAGACGAGCTTGCACAAAGCTCTACCACCAAGTAAATTGTATTTTTTCTTGTCTAGTGTACGTTGATTGCCTCCGTTCGTCGTTGCCTCCCGTACTGTTAGGATTCCGTACCTCAAAAGGAAAAAACGGAACCCTTATGGGATCACTTTGTTAACCGTCCGTCCGTTCGTCCGTCCGTCTGTCTGTCTGTCTGTCTGTCTGTCAAGAACCTTTTTCTCGGGACCGTGTGGAGGTATCGAGTTGAAATTAAAACAATATTCTCAAGTCTACGGTCTCTTGAAGCTGTGAAAAAAATCAAACTTCTATGATAACGTAAAAAAAAGATACGGCCGTTTATGCCGACTATCGATAGGCGAGTCGGACTCGCCCAACGAGGGTTCCGTACAAATTTTACATTAAATAACAGGTATGCATAACAGTGCAAATTGTTAGTTTTAGTTAAGTACATACACCAAAATTACTAGGTACTTGTACTTTTGATGTACTGACCCCTAATAATAGCCATCATTGTAAAATATCAGATCATATCAGAAAAGGTTATCAGATGTAGGTTAGTTTTGAATTGAATTTCGATTTTTCTTACATATATATGTGGTAGATTTATGACAACCAATAAGTAAGTGTAACCACAGTGTGTAACGCTTCTATATTAAATAAAGATTGTTTGCTTTGACTTTTGACTTTGAAATAATCTTATCAATTAAATTACACTGGATAAAGTATTGGCTAAACGGAATAATCAATTAATAAAAAAATAATCGCAAAAATCACACTATGTATTTATAATGTAGGAAAACGGATTTAACTGACAGATAAATTATAATAATGCCTTTGTCTCATATATAGATATGAATGCATTTATATAAAACTGAAGAGTTTGCTTCTTGGATCCAGCTAATCTCAGGAACTACTGTTTCGAATTTAAAAAAATAATTTGTGTTGTATCGTCCTTTTATCGAAGAATGCTCTAGACTGATTTTTTCATTATATTTTTATAAATTATACGCGGGTGAAACCGCGGCTCACAACTGATATAACTTAATATACAGTATATCGAATAGATCCAATAACAGTTTCTAATTCAGAAGCGAATCATAGATATTGCAACACACTCAAAAAAACTGACAAAGCTTAAGTGTTGCCAAGAATAAGAATAAAAATTAATATTAGATTATAATATATCAATAATACTTACATTAAACCAGCAAGTAATTAATTTCCATCTCACACGCGAGTATATACTAACTCTAGGGTCCTCATCCTTTGACATGTCAATCGGTAAGATAATAATACAAGCAAGTACAAGATGCGATATAGCAACACCGTAAAAACACAGCCGAACATTTAATAGTATATCACTGCTTTTCGTCATTTTATTATTTATTTATTTATTTTACGTTATAAAACAATGCAGCGCGCTACCACTGCGATTCAAATTCGCGCGTAAAATGATTCAATTCGTCCTTTACACATGTATTTACATTCATCAATTGTTTAAGCAAGACGTGTGTGTTAAGGAATGAAATTGGTAACAAGCACTTTGTTATTGATATGTCTTGTCTTCGAGTATGTTTAATGGCTTAAATATATATTATTTTTATATCATAGTTATTTTTTATTGCAAGTAAAATACACTATATTATATAATCGATCTCAGATCGGCTACCACGACTCTAGCTACGTCGATCTAAGCCCTGATAGACGATATAATTGCATCTGATATGCAATGAATAAGGAAGTAACTAAAAGCATTCACCGAGTAAACGTATTATTTAATTAATCACCCTACTTTGCGCGCTGGTGTATTTTTTAATAGGACGGAAAATGAATTAAGATAACAAAATTGATGAACTTATGAACTATATTTTTGTTTGTCCGTTTTAAATATCAGACGGTTTACTGATATTGGAGCTTGCGACAGGGTACTGTCCATGAGAGAAAATTATTTTTCTAAATTCTAATTAATTATTAGACGGAAACGATTTAGTGGCAACACTGAAAATATGTGTCCAATAATTGTACTTAAATATGAGATGAAATTGGAAGAAATCTGGGTGTTGCGGGCCGATCTTCGTCGGAGCGTAGCATGCGCAAGAGATCCCGCAGCGCGCCCGTTTTTTTAACGGGTAAACCTGCACCTTCATCGTCGGTGAGCCCTACATACTTCCCACTTGAAGTGGAGGAAAGGCGTTTTTCCAGCGCAAAAAATAAAACAAAAACCTGGGTATTAGTTACTAATTATTATGTCTGGTGCAAGTTAGTCACAGGTAATGAATATATTTCTGCATGGTACTCATTGTATTACTGCTACTATTAGGTCCTTACATATGAAATTGGCGTTTTGTATGGGAGGAATATAAAGTATTTTTTTTGTAAAATATATTTACTTAATCAAAGTATGCATCGTTGTTATCTATGCACTTTTGCCAACTCATAGGTAGTTCATTGATCCCTTTACCTAAAAAAACCATGGGAACGAGAATCAATAAACTCTTTGTATGCGGTTTGGACTGCCGCACGGAGTTGAACTTTTTTCCTTGTAAGAAGTTGTCCAAATTCCGGAAAAAATGGTAATCTGTTGGAGCAAGGTCCGGGGAGTGCAGTGGATGTCGCAGACATTCCAATTGTAGCTCATCTAAATTAGTGGTTGTTTGTTGTGCAGTGTGTGGTCTGTGCGTTGTCGATAATCCGATAATCAATATGATATATATATATATATATATATATATTACCAGACTTTCCAATTATATACCTAACATTTGAAAGTCAGGTATAGATAATAATCGTTATCAAATAACTATTACTCTAGGTCCAAGCGTTTGAAGTGCAAACCGAGCAAAAATTTAGAATAAGAGACATTCTTCACAACATTTGTTCGCTTCAGCTTTTTCCGCGGCTTTTAATATTGTTTCCCTGATATGAGACGGGGCCAGTATGTCAAAACAATCATGATGCCTCCCACACGATGAGGAATTGTTATTTCCGGCGTTATCCATATATACAATTATACATATACTAGATTCATTTTGGGATTATGCTATCATGTCAATACATGATAACAAAATCTCAAAAAACATGCAATATTGTGTTGTTTTTAATAAAGATAATGAATTATATTTAATAAAAAAATTGTAACAATCAATTAAACAGTACATTTTATTGTAACGTTATCTAATGCACTTCATTTAAATTTATTAATAACGATATATTTATATAACTTGGACATTATCTTATCCTCAGTGTATACTCAACGCATTTTTTTCTTTGTTTGTAGTTAATAATTCTATAAATATAATACTTAGATTACTAGTTAAGTGTTTAAACGAGGCATGAAGATGAGACATGTTGCGGGCCGGCAAGTCGGCTAGTAAAGAACATTCCTCCCGACTGTACCGGCTTTCGTCGCGTTTGGACTCTATTACCACTTACTATCAGGTGGAGTAAAGTCATTTGCAGCAGCTTCCCAGAAAATATAAAAAATAAATTTAATTTGGCGGTCGGGAAACCCCCGTCAGGAAGTTCTTTGCGATTTTTTTAATGATAACATTACTGTATTTTTGTCCCTTCAAAAATAGCAGTCGTCTCTTCAATATCCCGAGTAAAAACCGTTACAGACCTCGGGATGAAGATTTATAGCGATTTATCATTCCGTTGTCATATACTTAAACAGTGTGTTTGAAAAATCATTTAGAACTCTAGGTTTTGTACTAAGACAAGCTTATCATTTCCAATCAATTACTGCAGTTAAAATCTTATATAACGCCTTTGTGAGAAGCAAACTAGAATATAACTCTATTATTTGGAATCCGCATGAAAAGAAATATGTAGAAATGGTAGAAAGTATTCAAAGGAAATTTATTCGGTGGTTATATAAAAAGCAGTATGGATACTTCGTAGGTTATCCTATAATATATCCCAGTTTATTCCTTTTGGGTATGACCGGCTATAACACTTTAGAGCTCAGACGTAACATAAGTCTCATTGTTTATTTAGTGGAGTTACTGCAAGGGCGCAAAACCAATTCTTTTATATTAGAGTCTGTACATCTGCATGTGCCCGATGGTTATGCAGTTGCACGTCGGCGAACATTATTTGCATTGCCACAGTGTAGAACTGTGCTAGCAAGCCAGGCCCCGCTTACTCGTGCGCTGCGCTTGCTCAATGATCTCACTCATGAGTGTCCGGAACTTGACTTGTTTCATACGCCACCAGCTAAGTTCAAGAATACTATAACTTTTTTGTTAGATAGTAAGTTTAGGTAGTTTAAAATATGTTGTTCTATTATCTTATGTTTTATGGTATTATATTTTTGTATGATTGTATTTTTATATTTTTTGTATTGTTGTTTTTTTTTTTATTTTGTATCTATCTGTTTTTAATAACCCGAAAAAGACGAATTGGGCAACTAATGTTTTTTTCGGTATGTGTAAAAGTAAATAAATAAATAAATATTGGAGTATCTCCAATTTGTATATTTTAGGTATGTTGTTCTTATTATATTTTTATTACAAAAATGCTAAATAAGAATTTAAATTTATAAATTTTATATAAAATTTTAGAAAAATTGTAATTTATTCAAAATAAATATAAAATAAAATAAACCGGACAAGTGCTAGTCGGACTCGCTCACCGAGTGTTCCGTACATATTTAGGGTTGTGTTAATTTGTTAAGTTTCAACATTTTTAATTCAATAAGCAGGTATGCATAACAGTGCAAGCTGTTAGTTTTGGTTAAGTACATACACCAAAATTATTAGGTACCTACCTATTCTTATAAAAAAGGGAAAAGGTTTTTTTTCATTCTTCGTCATAAATCGAAAACTATACATAATAAAAATAATTAACACTCTGTTTAAGCTTATGCCAATGAAGCCCTTTCATACGTGACACGGTTAATTCAAAATTTGGACTGCCGTCTCTTGCATAGACCCTGTTTTTTTATGATTTAATTACAATTAATGTATAGTGTTCAGAGTTTTCCCTATACTTGTAGTATATGGCGGTATTACTTGCCAAATTTCATAGTTAGGGATCAACGGGAAATACCCTATGAATTTTGATTTCCTAGTGTCGAAACATATGTTTTTTGAGGCATAAACGGCCGTATCTTTTTTACGTAGACTTGAGTATATCGTTTTAATTTCAACTCGATACCTCCACGCGTTCTGGAGATAAAGGGTCTTGACAGACAGACAGACGGACGGACGAACGGACGGACAGACGGACAAAAAAGTGATCCCATAAGGGTTCCGTTTTTTCCTTTTGATGTACGAAACCCTAAAAAAACTTTACTTAATTTATTTTTTGCCAATAACACAGAATTACTGTCCTTTCATGTTTTTTCTATCAATTAAATATATTGCTATAATTTAAAAGTGCTTATTTAATACAACACGATATGCCAACAACATATATTCAAAGGTCTGTTAAAAAATATTGCGAGCTTATTCCATTACACTACTTCTCTGTTTGCTGGCAAATCTATATAAATATATAAAGCTGAAGAGTGTTTTTGTTTGATCCGGCTGATCTCAGGAGCTACTGGCTCAAATCTAAAAAATATTTTTGGTTGTATAGTCCTTTTATCGAAGAATGCTTTAGACTGTTTTTTTCATTATATTTTAGTAAAACCGCGGGGCACAGCTAGTATATATAAAGATATATATGTAAAATATGAAACCTGAATGTGTTGGAAACACATGAGGTTTTGCATGCATTAAGTTCATCGGTATGAACAGGATTAGTCAAATTTGAATTTAATCGGTCTTATCAAATCATCTAAATGTGTTTAATATTATATAAACTATAATTAGATCTGCGCTTCATTTTATTTAAGAGTAACTTATAAAATATCTAGGCAAGATATCACAACATTACAGCTTGCTATTAAAGACTATCAGGCGTTTAACATTTAAAACCAATTTATAGCTCAATTCAATTGCAACCTTAACAGCTTTTTAAATGTACCGACAGGGCACAGAATGTTGTTCATCAATGTCACAAGCGACTACATGTTATATTATTTGATTATTGTATAATTTTTTACGCACTTAAGTAAATGTACACTTGTGCTGCCTATATAGACTAGATTTGTCGAAGCTTAAACCACATTACATAACAGTAACGTTCAGACTATACTGTCTAAGCTAATCTAACTCTAACTGATTCAAACGAGTTAAATCACACTAATTAATTGTAAATAAACTCCGCCACATGTAGAGCACGTTCCTATTGACCGCTATCTTTGTGGATCATGCACTGACCGATATTTATGTTCGTGTTTGAGTACGTCAATCATTTATCTTAATTTATGTAATTCCTCTTTTTATGATAGTTAGTTAATATGAAATAAACGCTAATCTATTTATTTATCTATCTTAATCAAAACATGCAAAGATCAATACAAGTCTAATTTTATCATCTGATATTGTTGAACACAACAACCATTTGTTTTGCTATTGTATTGCAAAAGTGAATATTCCTTGCAAGTACATATATAAAAGTATGAATAAACTGCACACGTAAGGCTTACAAAAGTATTTTCTTGAAAAAATAACTGTTTTCCAAATGAGCCTGCGCGGTAAACAATAAATATTTGTTACTGATAATAAACACATATATAAATATGTATATAATATATATACCATATCAAACAAATATTTGAAGTACGAGTGTCAAGCGATAGATGTGGTTTTTTACAGAAAGATAACGTAGTTAAGGCCAAAATCTTTTTATTGTTACTAAAATAAAACGAAAAGCTTTTACCAATAAATATATTTGTATATATTATATTATTACAAAATAAATCAATTAATGAAACAACAATTAACTTAACAATTGAAACAATTAATTAAATGTGTACCCAGCCAAATGCAGAATGTCCTATTGATAAAACTATAAAATAATAAAATAAAAAAGACTAGTAAATTAAAAAAATGTAATTATGAGAGGACATTTCGGAATATTTTTATTCCGTTAAATTCTATTCTTTTTTAGCTCTTGATAATATAATGAAAGTTACAGATATAATATTTGATTTTAACTATGAACTGAATTACCCCAAAACTTTGGGGATTAAACGATCGCTCCAGGTCATTTTAAATGAAAATATCTAATTATTGTTGTTGTAAAACTTAATTCTTATGTCAAACCTAATAATTTGAATTTAAAAAAAATAAATATTAAGTATTGATTTTCTGTTGCCATTTCTTCTCAGATCTAAGATTTATTTTCTTACCAGTAATCAATAAGCAAATGTAACGCTTTACGTTTGAATTTAATAATGATTTGCTTTTTGGTTTGCTTGCGATCTGTAATAAATAAGTATACTAGATATAAAAACGTGTTTGTATATTGTATAGGCGGACGAGCATATGATGATGGTAAGTGGTCACCAACACCCATAGATAGAAATTGACAGGCATTGAAAGAAATGTCAACCATCATTTACATCGCCACCAACATTGGGAACTAAGATGTTCTAAGATGCTCACTCACCCTTCAAATCGGAACACAACAATACAAAATACTGCTTATTTGCGATAGAATACCTGATGAGTCGGTGGTACTTACCCGTGGCAAGCTCGTATAGCTTGCACAAAGCTCTACCACCGAGTTAGTTTAAAAACTAAAACCCGATTATGGAAAAGTCTACAATCTGAATAGAACGAAGAAAATATTATTGTAATAACTATCTACCAACTATTTAATTATTATTATTTATCATCTAATACGTAGACAATTATTTTTACTATTATAATATCGCATCTTAACTAGCACTTAATTCGATTAAATACACGGTAAACGTCTGATAAATTTGCTTTAGTTTGTTATTCGTAAGACGATCGACAAAACACGACGGCAATGTGTCTCACTGACCCTTTTATCTAATGACATTTCAACTTAAACGACTTACGTCAAATCAATTTTGAAATATAATAGTAATACTTTAGATCAGTTCATTAATTTAAGCCTTATTTTTATAGAAAGAAAGCGAGAGGCTGGTTGATTCTTCTATGATGGTAATAATATCCTGTCGGTTTGGCTACAGCAGACAATCTCAAGGAAGACCAGCCAACTGCGAATGGCATTTTGTACTACATAAGTATGACTACACTTCTTCATTGACCTACGATTTAAACCTAGGACCTCAGGATATGCGACCCTGTCTAGCCACAAGAGAGCAACGAAGTAGATTCTTTTATCTTTAGATATTAAGTGTATACAACTGTTTGAAAATGACAATTTTTTCTAACATAATACGTATTTTATATTTAAGGAAGTGTTCAATTTTCAATGTGTGATAAATAGCTACGAGAAATATTTATAATGTCTAATAGTTTGGTCATACAACGAAAGCAAATCTTATTAATCTAAATAATAAAAAGCCTCACATCAGATCAGTAGTCATGTGGTTTATGACAGAGTATGACTCTTTTTCTTTCAAGCAGTGGAGACCATCAAAAATACTCCCTTTTTTGGGAACCGGGCTAAGTGAGATTATTACCCACTTAAACCACTGCGGTGGCGGTCCTCAGCACGGATCGGAGAGACTGTGGGATCGTGTCGGTACAATTCATCGGCGACCCCTGCCCTGCTGTGATCCACTCGGTGCTCGGCGAAGCTATCCTCAGCTCGCTTCCTGCACTCGTCGCTAGTGCTAACGGCCGCACGTGGTCATCCCGGCTGCCGCCTTCCATGATAAATATACTCCAACTCACACTGTGTGCAGACTTTTTTTATTGTATAGGTAGGCGGAAAAGCATATGGGTCATCTGATGGTAAGTGGTCACCAATGCCCATAGACAATGGCATTGTAAGAAATGTTAACCATCGCTTACATCGAAAATGCACCACCAACCTTGGGAACTATTTCACTTGGTGGTAGAGCTTTGTGCAAGCTCGTCTGGGTAGGTACCACCCACTCATCAGATATTCTACCGCAAAACAGCAGTACTTTGCATTGTTGTGTTCCGGTTTGAAGATTGAGTGAGCCAGTGTAATTACAGGCACAGGGGACATAAACCCATTGTCTTAAGATAATCAGTCTTAAAATATATATAAGTAATAAAATACATTCAACCCAAATTAAGATAATATAAAGTTACATCTAATAGGTAATCATAAATGTTAAATAAAATTTCATTAAAGCATTAAATGTGTCGATGTGTATTGTTTATCGATAAGCCGTAAATAGAACTCGCAGCTGACTGGAGAGTATGCTATTAATTATAAATCATATAAGGAGCTTGTCCTTACATTACGAGTCGTATGAACTCTAATTGTAGTTATTTTATTGTCCCGCCTCAGGATCCAATTTAGCAGCCCCGAGTCGGTTTGAAGTATTTCGCTTAGGATTCAGTGCAGCTTTGTACTTGAATTTCATCTAACACGATTTTATCACGATGTTTCCTCCACTGTGCTTCCGTCCGTCATAAAATTAGTATGAAAACTCAATAGAGATTGAAGGGATTTGAATCCGCGACTTTCAACAGTTGAAATGAATTATTACCCAATAAAGAAAGAGAGGTAACTGGGTTCTTTGTTCACTATTTTGAGGAAAAAAACATTTATTATAACTACCCTCACCTAAGTGAGCAAATTTATAGACGTATTTACGTTAAAATAAGACTTCACAGCACTTACGTCCACAAACTCCAGCAGATAACGTTTGCTACTCTCATTATCCGATGAGAAGTCATAATAATTAAATAAAACACAAATTCAAGTGCAGAACTAAGGGCTTTACAGGTTAACCATGCAAGCCACTTCCCACTTACCTTTTATTATTAGCCACTACTACTGATATTTTTTGTCAAAATACCTCTATAACTGAGACTAAATCCGAACTAGATATCTACAGCCTTATGAAACAGACGAGGCAGGTAGGAAGTCATCGGTACATATCAAAATGTTTCATATACATTATTTGGTCTATAGAAAGAGTTTGTAAGTTAAAACTTGAGGTGCAAGAACCAAGTACAAAACACATCCCTTCAATTTTTGGAAAAAAATAATTGAGTTATGGTTATAAGTTTTTCATTTCCGCTTTAAAGTCAAAATAATATGTATATATAGATTATTTATAGATGTATAAGGATATCTTGGAAGCGGTAAACAGATTTATATGTATTTCAGTTGTAATAAGATTGTAAATGACCCTCTAGAGGTGACAACGTGACGTTCCTACCTTATCTTCTACAGATATCCACTCTTTCTCAACGTCTCATTACATGCGAAATAATATATTTTATTAAAAGAAAGAGAACCACTTTTAATAAAATAAAATATCAGGAATAAATTATTATACTAAAGTACCTGATAAGTTTTGTTTGGTTATTCCAGATTAAATCAACTACCCATCGTGGTTGACATATTTCTCTCGGGTTATAGTACTTTGAAGATGTACATGGTGGGTTATATTGTAATATATACATATTATGTAATATCGAAAACAAATGATGTATTGATCCAGACATGGAAAAATGGTCAGTCTGACAGATATTATAACACTTGTACAAACTGCGCGTGTTAATCAAAAAGAACCATTTATTTTATTTTTCAATTACATCAATTATTTTTATCTTTATTCAAAGCTGAAAATCTTAATTATTTCTTTGTTTATACATTATCATAACAGTGATTTCAATATTTTAATGATTTATGCTTTATTTAATGCTTTGTAACGGATACTGACGATAATTCTTAAAATATATTTTATCATAGCAAAACTCGCGGCAAATTCGGTTTGTGACGAAAATTTATTCAAAACCTGGCATTTTAATGTACGTACGTAATATTTTTTTAAATTATATACGTGTAAAATATTTTAATTATTATTGTAGTGTGTAGCAGTGGTACTCTAAAATAATAAAAAAAGATGGTTGTTTTGGTTTCGAAACGCACCAATAGACATATTAACTTAAAAAGTGATAGGTTATGTAATCACAGGCAGACAATTCAATAATATTTATTTTATATAGATAAGCTGGCCAGTCACAAGATAGCCTCACCTTAACTAGGAAAATATCTACAATACTAATAAAAATTGTGCGGTTGGGGGACATCAGGAACGTAGTTCTGTGCGATATTTTGTGGACTCAAACCGTGACTGTAAAATGTAGATTTTAAATTTTAATAGATTGTATTAATGTATTTTTGTCACACCAAAAAAGCACCACAACCTCCTTTATATCGACCTCTTAAATTGGAACGCCCAACGCATCGCATTTTGTAGCATTTGCACAGTATGAACGCTATTTCGTTATAAGACGTGACCTTGGGCTTGCCATTTTACTTTGCTGTAAAAGAACTTCGTTCCAATTATATAACATTGCGAGAAAATAATTTCATATAGATATTTATTATTTACTCAATATAATATTACCACGCCCTAATAATATAGCAGGAAAATCGAATAACAAATATTCTAAAATGAGTCGATAAACAAACTAATTTATTTACCAACATCAAAGATGGCAAGAATGCGCGTACTTGACAATAATATTTATCGTAGTCACGTTGTATTTCACGCAATATCGTATAAACATATACCTACAACAACTAGATGGCGCTCTATACAGCGAACATTGATAATTTTAAATAATTCAATCACTCTTAATATATTATTGTATAGTATTCCTTTATTTTGAGTGTTTATGTTATGTGTATCTTTTATATAACACGTCATTTATTTTAAAATAAAACTAAATGTGTCACTGTTGGTTAAATATATAGTCTTCTTAAGGTACAACCACTTTAAGCAGACTCTAATCCGACACATACGATGAAACTACGTCGTTAAACTTTTCTATAAATATCGTTAATAATTAGCTAGAGTTCAGAACGTGTTATGGATTTACTTAATTACCTCGACGTGTTGTTATTTTTAAGTTAGTTACTTGGGTCTCGTTAGTCATGTGTTTTAATGATAGGGCCAAGTAACACGTAAAAAGTGTAGTGAACGATTTAAATATGCAATTTATGTATAACGTATTGTGTTACATAATAAACTTATTATCACAAGAGGCCTCCTTGCGGGCCGGCAAGGCGGAGGCGACTCTCATTTTTCTCGCCTGCACTAGCCGTCGTCGCGTTTGAACTCTCCTACCACTTACCATCAGGTGGAGTAGTCATTTGCCCTCCCGGACTATAAAAAAAACTTGTATAAATTAAACAATATATAAACTAGAGAATCTTTCTACTAACGTAACTAACTGCAAACACTTTATTTTAGGCGACTAATATAACTAATATAAGAAAATAACTAAAATAAGAAACACGAATACTTATGTATTATCACAAGCTTGTTTACCAACATATTTAAAGCTCATATTTTTTAAAAGGGAACAGAAAACACATTAAATTGAATGTATTCTTACCTACTGTTTGGCTTATCTAGTATCAATAATACAAAATACCTCTTCCGTGTTTGTTTGTCTGTCTTTCTGAACGCGTTAAACTCGATAACTACCGAAGATATTTTCATGGCGTTTTCACAAATAAACGGAGTGATGCACAATCACAAGGCTTAGTTTTTAAATTATTAAGGATTTTTGGAAATATTTTAATTACTTATTGATTTTTGTTATTGTCCTGTTAATTCCCAAAATAAACAAAAACATATAGTGTAAAGCCGAATGTTTGTGATAGAATAATTGATGTACTTACAACCTCTTTATTTTTCTTAAGTATCTTGTTCGGTGATTGTTTACTGGCTAAAATTTAGTAAACAATAAAATGCTCTCTTGACTTCTAAGTAGAACTCCACCGAGGTACGAACTAAACTCGGCAAGGGCCTGGCAGTGATTATTTTTTTAAATGTATTCGAAGGCGGAAAAGCATATGGGCCACCTGATGGTAAGTGTTCAACAACGCCCATAGATAATAGCATTGTAAAGATGTTAACTATCGCTTACATCACCAATGACCCACCAACCTTGGAAACTGTCAGTTAATGTCCTATGTCCCTTGTGCCTGCAATTGCACTGGCTCACTCACTCTTCAAGTTAGCCAGTGTGCCAGCGTAACCGGAACACAAGAAAAACAAGAACTGCGGTTTTGCGGTAGAATATCTAATGAGAGGATGTAATGTGTAGCCTGATCCTACTCAGGGGTGACTATAGCTGGATTTTAGTAAGTAATATCTCACATTTCCAGTGCATTTTCTTCTTCATGCTTTCATAGAGTAAGACGTGCAACACTGCATAATAGTTGTTTACGCAAGTGTTCTGCGTTTCTTGTTATCTAAGACCGGTTTACATCGCACTGCTTTTTTTACGCTGGAAAAACGCATCACGCGTTTCCCCCACGGGAACAGTGGGTGGGTATCCGGGGCTCGCCGGAATCGCTCGGAATACCCACTAAAAAAACAGCGGTACCCTTCCCGTCTTCTCCACGGGATCGCTTGCGCATGCTACCGTGACGCTCCGACGGCCGACCCCCCTATGCGGACCTCCATTCACTAGGGAGGAATCCCAGGATACTGGGAACCCCCCCTAGTCCTGGCTTCATTGCACTGCTTGATTACGCTCTGTCGATAATCCTTGTTGTACGAAACGAACGAAATAACAATATATCTCATAGCTAAGGAGTAAAGATACGAATCAGGATAACACAAAGACTCAAATAGCTAGTATTATTACGGACGGCAATACGCAGTTTTGCGTACTTATCACATTTAATTGAGGATATAATAACTAAACAACAAAACATCTTTTTTCAATCTATTTAATAAAACATACATCTCGTAGTATCTTGATGAGACATGGTTAGATATAAGCCGGGTAGTGCATAGTTGCCTGGGCTTAAGCCCGCAAGTCTAAGCATATTAAATCCGGTTAGGCCTAAACGGGTCAGAGTGTAAAGGAGACATTTTTTCAAGGAAATCCTCTATCAACTTGATATTTATATGACAACAAAAATGATGCATTTTCTTTTTGTTATTTAAAATACGTTTGCTTTGCGTTGTTACATTATTATTTGTTATTATATCTACAATAACAATAATATGCTCAATTATATTTAACAAAATAATATACAATTATACTAAAGCAAACATAACTGGCATTATTGAGTTTCCTATTATATATTATTGTTGCTACGCATGAGTAGAATAAGGGTATTCGTAAGGACAAACATACAAATATTTTGTTATATATTTTTGGGTCAGAGCCTTTCTGAACATACGCAGAACATCTCACTAAAGTTTTATCGTAATCGGAATAGTTTAAGAACGCATAGAGGACAATCAATACTTCTTAAGAAAAGGAAGAATAAAAATGACAAAGTGAAACGGTAATTAAAGAATAGTATTATAACCAAAAATTATATTCAATTATAACAATCAAATTACTGCCTTAACCTTAACGGCTATACAACAATAAAGGATAAAAGTGAAAATTTTATAATAACAAAATACAAAAGTAAATTATGATATTTGTGAGTCCATTATTTTACATAATAAATGCTGTAGTATACTCGTGTCTCGTATATGTGTATATATCGAATCGATTGACACAATAAGATTAATTGGCTATTAATGAAACGCTATGACTGCCTAAGACATATTTGAATCATTAGAATTCTAATATATAAATAAGATATCAACCTTTTAATTAGCGAGTGAGTCTTTATCGAATATCAACTAAGATGTTATGTCCCTTGTGCCTGTAATTAAATGGCTCACTCACCCTTCAAACAGGAACACAACAATACAAAGTACTGCTGTTTTGCGGGAGAATAACTGATGTGTGGGTGGTACCTACCCATACTAGCTTGCACAAAGCTATACCCCATGTCTATGGGCGTCGGTGACCACTGGCCATCAGGCCCATACGCTTGTCCTCCTAGTTATGCTATATTTTTTTTTAAATATTCTACACTTTGTTATAATTACAAATAGCTATATCCTAATAGATATTGTATCTAATAATATCGATTACATTTACCCTACTAACATTTACCTCATTCTTGACCAATTTTTATTTTATTTATTATCGTTTCTTTTTTGTTATTGTATAGGTAGGCGGACGAGCATATGGGCCACCTGATGGTAAGTGGTCACCAACACCCATAGACATTGGCATTGAAAGAGATGTTAACCATCGCTTACATCCCCAATGCGCCACCAACCTTGGAAACTAAACTGTTATGTCCCTCGTGCCTGTAATTACACTGGCTCACTCACCCTTCAAACCGGAACACAACAGTACCAAGTACTGTTGTTTTGCGGTAGAATATCTGATGAGTGGGTGGTACCTACCCAGACGAGTTCAAATATATGACCTATATAATCTGATATATATATAAGATGGTGTATTCAATATTATTATTATTAACGTAATAACATCGTTTTTGTTTAAACGAAGTTCTTTATCGCACGCTATTCTCCAGACATTTTGCAAATGATAACGAGTCGAATATACGTTTAAAACTTGAACCGTCACAACAAAAGTTATTTTTTATATTTTGCAAATTATTATTAATTTTGCAAAAGTGTATGTATTAAAAAATACTTTGAGAATTCTTGAGGTGTTTGTGGTACACAACACTCCACTCCATACCAATAATGCGAAATAGAACGTATTTTTTAATGAAATATAATTTGATACAGACCAAGATAGTTATGTGGACAAATGTATTTGATCTGTCAAATAGAGAATAACTTAAAGTCGTGTTGAAATAATAAAGGAAATAGTCTTTTGTTATAATCAATGTATATAATGTATCTATCTGATTTATAATCAATTTATGTAATTGCAGTAAATCAAGGTTGTAATTATAATTCTACATAAACCCGTGACAAACAGACATAAGCATGACAACTTAGTTTTTATAAACATATCATTAACGATCATTATTGTATAAATTTGCACAGAGTAATACGTCTTTCTACTACTGGAGCCTAAGGTATTTTATATTTATTTGATTATAATAAATTAATGACAAAAAATACATATATATTTGCTACAAATTAATAAACTTTTTGCTTTTTCTAGTATTTTGAGTTGCTGGAACATTCAGCAAAAAGTGATTCTGGTGTGCAATCCATGTGATCTATACAGTAGACCATTTAAGCTAAAGAACAAACAAAATGTTCTTGCTGCAAGTAAATTATAGCTACAGCGAATAGACTAATTATGTTCTTAACCGTATTTTAAATTAATGCTATATAATATTATAATTACTGATAAATCTTTTAAACGGAAATTTATATATATCTTTGACAGGAGAAATTAACAATATTTCGATCATTTTCACAACATTATAAAAATCAAAGCGTTGCCAATATTCATTTCATGTTGAATATAGTAAAATAGTATAATTTCTAAATAGAGCTCTTTCTTAATAGAGCATTTGGGCCACCTGATGGTAAGTGGTCACCAACGCCCATAGACAATGACATTGTAAGAGATGTTAACCATCGCTTACATCGTCAATGCGCCACCAACATTGGGAACTAAGATGTTATGTCCCTTGTGCCTGTAATTACACTGGCTCACTCACCCTTCAAACCGGAACACAACAATATCAAGTACTGCTGTTTTGCGGTAGAATAGCTGATGAGTGGGTGGTACCTACCCAGACGAGCCTGCACAAAGCTGTACCACCAAGTGATTATACCAATGAATAGATACGACATATTTAATTTGATTTTCTTGCTATGGGCTCATAAAAGTGAAAAATGAATGAAACGCGCTATTACTAACACTTATCTAAATAAGCGTATGTATTACTTCAACAGGTAAAGCAACTATTCCGAATGTCGAAAAAATGTCTCGAGTGTGACAACATTTTAAGAAAGTATTTTGCAAATGTAAAAACTCCATGTCTGGAGTTTTCGCTTGAAATGAATGACAGATTTAGAAAAAAAAGCAAATCCTTAAAATGAGTTATTAAAGAAAATAATTATCTGTGATAAATAAAAAATATTAATCTTGCTTGGTTTACATTAAAGGCTGTTAAAATCTTATCGCTTAATCAGTAGCTATTTTTATTTATAGTGTAAGAGTAAGAATTGGCCGTCGGCCCAAGTTAGCGGGTATGTATACGATCACTGTACACACTAATACTACACAACTGTAAATATTTTGTACATAAGAAAATAAGAGGGGTCTGAGGGGCCTGGGATCTTGGACTATTAGAATTACACCTTATGCACTATTCAGATACTACAAGTTCAGATAAGGTACATCCTATTGTTTCATTCGTGACCGAACAGTGACAAGAGTGGGAGAAAATAGTAGGATTCATTCATAACCCGCTGACACGTCACGCGAGAGGCGCGTGCGCACCATGCACCCAACACGTTATACACACATGCGTTTGTCTGATGTGGAAAATCTAAACACCCCGGGAATCTGTGATATGAATCAGTCAATTACGATCGGGATACGTCAATTACAACGTCATTGTATCGTTAAATTATATTGATAACAAACAAGATGATAATTATGGACATTGCTACAGACTCTTCGAATTGATTAACATAATATACTATTTTAATTGTTTACCAATTATAATATAATATTAAAATAATAATAAGAGCTTCTTTTGTTCCTTCCAAATGTAATTAATTAAATTTATCACATTACAACTCTTTTAAATTGACCTGCGGTATTTAGGATAATTATTTTCTTAATTATTACAAGAATTAATTACTAATTGAATTAATCACAGAATATATTAAGGTTAGCGTAAGGTATTTATTTATTAAGATACTCCAGGAATAATTACATCAACACAACATAAAAAAAAAACATACAGACGAATTGATAACCTCCTCCTTTTTTTGAAGTCGGTTAAAAAGAAACAATAAATTGTGCGGTAGGGAGACCCCCGTCAGGAACGAATTTCTGTGCGAGATTTTTTGACTCAAACAATGTTTTAAAATGTAGATTTTAATTGATTCAATAACTGTACTTTTGTCATACCAAAAAGCACCTCCTTTATATAGACTTCGTAAATTCGGAAAAAAGGAGATAAAAAAGAGCTTACACAATAAAGTTAAATAAAGTAGTGCATTTACATGTTTTAATACATTCAATATAAGATATAAGATAACGAAAACAATAAAAACAATAACAATCAAATGGAAAATAGTTCGGACAATATGTTCTTGAGGAACTTAAATTAAGAGTCACCGAATGCATCCATCTCTCTTAAGATTTCACAAAAACGTGCCCGTAACGGTACAACCAGTACAGAAGCTTAGTATACTACTAGTTTTTTTATCAAAATGTTGTCTTTCTTTCAGATTTTGGTCACGACGGCCAGTCTTTGTGGAGACTAGTCAACTGCGCCTACTATTTTATAGAGCGCAAGTGTTTACGCAAACACAGGTGTATCTGTAGGCACACATTTGCACTCGGTATTGTAAACCCATCGAATTATAGGTAGTATTATTTTATTTACAAAAAAATATACCCTTTAACAAATTGTTGTGTTTATTTAAATTAAAATTAAATTTAAATTCATAAAAATAAAGTGGATTTTCTATTATATTCCAGCGCCTTCAGCACCGGCGAGCCCCACACACCCCACTTCCTGTGTGGGAAACGCAAAAATGCGTTTTTGCAGCAAAATTAAAAAACACAACTAATCCGTTAGACATCAGAGAAACCCTTTATGTAACAAAAATCAAGTCTCATATTTCATATTCGTTAGTACTGTAAACTACTACAATATGTACTTAATTTGTGTTTTTTTTTTATTTCATAGGAAGGTGGACGAGCGAATGAGCTACCTGATGGTATGTGGTCACCAACGCGCATAGACAATGGCATTGTAAGAGCTGTTAACCATCGCTCACATCACCAATGCGCCACCAACCTTGGGAACTAAGATGTTATGTCCCTTGTGCCTGTAATTACACTGGCTCACTCACCCTTCAAACCGTAACATAACAGTACCAAGAACTGCTGTTTTGCAGTAGAAGATCTGATGAGTGGGTGGTACCTATCCAGACGAGCCTGCACAAAGCTCTACCACCAAGTAAAATGTGTTTATAATTAGTTTTGACCAGCTGTAACTGAAAAAAGCTTTAGGATACATACATATTGTGGACGAAAACAAATGTATCCAGAAATCCCCATTGAAGCAGCGTGGTAGATTAAGCTCCATCACTTATCATTAAGTGGAAAGAACTACCCCCAGCAATTTTGACATTTTCGGGCTACGCATAATAACCTATTTACTCTTTGTACAAAATTCAATGCAATAGTGTTGCCAGTTGACGCTTGTTGTTCTTGATTTTAAACTATAATTATACATATTTAATATTATAATTATTAATAAATCTTTTAAATAATCATATAATTTTACTTGTTTCTAATTTAAACAAAATATGTTTTTAATGATCGCCATTGTGTGTTATTAGTCTTATCACATACACGCGCGCACATTATTTAATATATACAAGACTGGTTGTTTACGTTCGTTTGGTATAAATACGCGAACAAAAGAATTGGGACGTATATATAATAATTAGAATTATTAAAAAACGAAATCTCGTAATCGAAGATTCGACAAAGAAATCATTGTTTAAATTTTTTTTTTCAGGTACTTACCTTCGTGCTTGGATTTTTTTTAAATCTATAATACTATAACTATATACCTAATTGATTTTACATTGACACTATTATTTTTTATGCTTTTAAAATGGTAAATATTACTCTACCAAAACCGTTTTGCATTTGCTTAAGTACAATGAGTCATTATTATTACAGTATTTTATTTGTCTCTGAACGAAATAAGACTAAAGTTAAAGATTAATAACCAAAGTTTCACTGGGTTTTTAAAACGACTAAAGCAACGACAATGCTAATGATAACTCACAAGTTGGACATTAAAAATCGCAATTCGGATAAGAGATGAGACAACCCTCGGTGGGTCAGTTCTCCGATAACCTCTACACGACGACTCTGCAGACCTCCGACATTCTCAGACGCAAGTGAGAACTTCACCCTTTTACGTCGCTTTAAAGTCTATAAAGGCAACTGGCGCACACAAAGGAAACAGTTCGTCTTCGATCTCCGCCGATGATGTTAATCATTTACGCGTACAAGATCGCATCACATTAGACACAACACTTCGCTTGCGATGACACAAGGCAAGAGATCCGATAAAGTGTTTTGAACGATATTTAAAAAATCCCTCCAAATTGTCGCGCACGCGCTGTTACTCCACTTTATTGTGATTGGTCGCGGATCAAACAGAATTAAGCAATATGAGTGTAACGCGAAACAGTGTCAGTCGGCCTGCGTGCAACAGTAAGGTCAGCATGATCGTCGTTTCGAATAGGCTGCCTTTTATTCTAAAAAGAAATGAGAAAACCGGTGAACTGGAGAGGAAGGCCAGGTAAGTTTGTGACTTCTGTTGACCAGAAACGTATGTTGATAATAATTGTGCTTAAATCGGAATTGTCACACGGCTGTGGAATGAAACATCCATTATTATACTTACATCTCAAAGGGCTCGGGTAATCTTCATTTAAATATAGAAGACCGGTTTTTGCCCTTACTAACCTTCGCTATTATTAATGTCTCTATTAATAAACTATTACATATGATAAACATTTAGGTATACAAAGTGCAACAATTATTATACTTTTGAAATATTAAATATACGTATGGAAAGAGTTTTTTTATCGAAATAATAAACCAAAGGCTCGTTGTTGTCGGATCCTTCTCGAAGGTTTTGCAATCCTTGTCAAGTCTATCTATCTAAAGTTATACTGATATAAAGGAAAACTGTGCACAAAACGCAATATCAATCTTAGATAACGATCTGATTTATTAAAATTAAACATAATTATATAGAATAATAAGGAATCGTAGAAAAATTTACAATAGTTTTATCTTATGATAAAAGGTAAATAAAAGATATTGTTTTATAAACAAACCTTCATCTTGAATCAAGGTGATACACACGGAGTTATAGCGTGCTGTGGTGGAATGGAAATACAACTAAATTTATTCATACACATTAAACGCCCGCCATGCCGGCGATACGCAGTAAACAAACGCTCTACTTCTAGCTAAATCATAATTAGACCCTTTGTCAAATCTATATCTATCTATACAAATATATAAAGCTGAAGAGTTTGCTGTTTGATCCGGCTAATCTCAGGAACTACTATTCGAATTTAAAAAATATTTTTGTAATTTATAGTCCTTTTATCCAGGAAGGTTCTAGGCTGATTTTTATTAATTATACGCGGGTGAAACCGCTGGGCACAGCTGGTGTTTATTATATGTTAGCTTGTGACTATTCAAATGTATCTATAACATAACTATACTAGATAAAGTATGATATCATAATAATTTTAAATTTATGGTCTATAGTAGAAATAGTTCATGTTACAATTACATCATGGCCTTATCAGTATCTTACACTTTAAACTTTCGCGATGGATGTTTTTTCAAACAAAAACAATTGAATGGTTATTTTATATTTACATAACAAAATATAATGTTCATGGAATATTCTATTTAACAGATATTATTAAAGAAAAGTTTAAATAATAGAAAACTATATTTTCTTGGGGTTCAAGCTTGCTTTATACCAAGCTTATTGTTTCTTCTTTGTACCAAATTTACTAAAAATCATTTCGGTGGATTAGCCGTGAAATCGTTACGGACAGACTTGAGTTACCTTCGCATTTATAATATTAGCATAAAATATAATTCCAGTGGTGTCCCTAAGTCCCTGGTCGAAGGCTGTCGGAATATATAGAACGCAATCGATTCTACTAAAGCACTTGCAAACGTATAGATAGTATCGCAATAATCAATAATATAACCCATTCCAGTCGACCGCGGGAATAGATATAAAGATAAGCGACCTTAGATTTAGGTACCTATTCCATACGATTTGCTAACAGTTCTTTAATTTATAATGCAACAATTCCACTGAATTTTATTTAAATAGTTTCGATAGCAATTTCGTCGTCATTCTATACGCTATTATTTTGCGGATCTAAAATGAAAATCATAGATGAAGATCTTAATTCTCGGCCAATGGTATCGCGCCAATTCAATGTCAAAGTTGTTTTCCTTTACTCTTGTATTTAGAATAGTTAAGTCATTATATCGTCACGGTAGCATGCGCAAGCGATCCCTCGGAGCTCCTCGTTATGACGGAAAGGGTACCTGATTTTTTAATGGATATTCCCATGTTCGTGGCGCACTCGGCGCCTTGGACACCGGTACGTACATCTGACTGCTCCCAGTTGTCAGCTTTAAAAAAATGTTTAGTCATTATATGTTACACATCCTAAAAATAAGGAAATTGTATAATCAATAAAGAGGCTAAAAAGTGAAATTAAATATTAATTTGACGAGCCGGGTGGCGTGGTTGGTAAGACACTTGCCTTACACGCTGCAGGTAGTGGGTTCGATTCCCACCCAGGACGGACATATGTGTGCATGAACATGTTTGTTTGTCCTGAGTCTGGGTGTAATTATCTATATTATAAGTATGTATTTACAAAAAAAAAGTAGTATATGTAGTATATCAGTTGTCTGGTTTCCATAGTACAAGCTCTGCGTAGTTTGGGATCAGATGGCCGATGGTGTGTGAATAATGTCCCAAGATATTATTGTTAATAAACAGCATTTATAAATTAAGTGAAAGTTGAAAAATTGGCGATGTTTGTGTTTGCGACTGTAGCTTAGAGTACACGCTCACCAATAACAAAATTATATAAACATATGACAATTCAATAAAATAACTTCGTAGCTAACATGACATGGTGAACATAAAATTTACAATTTTTTTTATAGATGTTTGATTAGCAGAAATTGTTTAGCTACTGTTAGCTCTAAGTCGCATACGAGTGATAATTCATGTTTTTATCACATGAACCATTCATATTGTTCACATTTTTCTACATACATCTGTATGTATTTATTTATTTCCTTGTGCAGGCAAAATTGTAACAACACTATCTTATATACCTATAATATCATGTAATATATACCACAATCATGACCTAGGTTATTGTGAGATGCTATTAATTTCAGTTTTGTTATGATGATGACGGGACATATCTCTCTCGCTCTATTGTCATAATCCGATGGAACGCCCTCACAGCCAAAAATAATACAGGCGCAAACCGCGCTTAACGTGCTTTCCGAGGCACGGAATTATACACACTTCCAACTTACAGATTCCGGGCTACTATTGAGAATTTTGGTAATAAAGTTAAGGAAACGAACGAACTATTATGATTCTGCAGAAAAGATCGGTGCTATCTATTTATAAACTTGCAGCCCGATACCCCCTTCGAGACGTTTGTACATAGTGGGTTATGTAGTTGCGTCACTATGTGTTTGTCTTGTTGAAAGAAGTAATGACAATATATAAACACGCTTTCTACTCAATAAACGGTATAAATTATTAAGAGAGTGGAATTTATTTTATATAATATAGGGGATGTCAAATATTACATCTGAATTTTAAACCATTTCCAACCGATTGAACTGAAATTTTCACTTACCTACTAGAGTTGGTAACAATGATAATACCACCTTTTATTTATTTTACTAAATAGTTTGCTTTTGCAAAATATTCATATTTATAAATATTTTGCAAGTATTCTCCTTTTGGAGATATATTATTATATGACAAGTTAAAGTAGCCATAGTAAGGTAGCTATGGCAAAAACATTACGTTCTTATACCAAGCACTTTCCGTTTCATTCGTACTGTCATCACGGGTCCTCGTTAACTTTATTTCAAGTGATTCACAACGTTCGTTTTAATTACATACATCATAATCTACTATTTTTATCGTTTCTAGTATATATTTAATTAATATTAATCTGTTAGCCATTTAAAAAGCAATATCCCAATATATTTTTCGTTCAAATTTTTAATCTGGTCACAAGATTGTTGCGTACTACTGTAGGTATTAATACTGTTTATCGCTTATAAGTGTGTTATATAAATAATAATTATAGTAGAAAATGTGTGTTACTTAGATATAAACTAAATAATGAACATATAATACTATGCTGTCATCAATGTATCAATATTCAACTTTTTTCTTGAATGACGATGAAAATAATTATTAATTGATGTCTTCTACAAACTCTCATCAGTACTAGTCTTCTTTAATGCACTGTAGACACGATATAAATAGTCTACACTAATCTAATTTCTAAAGTGCCCACTAGACTAATTTGCATTCACCTAGATAAATTAGTGTAATTAGGTGCATTGGAATTTTCCTACATTTTCCTACGTTTAAATTGTTTTCTTAATCTTAATAATAATTATTGATAAAATACTACTCGAAACTTTAATCCTATACAATTAATTGTGTTTACCCGGCAGGTAAGAATTTAAAATTAACCTGAAAAAAAAATGTTGCCCCGTATTGGCTTTTTGAATCTGACATTATTAAAATGATTTTTACATTCATGATGAATGTTTAAATATAAGTAATTGTAGTTTGTTTATTAAGATTTAATTATCTCGAAGAATCTTATCCAAACTGATGTAGGTACTTCAACGGTCTGAATTTCTAGAAGCTAAATTACGTTGTCACGGACAATGAGTGCCCGACGGATGTGATCGTTACACAGATGATGATAGACTATAACATATAGATAGCATTTTCATATTTGCTATAAACTGTTCATAATAGGACCGTTTGCGACTTAATTTTTATATTTTCAACGGAAATGTAGACGGGCTACGGATGGGCTATGAGATGACAAAGTGATCTTTGTCCACAGGTATTGGCATCGTTACAAGGATAAGGCATTCCCTTTATACTGTACTGCCAATCTATATGTCTAAGACGTTATTCCTGTGATTATCGTAGTGCCATCTTAGGACTAGAACACATGAACCCAAAGTAACGATGTTTGACAAATAAATCTGTAATAACAATCAGTTTGTTATTTAAATCTAATGTACAATTTAATTAAATAACGAAAATAACATTGCAACACATGCGCAGGCGACAGCGCTGCATAGCTCTTACCTATCGGGTTGCTCGGACACGAGGTCATGACCCCAGTTTTCCATGCAATTTTCGCCAATTACAATTGAAAATGACAATTAATATTTTTTATGGGTAATTTTTTGAATAATATTTAAAAAAGGTTTACATAAATAGAACCATAACTTCACGGGTCGGACAGGGTTTTTGTTACATCCTGTATATGTATTGATAATTGTCTGGTTTCCATTGTACGAGCTCTGCTGTTTAGCATCAGATGGCCTTGTGTGAATAATGACTCAGGATATTATTATAAATAATTTTATATGTATAACATTAAATAAAGTATCAGTCCATATCAGATTATGTTATTTGTTTAACGGCTTGAGAGTATCTTATTTAACTCCATAAGTAACTAGGTAACTAAGGTAGGTATTATAAATATTTAGTTAAAAGTATTTTATTTTGTCAATTCTATGAAACAAACAATATAAACTGATCGAGCAGTTTTAAGTTCAGTTGCTTTTCTAACTTTTCTAGCCACATACACTGCAGATGTAAGGATTCAACCTTAATTGATTTAAAAAAATAGTATCAATTACATAACGATCATAATTACTATATGTTAGCTTGAAAGTTTTTTTTGTACATTTAGTACATACATATTTTTGCGCTTAAAACATTTTTTTTGCTATACATTATTTTTTCTTAGTCATTATGCTTTACTTATATTTTAATGATTAGCTTTTGTCAAATACTTTTAACGTGAAAAGAAAGATAATTTTTATATGTATTATTAGTACAAGTTCGCTAGATTCTGTGCCATTGATGGAAAGTTGTTAAATTCTTACAATTAAGTACCTGTATGCATCAATGATATTCAAATCTATAAAAAAAATATGTATTTTTTTAAAATAAACCTTGACGTTTGGGCTATCCTAATGCTGTGTTTGAACATTAGCAAAATTAGCGAACACAAAATAAGCATCTATTTTAACCACTTCTTGTTAAGAATCATTTTCGGGAAACATGAAAACAAACATTCGTATGACTCATACAGATGGTTCGTTAGTGGGAATCGATCGGAAGTTATAGGAATTACTTCAAACGTGCATAAAAGTTTATTAACAGGTTGTCCCATGCATACCGTTAGTTTCGGCACCTTTTTTTAAGGAAATACGCATTACGCGTTTCCCCCACGGGAACAGTGGGGCGTTTGTGGGGCCCGCCGGTGTCCAAGGCGCCGAGTGCGCCCCGGACATCGGTATACCCACTAAAAACCAGCGGTACCCTTCCCGTCTTAACGGGAGCGCTACGGGATCTCTTGCGCATATTACCATTACGCTCCGAATAGTGTCAGTACCTAACCTAATCTTGTTTCATGATAGAATACTATATTGATAAAAATATAACCTTTACAGCGCCGGTGGGCTTGTAACTGCGGTGGCACCAGTGGTCATCCGTGGAAATGGCCTCTGGGTGGGCTGGTCTGGGATGCACCTGGACAACCCTAACGAGAAGATCCCGGAATCCGATCCTAACGACAAGACACCAACAGCTGGACTGCTTTCTAGTAAGGTGAATAGCTTATGTTTATTTATATTACTTAAACATTGAAATAAAAGAACACTTGAGGTTATATGTAATTTGTAGATTCCTGAAACAACTTTTTTAAGTATCTACTACAAAAGTTCATAACATCAGATAATCGGATTTATTTATTACATATACGGATATCGATAGATTTTTCTCTTTTTAGGTGTTTTAAAAAATCTAAAATACGCTTTCATTTACTTAAAATTAGTTAAGGTCAAGGTTTTAAAATATTCTTAGTAAATTCGATAGTTACTTATGGTCATCGAAAGTTATCGCCTGAGAAGTACCTAATCCTATCGTACTGCTAAAAAAACTACGCCAGAATAACGTAAAAATGCGTAACTTCTATAAAAACATTTGGAAATTATTGCCTAAAATTAATAAATAATAATAATGAAATAATCAAACAGAACTCATTTATTTGACCACTTTGACACATTATTTGAGATAAAGGGTAACATTATCGCTTTACTTAAGGCAAAAACTATAGTTTATAAGATAAATATTTAAAAATTAAAACATCCGCTAATGATAAGATGAGTAAGAAACAAATTCGACTTAACTAATAGTTTAATTACATTTATATAACCTCTACTATTAAGTAAATAAAAAAAATATGTATTAAAAAACCTTTTTTTGTAAATCGAACTTATATCAATGACCTTTGAGCTGACAAGTAAAAAGTCTTTAATTATTATTAGTCTGATTAAAATAGTTATTAAATAAGGATTATTTGTCCTATACTTAAATATTAATTTGCTTCTCGCTCTACCATTATTTTCCACACTACGTAAATATAACTAGTACCTACTACTTTATGTTGAAGGTAATACAATAAAAGATAATGACTTGATTATTATCTGATAGTTTAAAGAAGAGACAAGCATAAAGTCATTGTGTATTATTATTCAATACTTATATTGTAATATAATCGATTATGTTATTAGGTATAAATAATTATGTACTTACTTATATAACAGTAACAGCCTGTGAATGTTCCACTGCTGGGCTGAGGCCTCTTCTCCTCTTTTCGAGGAGAAAGTTTGGAGCTTATTCCACCACGCTGCTCCAATGCGGGGTGGTGCAATACACATGTGAATTCCATTAAATTTGACACTCATGCAGGTTTCCTCACGATGTTTTCCTTCACCGTCAAGCATGAGATGAATTATAATCACAAATTAAGCACATGAAATTCAGTGGTGCTTGTCCGGGTTTGAACCCACGATCATCGGTTAAGATTCACGCGTAAATAATAAAACACAAGCTAATAGAAGAGAAACAATGTATTGTGGATAGGATATGCGTAAAATCCATTCTTAGTGAGTGTCAACGTCGAGAAAGTAAACTGTAACTGAAAAATTTCAAGTCAATCGGACGGACAGTTTAGATCTTGTTATGAATGGTATTTTGCTTATAATATACATATATATATACATAAGCTCAAAAAGAACGACACTACGAACGCTTAAACCGATTAGACAGAGGAGAGAATTCACGGGGCAAACACTTCGATTTCAAAGTTTCGGAAAATTGTTTCTGGTCTGACGTCACGTGCCGCAACGACGATCTTCGAATTTCAAATATATATTATAGTTTACGTTATATATTGACAGTTCGTACATCAAAAAATATATGTTAATACGTAATGTATGTAAAAATACCACTATTATAACTCAAATCTTTTTCGCAACTGAGGCAACACCAAAAGTGCTAAGTAATAATGGCTACAATTATGATGACGTTAACAAGAGTTAAACAAATAATTATGGCGGATATGAATTATATTATTTATAATATAAATCAATATGTATTATGAGAAGTGTAATCTGTATATTATTACCCAAATAGTGGGCCATAGACTAACTCGATATGAGCAAAACAACTCAGAGATCTTTGCGCAAAACTATTATTACGTATGTATATTAAGAAAAACCAAAATGTACCAATTATTAATGTATTCAATGTTCCAATGCGTAGTCAAAACGTGTAGATAGTACAAAAATAAATAAACTGCATACTGTAATCTATACAGCTCTATCCATCGCAAATTGCGGATATTTTCTAAGCTAATGAGCTTGTCAAGTGTAGTTTTATCTAGCGATAAGTAAATTAATATAATAATTTACTATTTGCTATTACACCGCTTTTTGACTTATTACTTTCACGTCGTCAATAATAACGTAATTAATATAAACCTATGAATACATCGATAAAAACGAATAAAAACTGCAAGGTACGCATTCCAAGTCAAATTTGGATAAAGAAGCATTACACTTAAAACAGATTTTTTTATCAGCCGTCGTTATTTACGTTGTATTGTAAATTGTAATACATACATACATATTGTAATACATTTATATTTTCCTCTCTCTGTTTCTATTATTATTTAAATATTTTTGGTGTAATTTCTATTAAATCTCCTTTATTAGTAACTTATATAACAAGTAAACTGATTGTTACAGATCGTGGCAATTCAATCTGACCCAAAATTATTTGATAGCTACTACAATGGTTGTTGCAACGGAACTTTTTGGCCACTATTTCACTCGATGCCGGACCGTGCCACATTTATTGGGGACCACTGGAGAGCCTACATTAAAGTCAACGAGGAGTTCGCTGAAAAGACTGTGTTTGCACTGAAACTCCTCAAAGACAAAAAAGAGAAGAACGATGCCCCTCCAATTGTATGGGTGCATGATTATCATCTCATGTTAGCGGCTAATTGGATAAGACAGCGTTGTGAAGAAGATGAATTAAAATGCAAGCTCGCATTTTTCCTTCACATTCCGTTCCCGCCATGGGACATATTCCGCCTGTTTCCGTGGTCAGACGAACTGTTGCAGGGTATTCTCGGTAAGAAAACGCACAAAAAAGTCATAAGTTGAATTTGCACTAAATATTACGTATTCATAGACAATTTTTAATATTTACAGGGTGTGATATGGTCGGTTTCCACATAGCGGATTACTGTTTGAATTTCATCGACTGTTGTCAGAGAAATTTGGGGTGCCGTGTCGACAGAAAGAACTTACTGGTTGAACTGGGTGGCCGTACGATTTGTGTTCGACCTTTACCAATTGGCGTACCTTTCGACAGATTTGTCTCTCTAGCTCAAAACGCCAAGGCAGTGCTTTCTACAAGTCAAAAAGTGATACTGGGAGTCGACAGATTAGATTATACCAAAGGCTTAGTGCATAGGCTGAAAGCTTTCGAGACTTTATTGCAGAAGTATCCAGAGCATATCGAGAAAGTAGTGTTATTGCAGATTTCAGTGCCATCAAGAACAGATGTTAAAGAATATCAAGACTTAAAAGAAGAAATGGATCAATTGGTTGGAAGAATAAATGGAAGGTTTACGACACCTAACTGGTCACCAATCAGGTATGAACGTATTAAATATGCTATTTATTTTTAAAATAAAAATATTTTAATTCGAATATACTTTTACAAGTAATTATGAATCAAAAACTAAATAGATAAATTGTTGCTTGAAAATAATATTTTTTGTCAGATACATATATGGGTGTGTTGGTCAAGACGAACTCGCAGCCTTCTACCGTGATGCTGCTGTCGCTCTGGTAACACCATTAAGAGACGGCATGAACCTAGTCGCTAAGGAGTTCGTCGCTTGCCAAATTAAAAAGCCTCCGGGAGTGTTAATAGTGTCCCCTTTCGCCGGCGCAGGAGAGATGATGCATGAAGCACTGATATGCAATCCTTATGAACTGGATGACGCAGCTGAAGTTATTCATAGGTGTGTGTAAAAAAATATTAATAGAGCAAATCGATACTCGGTTTTATCTTTTATTTTTAATCTGTATTTAATTAATTTTTTATTTCAGTTAATTATTTATATGTTCTTACTTATATCTGTTTTGAAATTTATCAGAGCGCTAATAATGCCAGAAGACGAACGAACTGTTCGAATGAATCATCTCAGGCGACGAGAACAGTTGAACGATGTTGACAGCTGGATGAAAGCATTCCTCAAGGCCATGGATTCGCTGGAGGAAGAGGCTGATGATATCGGAGCTACATCTATGCAACCTGTCACCATTGACGACTTCGATGAATATTTGTCAAAGTAAGAGATCTTTTAAATATATTTATTTTAACGAGCTGTATTATTTATATTATTAAAACTTATGAATTCACCGTTAAAAAAAAGTTACAAATGTTAACACAATAATTACAAACAGTAATACTTAGTATTAATACATTTCGGTTTTAATTATGTGTGCCAAGTATACTTATAAGCACAATAGACATATTGACATCTTCATTCCCATGATTAGCGTCGCGTTTGCGTAGCGTAATTATGAAAGAAAAAGGTTAATTTATATTACAGTGGCAATGTCTATGGAAGGTAGTGATCGATCATGTGGCCCATCTGCTATCCGCGTCCTTTGTATTTAAAGTAAAGAAACAGCCTGTATATGTCTCACTGCTGGGCTAAGGCCTTCTCTCCTTTTTGAGGAGAAGGTATTAAGCTTATTCCACTACGCTGCTCCAATGCGGGTTGGTGGAATACACATGTGTTAGAATTTCAGTTAAATAAGACACAAGCAGGTTTCTTCACCGCCAACCACGAGATGAATTATAAACAAAAATGTCTAAAATAAATAAATTTACATATACCTCGCAAGACCTCCCTAATATATATTTTTAAATTATCTCTTATTCATGGTAAATTAAATGACACAAATTTTATATTAAATAAATTCGTATAATTTATGATTTGACCCACACTACCTTCATTTAGTATGACTGTCAATCGATAAAATTGCCCACTAGGTTATAGGTAAATAATATAACTTTGAATTATTTCTTTTCAGATACATCGGTTACACTCAGAAACTCGCCCTATTATTGGACTACGACGGAACCTTGGCTCCCATAGCGCCACACCCCGACCTGGCGACTCTTCCCCTGGAAACCAAACACACTTTGCAACGTCTCTCCAATATGTCCGATGTTTACATTGCCATTATATCCGGACGAAACGTCAATAACGTGAAAGAAATGGTAAATTGAATATGAATTTAACTAGATTACTTAGATAACAGTGGAGTAACTATAGGGTGGCAGGGCTGGCAAAATTCCACGGGCCCCCACCCGACGAGGGCCCAGTATGAGAGGCCACGAGCTCAGTGTCTTATATTTAGATATTTCTTACAGGTGCATTGGGGCCCCCTATTGGTCACTTTCCAATTTTGCGCCTTCACCGTCAACAAGTTAAACTGCCTATTCAAATTTCTGTCTCGCTCCTTTACCTGGGGGGCCCCATGCAATGACTTTGCCACGGGCCTCAATTGGTATAGTTACGCCACTGTTAGATAACAAAATATTTCAGTATATTTTTTGTTGTAATTGAAATTATTTTTAGGTTATTATATATTATTACATATCGTAATAAGCTTGGGGCCAATTCTACTAACAATTTGCCACTTTATCGCAATCGAATCGAAGCGTGATCGTTGCCGTTTATCCGTTTTCCTATTATATAATTTAATTATCGAATATTGGCATAAAAGTTAACAAATCCGCGCATTGACAGTGAAATAGGTATTTTAATCTACCACCAGGTGGGCAATTTGTTCGGATATCTATCTACACTCTAAACTTACTATTTTTTTACATTTGTGGTGATATATGTCAAAAACATACTTTCAACTATGTGTTATACATATAGATTATAGGTAGGTATGTAATAAAATGATCAGCTACAGGCTATTTACTGACTCATTAAAAAATAATGTAAAAAGCGTTTCGAAAAACATTCAAAGATCAATTTCTTTATCTCTCTATCTCAATTTATCTATCATTTTTACTACTTCAATGTAAATAAATATTGACAAAGTATACGTTTTCAAAACAAAAGCATAACACAACTTAAATAATAAAACAAATGATGTAAATCTTCCTAAATGTAAAATCATTTAGTTCGTTGTCCAAGATATCATAAGTAGGCAACCAAGAACGTTCATTACGTCAAATGTTTGCGAAATTAATAATAACAATTCATATGATAAATATTTTACCTACCTATCAATGAACTCGTAAAACTGGTATCATAACTTTATCGCTGTCAATATTATTCTGACCCTTAAAAGCAAAGAAAGAAATGTACTGTTAATTATCTACTTAATGTTTTCCCTATAATTATTATCTGGAGTTTTAAAAAAACTCGAGCCATGTGCTGCAATTGGAACCATTTTGGATGAACCAGTGACATTGGACATAAATGAAGAATAAATTCTTAACCTATACACATTTTTTGTTTACAGTTCTATTGTGAATCCTCTTGGCTCTTACAAGAGGGCAAATATACGGTTAAAGTGCGATAACGGTTGGCAGGAATCTCGTAAAACTAACTAACTAAACTAAAGTAAAACTAAATGCAAGTTGGTGGTAATGCATTATCCAAATTTAACATTAGTCTTACAATATATTTAAGATGAAAAAAGAAATACATATTCGTGACGACTTCAATTAAAAACGGAAATTATGTTTAACACCTTAAAAACTGAATTATTGACTATAACTTTCTTAATTCAAAAATTTATTTAAAAAGTATTACTACATCAAATCTAGACATGCCGGCACATATAAATAGTCTTGTTTCTGCACGTACCAGAATTAATTTTCAAATTCAATTATAATTTAATACGTAACCGTTCTTAAACGGGTTTATTATCATAATATTTTATGTCTATATTATTTTTTCAAATTAGGTATGAGACGTCATTATCAGTTGACCATAAATGAAGCTATCAAGTGACCATGATTTAATTACATCGCAATATGAAACAATTTGATATGGATTGTTTTCAAGAATTCTGTCTGAGGGACAATGTTCGAGAAACAGGCATATCGTTTTGCTTTCATTTTACATAAATATATCTAAAATGTATGCAAATATAATGGCTGATCCATCGTTCTCACACAGATTGCCACTGTAAAGCTATTTATAAAAACAGTGTCAGTTTTGAGTGCCTACCTAATTTTTGACCCCTTAATTATTAATGACACTTGATCACGGCTCCACTCTCCACTAAACTGAAGAGCCTTTAAAAATGTATAATTTTTGTTTGGTAGTAAAATAACTGATAAACAAATGACAGGCGTCATTTGTTTATCCTAGGAGAGAATATTCTATTCTATAAACTCGTAATACAAGCAGAAATTGAAATCGTTCATGATAAACAAACAATATTCCTTTGATATTATAAAATATTTCGTATTGTTCTACGAATATTGCGTAAGTTGACGGTGAATCTTTCATAGTTTATTTGTCGATAAATCGACCAATAGGTAATTATATTAAGTCCGGATCCTGTTTACATTTTCTATTCATTCATGGAATTAAACTGCAAGAAGATAAGTTCCAAAGACATCGGTGGCCTTAGATCGGTTCGCAATAACAAATCTTATCAAATGAACTTTGACTGTCACTATCATGAATTCGTATAAAAATATTTATATTGTCGAGTGCACGGTCAATATCCCAGCTGTAACCGGGTCTCGATATCTGCTGGCTGTTGCGTAACAGTTCTAGAGGCCGGACTAGCCGTCATCAATTGTTGACTGTATTACAAATCGCGTGTAATACTACCTACTTATATAGAAGCTTAAGCAAAAGAAACAATTATGCTATGTTATATGAATAAAAGGAATTTTAATGAAACTACTACTAGGTACCCATAGATTTTTCGGTATTCCTGTATGATTATTGAGATTAATAATCGACTTGATTCATCATCGAATTTCAATTAATATTATTATGTAAAGCTTAATATGATTTGTTTTCCTCGTCAGGCTAACGATAAGTACCAAAACATAAAATTTTAATTTTCAGGTTGGGATTGAAGGTATCACGTACGCTGGAAATCACGGCTTGGAAATCTTACACCCAGACGGTAGCAAGTTCGTTCATCCCATGCCAATGGAGTTGCAAGATAAAGTTGTAGAACTTCTTAAATCCTTGCAGGAACAAGTAAGTTATTTTATCGATAGATTTATAAACTTTAAATTTATGGAGCGACATTATGTTTAAAAAAGAAATACGTTTACTTAGCCAGCAGTTCAACATATTATTAAAACTGCGTAAACAATATAATATTATAAACCTTCAAATGAATTGCAACAGGTTTGTAGAGACGGCGCTTGGGTGGAAAACAAGGGCGCCCTACTGACATTCCATTTCCGCGAGACGCCGGTCGCCAAGCGCGCGGCGCTGGCGGACACGGCGCGCCGCCTCATCACGGCGGCCGGCTTCACGCCCGCGCCCGCGCACTGCGCCATCGAGGCGCGCCCGCCCGTCCAGTGGAACAAAGGTACTATATGACGCAGCCTCCTAATATT
The DNA here is from genome assembly GCA_963151315.1 of Nymphalis c-album. Classification (NCBI taxonomy): domain Eukaryota; kingdom Metazoa; phylum Arthropoda; class Insecta; order Lepidoptera; family Nymphalidae; genus Nymphalis; species Nymphalis c-album. The sequence continues at coordinate 10,117,028 of OY720595.1, forward strand.
TTACACAAGGAACAATTAGTTGCAAGACCTGCGTTCCCTTTGTGAGTAATATAGCTTCGTGCTTAAGACTGGTTCATCGGTGGGACTTGTTTATATGACTGCTTATCCCTGGGCCAAATAAAAAGTAATGTTTTTGTCATTAACATTTTTTAGTAAGAGTTGGTGTAAGCAATTACGCTGTATGACAAGTGACCATTTAGTTTTTGCCTGTCTCCAGTGTAATTGGATTACGATCCCAAAAGATTATATTCATAATGTAGTATATTATGAAGATACAGTAACATACAAGTATAATGCTTGTATGCTGCAATAATATTATAATTTATTATTATTGAAATATCTTAATGAAGGATTGAATTATTGTTTAATACATTTGTAAAATAGGGCCTCCACTTCTTTCTTGCCCCAGGGCCTTCAGACCTCTAAATCTGGCTCTGGTTCTAACCGCTCGGCTCTTACATCTTTTGCATTCAAAATTAATAATTAATATTTTATTTTGATATATATTTATTATTAATAACTACTGAGATAAATAATATTACTATGCTCCTTAAAATTTGCATCAAATTTTATTCTTTATTATACAGGTCGTGCCTCGATTTACATCCTGAGAACAGCATTCGGCCTGGACTGGAGTGAAAGAATAAGGGTTATATACGCTGGTGATGACGTCACCGATGAAGATGCTATGCTAGTAAGTATTTCAATATTATTTATAAATGTATGTACATATGTGAGAGATCTCCCTAAACATAATCAATTGAAAGGAAAATTGAAAACTTAACACACTTTTCCTTTAACCAGTCGTATTAAGCCCATATTTTGAGCAATTTAATTTAAATCGAATCTAATCTTGTGACTGTATTGTATATTAATCAAAATAATTTATTTAGGCTCTCAAAGGTATGGCAGCCACATTCCGCATCGCCTCATCGAATATAACCAAAACATCTGCCGAAAGACGTCTTTCGTCCACCGATTCAGTACTAGCGATGCTGAAATGGATCGAAAGGCATTTCTCTCGTCGTAAGCCCAGGGCAAACTCACTCACATACAAGAATGCGAGACTAGCCCGCGACACCATGCAAATGCACATGTCCTATCAGTTACCCACGAGGTCGCCGAAACAAACTCCTCCTCGCACACCTGATGTCATATCCAGCGGATCAGAGTCGAGTTAAACATATCCCTATATCATATTGATTCAAATAAATATACATTTTTATCAAACATTGATCACGTGCATACGGAATTAAGTATTTCTATTTAACAACAATATAAATGTTAATATAGGTCTTTCTAAATCTCTATATAAAAACATATTGGGTATATAGTCTTACCTAAGCATAAGCTTAGAACAGAACTGTAGAACAAAATATTTGTCTAACTATCGTTTGAAGCGATATGTATTCCACATTGGGCGCGCTTAATTATTTTAATAATTTGTCAGATGGATGTTTGTGTAGGATCGTTGTCCTATTATGTGATAGAATAGTGATAGTTTTTATTATTTAGAATTATTGTAGACAAAGATATCAAAATTATGCCAAATAATTTATACTCGAATATTTTAATAATTAATAACAATTATTGTATTTTTTTATATTGATCTGTTGAAATGTATGTACTTTGGAGAACATATACATAGACATTTAAAAAAAAGGGTTTTACCTGGCTATTGTTTTAGTATCTTAGACTTTCAGTAGTAATTGTAGAATTAAAATTTATTTATAATTTGTGAATGATATCTTGTATAGATGAATTGAAATGATTATTGTATAGAGAAATATGTAATTATAAATACGTACATAATATGTAGTACGTAGCTAAGTGATCATTATCGGGAATTTGAAATTATGCATTCCATAATAACAGCACTCAGTGTTAATATAAAATAATTAATAAATATTTTAATCATAAAATTATAAATTAATTTATTAATATATTTATCGTGTCTAACTTTAAAAGCACAATACAATTTCTATTTGACGAATTTCCACAAAGTTTTGCATTATGTGTAGAACACAAATATTATATATTATTTGATTTTATATACATAATATAGACATAAAACAAAATATTATATGTATTTATATAATAGTTATTTTTATGTATCTCAGAAAACTCATTTGATAAATTGTTTTGTTATATAATATAATAAAAAAGTAGTCTAGATTTAAAAATTTGATTTAATCTAAAATAGTCTGTAACTGTACTGATTGTCTCGAATTTCCATAGTCTAAATTGTATTTTTATATATGTTTATGTTATCTATGTACGAAATAAACTTTACAACAGACGAAAAATATTTTTTTATTTATAAGTATTTACAAAAAATGTTAATACGGTTATAATATAATAAATGATATTATAATTAATTATGTACGATACCTTTGTAATGGAATGTTTTAACTTCATTTTAATTTAAGTTAACGATACAGAAAATGCAATTATTATTTTTGTTTAAAACATATTTTAAGATAAATGATATTTTATCTGTTGGCAGCTTATATTCTAGCAAAAATAACTTTAAATATAAATTTATTATAACAGCGAAACTTACGGCAAGACCGCTGAACTGAATTTGATGAAAATAAGTATGAAAATAATTCAGGCACCGTGAATAGGGTTGCCCAAAAATACTAAATTCGGATTAGCTGCATTAAATGAGGCCGTAAAATGAGCATTAAATGAGGCAATAAAAGCTAGATATATACTTATCGCTATGCAAGCGACAGTCATTGATACAGCCGTAAGGTCAGCAACTATAATGACAAATCATTTGACCAGGAATTACCGTAAACAAGAAAATGATGTTCGCACACCTGGCAACCCTGAACAACCCTAAAAAAAAAAATACGATCTACGACTTTTGTGTATAAACAAAAACCACTACAATAAGAAAAAATGTCACTTATAGAAATATACATTAATTTAAGTATAGGACGAAGAATAATTTATTCATCGAAATTATAACTGAAAGTCTCTATAGGATTGCAGGATCGTAAACTACAAAATAAAAGAGAGTCACTCGGTCTCACTTCATATAAGATAATTGTTTAATGTGGGCACGTCCAAAGATAAAATATCATTGCAAAATAGTGCATGTACATATCGACATTTATAATGTAGCGTTTACAAATCTTAAATATACAGACTTAACTAACATTTATTCACATATTCTTCTATAAAATTCGTATCACAATAAATAAATACATAGTAAATAATTCAGCTAAACATTACTGTGCGATACAACAAGCCATGATAGTATGAAATAGAATAAACATATTGGAAATACTGCGAGTCCCTTCTTGCCCTCAGGTTGACTATCACCGAGAAACTTTGTAGCCGCTGAAAATAATTTTAAAAATTATAAGGCTGTCGCCCATCTTGGACACATTTAAAAATTCTTAAGATTAATAAGTTTTTTGTTAAATATAATTATTTTTGGAAGATAGGTTGGCGGATGAGCTGGCCGAAGTGATGGTAAGTGGCCCACACCCCATAGACATTGGCGCTGTAAATATAAGTGCGTGCGCTGTACCTCAAATCGCCAATGAGGTACGAACCTTGGAAACTAAGATATCCCTTGAGATTGAAATCACACTGACTCACTCACCCTTGATACCGTAACACAACAAAACAAATTATTGCTGTTTGGCAGACACTGTGACAGAATTTCAGTGAAATTTGACACCTGCATAGGTTTCCTCATGATATTTTCCTTCACCGTCAAGCAAGAGATGTATTATAATCGCAAATTAAGCACATGAAAATCAGTGGAGCTTGCCCAGGTTTGAACCCACGATCATCGGTTAAGATACACGCGTTCTTACGACTGGCTCCCTCGGCAAATGACAAGTAGGTGGTACAAATCATTGTACTTAGTATGTATTGAAATTTGGTTAGACTATTTTATTAACATAAAGACTATTTATAAATAATACTAGTCATTAATATCAACAAAAGTTTTAACAAGCAGTTAGGATAAAAAATATCTCACCAAATGTCGCCCAAGCAAATCCAATCATTGATATGACAAGACGAAGGAAAAACAAGAAGGTATTTTGAGTTGTGAAGAGTATCACTCTGCAGATAATCAATGACAAGGCGATCGGGAACAGGCAATAACCCAAAACACAAACAGATTGAAAGAATGATCTGAAATAAAAAAAAAAAAAACTTTATACGAGAAAATAAAATTTAAATCTTTCATCCAGCACATTCAATCCAATTAACATAGAATATATTTTTTATATTTGGTATAGATTTTATGACAATGGCTTTATTATTATTTATTTAATATATTATAAGCCTTGTAGTTGTCATTACACTATGTCCAATATGGCATACAAATAAAAAAAAGCATTTCCTTGTGATGTGAAAATTTGTTTAGTTACAGTGTTTTAAAATGCCATAATTAACTTTATTATTTGTCAAAGACTCAATCTAATTAGTAATTACATTAGAAAAACTATAAATTTTGAATGAATTAATAATATTATATATTAATAATATTTAATGAAGTTATATAACTTCATTAAATATGTTAATGAAGTTATATAACTTCATTAAATATTAATAATATTTAATGAAGTTATAGTGTAATTATTAATTTATGTTGTGATGGGTAAAACAATGGGAATAAATAAATAGAGTAAACATACATATTTCCACCCAGCAATTTAGAATTTATGGTCACAATAGCCGCTCCAATCCAGACTAGCACAAACACCTCAGCAAACTCGGGGCCCCCATCATTTGAATTGTCTGCCCGTTCCGTTGACCCTTGTAGGACTGTCGCCATGAAAGTGCACAGTAACAACGGACCCCATAAATCCCCTGTACACAGAACAAATTAAATTAAAATTTGCCTTAAATAAAATTAAAACTATTATATATCTATCTATAATAAAATCTATTTGAATTGAATAAAGACATAATTTAATAAACACTTACATTCTTTTAATAAACTAGTTTTTTCTCTAGGAATAAGGACATGGTAAAATTTGTTTCCGACAGCTCTTAAATCACGTAACTGAAACAATTAAAATATACCTATATATTTTATTTTTTCTTTATCATTCTTAACTTTACTTCGTTTTCCAAAATAAAGATATATAGAATGAATTAAATTAAGAATAAACTTCAAAGGCCTGAAACGACCTGTTGGGAGATTATTCACTTCACTGCTCCATTGCAGTCTGATGGACTAACATAAGGCAAAATTTCACCCTACACTTATAGTTTCATGTTTTAATTCACCACTGAGTATGAGATGAATTCCAAACACATAAAACTAAGGGGTGCTTACCACAGAGCCATCTCGGCTCTGATTATAATAATTAAACCTCCACACAAAGTATTGATAGTTAGCAGAAGTATATATGAAGAGTCTATGTAGCGTCGATTGAAACTACTTTATTTTATACATAACAAAGAATCACAACAAATTAGGGGCAAGCAAGTTTTGATAGATATTAAGTCACCGTTAACAATATACTACAACACATTTGGCTGCAAATCGCAAAACATTATACAGATGCCGAACCTGATTCCCTGGAACTAATGGTCATTGTGGTGGCCACTCAGAAACAATAAACAACATGGTAACTCAGCTATATGTTATGGCTTACCACTAATTATATTATCAGAATCTAGTGGTGATGATAAGTTATCTTCAAACAAAATTAAGGGAACTCAGTTTATAGATATTATTTGTCATATTCTTTATTTATTTTATTGCTTAAATCAAACATGTAAATACAATTTTAAAATAATATTTTTTAATTATTACGCATAGCTAGCGGTAGATCTTTTTTAATAGACTATCTTTGTTTATTCCTAACATCAACTCTTTGAACATAGATGTTGTAATCAAAAGAAGGTTATGTAGATTAACTTACAAATGTTTCCTTGATTGGTTCGTCTAGCGTGTTGAATTCCATTCCATCACCTGAAGGAACTCCTCGTGTCGGTACATTCATTTCCCCTTCCACCACACCCACATCACCAGCTGGAAACATCTAATAAAAACCATTCAAAAATATATTAATCAATAAGCAAATATAAATAAAAATTTTGATTCTGATTAGTAAAAGATTTTACACAGATTTTATCTTAAGATTACTAGTAGATATTGTAAAAACCACCATTTTAATCATAACATTTAGGTATAAACTTTGCTGTTTGATTAAAGTGTTTTGTAATTCTTTAGTTTTTCAATTATAAGTACGAAATAAAGTAGGTAATAACTTGCTTTCCTTAGATGTAAATAGTTTAAATACACGACGTGGTTTTAATGCTATTGTTATGTTGTATAAAATAAAATCCCTAATAATAGTTATGAAAGAAACTTAAAATCATTAAACATAAGTGATGCATGCAACATTAATAATATTTTTATATAATAATTACTTTATTAATTTCATAAATTATTATAGTATTCAAAAAAATATTGCCAACTTACATCGTACTTTGTGTCAAAACCTGACATTTTCTGTATATAGTTGCTTAAGTTTTAAATAAGATATTTTCACATGAAACGAAATATGGTTAAAATATAGTAAATATTCCAACACATCAAACACAATTTACAATTTATCATATCATTTAACAAATCACAAAATTCCAAGCTGTCAAGAACTAAGAGGTGTCAAATGTCAATGAGTCAATGACAATAATCATTCTTCATTGGCCACTTACAATAAAATTACTAGATCAAAAAACTTAATAAAATAAACATTTTAAAAAGCGCTAGATTATCCACTTGTCAGTGCCAAATTAAATAAAAATAGAATGAGTATTTCTATTTAATATTTGGAACGATTTTAAGAATTTTGACGCTTATATTCTACTAATTTCCACCTGCAGCTTTGCCTTCTCGGGAGGGACAAAGATGTTAAGTCATATGTCCTTTATGTCCTACTTGTCCCCCTATGAACGTGTATTGTATGCTGAATGCTAAATGTCATGATGGTCGTTTGAAAAGTATAGGTAATATTACATTTTTTACAATAGTATCTACAAGGATATCGATATTAAAGTATGTCTTGCACAGATTATAATAACTGTCATGTTTGATTTTACGAATGTCACTGTCAAATTTTATATAAAATTAATAACTGACTATTACTAACTACATTATTTTTATTATCAAAATAAAAATATTTAGTCTAATGTTTTTGGAATTTCAATTTCTTCCCGTATTATAATAATTTGATAAGCTATGTGCAATATACGCAATGAAAGTAACTGTTAAAAGTAAGAGATGACTTTTATAATATATCTTACTTTGTCGATTTAACTTTTATATTTTAAGAAATTGCAACGATATATACAATTTTACAGGTTGGACCGGTGTAGCAACTTGGCGGTGGATTGCAAACGACGATAACTGCGGTATTTGTCGCATGCCTTTTGATAGTTGTTGTCCGGATTGCAAATTACCAGGCGACGATTGTCCTTTGGTGTGGGGTGCGTGTTCCCACTGTTTTCATATTCACTGCATTGTTAAGTGGCTTCACTCGCAACCGCAACAGCAGTGTCCTATGTGCAGACAGGACTGGAAGTTCAATAACAAGTGAACAAGTGAGTGAATTTACCAAGTTTGTATTATAATGTATTGCTCACTGTTTTACAACCGCTATATTTCTGAAACATGTAAGATAGCCTTACTTATGAATATTATTTAGCAAGTATTCAGTTAAACATAGATTTTCCTATTGCTATTTACATTGATTAGACATTCAAAATAAGAAGCATTGTATAATTTATACAATAAAATTAGTAGGTATATAGGCAATTGGGCAACCTGAATTAAAGTGGTTACCACTCATGGACTATAGGACTGTAAGAAATATTAACCAGCCATTGTCTCATTGCGAATGCAATACTAACCTTGAGAACTGAAATGTCTTCTCCTTGAAACCAAAACACAACAAAGGTTAAAATTACTGTTTGGTGAGAGTATATCTGGGTCGGTGGGTACTACCCATGTGACTATGTCTCACCTCTAAGTAACTTTATACATTTAATGATTTAATGACCCCGAAGTCTAAATTTCAGTGGAATAATGAAATACTTGAATCTCATCCAGTAGTAATAAGAAAAAAATACCAACTTGAATGTTACTATTTATTGTTTATTAATACAAAGTATAGTCTAAAAAAGCATGAAATAGCTTATTTTTAAATTACTTTTAAGTAAACTTTTACTTGCTGGTATAGCTTTGTGCAAGCTCGTCTGGGTAGGTACCACCCACTCATCAGATATTCAACCACAAAGCAGCAGTACTTGGTACTGTTGTGTTCCGGTTTAAAGGGTGAGTGAACCAGTGTAATTATAGGCACAAGGGCATAACATCTCAGTTCCCAAGGTTGGTGGCGCATTGGCTATGTAAGAGACGGTTAATATTTCTTACAATGCCAAGTTCTATGGGCGTTGGTGACCACTTACCATCAGGTGACCCATATGCTCGACTACCTATGCAATAAAAAAAATAAATAAAAATAAGTGTAGCTTTACATAGTCATAACATAATGCGAACCATTATCATTCTGGCTACCATTTAACAGGGCCATTGTTTTGTATATTCTTCAAATGTATATATATATTTTTCTTATTTAATTGGAAAAGAGAAACTAAAATATAAATAATGATATTAAGTCCGTTGAAATATTTTGTAAAAGAATATTTTTTCCCATTTGCCCACCTACCTATAACATTAAATAAAAAAAACAAAATTTATATTAAGGGGTAAGAGAAAGGTTAATAAGTATTTATTTTTTCTTAATATTTTCTACTAGTACATAACAGACAGCTACTATATACTATACTAGTAAATAGTTAAACAAGTATATTTTTAGTTGTTAACAATAACTATGCTATTTTTTAAATAACCATTAATTATTTAATTGGATAAACCATTGATTGTGTAACTTTAAACTGATTTTCAAAACACAAACCAAGCTACGAAAAACCAAAGACATAACTACTACTTTATTTGTTTAGATTTATCTATAATACTAAAAAAACAATTATACAATTTCCTGGACAATAGTAGTGAAAACTCAAAAAAAATATATATATTGTAAATATGTCAGAAAATTACTTAAAGCTCAGCATTTCTCTATCAGCTTTTATGAAATATTATGCACACTGCAATCAATGAAATGTCCGAAAATAGTTGTATATATAACTATTAAAATTTGTTTTTAAGTTCTATCCTTTTAATTACTAAAGATTATAAGAGGAAGACTTTAAATATTTAGTAAGCTATGGTCGAATTTGCAACATTTATTTTATTTATTATTCGTTCGGTTTTTAAGATATATTAACGAGTAAAGTAATAGAATACATTTAGCTTCCCTCTTACAAATAGCAGTTGTTACATTTGGATGAGTATAAAACAATAGGTCACTAAGTGCTTTCAAAAGTAGCCTACAATAGCCGCCATGCAATGTGGCGTGCGCCGAACCGGTAGTGTTGCGTTCGTTCTCATAGTAAACAATCGTTTCGCAGATAATGTGTGGCTCAATTCATTGTTTGACTGTCTTAAACTACGTCATAAGAAAAATACACAGTTAATTTTGCAAAATAAAAATATACTTCGTTTTCGGAATTTGTTTCCAAGTTATTTGTGTCCGTCCAATAATAAAAAAAGTAGTTGTGTGCAGAGGGACGACAATCGCGTCGCGGTGGTCGTATTAATCAGCGTATGCCGCAGTCTGAGTGGCGCACGGGCGGGGACGGTCGCGTCAAATAAGCGCTTCGAGCTTACGCGCGCGTGACTTACGTGATGTTAATATAACCGCGCTCATTATACTATAGTGTTCGTGTTATAGTATTGTCCGAGTGACACCTCGTTTAAGCATGCTGATGGTACAATCAAACGCCCATCCTATGAAGACCACCAAAATAAAAGGACCCCCACCTGTACCACCAAGGCCTAGCCAGAGCATGGTGGCCGAAGCGCTGGCAAAAACGAGAAAAGCCGTAGCGGATTCAAAAGCGACGCTGTCTAAAAGTAAAACATTTACTAAAAATGAAATTAATCATGTTTCATCGAAGGCCAAAACTTTGGATAGGAATTCGACACCGACTAAACCTTCCGTGTCGCCTCGACAAAACGGGCTCGCGCGCGTCAAATCATTTATAAAGGACGTTATCAGTGATCGTAGCTCTTCATCTGATGAGAGGAAATCGAGTGGTCAGAACTCAAGGAGGAGCTCAAGTGACAGTAGCTCGATTCAATCTCCAACATCTAATAAATCAAGTGAATCGCTGAATTCTAAAGCAGTCAAAACATGTAAACAAATATTAGTGCGATCTTTATCTACTTCTAACAAATTAGATCAAGATTCAAAGTGTAAAGTTTCCAAATCATCTAGTTTTGCTGAAAAAACCCTGCCCTTGCGCAGAGCACCGCCGCCTCCAATGTCACCGAAACCCAAGTTGAAACCAATTAAACCCTTACCACCTGTACAAAAAAATGTTAAACAAAGCAGATACTTAAAGCAACCGGAAGTTGGTATATATACATTGCCAGTAGACGCGAAGCCACCCCAAAGTCCGATTACAGAAGGGTGTTATGCCACAGTAGCAGAGATACCAAATGTGGAAGACAGGTTACAGAACACTACGCCGAAACAGCTCAATGAGCTGTCAGATATTCAAGATAATTCAGATCTTAACTCACAGGATGAGGCTTTAAATAAAAACAACAATTCCCTCGAACGAAAAACATCAAGAGTGACCGAAATGCTCATTTCAGAAATTCTCGCGAGTAGAAACAATAACAAAGACGAAGCGAATGCCGTTATAGATAAAGGGAAGGATTCTACGAACCTCACTAATGGCAACGACTCGTCTGAAATCGAAATGATGAAGGACATGAATAACCATGAAATGTTAATATACGAACTGCAAACAATGAGGTCGCAATCAAACGTTCCTGAATGTTTAGACGTCAAGGATAATGATGACATGCAGTGTGATTCAGATTCGGAGCACAACTATGCAGTATCGGTTACTAGCGGCAATACAGAAGACGATCAAGCGTACGCGTACATAAAAGACGATGATCTCAAATCTAGGTATAGACAATTTTTGTTTATAGATACGTAATAAATTATACTCCGGTTCGTGACATGAATGATTGCAAAAAACATTGTAGAATATCAACGTTCTATTGAATTTGTTTTATGAAAAAAAAACTTACGTTATTTATGGACGATCACATAATATTTTTATAAGTAATTGTTGCATACAATGGCATTGACTGTTTCGAAATATATAGTAATTATAATTAAGTACTCTTTGTAAACTTTGATAGTGAAAAAGTTTTATCGTATCATCATAATTATAAAAATAAATAAACCTCATATTATTTTAATCTAGGTAAATATTTATTATCATATTTTGAAAGTATTCAACAAAACACAGCAAATATCGTCGCAAATAATAAAAACGTCAACTACCAAGTAGCAATTAAATCGTTTATTGTATTATGAATAAAACATACATCACTTAGGTAGAGCTCTATGGTATGGGACATACTCGTACTTGGTATACATTTATAAAGCTAAAATATGCTAAAAAATAATTATTCTAGTAAATAATAATTTCAAAATAAATTATATCTTAACAACAAAAGTAAATAGGTATATAATGCTGCAATAAATTGTTTTGTATATGTATATGAACTATTCGTTTTTACTTCTATCGTCCTTTAATCTCATAAGTAATTAGTGGTTTTAATTACTGTTTTCCAAATTATTTCATTATCTGCATCACCGAACATTCTACTTCTTGCTCGCTATATTAACTACCAATCTTTTTTTTTAAATTACTACCGTAACATTACGGTATATAGCATACATATGCTATTCAATTTACAAGCTATGAAATAGCCTTTGGCACGAGGTGAGCCTAGTAACATGCACTTCTAGGGGCTCCCACTAGCCATGACGTTTAAATTACATTATGCAAGTATTTTAAACCCTACTTAAGTATACAGACTAATACATTTAAAATACTGCTTTTACAACCAATGTTTACGGTTTAATATGCAATAAAATGTTGTAGTTTTACGTTAAATTAAGCTATCGCTCCAAATATATATGCCCGATAGTCCATTAGCGTCTAAAACTGCTTTCATTTGGAACTTATTATCAATACAACTCACATAATTCCATAGGTGCGATGCTTCATTCGTGGAAGTATAAAACTAATCGATTTGCGTCCAAAATAGATGTTTTCGATTGCCCGCGATACCTTGTTATCATTAATATCATTATCATTAAAAATAATTGTAGATATTAGATCAAAGAATAGATGTCGGTAACACGTAATAAACCTTGTCCAATTTTAGTAAAAATGGTCAACTTCAACCACTTGATAACAATATTTATTTCAATTTTTTTAAACCAAAATGTTATGTATAATCTATGTGTCTCAGTAAGATAGATGATTAATTTAAAATGTAGAATACAATATAATCAAAGTTGGCCGCTATTGACGGAGGATTGTAACATCGATCGAAATGTCTGGAAATCGGCCAAAATTAAAATCTACTCCTTATCTTACATACTCGTGTGTATTTTATGCTAGCTATAAAATGTCATATTTCGATCCGAAAAGCTCAGTCGTATACATTTTCTTCTGTATCCGTTTAATAATATTTTGTTTTCATCATTTAATTTTTCAATAAATTTACGTATATTAATGTTATATATAAAAGAAACAAATCTAGAATAATAGAGATATTTATGAAGTAGATGTTGACAAATCAATTTTAAATTCTGGTACATTTAAAAGGTCACAAGCACAAGTGCCCAGTCTAGCCACTAATTATATCCCTTGCGTATGTATGTACACCGGGATTTCAATTAACGCATATTGTTTAAAAACCTTTTTGAGAGACATTTTTAATACGTTCATGCTTATGTACGCCTATTACGATAAAATGTTTCCCAAAGAATATGTTATATTACAAAAAAAACAAAAAGGTCATAACAGGTTGCCTTTTTAGCTGTGCTTGATTTGTGATCATTGATTCAGAAATTTTAAGACTTTCTAATCTACGAATCAAATTCGCGCGTCACTAAGTTTTCATGTTCATCCCATGCGATCGCCAATCGAAGATCGTAAACGCCGATGGACGTATGCATGAAAATTGGGCCACATTTGGATAGTATTGGTTAATTTTGCCACCGTGCTCGGAGGTGAAGAGAAACATCGTGATATGATAACTTCCAGTTCCAGTTGTGGAACAACTACAGGCATTTACTTTCCTTTTGTCTAATAAAATGCTTCTAGATTCTCAAATAAAACACAAACGTTAAATTGAAATTTTGTTACTAGACTACGCAAGCAGTTTCGAGCGATCAGTACGATGTCGCTGCAAGGCATGCCTCCGTTGCCGAAGAGCCTAAGTGGCTTCGCTGACGGCGAGCCTGATCTCAGAGATCCACCTGCACCAGCACCCGCTGATGACAATCATCCGACGGATCTAGACTCGCAATTGGTCTATTTGAAAAAAGAAATGGTAAGTTGTAATATTTTATTTACTTTTTAACAAATTTGTTAAAGCAGCTTTTATTCCACTCTGATTGCGCTCCGCTTAATACGAATTATAACATTTAAGATCAAATTGTATCGACTTCAAATGTCACTACATTTGATTTAGGACTAGCGTCTAGCCTATTACACCCACTAAAATTTTTCATCGTAAACAAACTTTTAACGAGATATACTTTATTATAATTAAAAACCAAAAAATAATAATGGGAAAATGATCTATTAAACCATTGTTCCATATAAAAGTTTTTAACATATTGTTTGATTATGTTTATAGGATTCGTAAACTTCCCTGTTTCTTGCTAAAATTTCTTTGTACAACGAAATAACGTTCTAACAAAGGCCACGTGCTTCAAGAGCTAATTTTATAAAGTCTAAACAAGATCGTGTGTTTGAATATTCATTCGGGTCTGAAATGTCGTCAAGAAATCGGTCAAGTGCGTTCGGGCCTAGCTTTGCAACTTAAAACTGACCTTTGACATTATGACACGTGTATAAGAATTAAACAAGTGTCCAGAAACGTTAAGCTTAGATTCATCATAGATTTTTTTATAACGATGCAAATGGGATGTCTGGTTGTACTTTAAAAAAATATGTTTGATTTTTTTTAAGACATAAAGCCGAGATGTATATTTCCCAAGTGTCAATAGTAAATTGAATATAATTGTGTTATTTTACTATCGATACATATTAAAACGGTGTAAAAACATTTCCTAGAATTATACGTCGCGACATTTATAGAACTGCGTACAATGTAGGTACGAGTATGTTTTTAATAAATATGACGTCATTATTTCTCGTTGGGTATTAAATTAAAACTATAGACAATCATTACGTAAAAATAATTTGTATAAAATTAACTTTCAACTTATACTTAAAATATATTTTGTTCAAATTACAACCTTTTGTAGTCATAAAATTAGCAGTATTAAATAAACTTGAAGCTACCATTGATCGTTGATGTAGTATAGAAACACAGATGGGCCCATCTTGGGGCCAAATACATCCTTGGGGGTTTAATGTTAATAGAGCTCTTTTCACTCAATGTATCACATATCCTGGTGACGGAAGTCAAAAGTATTGCTTCCCTCAGTATACATACCTAGGCTTACAATGTAATATCTTCGATATATCCTTGTAATCACAACTTTTCGATAATGTTATTTAAACATATAAATAAATAACACGTCTACATTTTTGATAGTACGTCAGTTAATCGAGTTTAACATAAATAATATGTTTAAAATATTTGTACAGAATTCGTTAAAGATGTAGAACAAGCTTCACATCCTTTCTAAAAGCAGGCCATTAGAATCGTTTTGCCGTATAGAGTTGTTTTTATAAAAAACTAGAACTCGTAACACGAAAATAGATCGGAAACTTGAATACGGTCGATGCAGATGTTTAATTCTTATTGATGTTTCTAAACATAGGATATATATTCACAACAAAAAGTTCTTAAAAACTCCTTTGTTTCATATTAATATTCCTATTGTATTTTTTTTTCTCTATATTAAATTAAATGTTATCAAGTTCACTCCATGTTTTAATGTAAAAAGTAAAGACTTAGTTGGCTTGTGTAAACATGTTTGTTGTCAGATGTTTATGTATTACATTATGCTGTATGTTACGCAATAAATACATAAATAAAATTGATTATTTATATTAAATTTGTACAACAATTTATAAAAACTGTACAACAAAACAATAACATCACTTTTTTAATGTATGTTTTTTTACGTATCTAACGGTATCAAATCCACAGGATGGAATTTATTCAATTTAGCTTTTATTCATGATATTTTGCGAGGATATATAAAATATAACGAATAAAAATCAGCCTAGAACCTTCCTCGATAAAAGGACAATATACAACACAAAAATTATTTTTAAATTCGCACCTCGGAACCTCTCATTCGGTAGTTCCTAAAATTAGCCGGATCAAAAAAACAAACTCTTTAGCTTTATATATTAGTATAGCTTTTTTATATAGTTAGATTAATACGTATAGTATTGGTATGCAATTTCTCTGTACTAGTTATTAGCGAAATTTTAGTTTGCTCAACTCAACTAATGTAGCATTGCCATTTTCTGAAACGATTAAAAAAAAAACTCGACTACACGTAATAAGTTATAAAGTCTATTTGAAATAATCATTAAGTAATAGGTTAGTTAAACTTGCGAGAACTAAAGGTATTGCAACATTATTTAATTTTATAAAAGGTATGAAATAAATAATGTTTACAGTAACAAGGTATGGTTGCAGTATAAAAAACAGATGTTGCACATTCATTATAGTTTATCGCTCGTTATCGTTGACCGTAATGTAACTACTGGCTGTACGCTTTTTTTTTTTGAGGAAGCTATTACGATTTTATTTGGGCAAAGGCGGAAATGCAAAGCTAATAAAGAAAAACAGACCTAATCTCGGCCTGCTTTTGTATATGTGTTCCGCATATACGGCTAAATATAATATGTCATGGGATGTATGAAAACGTTTAGTGAATGACATTGTTTTGCATTGTTTTCCATAATATCGATTGCAGCGCAATACCTATACAGATATGGCACATGCTTTAAATTATTGTTTTCTGTGAACTAAGACCCAAAGTGATATATATTAGTTTGAATACAATAATATTTTCTATCGAATTTTTTACCATTTATAGAATTGGAATATTTAAAGACGTTTTTATATTGCCTATATGGCTATGGATATCCAATATGGCTCACAATAGTTATTATATCATATTAATTTTATAGTGTATAATGTCTGAATATTTTAAAATGGTAAATATAATAGTTATGAGAACATTTTTATTAAATACATTTCATAGACGATACTTGTGACTTATTTAAAAATATTAAAATTAAACAAAAGCTTAAATCGATCTCTCATAATTGAAAGTACATATTCACAATTTAACTAATTGTTTAACAAAAACATAATCTTCGTTCAAGACGTTGTTACAATTTGCTTAAGTCCAGATAAAGGTTAGCCCTAATTTCTAATGCGTAAGCGGCAACTCCGATAAGTGGTAAGTAATGCGTAGGACGACGTAATTGGATGTAACATTCACGCAATATAGCCTTCGCTATTAAAACGCTTATCGGCAAATTCATGGCTTGATTTTTTTATTTCATTGACTTTATAATTTTGTTATACAACCTTATTATCCATTTATGGGATAGAATAAATCCATTTTTATTAATGGCAATAAAATTGTTTGAATAAGCTTTTGCTAATAACGATTTCTCTTCCATCTTTGAATTTTGATTCAGTTGAATTCCTTTTTAAGTTGTTGTTCATATCGCTCGGAATCCTTGTATATATGGTATGTCTAGATTTTACATCCAACTGTTCATATTTTGCGTTTATGTTTGTGGAAGTCAGCCTACCAGAAAAGTACTCTTTGCCTATGTATAGTATTCTGTCATATGAACGTGGGGCTAGCCCCACGTTCACTAAATATATACAATTACCACAAAACATATATTTACCAAAACGGTTTAAAATCCACCATACCATATTCACACAAATCGATATTTTTAAACATATACAATATGTTTACGTAAAGAAAACCATAGAATAAAACTTAGAACTTGCAATTGAACTTGAACGAGCCGGTTGGCGTGGTTGGTAAGACGCTTGCCTTACACGCCGCAGGTCGTGGGTTCGATTCCCACCCAGGGCAGACATTTGTGTGCATGAACATGTCTTTTTTTTTTTTTTTTTTTTTTTTTTTTTCTCGCTGGAAAAACGCGTTTACGCGTTTCCCCCACTTGAGGTGGGGGGGTATGTGGGGCTCACCGGCACTGAAGGCGCCGGAATACCCACTAAAAAACCAGCGGTATCCTCTCCGTCTGGTCGGGGGGCGCCACGGGATCGCTTGCGCATGCTACCGAGACGCCCCGACGGTCGGCCCGCCTCTGCGGGCCTCCATTTCTAGGGGGGTTCCCGGATACAGGGAACCCACCTAGCCCAAGCGGCGGCCATTACGGCGTGGGGAGAAGGTGCGCATAGCGCCGACGCCTTCTCCCCGGTCTTCTTCGGCGGATCGAATCAGCGGAGGCACTTTCCTCACGCTGTCGCTCCGCGGCCTCCTTCTGCAACATGACATTCTCGCAGAAGGAGACCATTTCCAACCAGCACCTCTCGCTGTCGAGCATAGCGTTAATCACACTCGGCAGCGAGAGATCTCCGCCGATAATCGCCGCCAGGGAATGCCTCTGAGGCCCCCACGCAGCACACTCCGTTAGGGTATGGTGCGCCGTGTCCAGTAGCGCACCACACTCATGGCAGGAGGGTGATACCTCCCGCCTCACTATCTTATGCAGGTACTTACCGAAACAACCATGTCCGGTAAGCACCTGCGTCAGCCTATATGTGAGTGTGCCGTCTTTCCTTGCTACCCAGCGACTCAAGTGGGGGCGGATCGCCTCCACTGTCGCCAGGCCTGCCGATGGGGACCTCAGGTCCTCCTCCCATCTGCGAATCAGAGCTCGTTGGGCTAGAGCCCTGATTTCCTCCACCTCCGCGGATCCTGGACGGTCGCCGCTCGCCCTGGCTTCTACCCGAAACCGATACACTTCTGCGAGCACCTCCGCCTGAAGCTCCCAGGGCGGATCGCCCGCGAGAAGTGTAGCCGCCGTCCACGACACCGTACGGTATCCACGTATCGTTCTCACCGCTATGACCCTCTGTGGTCTCCGCAGAAGGGCCTTGTTCTTAGCGGTGAGAGCATCCACCCATATGGGTGCACCGTACAGTGCCATGGAGCGCACCACGCCGGCGTATAGACGCCGACATGGTGATTCCGGCCCTCCTACGTTGGGTAGGAGGCGGCCCAAGGCAGCAGCAGCGTTGATAAGCTTCGGGCCCAGTTGGACAAAGTGCTGCCCGAAGCTCCATCTTCCGTCCAGGATCAGGCCCAGATACCTCATCTGGGCCTTTACTTTTATCACCGTCCCCTGGACGGTGATACTCGCTCCTCGAGGGGGGCCCCGACGAGGACCATGGAATAAGAGGGCCTCCGTTTTTGAGATGGAGACCCTCAAGCCCAACATTCCAATGCGGTCCACCATGAGCGACGTCCCGACCTCGGCCAGGCGGGCCGCCTCCTGGAAGTTTCGCCCTGTCGCCGTGATGAGAGTGTCGTCCGCGTAGCAAAACACCCCCATCCCGGGAAGGACGGGTCCACGCAGGAGCCAGTCGAAGCCAACGTTCCACAGAATTGGGCCGAGAACCGACCCCTGTGGAACGCCGCAACCAACCCAATGCCGGACAAGTCGCCCATCACCCCCCTCCCACAGGACCACCCGGTCCCGGAGGTATGCCCCCAACAGCTTCCTGAGATAGGAAGGCACCCCATGGTATCGGAGTGCCTCCCTTATAGTCTCAAAAGGAAGACTGTTGAAGGCATTTGCTACGTCGAGCGATACCGCCAGGACCACGTTGCCTCGGGCCACCGCCTCCATGGACCGGGTCTTCAGGGCATTCAGGGCATCGATAGTTGATCGACCCGCCCTGAACCCGTACTGAACCTCTGAGAGACCCGGCCCCACCTCCTCGAGGTGCTGAACAAGACGGGCAGCGATTATCTTTTCGAAGAGCTTGCCCGTCTCACTCAGCAGCACTATTGGCCTGTATGCCGAGGAAGAGTTTTGTGGACGTCCCTCTTTCGGCAACAGAACCAACTTTCCTTCCTTCCATAGCTTCGGGAACTGCCCGCAGCGCAGACACTCGTCGAACAGATCCCGAAGCTTCCCACCGAGGTATTCCAGGGCGTCGCACAGAACACGCCCTGGAACTCCATCTGGACCCGGCGCAGTGGCTCTGGCCCTCAGACGTTCAAGGGCCATCTCCATTTCTCGCTCCGTGATCAATGGTGGAGGCACTGCGTCCTCTATCACGAAGCGAGGGGCCATCTGTGGAGGGACAAACTCGCCTGGATGGGGAAACAGTTCCCCGACCAGGCGCAGGAGGAGATCCGGTGGCAGCGTCTCCGTTATGGGGGCGGTTTGGGTCCGAAATTTTCCGCGAATGCATGAACATGTCTGTTTGTCCTGAGTCTGGGTGTAATTATCTATATAAGTATGTATTTACAAAAAAAAAAAAATAGTTTATGTAGTATATCAGTTGTCTGGTTTCCATAGTACAAGCTCTGCTTAGTTTGGGATCAGATGGCCGTGTGTGAATAATGTCCCAGGATATTTATTTATTTATTTATTTAATTACGTGAAATAAATCCTTCTGAAGCTAATATTATTTTTTATTTTGTGCTTTAATATTTAGGTAGGATATAATAAGAAAATGTAAAAAAATAAACAGAATAGAGAAGCACCTAGTTATGATTCCTTATAATCTACTGCGATTAGAACGTATTGGTGTACTTTATGAAATTTTCAAAAATCATGTATTAATTGACATTAAAAGTGTATGAGCGATTAGCCAAAGAACTTGGCTCCAGAGCAGCAAAATGAAAATGCTGTAAAGTTGAACCTCTGGCCATAGTATTGATACCATATGTAAAAGGTGACAATTTTATTTATATACTTTTTCATACTGATGTTATTAGAAAAATCACGTGCCTGTGGATATTAATTATTGGATAGAAGCTCAATTGCACATCGTTAATAATATGTTATCAGGAAAATCACTTTTAACGAATCAGATTAGATACTATCAACCTAGATACTTTCGAGTTTCCTTATATTTCACCAAAGTTTCATTTACAATCAGATGAATAGTATAGAAACGCTCATAGGACAAAACTTACATGTTAATTGTAACTAAGTGCCACAGCGATACATATCAAGTTCTATGCCGTGTGGCTTCCAGCAGAGTATAATATAGCCCTACAGAACCGTAGGGGCTTAGGAAGCCGTCGTAACACTTTCCAGGTCCTTGTTCTTGCAGTGTTATGAAAAACAAACAAGTCGATCTCGAATAAATGCCATAATGGCAATCCGATGATGATCTCGAAAAGTCCCGAAAACAAACAAACATCACGATCGATTTTAAAATTAGAATGCATTCAGTATGATATATTTTCTTAAATATTTTGATAGATAAGAAGAAGCTATATGATAAGAAAAGTTTTGTAGTGAAGATATTTATACGTCCAAGATCTAATAACACAGTGAAAATAAATACGACTTGATTTCATTCGATCCTTCCTATATTATCGTCCAGCTTCACACGATGTACCAAGAATTGTATCCATTTACAATAGTATGTTTTTTTATTATTAAAGAATCCCTAGAAATTAATCTTGTTTATATAAAAATAGGTGCGATGCGATAAGGTTTCATACGACCTCATGCGTTATCTATATTAATATTGTAAAAGGGAAAGTAGTCTGCAACTTTGTTTCCTCATTACGATTATACCAGTGGACCGATTGTGATGAAATTTGATGTAACGGTAGCCTGGAACCTAGAAGAGGATATAGACATCGATGGAGTCGTGGTGAATTAAATTGTAATAACAAATTTTATGCTTTAGTATTACATATGAACGTGACAAGGAAGGAATGAAGCACATCGTGCACATAGTGTACGACTAAAAAGTTTTTTGAAAAAACTTTTTAGTCAGTCAGTTTTTTTTTGTTTTAAGAAAAGCATGAAATGGCAAATTTAAAAAACATTTTTAAAGTTATTTCACTAAGCCTACCATTCATTGTAATGATTGCTGGTGGGCGAAATGGTCAGTGCAATTTGCGCTGCGCTAATGGCACGACTCCACGCCTTATTTCTTATGTATAATCGAAAGGTTATTAGATTTTTCTTCAAGGCCTTTGTGTTTTCATTTAAAATATTTTACATAATAATACATTGTATTTAATAATGTGTTCTTAATTGTATGGGGCCACATACAATTATATATCGGCGGCATATAATGGAATAGTTTTAATAAAATACTTTACAAGTTATATGTTTAGTTATATAAAATCCGCAAAAAAAATCATATCATTCATAAAAAATAAATAAAAGTATAATCCTGTTAATTGCACCCGCTCTTCATTTGAGAAGAATTGGAATGTATTCCACCTCGCTCGCTACTGCAATGCGGGATTACACAAGTGGCGAATTTTTCTATCGAAACTTGAAGATTTTTTTTAGGTTATTTCGTCTCATCAGTAAACATTTGAGTTTTATGTTAATTTTATAAAAAAGTTCTTATTTAACATTAATGGATAAACAAATATATATTTCCTATTATGTTATGTTATGTTAAAAAACGTACAGGCAAGACAAACTTAGCTGCATTAGTGTTGCATATCAATCAAACGGCTGTATAATTTATATAGATCTACAAAATGAATAACAATTAGCAGTTTCACTATCGTTATTTAGGTACGTATCACAAGGTCGGATATAACACGCTTTATAACGAACGTATAGCGATAAATATTCGACAATTCGTTATTTAAATTTTTATTATTTTTCAATCGAAAAATGACAAATCGATAATATGTATTATTAAATATGATTTAATAAAAATAAAGTTTTATATCGGATGATTAGGTGTTGGTAGTTCTAGATAGTACTTTAAAAAACCTTCAGGCTATAACTCGTGTATAACTATGACACAAAAACCGCATACCACAATATTTGCTTAATTATTTTTCAAATTACATAAGTGTTAGTAAAGTTTCGTATTACGGATATAATATACTTGTTTTTGTTTAAATTGTACTTTGATATATAAAGGCATATAGTATTTGAAATGACTTCATTTTTCCTTTTCCCATATCATAGAACTGAATGTAACAGGTTGTAATTATCGTGCAACACGCAGCCTTGGAGACCTTGTAATAATTCGCATCCTACACTTACGTTCTTTATGATAATAGCCAAGTCGAAGTGCGTAGATTCGTGATCGTAAATATTAACAACAAATGTTCAACTATATTTATAGTTTTATTTATTTTTGTGTATATGTTTAATACATCATTTCTTCATTATAAACAAACGTTTGTGTCCATCTATACAAATATTGTAAACTAGCTGATACCCGCGACTTCGACCGCGTTACTTGATATATTAACAAAGTTTTCTTATAAACGAAGGAAAAAACATCGCAAGCAAAAATATACTTTGTTCAAACATTCATCACTGAACACGCAGTGCATATACAAATAGTTGTTTCTTGAAACTTTAATTACTTTTTATTAAATGAAGATATCGCAATATTTTTTTCTTTTGATAAGGGCCAAGTGTCTAAGAAATAAAATTTAGAAAATTTCATTGAAATCTATCCAGTAGTTTTTCCGTGATGCGCGCACAACTGCAGACCTTATCATTGTATTTATATAGATGAATGAGAGTAAAATTGGCAGGCAGATGGATCGCTATTCGCTACCGTCTATTCGATGTTTACTAAATAATTATGTTTGGTGGCTTATCTAACCAGACGGGCTATTAATAAAATCTGTAAATTGATTGATTTGATCATCACAATGGCGGAAAGGACAAGCGTATAAATGACCTGCGTGATTTTGGAGACGGAATCGCAGAGAACAACTGATGAAAATGTAAATATTGACTTTTAAATAATATGAATGTGGTTTGTTTTAAACGTTACACGATTTTTAACTATCTGGGACAGATTACGTCTATCTAGTCATATCAATTACATAGCCATTGTATTTAGTAAAATGAGTCTCAAAATGTTAACTTTGCTTGAATCGAATATAAAAATAATAAAAAACAAAGTAATATTGATAATGTCGATTTGTTACATACCAAAAATAATAAAAGAGAACGTAAAGATATTAATGCAACATCATAATCTAGGGAACGGTCCATTAATCTCGTAAATTGGGGTGTAAATCTTGAAAGACGGTTACGAAACATCATTTACGTTAGTGGTTTCATAGATAAAACCTAAAAATAACCCTACGTCACATCTTTGAGTATGTTTCAATACTTATACAGAAAATACAAAAGTTAATTTGGACAATATGATTCAACTCCAAATGCCTCTTAACAGCTGTGTGACATTTACAAGCTGTTAGAGTTTCCCTGAAACAACGTTTTGTTGTTTATTCAAATCATATTATTTTAGTTGTTTTAATAAATTATTATAGTTTTAACCTTGTCAGCGAAGTTCTGTGTCATTAAAGTAAGAGCTCCATCTTCCACGTCATGGTCCACTCAATCGCTTTTGGGCAGATATGAATATAATTTATTTCGTTACGAGTTAACCCAGTTACCCGCATTGGAGCAGCGTCGTGGAGCTCAAAACCCAAAGTATTATCCCAGCAATCGAACTTTTGTAGGCTGGCACTTCACATTTTACTTATTCAAGTTACCTCACGCTGTTTTCATCACTAGACTAAATATGATGATGGTGTCTTATTGAGCGTTTTCGGCACGAAAGTCAATCTCGACAGAGACCAGTCACAACTGTGTAAGAGGAGATGCTATAGAGCGGAAGTATTCATTCTCTGTTCTCGCTCTCTCATAATCCGATCTAATGGCAATCCGATAAGACCTAAGTGTTCACTTTACTACTTCCATATAAAAGACTGATATTGAGAACTTTATAATAGAAAATCCCTTTTTTTAATAGCTCCACTCTTATCTTAAATCCAGGACAAAAGGAGTACTTAGATAACTTAAAGTACTTAATATAGTATGATTTAGTAGTGTAAATCTGTTTCTAGTTTCTAAAATATAATCTTTAAAAAATATATTTAACATTTTGTCTACATTAGGCTTTTTATTTATTTAAAAAAAAAATCCGCTCCGTTAAAATATTATATTACGGTCCAGTTTCTGAATCTATGACTTTAAAAATAACTTGTTTCAAACTACATGTTACTTTCGAATTTCTTCAGCATTTACTCTTAAGTTATAATAATGACGCAATCACTTCCTAAGTTCAATTACCTCATTTACAAGTGTGCCGTATAATTTAATACATTTTCTAATTAAAATATTTTAAACATAGCTGTAATATTTATGGATTGTTTTTTGGATAACGCCTTAATTAATGTTTTTTTAATCTGCACTGCTGAGTTGAATATGCAGTTATTTTGGACTAAGTCACGCCTTATAAGTATATTTTATCGATACGAGAAAAAAAACTGTGTTTCGCTAATCTTTGTCTGGCACTCTTTCGCATATCATATTAACACACGATATAAAAAAAGGTTTCTACAACAACAAAACAAAAAAGGAATATGTAACACTAGCTCCCCGTCCGAGCTTTGCGCGAGTGTAATGAAGATCAACATAAAACTATTTTATGATATGGTTAAATCTATTGGTTTTCGTGCCGCAAGTTATAGAGCATACAATCATCGTCATATTACAGCTAATTAATACAATACTTCAATTAATTATACACCTGAAGTATTATTACGAATCATTCCATCTATTGGTGCATTCGCGTTTAAACAGAGACGCGGTGGGAGGAGCGGGGTGGCTTTTATAATATGTAGTCATTATTAATCTTTGAGGGATATTATGTACAAATACTGATTGCTTTATTACCTATTACTCAAGGCTTGGATGTGACGTACGTTTTTACAATGACAAGTTTTCGTACATCAAACATATCTTATGGATATTCATTATTTTTTTCTAATACTTTACACTAAAGAGTATATGCAAATGTACATATTACAAACGCATTATGTATCCAAAAAGCATGAGACAACTTTCTAGGTGTCGTCTTCAAAGCATCTTCCCACGCATTGTTTAACGGTACACTATGTATGTATGTGAAAGGGACAAGTGCTTTGACAATTCTACTCGACCACGTATAATTCTAACATAAAATGGTCTTATATTAGTTACTTGTTTCATTATTCGATACATCGTTTAAATAAATACAAAAGTTGTTATGGTTTGCTTTTACGTTACGTGACGTATTAGTATTTGACACGAATTCTTTATCATATCTTAAGACAGAACTTACAAGTAACATTTTTAGCTCAAGTATTTTCTATAGTATTTCCTAATACATTCAATGTTATATCTTCAGATGTTATTAAACGGTAAGAATTATGTCCAATTTTCAATTGCAAAGTTCTTATCACCAATGTGTGGTTGATTGTGCTGGTTTGTTTTTCTAAACACGATGGACATTACACATAAGATCCAGCGATAGTTGGAATTCCAAAGGTGTAAGGATTAGTATACACTTACCGTGTCAGTCTATAACGGTCAAGGTGACCAGTTTTCATTCTGTTCGACCATACGTTCTTTCGACTCACTAAAATAAATTGAAAACCGTTTTCTAAGGTATCCGTGATATTTTAAACAGCTGCTCTTTCATTAGACGAAGCAATGTGTGAATGTTGTATCGTGATTGTGATCTGTTGGTTCAATTAGAAAGAATTGATGTCGAACATTTGGAATAGCGATTAGCCCGCATTGTTTAATGTCAATAGAACACATCCGTGTTGGCAGCGTAATACGAATAATCCGAGAGGCTTCCCCGGCTAATATGTAATTGACATCATTACGATATTATCTTCATTGTATTTTAATTGACATATCTTAATGACTTGCAATCTCGAATATTACTCAATGTTGTACTGTCATTGTAAAAACTACGATAAATATGATCTAATGTCGTTATGTAAATTTTTCTTTTGTAATACAAGTTTTTTTTTACATATTGTAAAATTACGATATACCGTCATTATATTAATAATTATTTTAAGTTAAATATTTAACTGTCTTAGACAAAGTAAATTATAAAAAATATCCAATAAGCGAAAGTAAGATACAAGAAAATATTTGTTAAAAAAAATATTGCCAATGAATTCACAAAAACTATAGTAATACTTTGAGAAAATCTAAAACGATAAAAGATAAGACCGCAGAAACCTAGAACCAGGTTACTAATCCGGCCTGAAAGGAGATCGCGTATTTATAGCGCACGCGACACCCTGGCGAGTTACGTCATTATAACTTGACGATCAAAACGCGAGAAAGCTTCCGTCCCAGACATAGTTGAAACTTAACTGTGAGTACGTCATCATCCACCGTCTAAGAAACCCTTCTGAAGAATTGTTATAAATGGAAACTATCCTACACAATACCCTTTCCTGATGAAGACATTATTTTAGCTTATATGTTGCATTGCGATTTATCAAATACTACCTATATGTACATTCACTTTCATGTCTACTGTGTGATGTCGTACACAGAGGGGAGGTAGTTGCCAAAAGCCGAGCTACTTTTTTTTTAGTTACAAAATTATATTATTCGAACGACAATAGTGTCATGTCAAAGGCTATTTCGATCCATAAATGATACACATAGACTAAAAGGCTAAGCAATGTTACCAATTTAATAATTGTATTGAAATTAAGGACTGATAGAAAAAAAATATCCTGTAATTTTATTTAAACTACAATCCTCTTATTCCGCGAACTCTCGTTCCTTACACCGTGTGAGTAAAACTTAACTATCTTTTATTTATGTAAACAATTAAGTTCTTGTTTTTATATTTGCGCGTAAACTAGAATAAAACTAAGCCGGCCGGTGCTTTGATAGTAGATTCGTTTGACGACACAACTTTACGGCGCTATAAATATAACAGTCAACGGGGCGCTAGCTCAAACAAACGAAAGTAATGACGTAATAAAAAATGTAAACTCATTAATATGTTCCAGTCCGACCGCACCTTTTAGGGAGGAACATTTATATTTACATTATACGACATGATTAACACGCCGTTCTATTTAATTTATTCGTTTTCACGCTAAAAAAAAAACACATTTTCCTTCGCGTTTTCTATTGACTAGTATTGTTCATTGTTAATTTAATTCTAATTTCTAGCAATGCTTTCAAAAACCCTGTAATTATTATATAAGATATTGTCTGACGCATGCTAATGGAATCTTCGAAATAAATCAAGAAAATTTCTTACCAATCAGTGAAAGGTCATCAACCTAGTAGCTATGTAGTGACATAATACGACTCATTTCAAACGGGCTACTGTGAGTTTAACAGGTCAACAATTACTCTGAAAGGAGACCACGGTTCAATGTAACATGTTCAAAAAACAATTATTCGAATTTGACCTTTAAAATAATATGTAAAGATATCATTTTACAATCTACAAATATAATATCGGATTACAATGTGGATATACGTAATACGATGTTTATTTATCGATTTGATTTGAGTCGTATAAAAGTTTTGGTCATTGAATTTTTGTCAGTCGTTGAAGCCTCATAAGTATCGCGCGCTTAGAAATGCAGTAGGTATGGTATTGTGTTACAGCCGACGTCAGTATTGTTACCTAGTGAGTACCTACGTCACGATTGTTCAATTATAGGTAGGTATATCCGAATGGGAATAAAAAAATATTCAAGTTTTGAAAATATTTGACGTGACAACGTCTAATAAATCGATGAACGCTGGCTGCATGCACGAAAAATTGACCCGTTACGCTAATTGTCCCGTTACGCTGATTGTACGCTTGCGCCGCATCTATCTCTCTTTCACTCGATTGCAGTCATTTCATCAATGTTTTGTTATGACGTTGTCACGTTAAACTATCGTCCGTAAACCGACTTTACAGACAACCATTTTTTTTAAGCTACCTACTGTTTAGAGTAATACCCGATATAAGTACGTAATTGAAACATGGTAACGCTATAAGTGTATTATTGTGTCAAGTGTACTTTGTATTTGTGATTGTAGCGTGTTGACTTTGTAAGAAATTGATTATATTTGTTACAGCTGTAGTGTATGTCGGTGAAGGTGGCCACTAATTGAAGCCTCAGATGGCCCCATTAATCTATCTTCCCAAAATAAATTAAAATAATATTCATTATATTAACATGAAATTTCAAAATGTTGAGGCAAATAATTGCGAATGCGATGCAATTAGTTGTTACATCGCTGTCGACTATTATTCTTATTTATAGTAATAATGTTTAAATAAATAAAAACATATACATAGATTCCCTATTAGAATGATAGAAACAATCCTGCAATCTGGTATCTTAAAGTTTTAATTAATATACAGAGCCTTGTAACAAAGTAACTGGACTTAGTTTAATACGACTTCAACTGGCCAGGTGTTAGCGAGACGTTCGCATAAAAAAAAAACCTTTTTATTATATATTTATAAAAAGATAGATAACACCCAACAGTCTTATTTAAAAAATATATTGCATAATTACTATAGAAGATGATGTAACATACAACACTATTCATACGTTTATAAGTTTACAAATAATACATATACTGCGGACACGTGTGAAGTCACACCTGTTATCTTTGATTGTAAAAACCTTCTTGTATACTATTATTTAGTTTAATATTGATTTTACGAAATAAATTGTAACTATTATTATCGTTACTACGAAGGGATTCAGAAAGGCGATATGTATACTATGTTTATTTACATCAGACTCAGAGTTTACGCTTTTCAAACAATTGATATGTATGACTAGCTGATACCCGCGACTTCGTCCGCGTTGCTTGTTATTTTAACAAAGTTTTCTTATGTACGAAGGAAAAAACATCAAAAAGATCGCAAGCAAAAATATACTTTGCTTAAACATACATCACTGAACACGCAGTGCATATACAAATCGTTGTTTTTTGAAACTTTAATAACTTTTTATTAAATGAAGATATCGCAATAGTATGTTTTTTTGATAAGGGCCAATTGTCTAAGAAATAATATTTAGAAAATTTCATTGAAATCTATCCAGTAGTTTTCCGTGATACGCGCACAACTGCAGACCTCTATCATTTTATTTATATAGATATACATATGTATACATTTTATGAAACTATATCTTATTTATTACAGTGCATTTCGTATTACGTATTAAGTATGTAACCGTCAGATTATTACAATTAGAACTAAATTTAAAAGTCTCTGCCTTACTTCTTAATATACTTGCTTACTTTATATAGTGCCATGTATAATACACTCAAAATTGACATAAATATTTTCTATTAAAGATTTTTATTCCATTAGAAAATTTTATAAATGTTTGCAATTCTATAGAAGGCATAAACTGTTAACTAATAGATTATTTCAATTTATAAAGGTAATACCAACTTCACAACCACTTTCTATTAAATTGTATTACATACAACAACCTTGTCGTTTCATTGGTAATAATTCACAAATACTTTGCCATATTTGTCACATACTTTTTGTAAAATAATATCGATCAACTTTTGTATTATTAATTTCCTATGAGCTGTGCTAAAATGGCTTTTCAGTTGTCGTATTCCTTATTCCTATACGAATTAATTTCCGGTTTGCATATGCATCACTAATAAATAATTAGCATAACACAAAGCTGTGTACCTAGTTATATAATTGTAGTGTTATATATTTATTATTTCACTTAGCGTTGTTACTTATTTACTATGTTTTTTTATAACTATGTTTTTAAATATTATTTTATCTACGATGAATAAGGTAACATCGATGGTATTGGGATAAAAAAAAAAACAATTTTAAATGTAATGACAAGTGCTCATTGCATACACAACAAAATATACTCTTCGAAAAAGAAGCATTTCATGTAGATTCCTATATTACTTACAATATACTAGTATATATTTTTTGTAAAATGTAATATATGTCAGGAGACCTAATACCTTGCGTGATAACTCGCATCGGTCTCACTTCACGGCCTCCGGACGCGCGGCACTTTCACACGTTATCCATAAACAATCAATGAATTTCACCTACATTTCAGTATTCAAATTGCTAATAATGAAGATTCCGTTCCACCGTGAATTATATATAATGGTGCTGTTTTAAGAGTGAACGGTTATTAGTTAAGAGATGAAGAAGACAAAGCATCTTTTGAAACTGATGTTATAGTATCTCATAGTTATGATGCCAAAAAAAACAATTCTTAAAAAGACGCTATTTAAGAGAAAATATCTACAAAACAACACAATACAGCTAAGTATGCTAGATAGCACGCTGGATGAAATCTATCAGCCAATGAAGTAAAAGCTAATTATGAGGACAAAGTCTAAAGGATTCTACACAATCAAAAAGGAAAACCAATCCACAATTGCATCGTGCATTATTTTTGAGTCAGGTTCAAATGTATTACAAAATAAAAGACCTAACTACTATAGCTATAAGGAAAAAATGTAATAAATTTCATTGCAAAAAAGTGGCTTGTCGCTTATTTTTGGTTGTTACAATATTTATCCTTACTAAATTCAAATATGCTCCACTCAAATATGTGCAAAGCGTTTACCACCGTCACAGCAGGAACAAATGCATGCCCCAACATTTATAATAAAAACAGAAGAGGAACGAATGTACTATTTTTTCAATAAGAAGATTTTGATAAAAAAAAATTGATTGAGCTTAAATTAATTTAATTTATGGATTATATTTTTAAATTAAGTAATATTGAATGTATAAACACAACAAGATGGACGACGTATCGACGTCAAATTACATCAAAACATTAGTCTTTTGTTTTATAGATTTGTTCATGTTCGTGATAATTATTTATTACATAACATGTATATTATTTTTAACCGACTTCAAAAAAAGGAGGAGGTTATCAATTCGTCTGTATGTTTTTTTTTTTTTTGTATTTGTTACCTCATAACTTTCGACCGGGTGAATCGATTTTGATGTTTTTTTTTTTATTTGAAAGGGTTTGTGCGCGACAAATGGACGAATAACTCAATATCACGCCAACCGATTTCGATGAATTTTTTTTATTGAAAAGAGTATACTTCAAGGATTGTTTGATGATAGTTTGGTTAGATTCTGATTATAGGATTCATGACAAAGTAACGGAAATCTTCAATTCTTAGTAGCAAATTAACGATACACGGCCGAATCTTTTATAGGCTATCTAGATTTATCATTCACCTACCATAACATCGTTATGATCAAGTAATTGTAGTAATATTGTATAAAACACTTCTTTATATACCGTCAATAGTTTTCGCAGCGCACGCGAAATAATAACTTTTATAGGCAACAGTTTGATACGTTGGGTTACTTTGGTCCATTTTAAGTAGGGATCTATAAGATTTTGAAAATATAATATAGCCTATGTTACTCGGTAAAGACGTAGCTTTCTAAGGGTGAAAGAATTTTTAAAATCGGTCGAGTAGTTTTTGATTTAAATCGTAATAAAAAATCAAATCTTTCCTCTTTATAATATGAGTTATGCATGTAAGCAGTAGTATATATGTATATGTTTGTAATTGAAACATATTTGAACATCTCCTAAAAGTTGAGACCAATTTTGAAAATTATACATACATATATATATAGAATCGTATAAGTACTCTTATATACATGTTATATTTATATATTGATTACTAGTGTTTTCCCGCGGTTTCACCCGCGTAGTTCCCGTTCCCGTGGGAATATGGGGACAAAATGTTGCCTAGTTACTCCCTGATAATGTAGCTTTCCATTGGTGAAAGAATTTTTGAAATCGGCTTAGTGGTTTAGGCGTGAAAGCGTCAGTAACAAACTTACTTTCGCATTTATAATATTAGTTAGGATAATATCCTAACTAATATTATATATATTAAAAAAACTTCCTTTTTTTTAATATACAGACATTCCGTCATATTTTATGGTGAAGAATGGTATAACACAACATCTATAAACATACAGTTTATTTAATTATTACTAGAAATAGCTATTTGATTGTGTTATGGCTGCCCAACTAAATTACCCCACCAACTAAATCTATTTAATCAAAACATGTTAATTTATATTCATACATTTAACCATATTAACTAATATTTATTAATTCAATACCAAAATGCATTTTTCTTTACGTTTCACTGTTTTAGATTAATATATTTAAATAATAATATAAATGGCGCTGTCTCATATGAGCTGCACGTTTAGTAGGTCTACCCATATTCTACAAATTAGTGAGTGTACTTCAGATTCACTAAAAATAGAAAAATAAATAAAAATTTTAACAAAACAAAAACCGACTTCATAGGTAAAACAAATTAATATGCACTCAAAAGTAAAAAAATAATTGCGTATTCTTCTATAATTTGATAATTAACTTACTATTTTCTACTCATCAATATGTAGGTACGAATGTGTTGTGTGGTTGATAATTTATTTACAATTATTGTTATTTTTGGAGTCGATGTCAGCTAAGGAAACACTATAATATACCTAGCAATAATATTACGGGAATCTTTTAAAAACATACACATTACAAATTGACTTTTATTCGCTTCGTTAAGTTGCGCGTACGACACAAGCACATCCCACCTATAACTATGTATGTAGTTATAAACCCACCTTGGCTGACATCGACTCCAAAAGTAACAATAATTGTAAATACATTATCAACCACACAACACATTCGTACCTACATATTGATGAGTAGAAAATAGTAAGTTAATTATCAAATTATAGAAGAATACGCAATTATTTTTTTACTTTTGAGTGCATATTAATTTGTTTTACCTATGAAGTCGGTTTTTGTTTTGTTAAAATTTTTATTAATTTCTGATGATTTGTGCGTTGCATTTTATATATATATGTTCTTGTGCAATGGCGGTATTTTACTCGTAATTGACTAAAATGCATGATTTTACGATTTGAGCGTAAATTGCGTTATGTAAGTTCTTGGCTGTTATCCACTTATCTTAACTAGGCTTTGATAACTACTGTTATATTTCTATTCTAAAGATAAAATTTTGGAATCACATTTCTTATTTAGCTTTATGTTTAATATTGTTGTTAATCATATTTAATAGACGTTAAGTTGTAATAAGTTCGTTAAAGGTCGTTAAAAGTGATTCACGTGATTATTATAAGCGTCATTAGCTACGATATCTTAAATTTGATTGAAATGTCTCGCTTAATTGGAATAAGAATTCCGATCGTTTGCATTTGTTTATCGTTTTTCGTTTAACAACACTTTTACTAGTTTCGTTTTCAGTTCGGTCACGCTTTCGATAATATCACCAAAGAAAGAAAAGATCTATTTAATGTTTATTTGACAAACAGCTGATGTTGTAATTAGGGTTAAAGTTATTCAAATTTAATCGACTTACCGTACATTTTATAGCCAACAATAACAAATTATCTTTATTGTATCGATCAGCTATGAGGTATCGACAAAGTTTATTTCTAAACCATGTGTGAGACTGAATTTATCATAATTTAACAACAAAAACAAGATGTGGGCAAAGTTATGAATGAAGTTTGTCCGATATCTAAGCGAACATTTTAAGTGTTAATTTTTTTTTTTACTTTAATATATTGAAGCAGAAAAATGTGTCATTATTTAATAAACTAGTGAAAGTACACAGTTACTGTATTATAAAATCGACTCAATTGTTACATGTTATATATATTGTAGTTATAAACCGATGACGAAATCGTAGAAATTAATATTAAATCAACGATTCGATAAAAAGAAGAAAAAGCAATCGAACTAACGATGTAATAATTGTCCATAATTGTTTTATTTCCTAGATTTTTTTATTGTTATCATTATTTCATTTTTCATTATAAACGAACAAAAGATTTCCGATTGCCGTTCTAGATGGAGGCCTCGTTGTTGAATATGTAACATTAAGGTTGCGTCGGAAACAGTTAGCCAGCCATGCGTTCCCTAACGATCCATTCATGACTTCTGTTCCATAAACGGGCTCTTAATGACTCTTGATATCAATATGCAGTATCACATGTATCTCACATTATGTTACACAATAATCATCATTAACGATATATAAACATTATGAGAATTCATTAAATGTCGCACTTTTGTGCACTTAACTTACGTCAGTGCACGGAAACTTTACATATAGGTATTGTTAATAGTCGAATGTTTACTTGGAAATATCGAAACATGTACACGACCTGAAGAAGAGAAAGTACTAACTTTAGGTCACTAGCGTAAAACTATCTCCTTGTACGCTTACATATTCGGGAAGGCGTTCGAGTGACTAAAATACGTGATCGAAACCAGGCCAAAAGACGGTGCCTAAACGAATTCCGTTGATCTCTCGACGACACACTCGTATCTCGAGCATCGATGTCAACAGATTATTACGACGACGTCGACGAAGAGACGCGTACTAAGGACATTATTACTAGATACATTTTCAAATAATCTTTACCGCTTTTCCAGATTATATCCTTACAAAAAAAATGTTTGATTCAAAGAACTGTTTTATGATAAATATAAACATTTTAATTTGACACTATTATTTAAAATAATGATGATTATATAATCGTTAAAACTGTTCTGGTCTTCGTATTTGTCGCCTCGGTGATCTAATCGTAGTTAATCGTGGAAAGTGTGACGTTCGATTACATCTTTAGCGGCGACTATATCTTGTATGATTATTCGCTTCATCGTTAGGTGAATGTTGAAACAGCTCGTGTAGACTGTAAGTCGCCTATTGTTTCTTTTCCTACATAGAGTTAAGCAGAGCGCGACTCGAGGCCAAGATGTCTTAACCACCTATGAGTCACTGAGGACAATTTTACCATTATGTTAACGCTTATTTCCCTGTCTATAGCCAACGATTAGTGATGTATTTTTTTTTTCTATCATTTGCGAATCGAGTGGAAAAACACTTCCCGTCACAAATGCTTGACTGCTCGAGGCTAAATTGAAATCAACGTTTGTGCTATTATGGTTTATTCACAACTTGCATTATAAGATAGTTGTGATATTGATATTTTGGCAGCATTGAATCGTTACGTTTTCAAATTAATCTTTTAAGAGCTTGACATAGAAAATTTCCATACAAGAATTTTTATTATTTCTAACAGGCATTTAAATGAGTTTAAATTTTTGTTCAAATAAATTCCAAAGTCCAAACAGAGCTTTAAAATAACACCACAATAATTAAAAAGGTAATGTATACATATAACAAACAAATTATATAAGTTAGAAAATATGAATAACTTAAATACAGAGCTGTATAAAACAATATCGTACGTATTAATACGAACGCTTAATATTCATATATCTGATAGATCACTCTTTAAAAATGTTACAGTTAATTTTTTTTCAACTACGTCAGTCGTATATAATGTAAAATTATTATTAGTTTTTAATCATGAAATTGACGGTATCAATCAACTACAACCACTTCCCTTATAGATTTAATCGAATAATACATCGAAGTTTTCATAGAACTGAAGTTCGATAAAGCAATAATTTATATGAATGTTACGACCTATTCTCAAGATATAATAAGTGGTAATACTGAGTCATCTTTCGACCTTTCCTGCGTCTAAATTTGCGTTTTGCGCTGTCAACGACCCGACACCATTGATAATAATGTGAGCATTTTATAAATAATCTTTACTTATTAAGATTAAATTTAACTGGAAACACACATATACAATAATTTATATATAATTAATATAGTTTTTAAATTATTTTTATTGTTTATTTATTATTTTTATCATGGATTGTATTTTATTTTTAACTATTTATAGTAAAGATACTAAGCCCGTATCGAGTTAGTTATATTAAATAAAAACTTTGTTAGACGACTAAGGGCCGGTTTTTTGATCGGTAGTTAACTCAACAAATGGTTGAAAATAGTTACAAATGGTTAAATTTTGCCAAAATGTGTTTTTTCATCAATAGTTAGTATAACAAATGTTCAAATAATGAACTATTAGTTATTAATGAAAACTAGTATTATAGTTAGATTATAGTTTTAGAATAGATGGATTAAGAAAAGATTAAATAAAAAGACGGAGCGTGGTTACAATGACAGACATATATATACTTCTTATTAGAGAGAGTGACACTAAAGAGGTTTAGTAATAATGAGTTCGGACTACGTTCATATTTTCAACATCCTCCCTTGAACGTAGACCCATGCCAATCAGGAACGGAACGGAATGGTGATGCTTCGGCTTCTTTCTTCGGTACATGATATTATCTATTGATAAGTTATATTTACCGCCTATTGCCTTTCCCAACTTATGTGCATTTTTACTGCTTAAAACTTCCTTGAGCTTAAAACTTCCTTGACCGTCGGAGGTCAAGCATCAAACCACTATTCCCTGACACATTTTGACACATTTTCCCCTTTCTGGGTCTCAGGTTTCGAGTGGTAGTGAGTGGTGGACTCAGGTTCACATTAACTTTAGGAGCATAATCTTCATCATCAATATCATCGTCGCTGATTTGTAGGCTATCATTTCCCTTTACTGTGCTAATACTTTCATAAGAGCTTGCTTCACTGTCTACAGCTTCATTTATATTTTCATTGTTTTCTTCTTCATTATGAGATCTATTTAGAGGCATTTATTATTTAAGCAACATATGAGAATCTTTGGCTGTTCAGCCATGATGCATATACCCAAAGAGAAGCGTTTAAAGTGGGATTGTAAATCAAAAGAGCTTATATTTGTTGGATATTGCCCAGAATCGAAAGGATATAGATTATTTGATAAAAAAGAAGGAAAAATAGTTAGAAGTAGAGATGTTGTATTTTTAGAAGAAGATATTAAAAAGAATTTCGCACTGATGCCTCTAAATAGATCTCATAATGAAGAAGAAAACAATGAAAATATAAATGAAGCTGTAGACAGTGAAGCAAGCTCTTATGAAAGTATTAGCACAGTAAAGGGAAATGATAGCCTACAAATCAGCGAAGATGATATTGATGATGAAGATTATGTTCCTAAAGGTAATGTCAACCTGAGTCCACCACTCACTACCACTCGAAAGCTGAGGCCCAGAAAGGGGAAAATGCCTACCTACTTGTGTCAAAATGTGTCAGGGAATAGTGGTTTGATACTTGACCCGCCGACTGTGAAAGAAGCCTTAGACGGTGAAAATGCACAAGAGTGGAGAAATGCAATGGACTGTGAATATAATTCATTAATAGAAAATAATACTTGGACTCTCTCTGAGCTACCACCAGGTAAAAAGGTTATTCCGTGTAAATGGGTCTTTAAAACCAAACTAGATGCTAATGGAAACATAGCTAAATATAAAGCAAGATTAGTTATTAAGGGATATGAACAGGTCTATGGCATTGATTATACTGATGTCTACGCCCCTGTGGTACGCCTAACTTCTATCAGATATTTACTTGGAATGGCAGCTAAACATCAGTTACAGATTGAGCAACTGGATGCCATAACAGCTTTCTTACAAGGCGATATAGATGTGGAGTTGTACATGTCACAACCACCACACTATGAAAATGGAGTAGACAGAGTCTGTAAGCTTAATAAAAGTATATACGGTTTGAAGCAGGTAAAGCAGCCACAAAACCAGAAGAACCATCAGACTTATCATCCGGTTTGTTATATTTTGTATTTTGACTTGAGCCTTTGTTTGAGCGACAAAACTTACCAATATGACCATATCTATTGCACTTAAAACATCGGGGGCCTTTGCCTGAAGGTTTGTTAGCCTTTGCATTATTTTTGTGATAATTTGAATAAAAAGCCGCTGAGTCATTATCATTTTTGACATCCTGAAGAATCTTTGTTTTTACTAAGTCTGTACTTATGGTCACACCTGAGCTTTCCATAGCCATAATCATTGGTTTGTATGATTCTGGTAGCCCTGCTAGGAGGAGCGTACCCAGCCACTCATCATCAACATGAAAACCAATGTTTCTGAGCTTGTGTGCACAAGTAATTACATTATTTACATAATTTTCTACGTTTCCGCAGCTCTCTAGGTCTGTCGTTATTAATTCACGTAGTAAACCTACCTTCCTTGTCAAGCCGGAGTCATCAAAAGCCTTGCGCAGGTTATTCCATACCTCATAAGAAGTTTTCGCTTCCTGAATGTGTACATAAGATTTTCAAATTTTATATAAAGGCAATGTGAGCCATGAAATTACAGGATATTGTGATTCTGATTGGGCATCATGTACTGAAGAAAGAAGGTCTTGCACGGGATATGTTTTCATGTTTCAAGATGGTGCCATATCATGGAACTCTAGAAGGCAACAAACTATTGCATTGTCAACTACTGAAGCAGAATATATGGGGATCTCAGCTGCTACTCACGAAGCTCTATGGCTGAGACAATTACATTTTGAATTGTGGCCTGCAACTAAGGCTCCCATTATAACTTTGTTTTGTGATAATCAAAGTGCTATCAAACTTACAGGTAATTCTGCTTATCATGCTAGAAGCAAACACATCGACGTTCGTCACCATTACATCCGGGACAAGGTAAAATCTGGTGACATTCGCATCGAGTACATTTCTACCTCTTCGATGCTTGCTGACTGCCTGACCAAAGCCCTGGCGAAGCCGAAGCATCACCAGTTCCTGATTGGCTATGGGCTACCAGAATCATACAAACCAATGATTATGGCTATGGAAAGCTCAGGTGTGACCATAAGTACAGACTTAGTAAAAACAAAGATTCTTCAGGATGTCAAAAATGATAATGACTCAGCGGCTTTTTATTCAAATTTTCACAAAAATAATGCAAAGGCTAACAAACCTTCAGGCAAAGGCCCCGGATGTTTTAAGTGCAATAGATATGGTCATATTGGTAAGTTTTGTCGCTCAAACAAAGGCTCAAGTCAAAATACAAAATATAACAAACCGGATGATAAGTCTGATGGTTCTTCTGGTTTTGTGGCTGCTTTTCCTGCATCTCCTGCACTGGAAAAATGCTGTTGGTACCTTGACTCTGGAGCTGCGATGCACATGACTAATAATAAAAACTTACTTTATGATTTTGAACCTGCGCCAATAAATAACATAACAGTGGCTGATAATAAAAGGTTACCTGTGAAGGGCAGTGGTAAAGTAAATATACAAAGCTATGATTGTGAGAACAACAGGTTGATTGGCACTGTACAGGTGAAAAATGTTTTGTATGTCCCAGAATTGGCTGTTAACTTGCTTTCAATACATCAAATAACCAAAAATAATTGTAAAGTAAAATTTGATGAGAAACATTGCAGAATTTATCATAACTCAAAACTAATTATGACAGGATATATACAAAACAGCTTATATGTGATTAACGACGAGACTTACGCATTACTATCTTCAGCTCACCTGTGGCATCAAAGAATGGGTCATCTAAACTACAACAGTCTACAGAAACTTAATGAGGCTGCAGAAGGAATAGATGTGAAAATTAATCAAGAGAAGAATGTGACATGTAATACTTGTCTACAGGGAAAACAGACTAGGCAACCGTTCAAACATGTTGGCACAAGGGCTTCCGGTCTTCTAGAGATAATACATTCCGATGTATGCGGTCCGATGGAAGAAAAGTCTCTTGGTGGTGCCAGATATTATGTCACATTTATTGACGATTACTCAAGAAAGGTATTTGTTTACTTTATGCATTCTAAGTCTCAAGTTTTTAACTGTTTTATAGAATTTAAGAAACTTGTTGAAAATCAGTTGCAAGCCAAAATAAAAATATTACGAAGTGATAATGGTAAAGAGTATGACAATGAAGCATTTAATAAATTTTGTAAAGAATCTGGTATCAAACGTCAATTTACTATACCTTATTCTCCAGAGCAAAATGGTTTGAGCGAGAGAATGAATCGAACTCTCGTAGAACGTGCCAAATGTATGCTTATTGATGCCAAATTACCAAAGAAATTTTGGGCAGAGGCAGTTTCTACTGCTGCTTATGTAATAAATTTTTCACCAACCAAATCTATAAATTATAAGACTCCTGAGGAAATGTGGACAGGTGTGAAGCCTAATTTGCAACATATGAGAATCTTTGGCTGTTCAGCCATGATGCATATACCCAAAGAGAAGCGTTTAAAGTGGGATTGTAAATCAAAAGAGCTTATATTTGTTGGATATTGCCCAGAATCGAAAGGATATAGATTATTTGATAAAAAAGAAGGAAAAATAGTTAGAAGTAGAGATGTTGTATTTTTAGAAGAAGATATTAAAAAGAATTTCGCACTGATGCCTCTAAATAGATCTCATAATGAAGAAGAAAACAATGAAAATATAAATATACTTCTTATTAGAGAGAGTGACACTAAAGAGGTTTAGTAATAATGAGTTCGGACTACGTTCATATTTTCAACAGTTATAAAATTTAACCACCCAACGTTGAAGGGTTAGCATTCTGACTAATGGCTAACTCTCAACCATGACAGCTGTCGACAGTTTTCTTGTTGTCAACGTCGTATTTTTCAAATATTATTTGTATTATTTATTATAAATTTAAATATAGTTCGATATTATAATATGTCGGAAAGTGTATCAGGCGATGATATTTTTGCGGTTTACATGTTTATGAGAAGGCCAAAATTTTCCGTATATAGATGGCCATATCGGTGGTCCAAAGAAAAACGGTTATGTGTTTAGTCTTTATTAACTCTGAAGGAGCAATGTTATGTGTTGACCATTTGAACCACGCAAACCAAAAACCTACCACAGTGGCACCGTGGAAACCTCCATCTCAGCAAGCTTTGTTCTATTGTATGATCGAACCATACCGAACATTATTATTAATTCTGTGATATTATAAATCAATTATGTAACAAACATTGTAAAATTAAAATATTTCAAGCAAATTTAAGGCGATCTCATTGCACCCTCGACGTACTTATTTGCTCAGTAAATATTATTATATTAACAATAATGCTTCGCCTTGTTTTCCTATAGATCATTACATACTTAAATAAAATATAGTTAAGTTTTATTTTATGAACTAGTTGCATAAAATCTAGTTTGCCTTTATATTTACATTTTTTCTAATAATCATACATTTTTTTAGAAAAGCTTGTTTGTTGAATCTCGTGTTATTTTATTTGACTTTTAATGGCAATTCAAAATCTGTCAAAAGAGACGTTTTATTCACTCATTATGCATGTGTTGCCACATAGAAAAATATTACCCCCAAAAAACCATAGATATTTTAAGGAAATCTTTTCCGATTTCACTGGCAATATAATAGCCAATAGTTAAGATTGACTTTAGTTAAAACAGAAATTAAAAAACGAAATAGCCGTTTGACCATTAGTTAACAATTTAACTATGGTTAATATAACAAATTGTCATACGGCATTTGACTACGGATCAAAAAACCGGCCCTAAGATTCCAACTTTTTTGATACATACACTAATATATAAAGCTGAAGAGTTTGTTTGTTTGATCCGGCTAATCTCAGGGACTACTGGTTCGAATTTAAAATTTAATTGTATTATACATATAGTTCTTTTATCGCGAAAGGTTCTAGGCTGACTTTTATTAATTATATTATTAATTATTATACGCGGGTGAAACCGCGAGGCACAGCTAGTAATGGATAACTATAAGGCAATATAAAATTATTTATGTATAAAGAACATTTTTAACGAATCTTATTTTCTAATGTCTTAACGTTTACTGTAGATACATTGTTTTAGATTGGCCTCGAGTCGAACGGTATTTTGTCGAAATGTTAATAGCTGTCGTGTCAAGGCGAAATTGTACATTTGCTTGGTAATAATTTGAAACCGTATTTCATTTGATATTATTTTTGTATATACATATATGTATATATAAATACTTATAACCTTAACACGTGTTTGTTGTATATACTTATACATATGTATATAATGTATGATGAGCTGAGATCGCCAAGTGGTCAGAAATCGGGAATCTTAACAGATAATAGCGTGATTTAACATAGACAAATACCACTGAAATTCTGCCACAAACTACCTTACCTTAGATATGTGTATCACCAACATACGGAAGACCACGATGCTATAATGCAGTTATTCCCGAAGGAATAAGCTGGAGCCTACCTTTGCTTATCTGGAACCTCTTTCTTAAAGGCAGAGTAAGCCTAATCCCAGCTGTGTGACATTCACAGCTGTTACTTTTTTGTGTCAATATATCTTTAGCTTACTACAGTAACTCACCAAATCTAAACATTAATTATTATTTATTTAAACAGTTTTTAAAATTAACACAGCACACATATTACTACACATTTTTAATTAATATTAGCAAACGAATTAATCTCAATTGTTAACACACTCAGTGTTTTCTTGCAATTAATAAATTCTTAACGATATAAGCAAAGTGGCTGGCAGTGGATGGAAATTGTGAGCTGAAGATCGAGCTCAGTGGCGTGGCCATTGGAGAGACCTATGTCCAACAGTAGGCGAAAAAGGTTTCATAATGGATGAAGTAAATTCTTGCCGGAAACCTTAGATATTTTTGTATTTTCTTAAACTGTATTCAACACAGCATACGTGGCATAGCACCATAATATGTTTTAGAAGCAGTAGATGGTAGATTTATGACAATCAATAAGAAAGTGTAACACTGCAACATTGAATAAAGATATTTGATTTGATTTGATTTGAGTATAGGTAAGGTCTCACTCTATAAACCAATTAGCAAATGTTAGCATTGCTATGTTTCTGTTTAGATATTTTCTTTCCATCTATCTGAGCATGATTTTCAAAAACATATATAAAAACGGAGCTGTTTTTTATAAAGGATCGGTTTATCAAGAATATGGTAAATAACTTTCTATGTTTGTTCAAATAAATTCCTTGCTTGGCACACCTTGCGCCTTGTGCTATAAAGTTAAGGTCATGTTACACCGGATGACCTACCAAATCCGAAGGGAACGCGTGCTGAATGCCAACGATTGACAGTGCTTTGTACCCACCATCACAGTTCACCAGAGAATGAAAGACAATATGTAAGATGTTTAAAGTAATATAGACTTTAAAGACGTCTGAATAAAAATCAAAAGTGCTTATCAAGTAAGCACTCTTTGATTTATTCGTGACCAAGTGTATGCACGTGGTATAAATAAACAATAACATGTAATTCAAAGGTGTATTTCGGTTTGAAATATTAATAATAAATGTTAGATATTTAGTAAATAACGATAACACAGCACGCGTTATTGTATAATTTACATATCGTAATATTTCTCTGACTTTAATGCGATAACTAAAAAATGTAATAATACGTTAGTTACATCTATATCTATACTTAATATATAAAGCTGAAGAGTTTGTTTGTTTGATCCGGCTAATCTCAGGAACTACTGGTTAGAATTTAAAAAATATTTTTTTGTGTTGTGTAGCCCTTCTATCGAGGAAGGTTCTAGGCTGATTTTTATTTACTATATTTTTATTAATTATACGCGAATGAAACCGCGGTGCACAGCTCAGTCATTTATAATCACTGATTGTTTTCACGGTCGACCCTGCAATGTGTATCTGTGAATGATGACACAAATATATACACTAGACGAATATCATAAATTCAATTCAATTGTAATATATCAATGCCGCACACCTGAACAGCGTTAAAAACGTGTTGATTCA
Source organism: Nymphalis c-album (assembly GCA_963151315.1). Taxonomy (NCBI): domain Eukaryota; kingdom Metazoa; phylum Arthropoda; class Insecta; order Lepidoptera; family Nymphalidae; genus Nymphalis; species Nymphalis c-album. The sequence continues at coordinate 10,160,877 of OY720595.1, forward strand.
CATTCTGAGTCATGTGGGAGTATGCAACGAAAAAATAACAATAAACGAAGTGAATTATTAACTGAACATCAATCAATTACTGCCTTCTTGTATACCTTGCTATTGTCATGACCTGAGTGTCAACAAAATTAAATGGTTTATTAGGCTTATTTTTGCTGGCATTGTGTAAAAATAAATAATTAAATATTGATTAGGGCTACTTCAAGTTCTTAAAATAACAGGAGCGATTAAATTTGTTGTTGTTATTATATAAAAAATACATATAGTTATATAATATTTATTAACGTTGAAACGTAGTATGTCTAATGTTAATAATTTAAGTGAATCAGTCCATTTCTATTTGCGAATCCCTCTGACGTCACACCTCAACCATACGTCTCTTTGGGTGAACTGATATGATGTGGATGCACGATTTATAATTGGCTTCATTAGTCATACTTTGGTATAATGTATGTTTGTATGAAACTCAGCTATAGAACATATACAAATATGTTCATATACTAATTTCCATTTAGATACTGTATTTGATAAATGTTAATACATGTATAATTTGATAATTTGTAAAATACAAATGGCTGCCCATCTATGTAAATACCTCGGTCTACCTCATTCTAAGTAATAGCTAATAAATGACAAAGCAGAAACTGACCAATGAAATTCCAACAAAAACGGATCGATACAAAAATAATTGCACCCGACGCAGTGAAAACGATCGTGTCTTTGTTACTATTTAAGTAATGACGTCAGGACCTCGCCTTGCGAATGCCTGTGACGACCTTCACGAGACTTTAAAGATGGTGCACAACTGGTCGGGCAACTAGTATTAGACGATGCTCTTTTGTGACATTAGCTAACAGTTTAACAAGTAAACAAGAATAAAAAATATATGTTACTAGTTTCCATCGCGCCTTTGTCCGCGTGTTTGGGGGAAGGGTTTCCCTCGTGTCCTTAGCTATAGCTCTGACAATTTTAATTTTGCATTTATTATATAAGTTACAATGATTATTCAATTGTTTTAAACACTTTTCTAACACTATAATAATTTATGGCACTTTTTATGAACCAAGATGTTTCCAACGTTCGTACTTATCACGTGTTCTTATAAATGTCTCAAAACATTGTCAGAACTCGAATAGGCAGATGTTAACAATTATAAAATGTTAAGTGTGCAGCTGCGAACGTCTTGATAATTGAGACGGCACGCGCACTACCTGCTCCGGGGCGTGGGGATAAGTAAATGCGTAGACACGAACTAATTATGATCGTTATTACTTATCGAAGTGTGCTATGAGTTTACTTGTTTAGCTTCATGTTATTATTATCGAGGATACATCGCACTACGGATTGCTCAAACGATATGACTTTTAAATAAAAATACGTGTATAGCTACTAATCAGATTGCTGTCTTAGTGCGATGGCCGTATATTGTACATTTTCCTTGTTCATTCTAAATTTAAATTTAATCGGGGTCAAAAATGTCTAGATTTGTGTTATATGGATTTTTAAATAAATAGATTACTCACTAAAAAATATGACTTTTATATAAAATGTTGAGTAATATTTTTTTTAATGGAGAATAGCAGCTGCTAAAGATTTAACGGGGCGAACGTGGTTTATAAACCGGATCATATGTTTATAGATATACGGGTTGCTCGTGTTTCCGAACGTGTAATGTCGGCTCGCTAAGTAGAGCAGGTATGCTTGTACGTCCTTAGAGGTTCGTTCTTTGCGAGGCAAAAAGATTACCTGTCCGCTTATGGCCATTGATGAGAAGCTGCAATTTCCGTTCGTTGGAACCGTTATACGAGATACTATGTACGATTACATATGTGTGTAAGTACGTATTATATAAGCATGTTCGTATGCATAGTTTGCGTTTTTATTTACTAAAAAAAACAAAATTATATTTATCATATAACGAATACAACAATATTAATCATATAATAACAAAGATATATACCTAAATACAATTCATCTAAATCAATCAAAAATGCACCACATGTCACATTGTTTTTTTAATCTATTTATTTAAGGAGTTTGGTCACATCGTGGCAAATCATAATGTCACTTTGTAAAAGAAGCTGTTTGTCCTTTCGAGTGTTATTGAAGGAATGTCCAATGAAACATATTTTTAACAGTTATGACATATAGCCTACTCCAACCACAACAGGAATAAACATAAATAAACAAATTTGACACTGAATTGATGCGATATCATTGGTCATCGATATCAATTGACGCGATGTCATTGGTCGACATCTTGAATAATCTATGACATTCACTATGGATACGCGAAAAGATGGCGTTTTCAATGTCCGCGAAGTTGTTTTCGGAACTTTGATAGTTAAATAAATGTGGTTACAATTATTTCTATTCCCATTGGAATAGGGTATAGAGATTAATAAGATTTGTAGTATTTTGTCGTATTTATTTTATAGAAAAATGTAATTACGTTAACGAAGAGCTAAGGAGTTATGGCCAATGCTCATTTATCCAGCCGGTGCTGATGGCAAGTGATAATTCTATTGTACTTTGGTTATGTGTAGACATTGACACTGATGGTGCATGCTGGTCTTGGAAATTAGATCTTGCTGATTACAATGAGACACTTACTATACTCATAGTAACATACCATATGCTGTATTTCTATTTATTATAAATATGTTAATATGCCTACTTATAATAGTTGTATATATCTACGGTCAAACAATATAGTATAGTAGTATATCACAAATTAAACAAATTCTTCGAAACCTGTTCGAGTTTAGCCCAATTAACTGTCAAAGTTTCGTAATAGGTACCTGATAAAGCATACATTCGATTGAACAAAAAATAATGACGGTTGAGTAAGTTTACAAACTTGGCTAAAATAAGTGGACTGGATCGCGACCGTGGGTGGACTGGTCCCACGAGACCGATTCGTTTTTCTAACGCCTCCGTGTGTAACTGTATCTAATGCTTGTAATTTCTAGTCATCTTGGTGCTACTTCCTCTATTGTATCATTCGTCATTGTGAAATAAGTCGCGTCTGTTATAGCATTCGCCGTATGAGACGAAGTTTACATGATTTAGACGAGAGCTTTTTAAATAAATCTAATATTTCATACTTGGTACTGTTGTGTTCCGGTTTGAAGGGTGAGTGAGCCAGTGTAATTACAGGCACAAGGGACATAACATCTTAGTTCCCAAGGTTGGTGGCGCATTGGCGATGTAAGCGATATTAAACATCTATTACAATGCCATTGTCTATGGGCATTGGTGACCACTTACCATCAGGTGGCCCATGAATATGAAAAAAATAATCCTATTGCGTTGCTTATCGAACAATACATGTTTCATTCTTTTTCTTTTTTTTAAAAGAAACCTTTAAAAAACTTTTTATTTTAAGGCTGTCAAGAGAGTGGTCCATCTCTTGGTAAGTGGTCACGTATGCCCATTGATATTGGCGATGTACACCATCTACCTTGGGAACTAATTGTGGCTTCCATGTGGCTGTAGTTTGACAAATAAACGACTATGCTTACGTATAATAAAATAAATAAAATTGTTGTATTAAAACATTCGTACCGACGAAAAATTGTCCCAGGATGTTACCGACCAAAACATAAATGGGACTTTCTTCCGAGTCGTGTAAGTAATAAATAATATCATAACTCGTATCGTAGAGGCGAGGTATTGAATTCAAATTAGCTATTACACGTGGGTGTAAGGGCCTCCTGGAGGCGCCGGCGCCGTTGACTACTATGGTCTCTTTGAATAAGTTACTGTACCTTTATTATGAACTGAGATAAATAAGAAACTACCTTCTGCTCCCGGCTTCGCGTGCATGTAACCTCCCCCTCCCCTAACAGGCGAGCTTAGATACACTTTGCCCTTCTCTCTACCCCTGATTACGTATTCAAAAATACAGGATGTTCAGTCGGGTAACAAACTAACTCATTTTCCTTTTCATCTATATTAGTAATGATAATCAAAAATCATAATACATATTTGCTTGTATATATATACATATTATACTGCAATATTGTGAGGGTTATGATATCTAGAATTTCGTCATATGGAAACGTAAGACGTGTGGTGTGGCTAACCCAACCTACTTACTGTCTTCCGCGGTGAAATATCTTTTATGGTATAATATTCATGATACACGTCTCCTACATCGGCGATAGAACTCATATGAAGTAATTAGTCAATTACTTATTTATTCGAACTCTTATTTATTTGTAGTTTCGTCAATTTTATTGTTAACAGTAGATCTTAAAATAGTTTTTGTTCCAACTATAGACTGATTCGTACACAATAGGGCGGACGTGGTTCGTTGTAATAAGGGTTTCCTTTGAACTAGCTACAACAACAATAACAACTCAAAACAGTTGTTGGTGTAAACGTTCGCTTACAAATGTGTAACTATTAGGTTTTCTCTATAACGGATGTTTCGTTCCATTGTTTTATAATGAAGGAACTCGATACCCTACGAACGCCTTTTAGTGGTTTTTACGACTTAAAAGAAAATTACAAGAATCAGTTTAGCCCGCGTACTATATATTTTTTGTTAAATATTACTAGTGCTCGTTCAGTGTTCGAAATTGAACTATAGTCATTATTGAAAGGAAAACGGATATGAATTACTAATCGAAAAAACAAAACATAAACATAACCCTAAATATGTACCTACAAATTTATACGGAAGCCTCGGTGGGAGAGTCCGACTCGCACTTGTCCGGTTTTATTTTTTATTTGAAATTATATCAGCTCATTTGTCCAGTAAAGTAATGGGATGTCCATGGTTAATTTAATCAAGCCGACCCTTCGAAATCTCGTCTTAATCATCATAATTTAGTTAGTAAAGAGGGGAGAATTTATATACTTTTAATTAAAGTTTCGTAATTGTTTAATTGGATAAGTTATTAGAACTAATCACCGTAAAATTATGCTTTAATTTGATGGATAAAATAAACGTGTCGTTTGTTCCTGTATTATGAGCGGTAAAGTTAGACTACCTCGTTGGTCTAGGGGCTAGATATAAGGCTGCAGACTCGATGGTCCTGGGTTCAATTCCCAGGTCGGGGGCCAATAAAAAGTTATTGGGTTTTTCTGTCAGAAAATTCTCAGTAGCAGCCCGGAGTCTGGAAGTTGGAAGTGTGTACACTCCCGTGCCTCGGAAAGCATGTTAAGCCGTTGGTCCTGCGCTTGAACTCTTTCCGGTCGTGTCGGATTGCTGTCCCATCGGATTATGAGAGCTAGTGAATAGAGAGTACACCTGTGTTTGCGCACACACTTGTGCACTATAACATCTCCTGCGCAGTTTGCTAATCTTTCTTGAGATTGGCCGCCGTGACCGAAAATCGTTTTAAAAATTATTATTATTAGCGGTCGGCAACTCTGCGACCGGAAAATGTTCTTGATTTCAAACACGAATATCTTATGTGTCTTCTCTTCTTCCTCTTTTTTCATGTAAAAGGTATTTATGCTAAACTTTGTCGAAACTCATCACTATACAGGTGCTATGTAAACGACCAAGGCAAAGTCTGCCGGGTAATGCTGCTTTTATATATTACATTTAAATGGTCAAAGCGATAGTTTTTATTTATTTTCGCGAACTTTCGACAAAATTGACCATAATGGACTCGACTGGCTGCGTATAATACCCTAATTAAATATAGAACCGCAGGCCTAGGCCGACAAGGACCTGGCAAGAGGCCTCATCGGCCAAGGGAACCCCACCCAATCAGAAATACAATTTTACTCTAACAGTCCTGCATTCTCTCAAATGTCAGTGTCGGGTCCTTCGATCTATAAACCCGAATCTACCAAACAAAGACCATATTCTTATATTATATTCACTCACAAAAAAAAGATCTGCTAATATGTTCGTCTTCTTATAATATATTCGTTCTCTAACAAGTAGATTGGTTCTACTTGTTAAATTATTATTGAGATAAACAATAATCTTTTAATTTCGTTGTTTATAAAAATCGATGTTTAAATAATTGTTTCAATCGTTTTTTTTATTAAATAACAGCTTTTTGTTAGAGCATTGCGTAACGAAATCGCTATTTAACAATAGATATTTCACGCTATGTATCGATTTCATAAGAAAAATATTTGTATTTGTTATCGCTCATTAAAGTGCACTGTAATCTTATCGTTACATGCTATTTATCATTATAAGCAATTGTTACACATAAGTTTATATATATTTTTGAAAAAAAATAGACTTTATTTAAAGAATTGACTTCAGTTTTGATGCATTATTTTACGTATATAAAATATCTCGACACTTGTAACATCACTTTTCACAGACTTCGAATAACAATTGTCTTTCATATATATTTCCAAATACGTATGTTGATACTTCTAACGAATATTTCTTACATTTTATAGGTCATGAGCTGATAATTAAAAAGTAAAGTAACAGCCTGTAAACTGCCCTACTTGTCGGCTAAGGCCTCCTCTCCCTTTAGAGGAGATACTTATTCCTTCAACCTAGTACAATGCAACCGTTATTTGTTGATATATAAGCAGAATATTCTCAACCGACACAAACAGGTTTTCCCTGAGTTTTCTTTCCCCACCGACCATGAGATCAATTATAAACACAATTAAACACATGACAATTCAAGTGCTTGCCTGGATTTGAACCCGCTAACATCGTTTAAGATTCGAGTGTTCAAACCACTTGACCAGCTCGACTCCTTAATACTTAAAATCATTTAATTAAATGTAGTTATATGAATTACTAAGTCTAACGGATTACAGAAAGTGAGCACCATTTGCATACGACTATTGTGTGTTAATTATAAAGCTTGTAACAGAAATATTCCAATAGCAAGAGTCAAGATAAACATAGGTACTCTTGATTTTCATATTCCATGCGATTTTCTATTAAAGATGAAAATTCTTGATTATTTATGGTTGACAATTGAATACGCCATTTTCTTTGTGAATACCATAGATTACTTTTGGATCTCGATTCTCAACCATTGTGGTCATTCCAATTCAGGATCAAAGGTTTTTCTTTTGTCTTTGTTCCTCGTATTCCTACCATTAGAATAGGATGCTACATGTTTTTTTTTTCATCATTCACACATCAGGCCATCGAGTTTGTCACGTTTAAATACGGTAAGACCAAATTCATGTTTCCAAATTTACTTCGAACGCAAAGATTTTCGCATAATATTTTCCTTCAAGTTAAAACACGAGATTATCTTAAATACAAGTTAACCGCTTGAAGGTATTTATCTCCATATTTGAACCCGTCACCTTTATTACATTGCATAGTTTTCCATGTTATTGGCAATTTTCTGTTTCGTAATATTATGAAAATTGCGTCATAATATACTCACTTGCGTCCCATTAGACAATTTAATCATTAGGAAAACCACGTGACCTGCTGACCGAGTTAATTTATTATTTATCATAGGTAAGTATATAAATATTAATGACACCTTATGTGAATATAATTTTATTTTGCGCTTCTTTCATCAAACATTTAGTTAATATCCATTTTATCATAAAATTTTACAGTCGAATATTAAAACTATTAGTATTAACACTTTAAAAGGTGATGTTGAGCGTGTATTTATAACGACTATTTCAAATTAGCGTTCGAATTATGAAATATAAATGAATTAAATTGAATCGTAATTAAATAAGTATACTCGTAATTTGAAATGTCGACGCAAACGTAACCTCGTTCACCGTCTTGACGCTTGGATTAACTTTTAATATAAATATTTTCGCGTCTCGCGTGAAACGCATTAAGCTGTCACTCGGCGCGCCATCTTGCGATATTAAAATATGGATATATCATATGATTACAGGTCGTATTCGTACAATGTGTAAGAAGTTGGGATAGATATCGTGCAAAACAAAGCTGTAATAGTTAAAATAGTATTCAACTAATGCCAATTACATGCTATCGTGCTAGTATGATCACATTTCCATTTCTACCGGAGCGTGGAAGATGTCAATACGCACTTTCCCTCTCATACACAATACGCGAACTGATTTCATCGCGATTCTATTGAGATGACGCTAATTATATAATTTTCAGTCATTCAAGATGAATCGTTAAAGCCAACTTCAACTATTGCCGTTTCTAGTTTAAATATATACTTGTTTAAATTTTCAAATTAATTGAATTGGATAGGTAGATATTATTTATTCATGAACAAAGGTTTTTTTTTTAACATGGAAATGTAACCTCTTTCCATTTTCATTTTTATCATATGACATTGATTTGTTAAATTTTTCGTTTTGTACTTAATGTTATAATGAATTTAAAAAGTATAAATACAATACAAAAAAGTTTTTAATTTGAACTAAATGATTTCCGTCTATATCTTCATTAGATCGTCATAAGATCATCGAAGAACGATATGTCTGTAAATGATTACGAATCATTGTGTGATTTCACTAAACAATAACACCGATACCAATTATCTTTCCGCTATAGTATCAGTAACGAACCCAACCTAGTCGTTAAAGTAGGCCGAATATATTTAAGCACAACATAAAGTCTAAAATTACCCATTAACGTATGTGGGTGTAGCGGTCTATTGGTTTTGATAAAACGGGTTTCTGCAAAGTGAACCTTCATATTGGTGCTTCTATCTGTGAGAAACGTATACAGATAATAAATCTATAAAAGAGGCCGCGACTACGCATAAAACGTTTTATGTTAAAATCAATTTTATTATTATCTATCGGTCGTTATTATCATCAAGGTGGAAGAAAAAGTTTTCACTTGGTGTTTCAATAAGCAGTATTGCTTGTTGTAGCGTTTGTCTCGAATACAAATATACATATTTAAACTGTATGTCACTAAGCCAACGGCTAAGGAATATCTAAATAGGAACCTATTTTCATTTTCATAATTTACTTATCATCAACACAACATCCTTATCTATGGACCTTCTTAAGTTTACTCCATAAACACCGTCTTGATAGCCTTTAATATATGTTGCTTGCGATTATTACTATTTCATCAATCTATCTTTTTGCTCGGCATCTATCGCTCATGTTACGGATTAGCATTTTATTCTATAATAAAATGTATGAAGTAATAAGAATATAGATTATGTTCTATGGTTTTGTCTGTAATATAGCTACTTTGAACTCCTCTATGGAATATACTAAGTTAAGTGATAATATGTTTGTTAATATCATTTAATAAAATCGTCCGATTGCCTTATCCCGCTAACTTTAAACCTTTGCAGTGTTTTACTCTTCCATTTATCTCTATCTCTATTCTCCTTAGTCACCCTCTTCTAGCCTCCCTCCATGCCTTTCACTTTTAATTCGGACACAAGCTTTCTTCTGCCTAAAACTTCTTATAATATGATATTCACTCATAAGTAAACTAATAATTATATTTAATTTGCGCTATTCCTGTGTATGTATGTCGTAGGTTCCTTGGTTTTCAGTCATATTCTTTATAGCATACCTATGCGTGTCAGACTATAATAATAATTACTTTTTACAGACCTTGTGTGAGTTGAGAAATTAACTGTCTCTTTGGAAATGTAATGGCATTTAATATTTTCGTTAGTTGAAAAGGTAATTTTAAAAAATCTTTCGTTTAGTAATCTATGACTGACTTTATCAAATGCTGACGGTATTTTTAACTCGCTTTTTTCTTAAGTTAGTAAAAATTTAATCAATATTTTTAACGACGAATAATCAAATAATCAAGTTGAGTAGCTAATGGCCGAATACTGAAACGTCTTTCATATATGAAGTGGGACTTAATTATTTGGAACGCCATTAATTTCAAATTTCGCATACTAAATTTTGAAATTAATGACGTTCCAAATAATTAAGTCCCACTTCATTTTTAATGACGTTTCAGTATTCGGCCGTTAAAGACGAATCGGTTGAGCGTTCCTTAACATGATACGACAAATAAAGCTGGTATATGTTATTTATTATCACCCCTGTCCTACATAAAAGTCGTGATATTTCTGCATTCTTGACTAACGCAATCGAAGACAACGCGGCGGAAGGTCGTGCCAACAATGTTGTATATAATACATTCTAATCATTTTCTTATACAACTTAGAAAATTGCAATACATTTAAAGACTCGCGTTTTGTTAAAAATAAGGCAACAAAAATGTTTCCAAGTTTCCTTCAGTAGAGAACGCAGCTTTAGGAATTCTATTTTTATCTATTATTATCTTGTTACATCTGCAGTATGGCTTTGGGAGACATTTACTATCTTTCCTACGTAACGGTACTTTTAACTCCTACATAAATTTTATAAATTGTTGCGAATTTGTGTATGATTCGTAACGATATATAAATAATCTATGTATAATATAAAAAAAAAAAACATATTTTGAATAACTTATTTAGAATTTGTTGAACGCACAATAGTAAGCCAAAGCTAAATCTCAATATAAATAACTACCGGCTCAGTTCTCAATAATGATGTTATTCATATCGTCTTAAATTATTCACTACTTGTTACCAGCTATCGGGACTTTGTACAGTTATCAATTTACATCTCATTCAAACAATTTCGCGACGATTTAAGACTCCATGTCTTCCCAAGCTGCGTGGTACAAATTGAACCTCGACCGAGAACATTTAAATGAATGATGAATGATTGAACATTGAAGATTAGAAAATAATTTATAAAAATATCTACCACATGTATATCCAACCAACCCCATATAAACAGCGCGGTGTAATTAGCTCTTAATCTATCCCTTAAACGGAGATTCTGCCGTAGTCCAACTGTGGGCCATTTATAAACTGATACATTACTTAATTTTTATATTTTATATTACATAATAGTTAGTTATTTCTGATATTTTTAAGTGTATTTTCTTGTTCATTTTTAATATTAATTCATCACATAAAATCACTGACCATCTGCTCTGGTGGCCCATATGCTCGTCCGCATATGATACGAAAGCAACGAAATAAATACTTTAATTATTCAAATTTTAAAAGTCGAATAACCCATTAAACACTATTACTTCCTCTTTGACACAATATCAATATCGTCTTTTTCTTTACATTACAGGCCAGTCTTCGTCAGTTAGATCTTTCGCTTCTGTCAGAGCTGTGGTCCCTCAGCGAGGCGATGGCGTCTTGGCGACGACAGCTGGAGCGAGGTCCGCGGCTCCGTCCTGCGCCTCCACCCCCGCCGCCACCGCACTATCTCAGAACATAAATATATCTATTAACAACTTAAGAAAAATTTAATTTAAACCCTCCCTATCATTAAAAACTGACCTTAACATTAAAAAGTAGTAGTATACATGGTCAATTTTCTTGAACTTTTATATTTAAAGAGTGTTTTTATAATGATGAAAAACATTTGAATATAACACACATAATTCATACAGTCGGATAGTCGAAAGAAAATCTAATATAAACGATATTCGATTCGTTTTTAGTCCTCGTATATTACGTTGACGTATCCCCACTTCTGAAGTTGCGCGACCTGTAGACAAGACCGTGGCACAGACATTTAATATATGTCAAAATGACGATATCCTCTTTTATTTATTTATGTTATTGCAATCATTGAAACGATGCAGATTAATAAAAAAAAACAAACCAAGTTAATTTACAAATAATGATTGATTTGTAATATTTAAAATAATATAACTATCATAAAATTGCTTTAATTTTATTAAACGAGCGTGTTAATTTATTAACATTTCATACATATTTTGATACGTGCTAAGTTTAACCTCAAATGTTTTTTGATGCAATACAATACAATATGAATAAAAAATGATATAGTGTTAAACTATCTATTAAATCATCCTTAATATAATAAAATCAGATTTGCATTAAATAAACGACACTTCTTACCAGGTATTTTTAATAATATTGAATTATATATTCATAAGTTTTGGTTTCATTCGCAATGGAAAGAAAATAATTGCAATAATATTGTTTATTTATTTTTAATTGTAATTAGTTGATGTTATTAGAATTTACAATATTACAAAATAGGCGAAATTAAGAACATCGGTAATAGGTACCTGATTTATACATTTTAAGAAACAAAAAGTTAATTAAATAGTGCAGCTACTTTATAATCTTTAATGGATTTCATAAAAAATATAGACGTGTGATGTGTATAATATGTGTGGATTGTATAGTTAATTTTAATTAGTTTATTAAGTATTGATTTTTAATTAAACAATTACAATTGACTTTTTTAGTTTTGAATTTACCTTGAAAAAGCTTATTCGACAACAATCAAGTCTTTAAAAAATAAAAAAATCAACGCCAATTGAATACTTTTACACTTCTAAATGTCATTACTAAATTACTTTAATTTAACCAATATTTTTGAACACATGTATGCAGTCACTAACCTTTTCTATCATCTCCCTTACAATCAATATAAAAAAATATATATGTACAAGGGACAAATTATGATTATTACGTATGTACAAAATAATATAATTTTGTTTCAATTAAAGGTATAATAAAAACGACTATCTAACACATTTTAAAATCTTTAATAACTAAACCAAATTCGCCTACTAATATAATGTAATCAGTCTCTTCTAAGGAGTGACAGATTCAGTGCTGATTCCAGAACAATTTTAGCATCGACGTCTTGTCTCGATTTTCCTGAATATGAAATAGTCAGTGATCATGACTCCTTACAAGTTTTGTGCCTCAATTGGTAGGTACATAATTTCGTCCAGAGGCGTAGACTTTTTGGACGAAAACCTCACCTGCTACGTAGCGTTATACGGTCAGAATCAATCAAATCAAGGGTATTTTTAGTAGGAGAGCTACTGAACCCGAGTAACGGTATGCCGTAAGGGTAGAAATTCTTATATTGATGAGTTACATCATGCTAAGTACGGTAAGCATCACCTGGCACGACTCAGCCCTGCACGTCATCATCCCCTATATTTTTGAGTGTACGTAAATTTAAATCATCACTAATGACTTCAAGAATGAGGTTATCTTTATATATTTCCGAAGGTAGTCTTCACTCGCATGCACGCAGAAGGTACCTCCAAGATGAGAAATACATCTGCAATTTAATATAATTTAATAGTCTAATGAATATCTTCCTAACTTTTACACGTAGATGATATTAGTAATATCATATATACCTATGTATTACAATAGGCTTTAAGTGATTATAATCTTGACATTCTTGGTCTAGTGTTTATTATTATCATAATTTGCCAGTAACTAATAAGAATGTATATACTATGACTTGTAAGGGTAACTAGCATAGCAGCGTTAAGATTATCCTTATTCCCATAGAGAATGACTAATTTTTAAGTAGTTGGACTTGTTACTCCTAACATAGCGATTATGATTGGCTCTTGTTCGATTTCAGCCATACTTAAGGGGGTCTAATATATTAACCATCCATCTGTGCGAAATATTGTGGTACACAAGCGTGTGTGCAAACACAAATGAACTATTATTTACTTAAAAATCCAATGAGATGCCAATGATCGTCAAAAAACCAATTTTGAATCATTCCTTAATTTAAATTTTTTTTTTTTTTTTTTTTAATCTGGTTTTATTTAGGGACTTTTTAGCGCTGACGCTAAATGTCAGTCCCATCATTCCCATAACAAATAGTCACTACTTACAATAATATTACCCACACCTACTTACTTACTACTTACATTATTCACTTGATTGCATCTATTTAGTATCGACAATATTTCGATATAAAGTAAAGATTAAACTTATATTAGACTAATTCTCAAATTCGAAATTTTAGTTATAAAATATCTTATTAATTATTAGTTTTAGAACAAAAAATACATAATCACGCTTATTATATTATTATTAATAATATTATTATACTAGGCAAGATGTTTTCAGGTGGTAACATTCACATTCAATTAAGCTGTATCTTTTGTTTCATAATTTCTAATAAATATTAAATAATATTTATTTCATCATGCGCACAAGTCATCAAGGAGACATTTTCGTTAGTATAAATTTTACTTTATTTACAAAAAAATATTAATGTTCTGTAATTTATATAGTCTGTAGAAGCATAGCTTTTTTGTTTTGACTTTCTGAAGTTTCTGACTTGAAGTCTGATTCTCAATCTGTATCTGAATGTAATTTTATTAAAAGCGTCCCCGAGTCTTTATTTCCGAAAGAATACAATTACGGAATTATAGAGTTTTCATATGTTAATAGATAGTTGCGACCGATGTCAGAAACTTCTTTACAAGGAAATCAAACCCGTAAGGAAGAGCAGCCATCCAAAATACCGGAGTCAGTTAAGGTTAGTACGAAACATCAAATACAGAAAAATTATATTCTAAGTTATATTCGCCATTATTTAAGTTTCAAAGTTTTTTCGTGTATATTTGTAAGTATCGTAGTATATATTTGTTTTTATGTTAAAGAACAATAAAATACCTTTTACTAATTATTCTAATACTACGATGCATTTTTTTCAGTTAGTGAAAATATATTTGTTTATTTTTTTCAGAAAATAATATCAATGGAAAAGGAAAACGAAACGAATGCTAGTCGAAAGTCTCGAATTGATCTCAATGCGCTGCCTACACGCCAGTACCTAGACCAAACAGTTGTTCCTATATTACTGCAAGGCCTATCAGCCCTTGCGAAAGAACGTCCGCCAGACCCAATAAATTATTTGGCAGCTTATTTATTAAAAAACAAGAATACCTTTGATAACAACAACTCGGGTTCAAATAATAATGCTCCACAAAATCCTCAAACGTAAGATTAGAGATAATATCTTAGGATAATATTATAATAAATAATTCACTGTTAAAATATATTGACATAACAATTGCATTAAAAAAAATCGAAATTTTGTCAATATATTACAAGTAGCCTTCAATATTTAATATATGTACGTTTAACAAACCATGTAATTAAACATTGTTGATAAACCTTATATATTGAAACTCAGAATATTTCTTTCAAATATATGTTTGCACCACATATTGTTTTTGGCGTAGTAATTTGTGAATTCATTCTTTTATTAAATTTAAAATTGTAATTCTTATTTTATTATTGTGGTCAAAAACAGTCATTCAATGTGTATGGGATTTTATTTTATAGATTAAATTAATTGAAAATGTATCACTTTTTAATTTATGAAGCAAAAATGCAAACCATGAGGTATTCTAAAAGCCTATTCAATCACAGAAGGAGTAAAGAAAGATTTTTCATTAAATTGACATTCCATTGGTGGAACGTAAACCATTGATCTCAACAACAACTTATACATCACTAAAAGTACCATAGTTTGCATCAAATTAAAATTTTAAAGCTAATAAGACTAAGGTTCAAATATTGCATTGCAGATTAATATCACATTTTTGTGAGTTTTGTTTGTCAAATAGTAGAAATGTATAGTTCGACAAACTAATTTTAAGCACTATTTCTACCTCAAAAATAACTGATATTCCAATATTAAACCAGACACACACCTTTATACATTATTTTAACACAATATGATTAATAAAGCAAGTTCGAGTAGATAAGTAAATTTACTTTTTTTTTATTTAGAAATATAAAAAAGACATTAATTTGTATTTTAAAAAGAAAGTTTATTTTTTTATTATTCCTTTTGTTCAGTTTCTTCTAAGAACTGTTGGCGGTGTAGAAGCCAAGAGTCATTGTCATCACCACCCTCTTCTCCTATTATTGAAGGTGGCTCGAAACGTAAGATATCTGTCTCTATACTTGCTGCAGCTAGAGAAGGTATAGAGTCGTGCACAGGTAGCGGAACTGGCTCAGGGGGTAGGAACTCTGCCATATACGCTGTTACGTTACGAGCACGCCATACTGATATTTTGCCTAAAATGAATATATTTAATAAGAAGTAACATTTATCACTTAAAACTAAATTTTATAATAAACGAAAAAGGCAAATTGTTTCCTTTTAATGATCATGTGTTACATAAATGTATTACAGATATCATTTTTGTATTTAGATCATTATTTTACCTGATGTCTCGTCAATCTCAATTTCCTCTTCCCCCTCGTCTAACCTCTCACTTTTTGCTCCCTTTTCTTCCTTTTCTTCTTCGCCTTCTCCAAATTCTTCAGAATCAGGATCTTTTATTAGCATGTAAAATCCATGCTGCATGCAATTTGTATCAAAGACAAAGCATCCTGGACCTTTAGGCATTCCTTTGTGCCAGGAACCATGGAAACGGACTCGAGGATACATGATCTGTCCCGGACCTTCTATAACGCCATCCACCCATGTCCCCATAAACTTTATCTACAATAAATTTAAACAAAATGTAAATAATTTTTAGTTTAATCAATTGATATCATTGTAGGTAGTAGGTACATATTTTCTTTTTGTTGACTTAAAAATATAATTTTCATCAGTTTACCTGATTTTCTGCATAGAAATATGTTCCCAGACCATGACGTTTGCCTTTAAACCAAGCTCCTTCGTAAATGTCACCGTTGGGATAGTAATAAGCTCCGAACCCATGCTTCAAATCATGTCTCCAGTCACCCTCATAGCGAGATCCATCGGGATACGTCATCTGACCTACCCCATACTTCATAGCATGACGCCATTCTCCTATATTAATTGAAAGTTAACCATACTACGTCCATCATTACTATTTTATCTTAAACTAGCTGTGCGCCGCGGTTCCACCCGCTTATAATGAATAAAAATTTACTGAATAAAACTCAGCCTAGAGCCTTCCTCGATAAAAGGACTATAAAACAAAAACATATTTTTTAAATTCGAACCAGTAGTTCCTGAGATTAGCCGGATCAAACAAACGAACTCTTCAGCTTTATATATTAGTATCGTATAGATAACACAAAACAATATGTTAATTTAAAAAAACATTAGTTTTTTTTTATTCCTCTATTTGGACTTCGAGAATATTTCATACGCTTCAACTTTGTTTAATAATAGAGGATTTATTTAATCTATGTACAGTAACTAATATCTCATTATAATATAAATATGGCAGTAATAAAAATGAATAATTAATAAATCTAAAGACCTTCGTATCGAGCTCCGTTTTTAAACACGTATAAGCCTTTTGCATTTCGCATTCCTTGATAATAACAGCCTTGATAAAAGTCTCCATTTGGAAGTACAGCCCAGCCTTCACCATGCCGTTCTCCTTCGTGATTTCGACTACCTACGTATACCTTTAAAAGCAATTATATTTATTGTAGGTTTGCCTCTAACTTATTTCTAGGCGTATAATAATAAATAAAGTATAAAAGATTATGTAGCTAACGTTTCTCAACTTTTTACTCATACAATCATAAATATTTTTTTATACAAAATATGTAAGTATATTTATTTTATAAAAAATAAGTAATATTTACTCCAATAGTATCTACATCTTCAGGGCCTTCTCCTTTCTCCTCGACCATTGTCTTAGCAAATTTTTAATCACTCAATTTTTGTATAAATATGACGACGAACGTTGATGACTCTATTTATTTGTTTATGTTAATCTGTATTTGACTTACTATGTGAAGTTATACCTGTATGGAAGAAACTACGATTATATAGGTTTTAGTTTAAATGAAACCTCCTTTTGCTAAATCCGTTTTATACAATCAAATTAAACACATAGATATCTGAGTTAAACTGAGATATAATAATCTCTTTCGATGATCTCAAAAAATAATATAATCGGCTTGCATGTAGGTTTCTGACGTACCATCAACGTACAAAAGGCGCGCGAGGATATTTTTCTACAAAAGTATTTCCATCGCTTCACGAAAATTGTCTCATCTATTCTTCTGTGCTAATATATAAAGCTGAAGAGTTTATTTGTTTGATACGATTAATCTCAGGAAGTACTGGTTCGAATTTAAAAATGATTTTTGTGTTGTACAGTCCTTTCATCGAGGAAGGCTCTAGGCTGATTTTTATTTATTATATTTTTATTAATTATACGCGGGTGAAACCGTGGGGCACAGCTAGTACATTATATAAATATTGGCACAACTTTGTGCAAAAGAAAGAAATCTGATAGAAATGATAGTCCAAATATATTTATAAATAACGAGACCTAAGCTTTATGGGCAATATTAATTAATATGCCATACCACATAAGCAATCAAAAAGAGGTTCAATTTTTTTAAGTGACTTAAGAGTAAGGTCATATTTACTTACTCAAAATGTATCTAACAGTGCATAGTGCATGCGAAATGAGAGTTTACGTATGTTTAGTACTAATGTTTAGACTATATATATATAGTTATAAACTAAGGTATGCTCCTACGCTAATATCTAAAAAATGAAAGATAAAAAATAAAACAGAAATAATTTATTTTTCAAAATCGTCAATAAAAAATTAACAATAACACGTTAGAGCAAGCTGGGCAAAATGGTTTGAGCTGAACATTGAGTAAAGCAACTTAATGTTTGTCGTTATATACACGAAATTGATTTAATAGTTAGTTATGACTAGATGCGGGGAAACTATTAAGGATATGTTACGAATTTTGTGTACCTATTAATTCGATAATAAAAAAAACAATATTCAGCTCTTTAAAAGACCAATTAATCACAGACAAATTAATAAATTATTTTAGCCTCATTTAAAACTAACGATCATAATTCATATTATAATTTAAAAATCAATTAAACAATTTAAATGTATCACTAATACTTATCATAGCGCTAACAAAACTACTGTAGACATTGTAAATTCAACGTGAGCGTTTCTGGTTTAGTTTGAGTGTAGAGAAAATATTTATAACTATTTCGATAGGCTTATTTACTAATTTTGTACTTTAGGATTTCATAATTTATAAAAAATCATAAGGCAATATTGTAAATAGTTTAGTTGTTGCTTAGGACTACTTGTATTTTATGTTATATCTATTCATTATCTACTAAGTTCAGTTACATCTGATTGATAAACAAGGCCACCACTAAAGGCACTCTGTAGGTCATGCGACTTGACATCGTTCTCCGTGACCTCAATTGGGTCAGATTCCAATCGACGTTGATTTTATACTGCTATATTTTCACTTCCATCGTAGTGTTTATAATGCGTATGCGGTCATAATTTGTTTACTACGAATACTTTAATAAATAATCAACCTCTTTTACATAACAATTTTTATCAACGTGGAGGAGCTTGAGGTGGCCCTTCTTCTAATTTACCCCACACTACGTTACACATTTCTCGAACAAGGGCTTGTTCACCAGTATCCAAGTCCGGAGCTGGTCTCCTTTTTTCTCTCTCTACCCTTTCTCTGACTTCTAACACTTGTAGGGCACGAACTACGGCCTCTGGCCTTTCGTTTAGACCACTTCCTAACCCCTTTTCAGCTTCTAAGCGCCGTACTTTCTGTTCTAAATCCCTTACATACTGTACTGTACGTTCTGCTAATTGTGGATGTGTAATCGATACCGTAGACGTGGGAGGTCGAGGAACTTCTTCTGCGTTTGTGCCACTACTGCTACCATCGCCATCATCCCTCTCTCTCCCCGCTGCTCTTCCACAGTTAACACAAGTACTTCTCTCTCTTTCTTCATCTAAATAAAGGCATAATTCTTTTAATTCTAAATTGTCTCTGATAAGTTCTTGCTGCTTATCGTCTAACTCTCGTAATTTATTTTGATACGCTGATACTTCTTGTCGCATCACAGAAGCAGTGTACCTACCAAACCGCTGCCATTCTCGTGCCAACTTACGACCTTTCTGACGATCATCGTCGAGAAAACAACACAAGTCACGTAGTTCTTGATTATCGTCACTTAGACGGCGGTTGGCCTCTTTCAATGCTTTTATTTCATCTAAAAGTGTTTGAATTTGCCGTCTCTGATCAGTCGACTGCCTCGTACCATCCGATTCAATTCGTTTTGTGAACTTCAGCATGTCCGCAGACCGCCTATGAATTTGTTCTTCTTCTAAATTGCGTTGGATCCTCTGGGTGTCGTCAGCACTTCTTGCACGGGCCGTTGCTTCCACGGGCTCGTGAACAATTGCTTTCGTTATAATCTCACCGCCAGGCCTTAGAGCACGAAGTGCTGCCGGGGGAACCGGATATCCCACAGGGTAACCTTGAAGATATTTCACTTGTGGATACGGTCCACTTGGATACAATACTGGCATGGAATTTTGAATACCTATAGGATATTGTAATTTACTAGAGTCGATAGGTTTTACCGAATTAGGAGGTTTGAACTCTTTCGCGCCAGCGTCTATAGTGGCTAGTTTTGACCCCGCAGCGGCAGGTGGCGGCGGATGGTAGCGCGGTGGAAAGTTGACCGGTTCTGGGCCCTGTTTACTTAATCGTTGTTTATGCTTAGTGAATTCTCCCGTATTTTGTCTGATTGACATTGTCGTAGGCACCGATTCGCAAATAGTCATCAGTTTAGTCGACGCTTCACATCATGCAATTTTCTAGGTTCATTTCCAAATCGTAAGGATTGCGTTCATACATCAACTGTGGCAACATGAGTTCAACGGCTGGTCCTTGAATGAACGGAGTAGGGGAACGCCGCCGGCTGCGTAGGTTGTGGACCGTGGCATTCACACTATTAACTCGTTCGAGACTTTAAGTTCTAAACCGCATGAAACATTATCAATTTAATCGAAATATATAAAACATTGATATGTCATGAATACGTTTGTAGGTTTTGAGGTTGTTTTTATATTGCTTAAACAAACAGGTTACGTGCGGTGCTCAGTATAGCAAGTAAACGCGGACACACGCGGAACGCTTGGTTGTGACTGGCTGCTTCGTTCACTCACTATACCTGTGGGCTGCGAAGGCTCCGTCTGCGCAGCTCTCGCGACGTCTCGCTCTACCACGCTCTCTCTTACCTGTACAATGTGCCGTCTGTGTAAATGCGTCTAACCATTCATTTGCTAAGATTACATAGAAATGCCTTTGAGTAATAATGCGATTTTGTTATATTTGGTTTAATTATTTTCATATGGATAAAATGCATTTTATTTAACACTTTACCTAGAGTTACCTAGAGTTACTTCAGCTATTAATAATATACGTATAAAGAAAGCGAATAACCATTTACTACTTATTTATTTTAAAAATAATATTGGAGCGATTAATTTTCAATTAAATATAATTAACCGAGCCAGTTCAATAAAATAAAATGAAACCGATTACTATCAACTAGTTATACTTAAGTGTAACTTATTAATTTTTTTTTATTAAAACATTCTAATTTACTTTTGGAGCTAGTTTCATTCAAATTATTATCAATATTCCTGTTAATACCGGTTTCCATTTTCTATATTTCACTTTCTTATTTTATAAATATCTCAAGACTAAAATAGTATCACAGACGTTTTATAGTGATACTTTTGCAGCTTACAATATTAACATAACTCTAAAATCTGTAATAGCGCTGACTTGTGTCAATATAGATAGGTTTTTATAAACATAAGTAGAGTTGTCAAGTTTTTATACTTTGAAAACTAATTAGATATACTCCATCATAATAATATTAATATCCCGTGACATTATTCAAACAAGCCCATCCGAGCTCGTACAATGGAAAACCAGACAACTGATATATTAATAAATTTTCTTTTATAAATACATACTCATATAGATAATTAAGCCCAGACTCTGGACAAACGGACATGTTCATACACACAAATGTCTGTCCTGGGTGGGAGTCGAACTCACGACCTGGGGCGCGAAAGGCAAGTATCTACCAACCACTTGAATCGGCTCCTCATATCCTCTTCTTAATGTTTTTAAGCGATTTTAATGTTATGATTACAATTTTATTTGTATAATTAATTTTAATTTTGAATTAGACCTTACTTATACTTCTTATGTTGTGTTAATTGTAAAATCAGCGTAACTGAATCAACAGTGTACGGGGATAATAAAATTTTTGCAAAAGCCTTTTATTTTTTTAGTTAAATAAATACACTGATAATTTATAACGAGCGCAGTCAACATATCTGACTGAACGACCTAGCTGGACAATAAAAAAATACTTCATTTCTTTGTGAGTTTTGCCTAATTTTGCCTGATTTGAAAATATAAATACATTGGACAAAACATGTTTAAAACAGCCAAATTATTTACTATACTAACAATTTTAACATTTTCATCTATAGCACTACTAGCTACGTACCTACATAATAATAGATAATTTGTTATATAGTAGGTACTAAATATAACAAGTTTTTATGCGTGCTATTATAAGCGAAGGTTGCTAATAGAAAAAAATAAATGATGCACTTAATAATAGAAATAATATTATCCAACATATACCTATAGCTACTCAACAGTCATGAGTTTCCAGTACATTAGAGCAGAGCCCATCACAACTAAACCGTATTGTCTTCCGTATCGTAAGAGCCGACATTAAAAATATTTTTGGTGCAAAATGCGCCATAAACAGGAGCGGGTTTCCCGAAAGGCCAATTACGGCCGGGCCTATGCGACAAAACTTGCTGAGTTTTTTTTTTTATTGTAAGTTTTCGCGCCCTCTTTTAAACGTTAAACTTTAAAAACTTAGAAATATCTATTTATAGAGTTTATTATACATTAATGACTATGAACAGATTTTCAAGTGGAACCATCACCTCGAAATAAATTATTACCCTTATGGAGATACGAAATTAAAATAATAAGCAATACAAATTGTGAAAAATTTATCATTTACATACTTTCGTAGCATTATAATTTAAATTAATTCTTATAAATTTACATTTTATTTCATTAATCTTCCATGACGATATCGGCCACGGCGCGCGGCGGGTAACCTCAAGGAAGACTTGCCAACTGCGGAGGACATACCTCATAAGATACATTATTATTATATTATTTTATAGTTTACAAGTCTCAATTTAATTGATTTGGGTTATTAATTAGTTTTCCTTGTATTCCTGCTACGTACACATATAAAAAAGAAGGTTATCTTAGGAAAATGTGATATTTAAAAATGGAACCCCGCAGCGGTTCTGTTATAATATTTGAAGTTCAAGTACGGTCCACTTCACTATTTCATATACCGCACATTGCATATACATATAAGTTGTAACTTGTAAAAGGTGATACGTACCTACTTGTGAGCGCCTCATTAACGTTCGCAACCTGTACTTACTTAGGTTGCGCCTGCGCCTGCGCCTGCGCCTGCGCCTCTATTCGGTATTGTTAGCCACAAGGATGGCACGCGTACACTTGACTCGAACGCTCCTTTTATTTGTGCTTGCGATTTGTGTACCTGGTATGTATTTTTTTAATTTTATAATTTGTAAAATGGTTCGATAAATTATTGAATACTTTATTCCCAAAGATTACATTTTAATATATACCTATACAACTTAGCAATATAATATATAGAAGATTCAATTAGATTGTAATATTAGAAACGTTTTAAAATATCTATAAATAGTAGATATTAAAAATATATATTATTTCTTAAAATTTAGATACATATATTATGATTACTTAAAATATAATAAACATTTATTAGGTACTAACATGAACTTACCTATATACATATAAGTATATACAATTTACCGTAGGATTTGAAAAGAAACATTTATTTTCAGATATTAGTGCGCAACGGAAACCCATAAAAGAGGCTCTATTCCTCAACAGCGACCTCTTTAGCAACGCCACACTCGAGGACTGTGTTTGGAGACGTGAACGCGAGCCTTGTCCTGATCCCAACGTGACAATTAACTTATACACCGAGGCTGAACCTTATAAAAAACAGGTAATATCTTTATTTTAATTTAATTTTTTGGACCTTGGATAGTCTTATTCCCTCCACTGGTGAAGGGTTGGTTAATTATCCGTCCAGAATATAGGAAATGCTGCTAGTATTCTTTCTACCATTTATCGCGGTCATCATTTGTATTAGTTTCCATTAATTTCTTTCTACATAATCATATAAAGTTAAAGTTAACTCCTTAATAACATGCAAATAGGATATTTTTTTTTTAAATATTGAATTATGGTTAATATTTTACCTAAATTACCTATAAAGAACATTTTCTACTAAAAACGGAAGCCAAAAAAAAAATTAAAGAATTAATTAAATAATATAAAATCTTCTAATATTGTGACATTGTAGTGTCAATAGTCTAATCTCTTCATCGGTAGGATCCGAATCAGTCAACGGTTGACCGACTTAATGTTTTAATTAATATGTACATAATGTTTTCGTCGGAAATACCGTACGACTTAACGTTTAAAAATAAAAATGAAAACAAATTTGTTTTTTTTTTTTTTATATATATAGCAACTATGTATAAAGGTACGGTGTATTACATGCACCGAACGGTAGTTTGTGAAATAAAAAAAAAAAAACATTTGTTCCTAAATAATTCTTAGGAACAAATGTTATTACTTTCATAAAAGCTTTCATTAAAAATTTTCGTACGTAAATTGACAAACTTGATGTTTTATTAAAAAAAAAAAATAGTTTTGAACTTGCAATGTACTTTTGTAATAGCAAGGATGATTTATATTTATATAATATTATATTTGTATTCATTTATTTTAACGAATATATAGTAAGACGGATATGACGATCAATTATCTATAGGTTTAATGATGTTGAGAGATTGTGTCTGCGTTAAATGCAATGTTGCTAATTAAAAACTGTGTAATGAATATGTAGGCAAGTAGGTAGTTTAGCATTCATAATCATTATAACCATTAATTTCAAGTTTTCCCATGACGTTAATTTTTTGTACCTACTTTAATTTTACAGTTATATTATCGTGATCAGTTTATGTAAATTAAGATATTGGAATTTATCATTTAAGTAGATAGATTTTTAATCAATAAACAGAAATATTCAAATTCATTTCATACATGTAATAATATATAACCTACCTATTTGCAAAAACTACTAGTTCTTATCTAATTATTAATTGCACTGCAAAACAGTTAGGTATTTTAAAAAATACAACAAGCGCTCTATCCCAATTATTATAAAGTATTTCTATCCCAATTATTATATTAATTTAAGGCTTTAATGTAAATAAATAAAAAAAATCTCAAATGTGCGGAATGAAACTAATACTTATACCAATTTTTTTTATATTCATTAAGCCTTCCAGTGCTTTTAAGCCATCAAGAAACGCTGCTTTTCTATATGTTAGCAATGAACTGTATGGAATCAATCATTATATATACCTTTTATGGTTCCTAGGAAATAGTCGCAACGCAAAAATTTCATTTTTGTGTTGAATGACAACAAAGAAAGCAAAATCAAAACAAAGCTTGACGAAAACAGTAAATTTCTGTAATATACTACTTGCAAATGGTCTTTCGTAGATGAATCCATATAGCGGTTTAATTTGACTTTTTTAGATAGTAAGTACTTACCTTAACCTCACAGTTAAAGTATCGATTGACAACTCCAGTAGGTACCTAGTAGGTACATAGTCGTATGAACTTACGCGCGCGCAAGTCCGTTACATGCGTTTAATGAATACCAAATAGATTTTTCTGTTTAGAAAGTGTCTTCTTTGTATAAATTAGCTATTTTTAAGTAACAAGTAGTTACTGTGGGTCAGTTCACGTAATCAAAAACAGTTTTTTTCAATTTGTAATAATAAGTAAATACTAGCAATAACACACTCTATTTATTTTTCCAGTACCTACCTATATTTTATTCAAGTGACAGAACTTACTGTTTTAATTAGCGGAGGAGTTTATATTTGTGCAAAAACATTAATAGTCTGTAAGTCTCAACTTTTTAAGAGGATAATTTAAATAACCTCTTTGGTCGATAATTTTTGCAGTCGGAGAATGAAGACCAGTTACGTTTTTAAGCTATTTGCTGTTTTTAAGAAATGTTAGAAAATATAAACTTATAATAACTTATAATAATAAGATTTAGTAATAATATATAAAACACTACGCGATGTTACTCCTTTAAAATATTTAATTTTTTATTAGGGGCCATCGATGTCATCGATGAGCCACTTGGTGGTAGAGATTTGTGCAAGCTCGTCTGAGTAGGTACCACCCACTTATCAGATATTCTACCGCAAAACAGCAGTACTTTGTATTGTTGTGTTCCGGTTTGAAGGGTGAGTGAGCCAGTGTAGTTACAGGCACAAGGGACATAACATCTTAGTTTCCAAGGTAGGTGGTGCATCAGCGATGTAAGTGATGGTTAACATTTCTTACATTGCCATTGTATATGGGCGTTGGTGAGGTGGCATATCCTCGTCCGCCTTCCTATACAATAAAAAAAAGTCTATTGTGGTGACAGTTGAACTGAACCCAACATAAACCAACTAGAGTTGAATTATCATCCTATGTCCTTAAGCCTATTGTATCTTAAGCATTTATAATATTAGCATATAAGTAGAATTGGCCACTAGGTTTATTTATCACTTAAAACATTATACTTCATTTTTTGTAGTACCTACATTAAGATGCCTAGTGCCTACGTAAACATAAAAAACATATAACTTCACCTGTAGTATAGTAAGTCATATAAATATGCGGTAATTGTTACACAATACATCCTTGCGGTACTAATGCCATGTAACGTGAGCATCGAACCTTGGCCCTTGAGCGAAACCACTACGATACACTTAACTTGACCTCAAGTATCGTTGAATTGAAGTAAGTACGCTGAATACAAATTGTAATAAAATAAATAAGTAATTATCTATGTAATCTCGTTTTGATTTTGATAAGTAGATAGAATAAAAATATTGGCGCGTTGGTGATTGATCACTTATTAGTATCTATTTACTCGTCGGTGTTTCTGAAATATTTAATAACAATGGAGGTAATCTTTTTAATAGATAATATATATTTCTTCCTATATTTTCAGTTCTTACAAGATTTTTAGCAGGTAGCGTCCTTCGACTTCATAGAGATTTAATAAAACCATTACAATCAAACGATGGAGGTCACGGAGCAAAATGGTTTAAATATGATCGAATCGAATTAGATAATTGAAAAGATACTTAAATATACCTTAATTTATTTTAAGGCTTTTTGTTGAAGTTAAAAAAATATTTAACTAAAAATGTGTATACAAAATATTATTTTCTAGCACACATGCACACTTCACACGACTATTGCGTACGCACACGTGAGTGAAGTTAATTTCTTCATCTAAGCAAACATTACATCGAGTTTGTTGACGACTCTTGTGTACGTTTTGTTTTGCATGAACAGAAAAGTATAGTTGATATTTCGTAAAGGGCTGTGAAGGTCGAACGCCAATTTTTACTATCAAATAGAAACCAAATAGTAACACTTTGATCGTGATTAAAAAACTATTATAATCTCTGATTTCTATAACAGAAATACCGAAATGCAGTAAAATCATTCCAAATTATTTCTCACAAATGCTGTGCCAATTTTAACCGTCACAAGACTTTAAACTAGAATATACTTACGAGTGGTTTCTGAATGTGTGCGTAAAGAACAAAATGTCAAGAAAATATGTTCTCAGTGAATTTCTAAAGACCAGTATTGTCAAACCATTCTTTTGTAATACCGGAACGTTCTACTAACTGTTACGCTGCGAGTTGTAACCTAGATGATAAACTTACAGACATAAAACTAGACTACATTTTGTAAATTTAAAATGATAATGTTTTAATTACGACGGCGCCATTCATCGGGTCCAGGTTATTATGACTCTTACTGTCTTTAAATATACTAATAAAAGTTGACTATACCTCCTATCGTAGAGTAGGTATAGTCAAGACAATAGTCTTGACAAACACTGG
Organism: Nymphalis c-album; assembly: GCA_963151315.1. NCBI lineage: Eukaryota > Metazoa > Arthropoda > Insecta > Lepidoptera > Nymphalidae > Nymphalis > Nymphalis c-album. The sequence goes on from OY720595.1 coordinate 10,188,553, forward strand.
TTCTATATAAGATCCTTAACTTTAAAATCAAAATCAGACATGACCCTAACCACTGCCTATGAGGAAATTCCTGGCAGGCATGAAGAATGAACCCAGGGCATGGTGCCAATAAGACAAATCAACACACATAAAATAAATCTTATATTACGATATAGAACTTATATTATGCGAATCAAGACTATTATATTTTGTAAATAATACTGTACGATGTAGGTAGTTGGTACTTGGCTCTGAATTCCTAAGCGGTTGAATGGAATTTGTTTTTTCTTTGTCTATTTGTGAGAGTACCTACCTGGATGGTTCAAATTGGACCCGGTCCCGCGATCGAGTACAGGATTTTTATTTGACAGTAACGAATGAAATTCTTATTTAATTTGTTCGTCGGGTAGGGCAATTAGGTAAATACATAAGTATTTACATTAATAGTTATAAGTATTAGTATATAATTATTAATTGTCATTTTTCAACAATAAATTTGTAGTAAAGAATGTATGTACTACAAATCTCGATTTTATATTTTATATAACAAGAGGCAACGTCTGTAAAACCCCAATGAAGGTTGGATTTCGAAATCGTTTAATAGCAGTTGAAAAAATCGGTGATAAAAACTCTCTGCTTTACATTTTTTTCCCTTCAATATTAAATATTTAACGCTTTACTGAGCAAGTGGTTTTGTATCAAAACATATTTAGCAACAAGCTTTCACAACATATTATTTACAACGATTAGTAGCTGGGTTTATATCTATCCTAATGACAAAATATTTATATAGAGAATCTATACATATAGATATATCTGTCGCGCCGTATTCAACCTCTATCCGTGTGAAGCTAGAACGACTAACTAGTTAATAATATTTTTTATTATATTTCATTGTATATATTTCAGGTGGATCTATTTAGCGAAGATTGGCTTCGTCAGAGTAGTTGGGAACCATCACACGAGACAATCCTGCTGGTACACGGATACGCCGGCGGCGATGACACACTACCTATTGTTGTACTCCGAGACGGTCAGTCTATCATAATATCTTACGATGCAATAACCAGAACTATCACATATCCCAGTATATGATAATTTTTCTGATTATTTTGATTTTATATGTATAATACAAAGAAAACAATCGACTCAACTTTCATTTTGCAACATGCTTTCTTTTCATAACTTAGTGTCTGAAAGTAGTTTGATAAAATAAAACTTTCATTTATAAGGCTATTGTCACATACGGTAGTACTTACATTTAAAGTTTTTATTCCATATATATTTGATGTTAGCATTGGCGCGCAAACAAGTCTTAATCGCTTTATCTTCGCCAACATTTTTGTGATGCAAGTGAAAGTAATCCTGCGTCCGCGCATATGGAAGCAGATCGGCGCCATTCGAACCGGCAATGCAGTTCGCACTTCCCACGACTTTCTCCTCAGCGCGGTTCAATACCCCTGACACAGGGCTTAGATAGTTGACATTTCCTTAAAACTGAACCCAAGTTTGTGACCCAAATCAATCTTTGTTTTTAAAATTAACGGGAATAATATGTACAATACAGACTCATGATATGCTAGATATGACTTTTTTTTTTAAATAAACACAGGCCATAAAGCATAGGGATTGTGAATATATAGTTTGTGCAGAATTCACTTAGATAAAACCTAAAACTCTTATAAATTGAAATTCATATGAAATTATATATCCTCTTAAACTTTTTAGCATACCTTCGTCGCGGAGGCTACAATGTTTTCATGCTGGACTGGGGGCAGCTCAGCCAGCCACCGTGTTATGTCGCAGCAGTTCACAACCTGCGACCAGTAGCACGATGTGTAGCGGAAGCCTTGGGATCTCTGAGGAGAGCAGGCCTAAGACCTGATCGACTTACTTGTGTTGGTCATTCGCTCGGCGCTCACATGTGCGGCATTTTGGCCAATTATTTGAATTTTAGGCTCAATAGAATTATTGGTACGTACAAACATGAATATTATTTTGTAAATATTTGGTGTCACTAATATGTCGAATCTTTTAAAATTTGTATATTGTCTTCATCGATATGAGATAATTCTCCTAATCCTAATATCTTCCATAAGCTTGAATTGAGTATTGACTGGCCACAGGGCTATGTGAGAGTAAGATCTATGTTACTTAAGTTAGTGACAATTAATACGTAAATAGTGTACAGTTGCATAAATCGTGACTAAAGACAAATAGTAAAAACAATACATTGGGGTACTTTTACTTAAATTTAGATAAACTGTTGTTAATTAAAGGGGTCATTGAAAAAGTCTACCTACATAATTTTTTATTAGACAGAAAAATTGTTAAACACATAAAATCATTTGTTTTATATTAAATAAGTAATAATGCTTTAGGTTACAATTAATTAATCTACCAAATGATGACCGTTGGTCCCAGCTCCTGAACTCTCTCTGGTGGTATCGGATTGTCCTCCCGTCGGGTTATGAGAGTGATGAGTGATGAATAGAGAGTACACCTTTGTTTGCAAACACACTTGTGCACTATAATATGTCCAGCGTAGTTGGCTTATCTCTCTTGAGTTTGGCGTCGTTGCCGAAATCGGTCTGGAAGACATCATCATCATCTGTGTCACCCTACCAAACTTTAATACACAGAGGCAAAGAACACACGCCCCTTGAATTGAATTAATTGATTTTTATCGTAGTTAGCATATTTTGTTTCGGTTATAATAACAGTAAACTAAAGTTCGAGTTATCTGTAGGTTTGGACCCAGCGCGTCCTCTCATCAGGTCCGCGCCCGCTCTGCGCCTGGACCCGGGCGACGCGCGCGCCGTGCACGTACTCCACACTAACGCGGGCCGGTACGGCGAAGGCGCTCGTCTCGGACACGCCGACTTCTGCCTTAATGGCGGCCGGAGTCAGCCCTATTGTGAAGATACACCAAGTACGACCACTAAAAATAATTACATAAATCATCTTTATCCAAATCAATGATTCACACTTGTTATGACCCCAAATCAATTAACTTTGGAAATACATTTATGTAACTCATTTTCTTTCGAAGGAATCAGGAAACACGACTATTCCGCAATTCAAAATAGATTCCAAAGACTAAATTATAATATGTAAATAATAATAATAAGTACCTTAAGTTATGGCATTTATTGCTACTCTAATTAATACAAATTATTAAACTAGAAATACTAAACTATTTTCACAGATGAAGCACTATGCAGTCACGTGTGGTCGATCTGTTACCAAGCAGAGAGTCTGTTCCGGCCTCGTCCTGCGGCTCCCTGCGGCCGACGGTGCTCGGTGCGCGTGCCGCCAGCGCGGGCCGCAACCTTACCTGTTCCTTTGGGGCAACCGACGCCAATGACGTAAGTAGCAAGAAATAATGTTTATATTCTGCGTTAGTCAATCCATACTCTTTGTCGTTAAAATAGAAAAATATCTATTTTTCAAAATAATATTTTTTTAAACGACTGCCTAGAAAATTGTGGAATATGTTAAGAGTTCATGTGTTTGTGAGTTTCTTTATTTTATCATAACTATAAAATAAGTAGAGATTTGGATGTATGGGTATCGTTAAAATTCTATTATGATCCCGAGCGGCTACAAATTTATTATTAATTCATGCAATTAGGGCAGTAGCTTTTTTAAATTAAAAAAAATGTTTTATTCTTCAATATATTTTGTTCATAGTTTTAGTATTCATAAAATAAAATTGATATATATCACAATTAGATAATCCTAGTATTTCCGACCAGGAATTGAGACCTAGGACCTTAGGATTTGCAGACTAAGCTAGTCAGTAGACAATTTGGGAACTAGGCCCACCTACAGCCAACAATCCAGGGCCGAATGTAAATTCCACGGCTGCCTTAGGCCTATGGAACATTGCAACACCTTCAACTAATATTGCACGAAAATTTTAATTATGGTTGTGTGAAGGTAGATAACCAAAATTAAGTATCGAGTTTGTTATTATTTCGTCAGTGTAATACTCTACAATATAAAAGAAGCCTTACTTGGTTTGAAATTAGGGTAATTTTCCAATGTGCCAAAAATCAAAAGCTGTATTCTTTTAAAAAAAAGTTAAATAAACATATTATGAGATTTAAGGGACATGTTATTGTAACCGATTCTAGTGGGAGAAGACTAAAGAAAGAAAAACAGTTATAAAAAGGGTGCTCTTATATTAAAAATGCAAAATATTCTTATTATTTTCACTTGGTGGTAGAGCTTTGTGCAAGCTTGTCTGGGTAGGTACCACCCACTCATCAGATATTCTACCGCAAAACAGCAGTACTTGCTATTGTTGTGTTCCGGTTTGAAGGGTGAGTGAGCCAGTGTAATTCCAGGCACAAGGGACTTAACATCTTAGTTCCCAAGGTTGGTGGCGCATTGGTAATGTAAGTGATGGTTAACATCTCTTACAATGCCAATGTCTATGGGCGTTGGTGATCACTTACCATCAGGTGGCCCATACGCTCGTCCGCCTTCCTATGTAATAAAAAAAAATAGAAAGTTTTAATTCATTATTATCCTTACTAATGTTATAAATGCGTATGTGAGTTTGTTTGTTAGGTACGCTTTCACACCTTAACCACTAAACTGATTGTAAAAATTCTTTCACCAATGGAAAGCTACATTATCAGCGAGTAATATAGCCTACATTTCGTCCCCGAATTCCCAAGGGAACGGGAACTAACCGGGTGAAACCGCGGGCTAAACACTAGTGAATAACTTCTTATGATATATTTATTTTTGAAAGAACCGAATCAATGGTGTATCTTGTAGCGCATCCGGGGCATACTGCCTGGAGGACTTCACGACGCCGTTCTGCCCGGCGACGACGGGGCTGGCGCAGGGCGACGAGCGCTGCTGCCTCGACAAGCTGTACGCGGCCGCCGCCGGCGCGCCCGCCCCGCCGCCCCGCGCGCGGCCCCGCCCGCCGCCCCGCGCGCGCCGCCTGCACTACGACGCCAACAACACGTTAGACAATTTCAACATTTAACGTTGGCATTTTAGATTATTACTATATATGTCTATTATGTTTCCATTCATAAATATGTATTCAGTCCCTGGCTTAGAGATCCGAGGTAATTTTGTAATACATTTGAGACAGAGAGCAGTTAGAGAAAAATTGTTATTTTTTGCTAAGTGAGAGCCCTCGACTGGCGGGGGCCCCACGGCCAGAGAGTCATGGGCTTAGGCATAAAACCGCACAAAGGTCATATGTTTTCGTTATTTTCTTTATAAATGCTGCAATATTTGTGTTGTAACAAATAATACCTTATATGTGTATCTTTTTGTTTGAAATGTAGTCTTAGTTTATTCTTATTACAACTTCTATATATTTATAGTATAATATAAGTATAGATGTAAGTATTAAATTCATAAGTTTTTGACTAAAAATAAGTTAGAAAAAGTACAATATTTGTGCTATAATTTGTGTTGAGCCAAAGATGTGTTATTGTAAAAATAAATTATTTTGTATAATATGTTTATTTAATTTTGAATCATAAAAAATATATTTCATTCATTTAAAATCAACATTAATACAATTATTTGTAAGCAGTAAAACAACGTTTTAATTACTAATAATTATTATTTATACTTCACACGCTAAGTACAGTTAAAACTAAAGCATTGCATTTTGTTATAAAGTTTAAATGTCAAAGTCACATTAACTCTGTCAGCTCTTATTTCCAGACATGAGTAGAGCGAGAAGGGCCGCTTTCTCCTTCTCTTTCTTTCGCACGACGTCCAGAGCTCGGTTCTTCCACGTACTTTTTCTCAACTTGATCGGCCGGCTGCCTACGTAGCGACCTGTAAATAAAACTGTAATTTTATATCTTATTCAAAAATAATAACTACAATTGTTATTATTTTTATAGTATTATTATATGGGAGAAATTGATAGGAAGTAGTGATGCGACTCGAGTAGGATTTTGTGACTCGGTCACTCGAGTAATTTTATGACGTCACTCGAGCTGTACTCGAGTTTTCGAGTCACTCGAGTAAACTACATACACTCCTTACAACTCGAGTAAGAATTTATCACTCGAGCTGAGTTTCGATTGGTTTAGATTAAGAATATTTAAATATCTTCATTGAATTAGTAATATTTGGTAATATGAAATAAAATTCAAAATGATTTTACCTTATTTATGTCATTAATCAACAAAGAAAAGAAACATGACATCTTTCGACTAATTAGGTAATACTATGTTTAAATGAGTTTAAATTGCATATAAGAAGTTATCAGTTTTTTATTGTACAAAATGAACTTTATTCCAAAATTAAATTTAGTTTTTAATAAATTAAGTATCAATGATTATATGATTATTTGTTTAAGGCAACATTATTTATTTTCACTTTTTTAATCTTTATTATAGGAATCAGATTCAATCAGTAATAATATTATATTTTAATTAAAAATCATGAAATAAGAGTACTATTTTAAACTTTAAAGATAACATAAATAACAGATCTTTCATCTAACTACACTTCAAAACAAATAATATCAGTCTAAAACAAATCAACAATTTTTTAACACAATTTAATTAAAAAATATTGAGAATAATTTATTTAATAATCTATTTAGTAGAATAATTTCGTCTACATTTTTAAAATTTAGCCTGTTTCTTCTTTAGTTACAAATTAAACCAGCTTCGGAAAATGCCCGAATCTACTCGGCACGCCGAGTTGACTCGGTAACTCGAGTGCAAACAAACTCGAGTCAAATTTATTTACACTCGAATACGAATTTAACAAATTCACTCGAGTCACTCGAGTAAAAAACGACTCGAGTCGCATCACTAATAGGAAGACAAGACATTGGTAATTGGAAATTATACTTAAACGAAAAGTATTTAATTAACATTGATCGCCACAAAACCCCGCGTAATATTATAACGTTTGCTACTGGACTATTTAAAATAACCTAATTACATTTGAATCTATATTGATCTATATTAGGGATATTGTAAAATAAATTTGTTATATCCTACAACATATATGTATAATGAGCTCAAGTTTCTTAAACGCTTATCAGTTAGATTTACTAATCCGACTTAATACTAAACGCCCATTGGTCGCTTAATGCGTCCCAACTGATATCGTCCAATTACAATTCAGATCAAAGTATAATTCGTCAATTTTGCGATCAGCTTTCGAAATAGATGGGCTTGGAACAATAAAACAAAAATCACCCACTGTGTTCACAAAATTACAGACGCAGCAATTATTTTAAATCTTCCTCGATTCTGTTATATATATATATATATAATATATATAATTGTACGATTGCATAGCGTTGATATTTTTGAGAGCATGTGTCAACGGCGCCGTGGCTTAGTTGGTTAAAGCGCCTGTCTAGTAAACAGGAGATCGTGAGTTCGAATCTCGCCGGGGCCTAGTGGTGGATTATTTTTTAAATTTATTATAATTTTATTTTATAAAAACACCGTCTGACATTACATAAAAGCTACGCTCAATCATATATTTTATATTGTATTTATTACTAGAATTCGAAACATATACAAACAATACAGCACTCAGCTGATGGATTTAACCAGGTTATTCCTATATTATATATCCTATATATATTTTTATATATATGGTTGCGTCTGAAAATACTTTCGTAAATGTGCTCCCGGTCCTTATGTGATTAGCACGATACAGCCATTTCATTTTTAATGTACGTATGTGAAAGGGATGGTACATCAAGATCGTGATAGCCCGTTAATTAATCTTACATTCATTGACTAACGCTCCGCTACGCATTTGAATTTTGTATCGGGGATTAAGTTATGTGAACTTGGCAGGCTGGCTTGACTTATATATATATATATAAGCCAGGTTTATAACACGGTGTACACTGCAATATATTAAAGTTTAAATCGTGTCGGTCAAGTACTTTCAAATAATCCTGGTTCATAAATGTCTTGAAGACGAATTTGCATCGAGATATAGTTTAGCAAGGGTCAAGGGTGGAGATATTACAGATACCTTGAATCACTATTTGGCGTATATATCTATACAAATATATAAAGCTAAAGAGTTTGTTTGTTTGATCCGGCTAATCTCAGGAACTACTGGTTCGAATTTAATTATTATGTTTGTGTTGTATTGTCCTTTTATCGAAGAGGGCTTATTTTTTTCATTATACAATATGTTTTAATCTTACGCGGGCGAAACCACGGGGCACAGCTAGTTCTTGATAAAAACAAATTAATATCTTAGGGTGGAACGTATACAATATTATATGGACGTTTATACACACGTGTATAACACATAATTACATATTACATCAATTTGTAAAATTTCAATCGCCAGGAGTAACTTCGATATAATTAATTATTTATCAATGTTATAATTACTAATATATAATCGCAAGGAGATAACAAGTTGAATCACCTTGATTATAGTACACATCGTGTGCAGAGCTTGAACACTTTGTGCAATAGCGTTGATATTTTTGGGAGCATGTGTCATCGGCGCCGTGGCTTAGTTGGTTAAAGCGCCTGTCTAGTAAACAGGAGATCGTGAGTTCGAATCTCGCCGGGGCCTTGTGGTGAAAATAATATTTTTTTATTATTTTTTTGTTTAATTTAACAATAAACCGACCAACCGTTTAGTGTTCATCTAATAATCAGCGCACTTAATTGATACGTTTTTGCAAATATTTTGCAATGAAATTGTTTCTACTTAAATTAGCAAAAAAAATGTCTACAAACATAGTATTACAAGTACAGTTAAAATTGTTTAATCGATTTCCTGTCTCAATAACCCGTATCCGAAACCGTTTTTTGCTTTCATCATAACATACCGCGTCAAAACACATTCAATTATAGAAAGGGAATGATGAAAACATTTGTGATTTTTATAGAAAGACTGGAATAAAAAAAAGCCAATTAGAAAACCTTATATACACACACCATTTAACTAAGCCACGACGCGAATAAATAAATTTAATACAATTTAATAAAAAAAAAACTGCATTTGTCTTATGATATATAACATACAAGAACATGATATTCACATTAATAGTTTTAATTTAAAGCCGGTGATACTACTTATATAATTCTATGTAACATCTCTATTTATTGGTTTATAGTAGATTTGTTGGTTAGGCATTACATAACAAATCTACTCATTTACTAGTATAATTTTATATAATATTTTAATTTTATAGTAATTTCTAATAATATAATTAGTATAAGGTATAATCATCACCATAAAATAGATGTTTCAATCGTCTACAGTCGACAACTGGTCCGATATAAATAGATATGAAATCTTACCGTCCATTTCTTTCATAGCCTTGATGAAGTCACCCGGGTCCTTAAAGCTGACGAAACCGAAGCCCTTGCTTTTATTTGTTCGTTTGTCTCGGATAACCTTAGCTCTTTGGAACGATGTGTATTTACCAAATGTTCGTGTCTGGAAAATTATAAATAAAACATTATTATCATTATTGTCGTACAATTGAATAAATGAGCGATTCTTGCACGTAATATATAGAATTAATGCGTATTCTGGCAAACAGATCAATTCGGCTCCAATTTTATATTTAGACTAGCTGATACCCGCGACTTCGTCCGCGGTGCTTGATATATTAACAAAGTTTTCTTATGTACGAAGGAAAATACAAAACGATCGCAAGCAAAAATATACTTTGTTTAAACATACATCACTGAACACGCAGTGCAGTGCAATACAAATCGTTGTTTCTTGAAACTTTAATAACTTTTTATTAAATGAAGATATCTTAATTATTTTTTTTGATAAGTGCCATATCTAGGCCAGTATCTAAGAAATAAAATTTAGATAATTTCATTGAAATCTATCCAGTAGTTTTTCCGTGATGCGCGCACAACTGCAGACCTCTATCATTTTATTTATATAGATAAGACTATTTTATGTTTACATATCTATAAAGATTTGTTTCCTGCTGAACAAAATCTTTACTGATGAAGAAAATACAAGCAAATATATACAGCGGGTGTTTCCACATAACAAAAGCAACTTCAACATACTATGTTTCCTCTCATATACTTTCCATCTGTTTGATCGCAATATTCATATAAATTATGTTTAAAAGTCAGACTATAATCTTATTTAGACAGTTATCATGTATCTTTTATGATTTTTTTATTGCTATTTTATTTATAAAATAATGTTTTTTTAAATTCTTTTTTCCGACTTTCATGAATCTGTATCATACTGTAAACAGAGGAAAAAATATTTTTGATATAAATGTATATTACCAAAAGTTCATCAGTCACATCATTTCCGAGATCACCACAGAACATACGGAAGTCATCGTCCGGCCAATCCAGTAAAGTCACATCTTCCCAAACTTGTCCACCAGCTGTCCTCACAACCTGAATATTAGACAAATATAATATAAAAATCAGAATAATATATTATGGATTTTCATTCTGTTATTACAAACACATAATTACTTTATAAGTGTTACAGAAAATAGATAGATTTTGATGACTCATAAATAGAAATATTTAATTATTTAGTATGAATATTTATATATTTTTTATTAGATTATAAGTACATATTTATACAATATTAATCTCTGAACAATTGCTGTAAATTTTATTTAATTTTGCATGTTGATGGGTGAGGTTGGGATGTTCTTTCTACCAAATCTCTTATTCTAACCCATGAGAAACCTAAATGAGTTATAGGTACGGTGGCATATAATTTACAAATAAAAATCCAATTCGGTCTTATACGAAAGCTATGCTATGCTGCTACCTTGCGGTTAGCTGAAATCATGTGGAAATACTTGGATATCTCAATGTGCCTTTTGATCTCTCTATTTTAAATGTTCTCGTTCATTTAGGTTTCAATTGTAGCACAAGTGAATAGTTGAGATACCTTCCGATGTTTCTTCTCCTTCTTCCCCTTGGGCGCGGCGACGTCGAGCGGCGCGGGCGGCGGCGGCGCGGGCGGCGTGACGGGCGCCGGAGCTGGTGCCGGTGCTGGCGACGGCGACGGCGACGGCGACGGCGGACGCTCGCGCTTCTGCAATGTAACAGTTACATCATTCACATTCTAAGGTGTAATACAATGCTGAACGCATGTGTAATTATGATCATATTTTAGTAAACCTTATTGAACAGACCAAACTAAAATTTGCACTGTCGTAAATGAAGGTAACCTTAAAGCGATAGCGCAAAACCACTTTTTAAGAGTGGTGAAAAGAAAGTTACCTTAGAGGATCTATGTGCACAATATTAGTAGGTGGACAGATCAATGGGCCTGCTACTAAGTGATGACCATCACCTCTTAACATAGCCTCCATAAGATATATTGACACCAATATACCACCAACCTTATGAAATAAGATGTTATGTCCGTTGTCCCTGAAGTTCCACTGACTCACTCACCCTTCCAACCGGAACAAAACAATACTAAATATTGCTGTTTGGCGATAGAATATAATGAGTTGGTGGTACCTACCCTGACAGGCTTGCACAATGCCCTATATTTGTATATATGTATTTTCCTTTGAGCATAAGCAAATTATAAATATAATATATAAAGTTATGTGCCATCAGCACATCGCCTTTTTAATTCATATTTAGCATGATGACGAAATCAAAACAATTTCTTATTAGATTATTTTAATGTATTAATCAGTCTGTACAGGGTACTCAAACAAAAATATATTATTGCTCCAATCTTTGAGTCTCATCTAGCCTCATACCTGGATCCTTCTCTGAATAATATACGCCTCAGTATTTGAAGATTGCCTACACACTAAAGTATGCTAATTATTTGAAAATATAAAGAACATTACCCGTTTTTTACTCTCATGTTTTTCCTTTTTCAGTTCATCGTCTTTAGGCTTTGGTTTATAAAGTTTAGGCGCAGCCGACAGAACCACAGGCTGTGGTTTAGGAGGTGGAGGTGGGATCAGCTGGGGACCTGGTAATCCTGGCCTGAGAAATGGCATGGGACTAGGGTATGGATCTGTCGTTTCTGATGGTCGGAGTCTTTGTACCTGGAAGAATTTAAGCCAAACCTTAATAATTTATCACTTTACAATAGTGTACAAAAGTGTATCCATGCATTGTATAAGTATAGTAATATATAGTAGTACAGTAATAGATTTTTTAGATGAATTTGCATATTGAGAGGGTGCAGCCTCCTCCTACCTATAATGTTAATCTCTTATAAAGAGCTAAACTTTTTATGACACAACCCTAATAATTCCTTAACACAGTACTAATATTAAAAAACAAATTTTGCATCAAGAAGTACTAGGACTAAGAAACTAAGAAAGATTAAAATATTTAACAACAGTTCTAATGAGCGTGAAACACACATATTTTTTTTTTGTAATGATTTTTATACTATATTTTTATTACTCTACCCTACCCTATTCCAATCACGAGTAGGAATAAAGGTAAACATGTTTGATTTACCCTCACTAATAATACAACACTATTCCAATTAAATAGTTCTAACCACTTTTAGCTTTTGAAGTTCTGATTACAACTTTGCGGACATTGGAAACTCTATCTTTTCGAAAGACCATAGTGAATCTCATAGATTATTCAAGATCTCAATCAAGACCAATGATATTGCATTAATTTGGTGTCAAAGTTGTTTATGTGGGTGTGGTGTGGTTGGAATAGGCTATAGGTCGACGGAGCGATCCTGCCGAAATAACAATTTTTGTTTTTTTTAAATACTGATAACAACAACAAAAGTTTGTACAATACAAACGAATTCGGAAGTCTAAATTGACACTGAAATTGAAAAATTATTGTGTGTATTTTGTGCATGTTAAAATGATAAAAATACTTACAGAAGCTGGCACCATCATAGACGGTGGTGGTGGTGGAGGTGGTACATTGGGGTACATTAAACGAGCTCCCATAACCGATGGATCAAACTGAGAGAGTAATGTCGGTGGCGGCGGTGGAGGAGGCACCGCACGCTCGAGCTGTTGTTGTACAGCGCCGAAGGTACCAGCACCAATCACCGGCCTCATGACCATTTCCGACCCCGATATCTCCGCCTCAAATCTACAAAAAGACTTTGTGTGTGACTTGTTGTGGTTGGAATAGGCTAATTTTTTACAATATAAAATTACACACCTAGACATTTCATCTTGCATCTGTTGAAATTTACTTGAATCCTCCATGAAGCTGCACGAGGTATCAACTAAAAGAAATCCAAAACTTTTACGTAGTAACGTTAACTAAGTGGTTTCTTAATTAATTCCTTTAATAGTACGTACAGAATGAGGCATTTTAGTAGCGTGCTCTGAGAACCTACACATACACGATTGTTGCACCTGCAATGGTAATATTAACGAAAAAACCTTTTTTTGATATCAAACCAGAGATTAATTTAAGATATTTGTTTAGCTTTACAAATTCAGTATTATAATTATGTATAAAAGTTTTGCGAGATCGAGATGCAACTTAGAAATCGGAAGTGATTATGGTTGACAATGACATATGATTGTTGACATTTAAGTTAAAAAAAAAAGTATAGACCACGGATACAGACCAACATTTTACATTTATCATGGCTCTGGATACGAATCTTTTAACATATTTTTTGCTTCTCTTTCACTATGTAAATGTTTTATGCACACACATTAATATTTTCTTAACACGCTACGGTAGTTCTTCGATAATATAGCGTAAAGCATACTTTACACAAGTAATGATTTGTGAATTTTTGAATTTGTCAATTTGGGAATTATGAAATTTGTAATGTTGGGTACTCTGTATCCTCTATCGCAAATATCACGGGGAGTGTTCTGAGGAGTTGTTTGGATTAGTCCCGGCAGCTGAATTTCACCACCGGACATCGCGCCAGAACTCCAAATTCCATCCCCATCAAATCGATGTCTGGAAATCCACAACAGTGCGTTTCTTAAGGCATTTCCTGCCTCGCACAATCACTCTGTGGAACCAGCTTTCGCCAGCGACTTTTCCGAACCGATATGACACTTCGGACACGTCGCTGGCAGAAAACCTGATAGTCTGGAAAAGCTTATGGTAGTTGGTCAGGTCGAAGGGAAAAGACCGCGAGGTCGCTTACCTACCCGTTGGTCAGACCAAATAAAAACGCTTACTGGGCTGCCAATACCTAAAGCCATTAATACCGCCGAAGACAGAAACACGTGGAAGAGCATAGTGCAACGAACGATCAACTCGTCATACTAAATACGACCTTCAGTAATGAAGATACCGACTTAGAAGAAGATGACATAAAAACCTTCAAGAAGAGAGCGTACTCTTTCCTCCAAGGCCGACAACGCACCTGCAAGTCCTCGGATATTGCAAGTGTCCATGGGCGGTAGTAGTCACTTTCCATCAGGTGAGCCGCCAGATCGTTTGCCTCCCCTCAAATATAAAAAAAAGAATATCATAAGCATTTTTTATTAATGGGTTCAATGCTATCAGATTTGGGTCGTATGATGGAATAATGTTAATGACATAAATCATAAAAGCTTACAGAAACGTATAATAATTTTATAGAACAATAAAATAAGTTATCGTTTATACTAATTTACGGCTGTATGGTATTATATTTTTGCCTTCTCCATAAAGAATTGACAATAATTATGTTTATATCTTCTATCTCACTCTCAAAGTCAAAAGTCAAATCAGGTTCAATTGTTCGAATCGAAATTATTCTGATTTCTGAAGACGTTATAAAAGGCTGTATTTTAACTTAATTAGCTTTTTTAAGGTAGGACATATTGGAACAATAAAACAAAATAATTATTAATATTTTTGTATTGAAGTTCTCATCCACATACAAAAAGACGCAGTCTTTATAAACAAAATATTATGATTTTAAACAATTTCATGCCTTAGCTTATTATTATTGTACAATATTAAACAATTTGAATTTTGTGGATATTATTATGGTAAATAACAAAGCAGAACATTATGTGATGTGATTGTTTGGCAATTGTTACTATGTTTTATGCCCTTTGTGTCATTAAACCCTCATATAATTATGCCTGGAGAAGTGTTTAAATGTGGAAATTGTATAATGTCTGGCGTTGAAGATGGTGAAATACCGAAGGAGTTTATTGAATATGACTTTGCCGAGGATGCATTGGATTTTGAGGTTAGAATGTATATAATGAATAAATTACTAATATGTATGTATTGATTATTTATATTCTAAATTAGGTGCTTAATTTTACCGCAGCAGATTTTTTTATTATTTTTGTACATTTATACATATATCTAAAAATATGTATATATAAGTAATTTCACAATTTTCTAGAAAAGCATGGATGAATGTATATAAATACATGTCTTCAGCACTTATTAATTTATTAGTTTAGTTAGATAGTTCACTTGTATAACAAGCAATAGTATTGCAACAATTTGCTTACCCATACAATATTCATGTTATTTAAGTAATCTAAAGTACTTTTGTGATAGCTTTATCAGTATAGTAAGAGAATAATTTAAAATATTAAACAAAGGCTTTATTGTTCTGTTAATAAAAGTACCTACAGTTCTTATCACATTAGATAAATGGCAGTAATCAATTAATTTAGCTGTTTTCATCATTCTTAAATGAATAAAGTGCAATATATGCAAATATGCAAATATCATCATAATTATTTTGCATTTTATTAGTCCATCAACTTAACATAGTATGTACCAAATTTCTGCTAAATTGGTATACCTACATAATGTGTATGTGTGCAGTGTGGCAACTCTATTACTCTGTAACTAGCGATTTTTTGCAAATGTTGCAGCCTAGGCGAGGTCTTGACTGGGGCGTTATTCTTTCTTTTTTTTTGTCTTCTTTCTTTTTTTTTATGTTATAGGTAGGAAAATGGACTACCTGATGTTATGCGGTCACCGCTCATAGACATTATTCATATTATACTTACATCGCTAGTGCGCCACCAACCCTTTTGCCTTTTGACTGGCATACTGACTCCTCAAAACGGAACACAAAGATACAAAGTATTGCTGTTTAGCGGCTGAATATCTGATGAATTGTTGGTACCTAGACAGGTTTGTATAAAACATACCACCTAGAAATTACATTTGTAGGTAGCTCATTTCTTAAATATTGTAGAAATGCAATGTATTGCTGGTGAACGAGTCTGTAGTTCAAATCACAACTATATATGGATTAATAAATATTTCGTTTTGTATGTCACCAAATTTGCTATCGAATTTTAAGAAATTAAAGTTGATGTAAGTATAGTTATATCGGAGCGTCACGGTAGCATGCGCAAGCGATCCCGTGGCGCTCCCCTTTAAGACGGGAAGGGTACCGTGGTGATTTTAGTCGGTAGGAGTCCGACATAACCCTCCATCATGATATGGAGGGTATCCATTTCATATTCCACGGATTTGTGTTATAAATAATAACGATAAATCCAATTAGGAACTGTTTGTAGTGCATAAAATAACAGTTTTTAAAAAATCGCAACAAATTGTAAATATAAGGATTGTTGATCTGTACTCTTTCGATTTGAATACGGTATACAAAATGGTTTGATTAATTTTTTGTTTGTTACGATTTAACTCAAAAACTACTCGACCGATTTTAAACGTTCTGTCACCATTAGAAAGCTACATCTTTACTGAGTAACATACATTTTAAAGAATGTGGATCGGACTTTTCGTTTAGAAGTTATGACGGGTACAAAAAATCTCTAAATAAGTAAATTGTCACTGTTTGAACAAACTGGAACCGTTCTGCGTGTAGTCTTCGCGGACGAAGTCGCGGGCGTGGGCTAGTTTATTTATATAACACTTCCGCATGTGTTGTAAGCCAGGGTATGAATATCTATCAAAATTGTATCAAAATCCGTTCAGTAGTTTTTTTTTCATCCTAACAAACTTTCGCGTTTATAATATTAGTATGATTCACAATTTTGTCTTGGTCGACATGAGAATTAATGACACTACCAGTTCCTAATATCAACAAGTATAAAATATACTTCTCAACTGTATTATTTCCATAAGGTTGTATGAAAATAATCAATTTACCAGTACAAATAGCCCACAGCCCGTTTTCTAAGGCATTTCCTGCCTCATTCAATCACTCTGTGGAACCAGCTTTCGCCGGCGACTTTTCCGAACCGATGCGACATGAAAACTTTCAAGAAGGGAGCGTACTCTTTCCTCAAAGGCCGGCAACGCACCTGCAAGTCCTTGGATGTTGCAGATGTCCATGGGCGGTGGTAGTCACTTTCCATCAGGTGAGCCTCCTGCTCGTTTGCCCCCTCTTTATATAAAAAAAAAAACAAATGACAGAGTTGCCTACATCTAGGTTTCTATAATTTAAGTACAGATGGCGTTGTTAGCAAATAATTTGACGACATAACTATTAAATATTGTAATAGATGGCAGTTAATACAGATTACGTTATTTTTTTTTAAATGATTATATTTATGTGATTATTTTTTTAATATCGAGATCAAAACAAAATACAATGATAGGTATTTAATAAAATAAATGTAGTAAACTGAAGGCGTTGCAGTTTGCCCCGCCCGGCTTCCTACGATAAGCTTAATGTTGTGCTGACGAAACGGTCACAGTTTGCAGTCACATACTGCAAGCAGAGGACGCGGTAGTTGCAAGCGTAAATAGGACGCTAGCTGGTAATAGAATTGTCTTTTTTTTCGAGCGGATATTTTCGTGAGAATGCTATGTGTATAATTGTATTATATGCATATGGTGTGCAGTGAGTCGAAACTTTGTCGCGGCTATGGTTTGTGAAAACAGGTGCGGTTGCAGTGCTTTCTGCCAACATTTGTTTTGCCGGGCCATGCCACCAGAATGTAGTGATAATGAAGAGGCAATACCAATAACATCGGTAAAATAAAATTAAACATAAACAATGAATTATTCGTAAATAATATTGTCGTATTTAATGTATTATTGAACTAAAACAATCTTCAATCAATGATATGGTTTCGTACATTTTTTTTTTAAACTAGAAACTAATTTTACTCTATGAATGTGCGATCTATCTAAAATTTTATTTTAAGTCGGAAGGTTTACCTTCAGTTGTTTTAACAACTGATGTCATTAATACAAATGCGGTCCATTTGATCGTAACAACAAAAATAGTTCGCTAGGAAATGTATGTCTTGTCGCTGTGAAAATATATCTGATGAAATCCACGACCTTTGTATATTTTATCTTTAAAAAACACATTAATTTACAATGTTGTTAAAACTGACTTATTGAAATAAAAATCGAACCAGAGTACACTAAACTCTTTCTACAGATAGAAAGGTATATACTTATTTAAAATTATTCAATTATCAATAAGTATGTGTAACATTTTTTATATACAGTTTAATACAAAGATAACGAAGGAAAAAATATAGAAAAGGCTAGGCATGCCTTTATAAGTTATAGTTCTACCAAATATAAATAGGAAAGCTGGGCTTTAATAAAATATAAAGTATTTGGAAATACCCTTGGGTAAGGTCCTATTGATCGTATCAAAACACGCAACTATTTATACGAAAAATCAATACGAGAAACCGAACGTAGTTTACAACTAGTTTGATATCGACATTTAAGATCAGGAGGGTTTTTGTGCGAATTCTATTAAAGTTGTAAATCTACAAACTCGCTTCCTGCACTTACCTATTTCGGCTTTGCAATGCTCATAGCGTTAGCCTATCTTTGCACATTGATTACTGCAGCTTAACAAACAATCAAATAGTCAAAAGTAACACATATTCGAAACCTTCCTACTTAACCCTGGCACCAATTAAAGACAACCCATGACTTGGCTCGATGACCTCATGCTTATGAATCAACGTTTGTCGACTTAGGTTTTGCTTGCGTGCATTGAATAATTAAAAAAATAAATGTTTCCTATATAAGAGCATGTATATATAATTATATATCGTTTAATTTTTATTATTTGTATTAATTTTCTGTATGTAATATAATCGCTATTAATTACTTATTTGCAAATTATGTGCATATATATGTGATATACTTCTTTGACTTGACTTCTTCTTCTTTTCAATTAATTCTGTTCATACATAATTTCAGAATCAGCTCGCCGAAGCGCGCGATGTGAAATTTACTCAAATTTTGAAAGAACCCCTATCAATAGGATCTCATATATTATGTACTGGAACACCCTCCGACGATTTGCCATGGTACGAATATATTTTAATAACCTTAAACATACAATAACATACAACAACCTTAAACACAACATATTGTATGTATAACAAGATAATTTCTGGTGAGAACTCATTGTTTCTCAGTAATAATAGTCATTAACTTCCATGAGTAATCACAAAAAATATGAGATACACAAAATGTATACGAGTATGTACAATTAACACGTAGGTAATCTTAAAAAATAACGCGTAAGTGAGATACATAGTAAAGTGTAAAGAGTAAGCAATACATAAAGTGTCCAAGACTTATCACATCGTATTATTTTTTTAATTTATACATTTTTGAATTTTGTTTTTTTTTTTCTTATTATTTTATATCTGTTGGTAATTTATATAAATATTCAATTAAAATTAGCTTGGGAAAATGACTTATTGTTCTAACAGATAATTAAATAATGTAACCTTATTGCATATGGTGATGTTTTATATTAATTTATCCTCGTTATTGTTCTCAGGTTTGCAGTGAATATCGGTTGTGGAGATGCGGAGAGCGGGCGAGGAGATGTCGCGGTACATTTTAACGTGCGTCTCCCGCAGTGCTACGTTGTTAGAAACACGAGGCGCCACGACAAGTGGGGTGCTGAAGAGACCACTGCGTATAGGTAATGAAGATACTACCACCATAGTGATCCTATTAGGCGTTTATTCGTAGATGTACGAAATAATAAAAAACATGTTAAGTCTCCTGTATGAAATGTTGACAACCGCCTTATGGTGATATACGATATTGATGCGTGTATACTTGGAATGTTATAATTATTATGGTCAATTTTTCATATTATGCATATCATTATTTGACATTTCAAGACCGTTTTGGCTGATCTGTAAGAATGTAATATCATTTAATAGTCTTGTTACAGTTTTATTCGAATAATTACCTAATAATTGTCGACCGATATTATAAAACGTTTTAATATTTACTCAAAAAAAAACATTTATTTATTTCGTTCACCAAGCTAGACTTAATAAATAACAATAAAAGATTATCCTACTAGAAATAGATGAAAATAATATGCAAAAATATAAAAGTAACTTTAACTCACTCGCAGAGTAGAATAATGTAGTAATTGTACGAACTTTCAATTTCAATGTAAACTTTCAATAAATGGATAACTGGATATTGAAAATAAAAAAATATTAAATAATTTATTTTAAAGAAAAGTAAGGAAGGTTATCTCATGATATATTTGCAAAATTTGAGTATTTTTTTGTATTTTGTAATAGGCTAGTTTTTTGTACTTATTGTTCGTTGTAGCACTCTTCTCAGAGCGGTGGTAGTCGTCACAGAGTTGTTTAGGGCACATTTTCCCCTCACGAACGTCCGTCGTAGTTCGTAAAAGTAGGTTAATGAAAAGTTTTACGATACAGTATACCGTTTTAGGATTTCAGGATAGTATACGTGGCCTTTTATTACTTTTAATAAAGACATTATGTCCCACATTTACGACGACTCATTAAATCCATTACTTTACAATGTTCTTTATAAGTTTTTAAGTTAGTCCGTTAGCGTCTTCAATGCTGAAAAAGTACAATATCGCTTTTGTACGCGTTCAAGATGTTCGGTACTTGATAGCCGACTACTCAGCAAAATTCTACGATACTTCTAACAATGGCACTAAAATTGTAAAGCTTTGAATTTTGAGTTAATACAAATTTGTATAAGGTTTTACATCTATGTATATTTATACGCTCAAGAGTTTGTTTGTTTGATCCGGCTAATCTCAGAAATTACTGTTCGAAGTTAAAAAATATTTTTGGGTTTTGTAGTCCTTTTATCGAGGAAGAATCGCGTGGAAACCGCGGGGCACAGATTTTTATAAAAATGTTTAGTTTAATATAAATGAACAACAATATAAAAAAGTAACATATTGAAACGAGTATAATTATGATTTCACATTTTAATAATATAATAATAATATTACCCAAATTTTTATACTCAATTTATATACCTATTGCATATTTATCGCTTATATAGTTTATATCGAAGGATTCGCAGACATCATTGTCGGATCACGCGAAATCTGACCGAATGCTTAAAAAACACTTATACAATGGTGGTCAATGATAGTCAAAAACGTCTACAATAAATTCCTTGTATTATATCTTTTTATCTTTCTATAATATTATATGTCCTTTGATAAGGGTCAATAAATATTTTCTTGTTTAGAAAATTGGAAATTTTAATATTGGGAACAAGAGGCGGATGGGTAATTTATTAAATATATATGGGCGGGTAGGTCGATTTCTTCTAAATATATTACTAGCTGTGCCCTATAATTAATAAAACACGCGTATAATTAATAAAAATATAATAAATAAAAATCACGGCAATAAATGAAATTCATTGGATTGATAGTGGCGCCATCTGTCAAAGATTGGTCGTGGCTCAGAAATCTTTGTGGGCTCATACACAACACTTTGCTGAAGATCATGACATGATCAAATACATAGTTTACGATTCTATAAAGGACATACAGACAAACATTATTTTATATATAGATAACAATATTTTATTAATAATTAGAAAATATCATAGCATGGTGACGATTGTGTAGAATAGCGTTCATCATTTTTTATAACCAAAAGCGAATTGTAAATTTATCGTAACATGTATTGTATTTTAAAATAATTGAATTTCTATTTCGTTTCAGATTATTTCCTTTCAAAATAAATCGAGAATTTTCTATAGAGATTTTAGTTGACGAAAAGGAAACGTTATGGGCTGTCGATGGCGAACATTACTGCAGCTTCGCACATAGAAATCCAAGTGCTCTTAATGCCGACTGGATCCAGGTCACCGGTGTTAGAGATGCCAACTTGAAGATACAGAAGACTGACGTGTATCCCACGTTAGCGCCAGCTCCGCTTGAAGTAAGTTATAGGTAAACTTGAATATGTATCGCATTTTAACGTTGTTTGCATGTGTGACTGTGAGTACGTGCGTGTGTTGTACATGTACATAAAACAATATGGTAAACTCCCCCCTGCTGGGCGAGCATACTCTACGACGCTGTTTCAATGCGACTTATGGCAGACTTTTTCCCGCCGAGCACGAGATGAAGATAGCACGTGCAAATTAGGTGATAATTGCCGGGTTGAGATTATACGGTTAAGATTTCTAGCCACAGCTATCTTGGCAGCATATCAATTAAATTACTTCATTTACATGAATATAAGTACTTATTTTGCTCTGTTTTTCTGAACTAAATGGCTTTGATATAGTATAATTAGTAATTACAATTACAGATTCCACTGAGAGAATGTTTAACTGTACCAGCTGATGATGAACCCACTTGGAAACGAAATGTCATAGCGAAGTTACCGAATGGAATACCAGAAGGGTATCAAGTAGTCATAACCGGCAGGTAAAATTTTTTTTCAATAACTTATATCCTTGATTATTTATTAATTTGTTTACAAATTATTTACTATAAAAAAGGTCTTAATAATATACCTTAGAATCATCAGGATACACACACAAAGGCACGTGCATACACGTTCAGTCATAAGTCAATCAAAATATGTAAAACCGGCAGTCATCCTGAGCTATATCTGAGTCGTGCACTAGACTGCGGCCGCTGCTCCACTCGTTCGCCGTGGACCTGATGGACTGCGCGCGCGAGTGGCCGCGCCCCAACATACACGTGCACGTCAACGTGCGCGCGCACGTCGACTCGCAGCAGGCGCGCCAGCTCGTCGTGCTCAACACGTGGCTGGGCGCCTGGGGCCCCGAGCGCCGCCAGCGGAGCGCCCGCTTCGTGCCGGGGACGGAGGTGAGCGAGCCACGCAAACGCAATACTATTCAAAACCAGAAGAAATGAAATGTTTTCAAGTGAAATATATCGAAATATAAAGTTCGATCACTCGTAACTCGCTCGTATGTCCGGGCGGGCGCAGACGACGCTGCGCATCGTGTGCGAGGCGGGCTCGTGGGCCGTGTTCGCGGACGGCGTGCTGGTGGGCGAGCTGGAGCGGCGCGCGGCGGCGGGCGGCGTGCGCGCCGTGCGCCTGCGCGGCGACCTGCACCCGCGCCGCCTGCTG
Source organism: Nymphalis c-album (assembly GCA_963151315.1). NCBI lineage: Eukaryota > Metazoa > Arthropoda > Insecta > Lepidoptera > Nymphalidae > Nymphalis > Nymphalis c-album. Next base: position 10,211,765 of record OY720595.1, read on the forward strand.
CTCTGTCCGCCGCACGTGCACGCCGGCGCTTGAGTACCGCACCGGTTGTAGCCACAAACGAAACATATTTACAGTATAACATTACAATCGTTCTGAAAGAATGCCTTAAGTCGATACTACTTTTAGATGTAAGTCGATGTGATGTTTAGCCAATGTAAGAAAATAATACTACAAAATCACTCAAAACTTTCCTGGATGTTGCTTGAGATCTGTTATTAAATAACATAAGTTGGAATTAAAATAGAAATGCACTCTCATCACATAATAAGAATCTGTTATAATATCGATGCGTCACCAATACTTATTCAAATATTTTTAAATGTAAAAAAATCAACATTAGGACAAGTGTCCCATCTAAGGACAAAATGTATGGTGTATGGAGCGTGTCTATTTGTTATCTGTAATTGAATGTGTATTTGTTAACTTAAGATATAAATAAGTCAATTACAGATAATAAATGTATTATAAATACAAATTAACATATCGTTTTCCGAATGCTGGAATAAAAAAAAATGGCATAAAATGACAACCACTACCAGTTGTTTATTTTCGATTCATTACTATTCGTTGCTTTAAAAGTAAAGTTAAGTATTTCAGTGATGTGAACTATTTTATTTAAAAAAAAAGTATGGCTACAACAGCGTTAAAAAGCCACGACCTGGACCATTGTTATAGCATGGTCCCAAATCTTAAATCGAATATAAATTATTTTTAAGTAATATAACGTCAATATTATTATAGCATTTATATGAGTTTTAAAGACTTATTTAAAACCAGTTTAAATTATAAATATACTTTTTTATTTTTGTTGTTTTCAATGTGTGATAGGTGCTGCCATGTTATTTGGGTGTAACCCTCAACTTGACAAAAAAGTCAATTAAGAGAAAATAATATTATTTGTGTTTAGATACTAGTATTAAGTACATCAATTCAAGTTATATTCTATAAAATAAATAAATCCAAACATATTAAGTATGAATAAATTCATACTAAGTATTAAGGATAACCCACTTTGAAAAATATATAATACATAAAGAAATGAATGTTCTGAAAAAAGACAGTAGTTAATAAGGAATCAGTGCAAAGTTTAAAAAGAAAGCTTTTCAAATAAAGTACAATTCAAAATGTTAATTTCATATAAATATTCAAATAATATAGGTACCAAAGATACATGCTTTTTGTAAATGTTTACTTAATTTCTAATATGTTTCATTAAAGAATATTTACATTAACTCTCCATATCCATTTTAATTATATCTTTACGACCATGAAACTGTTTACTCAATCCAAACTTTTTCATCGGGTTATCCTTTTTATTCAATATTAAAAAGAGTTTCTTAATGATATTAATCCTAGCCTCTATTAATTTTAGATATTGACTTTGCATACAAAATTATAGCACATGTCAATTTCTTTAAAATTGGAAGTACTTATGGTAGTAGTTAGGGCAGCAACGTAATATTATTATTTTTTATTTACATTGAGATTATTTTGTGCTTTTATTAAACATTATTCGCTTTAGTTTTGACTGGCAATATAAATTTTATAACTATATTTTAATTATATTTTTTCTTTACAATAAATATTTTTTCACTTTATGAATCGCTATATTTCAATTGCTTAAATATATTTCTAATAAGAAAATCGTATAGATAATAAATTCTATCTAGATAGGTATCTAAATTTTCGTCTTAATATTTGTGGGACAAATTCAAATGTTGGCGACACTGAGTGTGTTCATGCAAGACTAATTTTTGTTTTGTGATTTATAATAATATACTTCTAGCATAATTGCACTGTGTATATCTTCTCAAATTACATAATAGTCTTAAATATAAATGCAATATTTATAAAAAAAAATATTCCTTATAATATATTATTATCTAAATTCAATTGAATAGTTAAAAGTTTGTTGTTACAAGCCTTAAAACACTAATCTAATCTTATATATGTATGTTAATGGTTGAAAAATAGATTTTATATGAAATTTATTACTAAATTTTCGAATGAATATAATAATCAAGTTTTCAGCTGAACTGCAGCTGTCATAAATATGTATGGAAAACTTAATTATACACCGTCCTATTATATGTAATTTATGTTTAGCCAAGCTTACAATAAAAAAAATATAAATAATATGAAGTGAGTGTATGCTTTACTGACTTAATTAAAAATTATGTAAATCGACTTAATATGAAAAATGTATTGAAATTAAATGTATTATTATAAAAAGTGTTTTTTTTTTTATAATATACATATTGGACTTCATTTATGTATTAGCTGAATTTTACAAAAGCTGCCATATTATAGTGTCAATGGTGTGGACATAATATATTTAGTAATTTCCCTAAAAATGCAAAACTAACACGTATAAATGAAAAAGAAACATAATTTCGCGTGATCAAGTATTCAACCTAGGTAATCATTTTTGATTTTCCAATATTTTGTTGATTCAACTTCTTTAAACCATTCCAAAAGTTTATCCGTTTTTCTTGTTACAATACAGAGTGAAACTCTTTCTCTCGTCTTTCAAATAAAGCTCGAGAGTAAAAGACGATATCTACTCTATAGAATAATAGCGTTATTATTCTATGATCTACTCAAACTTGATATTAAATCGATGAACATAATACTTGATACCTTGATAGGTCAATTTTAGTAGTGTAACCAGGTTAAATAAAAAACAGTCCAACTTTTTAATAATAAACTTATATAATAATATATAACTTTTAAATAATAATATGTTATTAAATAAAAACTTAACAATAATATTTACATTAATCGAAGATATGAAGTATTTGTGTGTATAACAGAAAAAGTGGAGATTCCGAATTTTCTACATTTCTCCACTTCGATATCTTTAATTTACACGCTCAGATTTCAGATCAAACATTTTATTTTGTATCCATGTTTTTAAATTGTAGTCATTTTTGACATGACAATTTAAGTTTGACAAATGACAACAAGCATAATTGAGAATTTCGTAGACAGAATAAATTTTGATCATAACAAACACGTATTTAAGAGGATATCTTTTTGCAGGTACTTAAGAAATGGAATTATTACAAAATAAATAATTCTTCATTTATGTAAATCATAAAAAATAGAACACTTAAATATCGTACGTCAGTAGTCGATACAGATAACAAACGTCAAATGAGACCTGTGGAAGAAACAGTATAGTCGCTAGCGGTCGAGTTTATATGTTTGACCTTGTCAAGGTGACCGATATCGCGGTAAAATTATTCAGTCAGGTTTTGGCAGCTGTACAAGTCTGTTTTGTGAGCTGAAGCAAAATCACAAAAATGAGCGTGCAATCAGATTCAGACAAGCGTAAGCAAATATCTGTCCGAGGTATTGTTGGTGTAGAAAACGTAGCAGAGGTGAAAAAGGCATTTAACCGTCATGTCCATTATACATTGGTAAAGGACCGAAATGTTGCGACCCCCAGAGACTACTACTTTGCCCTGGCGCATACTGTTCGGGATCATCTCGTCTCCCGTTGGATCCGAACACAACAATATTACTATGAAAATGATCCCAAGGTATATATTTTATAATATTAATTTTATTTATGAATACTTCATATTTATATTATAAATATGAGATAAATTTTATAAAAATGATATAATATATATTTTTCATAAATACATATTATTTTATGAAACAACTAATGGCTTGTCCTAAAAATACTAGAAAATAATTAACTGTATTATTTATTTTAATAAAATTATTATATAAATTTACTTTATAAATCTTGATATGTACATTATTAAGTTGATTTAAGCAAGAATTCTTAGAGAATACGATAAAGAAACATCAATTAAAAATATCTATGAAATAACATAAAAGGCAACAGAAAACATTTTATGAACTTAACTATATATATAATTACAATTATAATATATATATATTTGAAGTCCAGTCATATAGTCCTAAATAATATAATTCAATGACTTGAAATCCTAGTTAGATGAATTTAGAAAAACATAATAAAATATCATAATAAGTTTACAAATATTACCAATAAAAGCCTGAGAATGTCCCACTGCTGGGTTAAGGCCTCCTCTCCTCTTTTAAGAAGGTTTGGGGCTTATTCTACCACGCTGCTCCAATGTATGTTGGATGGCTGTTCTTAGTACCTTATTTTCAATACACATCTGCTTTTTTTCAAATACATTTATTGTCTATAAAATATGTATTTAATTGATATTAATAAAAAAAAAATCATATATTTTCATGAAAACATTGCACATATCCGTTACTGTATATCAAAATTTTTTTTAGGTTGTCTTTTTCTGTACTTGTCTTAAAAACTTTTTTTTTAATAGATTTTATTGGGCACCTAGCTAATGATATCCCTTCAGGGGAGGCTGATGTTTTCCATGATTTCCGTAAAAATACAATTCTGATAATAATATGGTAACATACAAAGGACATATGGGCCATATAAATACTACTGTATAGCTTTTTTTAAGTGTCAGCAGTTAATTTCAATTTGTAGAAGACGTCACTAAATTTTGAACATTATTTGAAAGCAGTTACCTGCTTCTCTCTTGGTTAAATACCATTAAATTCGGCATTAATTGATATCAGCGCATATTATCTCCTCAGCTTACTCAGTTAGAATATAATAGATTATAGATACTTATAATTATTGTTCTATTTTCTCACTATATGAAATATATTTTTTAAACCTGATAAGCAAAAGATTACTGATTACCCTCGATTAAATAATAAAAGAACAATCATCTTTATATAATCGTACATGGGGACTGTGACGACGTCTTTAACAATAATTTATTAATCTCATTAATTTGACATAGATACAGCTTCGGATTTATGTTAGCCCTACGAGGTCGGTACTTAGGGCCTCGCCAGCCGAAAATAATATAATTTTACTCTAACCGCCTTGGAATGGGGCCTCAAAGTTCAAAGTGCCTAGAGGCCTTAACTCTAAGTCCAGGTATACATACAGGTTTAATAATAATATACAAGTATCAATAAAACATAGTCAATAGTTACATTAAACAGAAAGGTGTTACTTATATAATCTACCAACAATAGGGAGAACTACATAATAAACGTACAAGATGATGAATCCATCCTGTTTAACCTGCCGAGAAGGCAAGAGCGAGTTTCATGAGTATTTTTAGAGCTACGAAAAAAATGTTTTAGAATGTATAAAAATTGTTGTAAAACAACACAATGTACGATGAAAGGTCCACACATCCTTATAATATACCCTCGTGAAAGCTGTTCGGGTAATAAGATTCCTATTATAAGCTAGAAGTCTAGAAATATTATTAGTGTTAGGGTCCAGGTGTCAAGTATTCTGTTGAAGTTCCAATTTCCGTACACCGACATCATAAAAAAAGCGCCGATTTATCATAAATTTCTCAAAGACCTTTATTTATATAGTCCTAAATTAACTACAAAATGTTTTCTGTGAAATATGTAAATAATTAATATAAAATACAAGCTTCTCGACCCGGCTTTGAGCGGTAGATAAGAAGAAATTGGTTTAAATGGGGTTTTGCGTAAATCCGTTCTTAGAGAGCGAGATAGAGAAGAACGGCGGGGAAGAACTATGACAATAAAGTCAATCGGGCGGATAGTTTAGATGATCTTATGATGAGGCCACTCATAGTATTATATAATATACGTAAAATATATAAAGATTACGTGTTCTGGAGTGGAGACCACGCCCTGACAAGACGTAGCGTAGGACGCCCTCCAGCTAAGTGGAGTGACAATATACGCAAAGTGGCTGGCAGCGGATGGATATTGGATTGGATCGCTTGGAGATTCGATAACAGTTTTAATAGAATAGGCTGCCTTCATAAAGGTTATTATATGTAAAATTTAATAGTAGTTCTGCGTGAACTGAAACCTGATTCAATGCAGGAAGAACATTTCAAGGAAATAAAAGCATAACTATTAACTTTAAGATAGGTCATGTTGTGGTTAAGATTATAATTACAATAATAAAAGCAATTATTTGTTATTGATACAGTAATTTTATAAAATAAATAAGATTAGATCACTTATTTACTTGATCTGGTATCTCAGTTAAAATAATAATTAAATTTATTAACTACTTCAATTAAATGTTATTGTGATTGGCTTTAAATAAAAAACAAATATTTTTGCTAATTTAATGGGTATCCTTGTCCAGCGGAGGACGTCTCTTGACTGAAATGATGATGATGAAAGGAAATTCGAATTTAATAATATTCACTTTTAACAGAAGTTACTGGAACGTATTGTCGAAGTATCGCGGTTTAGTTTTCCAATTTGAAGAGCAAACCATACCTATATATCATTACTGACATAACTAATATCAAACTCCAAAAAATATCGAATAACATAAAAAAAAAACGTTAGAATACTGACGAAATAAGATAAAAACTTTTTACAGGCGTCGAATTAACTAGTTTTAATTGAAGTTTTACAACATTATCATTGAAACGACTCACTTGTACTCACCTACAATGTCATCTAAATATGTTCAATTTATTCATTCTAAAATAGCGAAAACCTCATGTTGTTTCTCGGTCGCGACAAGAAACCCTAGCCACTGTTATATAACTATGTATTAAGACAAACACTTATTTCAGCGAGTTTACTACCTCTCCCTGGAATACTATATGGGGAGATCTCTTCAGAATACTATGATCAACCTTGGTATCCAAGGAACTGTAGATGAAGCACTTTATCAATTGGGACTCGATATTGAAGAGCTTGAAGAATTAGAGGAAGATGCTGGTCTAGGCAACGGTGGTCTTGGCAGACTTGCTGCATGTTTCCTCGACTCTATGGCAACACTCGGACTTGCAGCTCATGGCTATGGTATGTATACATTGGTTTTAATTCTTTAAATCATATATTTTTGAGTTTCCTATTATATAATCCATTATATTCTAAACATATAGCAGAATCTTGACAACGAGTTTAGTTAAAAGGATTGAAAATAATTGTACAATATTATGAACGTAATTGAAGCAAGTGGACAAAACAACGTTGGGTCGGCGCCAATTATCAATATCCATATATATAATTACAACGCCACAACGAACAACATTTATAAAAATATATCTCGAAAGCTCGTAAAATGTATGTAAACAAATTGAACATGGAGATGTTGGATGAGAATTAACATCGTATTCACATGACTTTTTATCTTAGCAAGAAACTAATCAAGGTGACTCAGAGTTCAATGTACTGTATAGATTAAATGTTACTATAAAATAAATGTATAGCTGTAGAAAGCGTTGATACACAAATTTTCAATTAAGATATTCTTAAAATATATCCAATAGAAATAGTAGGACTTTGCTTAGTATTATCCGTCACGCTGAGTTTTTTGCCATGCACAGGTTGCCCAAAATAAAGTTTCTTGCGAAATTTAGTTCGTATTCGTTTTCGTTACTCTTCTGTACATATATTATTGTCTATTGAGTGCTGTCGTTGATTTCATTTTACACAATTTTTTTGGCAAAATTAAGAATATTTTGTTTCATCTTTATATCCATATAAACTACTAGTTGTAGTTTAGTTTAGTTAGTGTATTAGTTATAAATGATTAATTTAACAAAATAATTATCAGATGCTTACGTTAAATATCATTTGATAAACAATTTACATAATAATTATATTAGTTGAGTAAGGTTAGAACATAAAAACATTTCATAAAGTAAACTTTAACATTCAGCACATTCGTAAATTGCGTGTTTGTCACATGATCTTTTAAACGATAATTTCGATGAATAACATGTTTGTTACCATAATAATAATTTCTGAAACGATTTTTAGTAAAATCGTAATTTATTTTATAACTATAATTTTGTTTTATAATTAAAATCAAAGTATGTTTTCAATTTTAAACTTTACTCAGGCATCAGGTATGAGTATGGTATCTTCACGCAGAAGATACAGAATGGGGAACAACAGGAGGACCCAGACGACTGGCTAAGATATGGCAACCCATGGGAAAAAGCGCGTCCCGAATTTATGTTACCCGTTAACTTTTACGGACGTGTTGTGGATACGCCGCAGGGTAAAAAGTGGATTGACACTCAGGTAATTATTTTTACGGTATTAGCTTATTTTTGAGGCGATTTGATGTTTACTTAAAATTACTTTATTTAAAATAGGTTGTGTTCGCCATGCCCTACGACAATCCAATTCCGGGCTATAATAACAATGTGGTTAACACGTTGCGTCTGTGGTCCGCAAAAAGCCCCATCGATTTCAATCTACGCTTCTGTAAGTCGACTTCTCGTTCAAACATTACATTTCGATATTATTAATTTTAAACTTAACTGACGTAGTTTTTTTACTGTTCTAGTCAATTCCGGAGATTATATTGAAGCTGTGCTTGATCGTAATGTTGCTGAAAATATATCCAGAGTACTCTACCCCAACGATAACTTCTTTGAGGGTAAGGAGTTGAGACTTCGTCAGGAATACTTCATGTGCGCCGCCACACTGCAAGATATCCTTAGAAGATACAAAGCATCCAAATTTGGTAGTCGTGAAGCAGTTAGAACTACATTCGAATGTCTCCCAGATAAAGTAGCCATCCAGCTCAACGACACTCACCCGGCTCTCGCTATCCCGGAGCTTTTACGTATCCTGGTCGATATCGAAAAGGTTCCTTACGACCAGGCTTGGGACCTTGTCGTTAGATGCTGCGCCTACACCAATCACACCGTCCTACCCGAGGCCTTGGAGAGGTGGACTTGCACTATGTTAGAAAATATCCTGCCGAGACACATGGAATTAATATACCAAATCAATTTCATCCACCTCCAGGAGGTCCAAAAGCGTTGGCCTGGTGATATGGACCGCTTACGTCGCATGTCTCTTATTGAGGAGGAAGGAGAAAAACGGGTTAATATGGCCAACCTTTGTGTAGTCGGCTCACACGCCGTCAACGGTGTTGCCGCCATTCACTCTGATATTCTCAAAGCGACGGTATTCCGCGATTTCTACGAGATGTGGCCAGAGAAGTTCCAGAACAAAACAAATGGTATCACGCCACGTCGTTGGATACTGTTATGTAACCCTGGTCTCTCTGACATCATTTGCGAGAAAATCGGTGAGGACTGGACCGTCCACTTGGATAAGTTGCAGGATCTGAAACGCTGGGCCAAAGATCCATCTTTCCAGCGAGCCGTTATGAAAGTGAAGCAGGAAAATAAGCTGAAGCTCGCGTCTCTCATCGAAAGAGACACCGGAGTCAAGATAAATCCGGCGTCGATTTTCGACGTACAAGTGAAACGTATTCACGAGTACAAGCGCCAGCTCCTGAACATCCTGCACGTGATCGTTCTCTATAACCGGATCAAGCGCGACCCGTCCGCTTCCATGACCCCAAGAACTGTTATGATTGGTGGTAAAGCTGCCCCTGGCTACTACATCGCTAAGCAAATTATTGCTCTGGCATGCGCTGTTGGCAACACGGTGAGTTGGTTTGATTGATTGTGATATTTTTAATTCGTTTAATTAATTTATAGCGCACTAGCGATCCGCCTTGATTTGTATCATGTGCATGTTTTTTTTTTAATATTTATATTTGTTATTTAATAAAAAGGTTTTTGCTCTTGGAAGTATCGCACCGCTATACGACAACCGATAGGTTATACCTGTTCGTTAATTACCTAATTTTTTATATTAAATCGCGATAAGTGACCTCACTAACCTACGATAAACTGCTTACTAAACTGCTGCTAAACACGAGAAAACTGCAATTAGCATTAATCTTTATTTATGAACATTGAAATTTTAATCTTTTGATAGTATCTGCCCTCATCATATATCTATATCAGATAATATATCAATCTTAAAAGAAAAAAACTAAAGACTAATATAATTAAAAGTATATATTTTTTGATTTTGAAAGGATTAAAGTTTTCCATATATATTTCTATAGTACTTTTATTTACTGCATATGTTACCGTCTAATCCAAGCTTATATATATTTTAAAGATATCAAAATATATTTCAAATAAGGCATAAAGTACTTTAAATTTTCACGTTCCAAGCGGTGAGCCAATAGCTCTGCTATATTATGCAGTACAAACAGTTCTTGTTTAACATATATTTTATTATTATTCAAGATTATTTAAGATCACCTCGTCGACGTTACACGTTCAATTATATCAAGTCAATTAATTGTGCACTTGATTATATTGATCTTTACTCCGCGTCGAATTGTAATAGGCTATGGGCATAATGTGAATTTATAATATATTTAAATAATAACTAGTTTGGTTCCCTGGAGATCTAGTTTTTTTCTCAATCCATGAAAGTCTAAAGTATTTTTACCTAACCGCATCCAAACAAAAACATGGTGACTGGGAACAAACCCAGGAGAAGCGTTCCCGATAAGAGTTGCCGTTAGCCAGACGTAATAGCCTGCTAAATATATTCCATCCAGCTTACATAATGCTGGTGTATTAATATGCACATCCAAATTAAGCGAGCGACCGAATGATGACGATAACATATCTTACTTTTAGGTCAACAATGATCCCGACGTCGGTGATAAATTGAAGCTGATATTTTTGGAAAATTACCGCGTGACGTTGGCGGAGCGCATCATACCGGCCGCGGACCTCAGCCAACAGATCTCGACGGCGGGAACCGAAGCGTCCGGAACGGGAAACATGAAGTTCATGCTCAACGGAGCGCTCACCATCGGCACCATGGACGGCGCCAACGTTGAGATGGCTGAGGAAGCCGGCGAGCATAATCTCTTCATCTTTGGTATGCGAGTCGACGATGTTGAAGAATTGAAGAAACGCGGGTAGGTGCTTTTGAATGTTATTGCGGGTTTTGTTGGTTCTTCTTATGTTCTAGCACCACGAGCACCACTAGGTAGTAGGGTATCGCCCAATGAGGAGTTAGAATATACTGGCGATAAGCGATGTAGTGTAACAGCTTTTTTTCATTGCATAGGAAGGTGGACGAGCCTGTGGGCCACCTGATGGTAAGTGATCACCGACGCCCATAGACATTGCCATTGTAAGATATGTTACCTTACATAGATCTCTTACATCGCCAATGGGCCACCAACCTTGGGAACTAAGATGTTATGTTCCTTGTGCCTATAATTACACTGGCTCACACACCCTTCTTACCGAAACACAACAATAGCAAGTACTGCTATTTTGCGGTAGAATATTTGATGAGTGGGTGGTACCTACCAGGGATGTTGCGAATATCCGCATCCGCATCCGCAAATGCGGAACATCCGCATAGATTTGGACATCCGCATCCGCATCCGCATCCGCAATAATCAATGCGGATTTTCATGCGGATGTGGATGTCATACAAGTTGCGACAAGAAAGAAATGGGCGGGGCCGCACAGTGGCGCGTGCCGTTCAGACGTGATAATGAAAAATTAGGTGGACAAGATCCCGTTATTGTTAAATTAAAACCAAATTAATTAACCGACACAAAGTACTATATGGAATTATTTTGAACCAAATAAAGAGGCCCATGATAAGGCTGATTGTAAACTATGCAATAAAAGCTACTCTGGCAAGGGCTGAACCACCTCGTCAAATTAACAACGACAAAAATTAATCGAAAATGTGATTATATGTCGTTTACGTCTGACATTTGGTCGGACACAAGCTCAAATGCTTCTTTGCTTAGTCTGACTTGCCATGGTATTGCAGAAAACTTTGATAGATCATCGATTATATTGAAACGCGAGATATTCGACGGCCGTCACACTGGTGACATAATTTCCGAAGAATTTAACACGACGCTTTCTGAATGGAATTATACTTAATACTAGTTTTTATTAATAAAAATGTTAATAATTGCTTTAACATTGTTTTAAATCTTCATTCATATACTATATTTACATAAGATCTTAAACATCCGCATACGCATCCGCGGATGTGAGACTTCTAAAATCCGCATCCGCATCCGCATCCGCGGATGTGAAAAAATCGGCATCCGCAACATCCCTGGTACCTACCCAGACGAGCTCGCACAAAGATCTACCCCCCAAGCTTATATAACAGTGCCCGACTAAACTATTGGCTTAGACGACTTCCTATCAGGTATCTAACATAAATAGCAACAAATCAGCAACATTGAACTAAGTTTGTATTTGTGAATGAACCACGGAGATGTAAAAGTGCCTTATAAAGAAACCTTACACCTAAAAAATTCTATAAGCTATTTTTTTGACAGTCTGATGACCAGGTCATATAATCCGCTTAATAACAGATATTCAGTTGTTCTGTGAAGAAATCCTCAATAGCCAGGAGTTCGGAAATTGTCAGTGTTACGTTAATCACGTAGTCATTCTAATTGTCTTGCTTCCTGTGACTAGTCCCTTTGTCCCTTTTGATTATGAATTATGACGGGCTATGAGTGTAAAGGACTAAAGAGTGTCTATGTCAATGCCTCCTGCGCAGTTTGCTACTTCTTGTGATTGGCTTCGTGGTCGAAGTTTGGTCACGAGGAAATTAGTGATACAATAGAGAAATACTTTGTCCAGTTACAACGCGTACGAGTACTACGAGCGCAACCCGGAGTTAAGGCAGTGCGTGGAGCAGATCCGCAGCGGGTTCTTCTCGCCGAACGAGCCGGGCCGGTTCTCCAGCGTGGCCGACGTGCTGCTGCACCACGACCGTTTCATGCACCTCGCTGACTTCGACGCGTACATGGAGGCGCAGGAGAAAGTCTCTCGTGTCTATCAGGTTCTATTTTTTCCATTTCATTTTTTCACGCTCGATCATCGGTATCGTGCGAAATCGAAATTTTAATCGTTTCGCCGCAACCGGTACTACGGAACGAACTATTGCATGAACGTTTGCCAATAGTTGCAAATAAAGTTATAACTGAACGTACAAGGTTTAAAATCATTAGTAATCTAAATATATTTATAGTCTTAGCTTATACCACAGTCTAAGCTTATTCTGATCTAATAAATTATTATATACAGGGTTATTTGTAATGACCCAGCAACCTCGCAGGACTAGATAGCTAACATCATAAGCGACAACTTTTGTTTAAAGACTTCGGACATAACTCAATACATGAAAAGAAAATGATTTTAAATAAATGGTTTTTGTCGTACTGTCGTGACATTTGTAGATCTATATTTCATTCATAGACGAAAGGACGACGCGACGCGTTGACCTTTGCGATGCGCGTAGATTTATAAACGTTCAAGCGGCAAATTAAATTAATACTTATTTTTGTATGAAAATGTTAGCTATCTTGTTCTGCGAGGTTGCTGGGTCATTAAAAATAACCCTGTATAATAAATTAATATATACTCGATTAAATATAGAAGAAATTATTCCCAGAAAAGTACATCTAATCTTTGACTAATTAAAATTCTTTTGTTCGGATAGAACCCGACCAAATGGGCAGAGATGGTGATCGAGAACATAGCGTCGTCTGGCAAGTTCTCGTCGGACCGCACCATCGCGGAGTACGCGCGCGAAATCTGGGGCATCGAGCCCAGCTGGGAAAAGCTGCCCGCGCCGCACGAGGTCGCCTAGGTCGGCCAGGTCGCCTAGGTCGTCCAGGTCGCCTAGGTTGTCCAGGTCGCCTAGGTCGGCCGGGTCGGCGAGCCAATCTGCAGCTTCAACATTTATCTCTCACACTAGATATGGGTATAATGCTTGGGATTATTACATATTTTACTGTTTTGAAAACTAAATATACCGTAACGATATTTTTCATATATAAAATAAAAGACAGAAATATTGTATTCAAAAATGTTAAATTTTTAAACCATGAACCCGATTTGATGCAATTATTATGGTTATGAATGAATATTTTAAAGACAATTTTATCTTTAGTATTGGCATAATTTTTGAGTTGAAAAAATAATGTGCTAATGGCCAACAGAACAAATGGATATATAGATATGAGTTTATAGTTTGTGTCATGTCTATTCGATAGTAGTTTAGTGTATTATGCTTAATGAAATATATTTTAATATTTACCTACTAATATTTATTAACAATGCCGTAGACTTGCCTAAGGGTGCTTTTTGAATAAAACTTGCTTTTTTGTCAAATATTATTATTAATGATATTATTTTTGGATCTTCGTAAACAGGGTTAAATTTTTTGTTATATTTTTATTATATAACTGAAACATGTTTAATTATAGTTTTTTTCTCATCCATGTATGTAGCCTATTGTATGTCGATTATTTTGTAGACATTATTTTTCTAATCGATTTGTAACCCTAGTAACTTATATATTATATTAAATAACATATGAATTTCAATGATTGTTATGAGAATATAAATGTTTTAAAAGTAAAAGTGTTTTATGTAGACATGACTGTTTCATTGGGAGTTAATTAGTGATAAATACAAAAATGTATTAATTAATTAGTTAAATTGTAGAAAATTTCAAATTATAAATATATTTCTTAGAGTATATTATATTACTAGAAACTAAAGCCATTGTTTTTGAGATTAATGTAGAAACAGCTCGAGTCCATATATTGTTCCTATGTATTATTATTTATAATTGTTGTTACAAAAGTAATACATATATAGTTATATTTTTATATACATGATATATATTCGATGTGTGCCATAATAAATGTTCCTCGTGTAGTCGTTTATGTGGCGTTAAGTGTATTTTTTAGTGAAACCCAAACTACTATAAAACCATTTTGATGTTTTTAAAATTTAGCGAGGCCTTGTTTTGTTGTCTGTACAATCTCTTAACCTTTTAAGCGCCGACGTACGGTCGGTGCGACCGATCGTTATAATAACGCTAACCTAACTCATTTCGTTGGTGCATTAATTTATTAAATGTTAAATTTTACACTAATTTATAGCGTGAATAATTAACAAGAGCAATAATATAAACATGTACCATGTCTACCGATGTGAAATTTCCAGGTTTAAGTTTGACAATAGACATTTTAATAATATCAACTTTTATTAATTATACCTTAATAAAGTGTTTACGATATAATTGCATTTTATTATATTGGTCTTTCGGACCACAGTTCGGTAAACCATGACTCAGTAAACGAAGGTTAAACGGATAAATTACAAACCTCACGAACCGCATTACATATCGTCGGGGATAGTGCAAATCCGCGTAACTAGCATTGGATAATTCCGCGTATCTGACAAATGTAGCCCATTTAAGTTTTCGCGGGCAATTCACGCAAAATCTTGATTGGCCGCCACCACTTTGACGTGAGTTTATTTCGACCAATCAGAGGCCAAAAATCGCCCAATAACAATAATGCGTATCTTCCTCCGGCAAGTGTCGACACTGCGTAAGTGATCTGATGACACCGGGAGCGCGTTTGTGGTTTATTTTTGCAATAAAACTCTGTGTTTACTTAAAATTAATCGATGCAACATCAGGTAAGTGTAAATATAATGTTTATTTAGTATATTTTAAGTTAAATATCGGTATTCAGCACAACTTTAGTTAATTTTAAGCTTGTTTTTCAATTCTAACCTTATTAATATCTTAATTTTTTTTCAAAATGTACTGAATAATTTAACTTTGTTCAAGTATATGTTACCCAGGTATTATAAATCCCTTTAATAATATAAAATACCGCTATATCAAATAAATTACTTCGTCTATTTTTACTTTGGTAATGCATGTACGCGGTTTTGCTGTTTGTTACTTTATCGTTTTGTTTTTTTTTTTACTTTGGTAGTGCATATACGCGGTTTTGCTTTTTGTTTAAGTGTGGATTACGTGTTTATTAAATCTTATATTTTTATTTACTTTTAGGATCAAAATGGAAAATGATACTGATTCATGTGGCGAAAACGAAACAGTTCATGTTACTACCTTACTCGATTTAAAGAAAAGGCGCGAACATTTATTGGAAATTAAAAAACAAATTTTGCTTAAGCAGTCTGCATCTCGTGAAAATACCACACAGTTTTTTGAAAATGTACCTAATATTCATTTCGCTGAAGCTGAAAATAACAATGAGAATCCTGATGACAGCGATTTAGCTAACTGTGACACAATTACTTTCAGTACTTCTTATTCAGCAAAGCTACTGAAATTTGGTGATTCAGATAATGTTTCTGAACCTGCTATTATTGCAACTAACAACTTTGAAACTATTTCTTCTCAGGAGAATGCCTGTATTGACGCACTAAGCGGAATTTCAATCCTTGATTTTTCATCAGATGACTCTGTGGCCGATCCAAATTATGCTCCATTGTCTGAAATAACAAATGTTGCACCGATAGTTTCATCATCGACCGACGAGAATAATGATTTAATTCCTGAAAGTAACTTAGAACCTGAAGTTGCAGCAGAGTCTAGAATAAGGAAACGAAAAGCAGAACAAATGTCTTCAAAAAGGTTTAGGAATAAGAGGTTGAGAATGCTAGGTCAGGAATACATAGGTTTCAGAAAGACTGGTGATGAAAAATTTTTACAAGACTCTATCAAACCGGCGCGAAAACTTGGAGATGCTTGTAAGTCAACCAAATGTATAAGGAGCAAGGTGATTAACTGCGAAAAGTTTACTGAAACTGTACGATTAAATATTTTTAAAGAATATTGGGAGATGAGCTGGATTGAGAAAAAAATGTTTGTTTCATCCTTAGTAGATAAAAAACCGACTAATAGAAAAACTACTGGAAAGGCTGATACAAGACGAGGTAGTACAAAAGTGTATTATTTGAAATTAAATGACCAAAAATATAGAGTATGCTTAAAGACATTCTTAGGGACATTAGGCATTAAGGAGTGGACTGTAAGGTACTGGTTAGGAGAGAAACCAAATAAAGAAACAACAATGAACAGGAGGGAAGATATTGCGTTGCCTACGTTAAAAGAATTAGTGCAAACATTTTTAAGGGATATGCCCAAAATGCCTTCTCACTACTGCAGAAAAGAAAGTACGAAATTATATTTAGAGCCAATAATACAGTCTAAACGCGAACTATACCGTATCTATGTTGAAGAAGCAACAAAAAAGTCACAGAGAGTGGCTTCCAGAAAACTTTTTGAAGATGTTCTGAAAGGTGAAAACATAGCATTGTTTCAACCAAAAAAAGATGCATGTGATCTATGTTGTTCGTATAAAGTAGGTAATGTTAGTGAAGAAGAATATCAGCAACATTTGTCACGAAAAGATTTAGCAAGACAAGAAAAGACTTTAGACAAAGAAAGTGCCAAAAATGGAATAATTCACCTTATTGCTGCTGACTTACAAGCTGTGAAATTGTGTCCCTTTTTGAAAGCCAGTGCATTGTATTTTAAAACGAAGCTGATGGTTCATAATTTCACAATTTACAATCTGGGCACTAATAATGTAAAGTGTTATTGGTTTGATGAGACAACTACTGATTTAAAAGCATCAACGTACGCTTCTTTTTACATTGATTATTTAAAGAAAATTATAGATGACTGCCCAAAAGATATCGTTATTTTCAGTGATGGATGTACATCACAAAATAGAAATGTTGTAGTTTCGAATGCTCTTCTGCGACTGGCGATAGAAAAAAACGTTGTAATAACACAAAAATTTTTAGAAAAGGGTCATACTCAAATGGAGGTGGATTCAGTTCACTCTATCATTGAAAGAAAGTTAAAAAACCGTGAAATATTTTTGCCTAGTCAGTACTCTTCGATTACCAAAGAAGCTAGACTAAATCCATCTCCATATGAGGTAGCAACAGTAGACCACACATTTTTTAAAGATTACAGTATTAAAAATAATTTAATTTATAATACAATCCGCCCTGGAAGAGGGATTGGTGCAAAATGCGTGGTTGATATCAGACTTCTAAGATACAATCCTAATGGTACAATTGAGTACAAACTGAACTATAATGACGAGTTTCAACCACTACTACAAAGGCCAAAGAGAATTGAGCAAGTTATCCCACCACAGCTTTTTACTAATAGATTACCTATATCAAAAACAAAGTATGAACATTTACAACAGTTAAAAAGAGTTATACCTTTAGATTGCCATGAATTCTATGACAACCTGCCATACAGTAATACCTAATTTATACTTACCTATTATGAATAAGAATCTATCTGTGATCATGTTCATCCTTTATAAATGAACAGTTTGGTTTTTTTTTTGTTCGTTAAGAGTTTATGTTGTTTAGTTACTGTTGATTTTTTTATAATTTGATTTCAATTATTATGTACAACCGCCTAATATTATTTATAAGGACGTGATTGAAATTACTAAGACTAAGTTTTGGTATATTTTTATAATAAGTTTAGGATTTGTGATATTCCTAATAAGTATTCCTTTTAAGATTATTGAAAAGACTGATATCGTCTGAATAAATATAAGATTTAATTATAATAATTATAATTAAACTAGTGTTATCAACACTAGTTTCGTATCCTATCTCGTACTATCAATATTTATACGAGTAATTCAAAGAGATTTTAGAGAAAGTTTATATTGGTTTTGTTACATTCATTTATTCGAAGTTTTGTAAGAGATAAAGATTCTGAATTAATTTCGTATAGTTTATTTTCAATATTAAATAATATTATTGTTAAAATAATATAATTTGTTTTATTTCAAAAGCCCGTATCTAACTCTTAGGTTCCAATGTGATCAGTTTATGGTCAAATCAAACCCGCGTAATTGTCGTAGGGCCTTAATTATTTACTTTAAGGGATATATTTTCCTAACAAGAGATAAAAACACATAAATAATTACTCTCTGTGTAAAAATGAGCTTAAAATTCGTTGAAATAAAAAAGTTTATAAGTTTTAACCTTCCCCTGTAAAACTGGATCTATTGCAGATACGCGGCCTTTACGTATAGTAGATTCGCGGATTTGCATTATCCCCGACGATATCACAATACACAATACTATTAAAATATAGAACGCGACACTTCTAATTATATCGTAACTTTCACACCCACTGGTGTACCTGGACTATGTTTTATGTAAAACTTTTAATTTACTTCGCTTAAAGCCACGTCAACGAATTTTAAACTAATCAGCTGTTTCATGATTAATTTTCAACACTTAACTCACTGCCGTTAATGTTATATGATTATTTTATATATGTATGTTTATTCTATAATCGATTTTACATAATGTTTCTCCTGTATTTGATATTATAAAATTTTATTAAAACATTAATTAGTAAAACTTGAATGGGTTTCATTTTATTTTATATAAGTATCTATAATATGTATACATATAATTCGAATATTTGTATGTAGAGATATTGTTGATGTTCAGTAGAGCTATAATAACAGGATAGCGAATAAATTATTTAGGAATATAAATGTACTTCGAATGCATATTTGATGGTTGGACCATTTATAATAAAGGAAATGGATAACGATCTCGACAACGAATGTCAATTAACTTCCTAGTCGCCATCTTGAATTTACGGACAGGGAAGGGTCTGGGAGCTCGCGTGTGTACTCAATCTATTTCTCGATTCAAGATCGGCACGCAGGACGCAGTGAATCCTGCGTGCGCAATTCACGTGTCTGCTCCTTTTATGTCGTTGACATTCGACGGTTCTCGGCAAGGATCGCTCCCCGCTGTGTTTACTGCGGCCGGACGGAGACGATAGCGCCGTCTCGCTCGCTCGTTGGATGTCATCGGCCGTTCATGCGGGAGCTACTACAAAGTACAATAGTACTTGCTCATTCGGCGTCTTTAGCTTGGGCGGGTCGGTATTGCCGCTCGTCTTCTCGCGTGTGTTGTGGTGAATTGTGTTGTGGGAGCTACGCTGAGCCACCGCTCGCCTTCCCCAGGTAGTACAGATTCATTATTTTAAACACGATTTCATTATACTTTTATCTTATTCAAGAGCACTTTTGTAAAATGCCGGCCGGGGAACGCGCCATTGCGATCGATAGCGATGTTGTCCTAAGTGTAGGTAGAGTCGCTCGCCTGGGCCTGCTTCAATTTTCTTTTCACTAGCGAAAATATTCGGGACTCAATACAGAAATTGCAACAATAATTTATTACACACACATGAAACATATGTTGCGTTATCTATACATGTGTGTGATTGATTGAAAAAAAACATGAATACAGGTGAAATAGGAAGCGATTAATTGTAATCAATTCGCGATAATACAGATAAACATCGTGACAACAAACATTGAGTGCAATTTATGTTTAAACTCGTCCTTCGCAATATTACTACTAATTACTATTCCATTGTAGATAATTAATGAATTATAATTAATGTAGAGATGATTAAATATTAACATTTAATTGCTTGTTAATTCATAAAAAGTTCAAATCGATTGATTACATTGTTAGCAGAAAATATGTAGCAGTCTGAGATCATGTTTAGCTTTATATACTGTTAGTCATTATATGTTATGTCCGTATATATTACCAATACTTGCGCTTTATGTATATTTAAGCTTAAATAATATATATATATATAAGTAGGTACATATATATTTAAGGTGACTAACCGCGATTCATATTAAACGTTAGAAGTTTAAGTAAAATAAATTGCAGTAGGTACTTGCATTTTGGATGATATTTTATATTGTTTAGGACGTAGGATAATTAATTGACCACGCCTAAGGACTATGTTATACTCGTGTTTTTGATAGACCGTTAGTAGAAGTTCTATAAATAGTCGCAATAGACCCAATTCCGTAAACACTGGTATGTTAACTGAAACGTTTTGGTATTTTATTTTTTTGCAAATAAATTTGTACAATCATCTCAACATTAAAAAAACCTGCACACTTTTTATATATAAAGAGGAGTTGATGGCATAGACAATATAAATGATTATGTATGTATGTATGTACAGTTCTTCCTGTAATAGTGATACATATAATTTATTCATGAAGATAGTCGTAGATAATTAAGGTGTTCACAGTCGCAGGTAAATAGCTAATTAATACCATAGCTTCTGTAAAGCCTTCGTCAAAAATCCACCTGTCAAAGGTCTAGATTCTAGAAGAAATTGCTAGAAAAAATGAGACGGCTTTTTTGCATTTTACTTATACACTTCTTCATTTTATTCTAGCCTTAATTTTAAACTGAATTTTGTAGTATATTATTCAGTTTTCGATAAAATGATCCAAGCACGTGTTCTTGCTACAAATCATATTTTAAGAGACATGCGCAAAATTGCATTGCAATGCATTTTTTTAACATTTTTGGTTAATGTATTAATTATCATCGGACAAGAAGTTGGAGGCTGGGTTTTTTTTTCAATAGATATTATTAGTTGAGCATATGGCTGGCTCCATTCAATGAGCCTGTTTTCGTTCAAGGGCAGGTGCAATCCGAAAAGCGGTTGGAGCGAGATTGTTTTGTTCTATAAGATGTCAGGTAGAAAACCTTTCGTCCGCTTAATATTTTCGCAGCACGGATTCTTATATACTTATTATAAATCCCTACATAATAGTTAACATATTTTTAGATAATGTACTTTTAATAAAAATGCACCCAGAGAGTTACAAAATCAGCCGGTTTGAGGTTATCCGAGACATACCTTAGAAAATACTACGTTAGCAACTACTTCCTAGTTCCTACCTACGTGTTTGTAACAGGACACACATTATCCGGATGTAACATGATATACGTTTTGCTTCGAAGAAATACTTAGATAAACTTCGTAGTACTTTATTATTTGATCATAGCATGATAAGAAAGGTTATATTTTTTCAAAAGGAGAGCTAGGTTTAACTTTTTTCGCAAGCAAGCTCATCTTCGCTCGCATTAGTAATAAATACTATTTTCGAGATGTAATAAAACGTGCGACTTATATCTTTCTTCAGTCTGGAGTTCAGCAGAGATCGATAAGTCTCTAAAGAACATTATATATAATAGTACATAAGAGTATCGAGTTTGTCGTTCCGTCTGGAAGACCGTTCATTCAGATTCAATATTATTTTAACGCTACTGCATCTTAAGCGGTTGAAATAAGGTTCAAATTTCAAAGTTGAATATCCTCTATTCGTGTAGAGTTCACCCCCACACAGTATTGCAATTGACAAATTCCTTCTCACGTCTCTTACACGCCCTCTCTTTGACCGTTGATATTTTAATGAGCACTAACTCTCTATATATTTTTTTCATTAAAGTATCTCTTTTTGTAAACATTTCTCCAATTTAAAAAAAAAATAACAACATCCTTCGTGTTCAAAAAAATACTTCAAAAAAATCCTTATGCACTTGGTATAGGGCTTTTGCGTGCTCGACTGGGTAGGTACCACCCACTCATCAGATATTCTACCGCAAAACAGCAGTATTGTTGTTCCGGTATGAAGGGTGAGTGAGCCAGTGTACAGGCACATGGGACATAACATCTTAGTTCCCAAGGTTGGTGGCGTATTGGCGATGTAAGCGATGGTAACATCTCTTACAACGCCAATGTCTATGGGCGTTGGTGACCACTTACCATCAGGTGGCCCACATTCTCGTCCTCCTTCCTATGCAATACAAAAAATCTCTTTCCTCTATTTAAAGTAAGAAAATATCCTTCATATTTACATTATTTTCTTAAATATCCTTATAAATATTAGGTATAACATAAATAAAGTATTTAAGTAGTATGTTCGTGTCATGCAACTGGAGTTATCTCGAAACCATTTTTTCTGTTTCATAGCTTATGTCGTTAGAAGAAGTTCTATAAATATATTATATGTATGTACTTAAACTTACTTATATATTTTATCTACAATGACAAGAGTCAGAGATATGTCAATAAAAGTATCCATGAAAAGTATCCGATGGATGCAGAATAAAGACTAACGGCCGAATACTGAAACGTCTTTCAAATATGAAGTGTGCTCAAATATTTGAAACGTCTTCGAATTTCAAATTTCGCATACTAAATTTTGAAAAATAAGGACATTCCAAGCAATTGAGTCCTAATCATATTTGAATGACGTTTCAGTATTCGGCCGTTAATGTAATGTACTAAAATCTAAGGAAGGCACGCGGCCATTAACTGGTATCATTAATTTATCATCGCATAAATGTGTTGGAGTACCCAGAAAGGTAGTCATGCGATCTCTACGTCTCATGACCTTAGTCGTAATCATTATAGTTAACGTTTATCACTACCAACAGCTGCCGTAGTAATTAAAACAATAATATTATCGTGTTACGAAATATTAATTGCAGTAGTCATTGAACCAGCGCATACGATATGCGAGTGAAACTAAATTCTATTTTTTTTTTAAATTAAAGGTTTGAAAGTTTTTAATATTAATAAATAATTAATATTAGTAGATATAGACGTGAGTAAAGATCCGAATAACTATAACACAATATATTTAAAATTAAATATATTATAATGTGATAAAAGGAATTATCTCAAGAAATATCGAAGAGATATTATTTGAATATAATATTTTATGATGATGTTTTGTAATGTAAATGATTTTGGTCAATAAAAACGTTCACTCTCGTGAAATCCAAACATAAACTTTGTGTAGCCATTTCTGGATAATGGAAACCGAAAATAACTCTACCGTCACTCACGCGCAGCATTCATGTTCCTTACTATAGAAACTGGGGCTGGAGAACCACACACTAAACACAATATAAATGCATCATATGACGACAATAAGCTGATTAGTGTTTACATAATGCTTTTGTGATGAATACTGACACATTAAAAGATTTAAAATTTTAGTTATGTATTTTGATTTTTATTAGATGTTAGTTTGTTTCTTTTTTCCCTTTTTATTTATTATGTTCAATCAGTGGTCGAAATTCGACAATAATTTGATGTTTGTAACATATGGATTTCCATGTTTCGACTTTTTTTTACTCTTATTTTTCATTTTTTAATGATATCACTGACGCACATACATAGCAACCGAACAAAACCAACTTTGGTTAACAAAACAAGATTCTGAGTGGTTTTGTCTTTGTGTAATTATATATATATACATAGATATTTATATAAATATTTCTCACTCGTGTTTATTACTGCATTTTGTGTTCTGTGTTCTGTGTACTGTATTGTGTTCTTTAATAATAGTTTTAATTTTCAAGTAAAGCGACAAAGCCGAACGAATCGAACATATAAAAAGACATGCAATCGAATTATAGGATGATGTCATAATAGTTACTCATGGTGGTGTTAATTTTATAAACTCACGCTATACACATTGTTTGCTGTAAGGATGAAAAAACAAAGGATTTCAATTGTTTTTCTTCCGTAAAACTTTATTCACATCACATCATTATTTGAAATTTTCAAATAATTTATTTAATACGAGAACATTAAATTCGTGGATTTCACGTTAATAGTCTAAATTTAACTACGGAGCCAAAGAACTTAGGTATTTAAATTATATACTTATACATTGCCCGACAATTCTTTATCCAGGGATTCAGGATTCTCTACAAACAATAAAAAAGCTAAACTAAAAAAATAATAGAAATTAATTTAAGTGCTGTCTTACTTAAAGTTTATTATATTATTTATTTATTATATACTACTGTGCATATTAGTTTAGAAACGTCTCTTCATTTATAAGTAATTTATTTACTTCGGGATATATTAAAATTTGAACTACTTAGTCACTATATTTAATATAACTTCTGTTTATATATTCAAACGGCGATTATGTCATTGCGTGGATAGAGCGGAGGGTCGTTTGTATGGAGCTTCCGGAATCCTTTGTAAGTAATGAGCTGGTTATGGAGTCTAAGTCACGAGTCGTCGTGCTCTATCGAATAATAAAACACGTGTAAGATTAAGAGTCCAAAATTATTTTTGCAATATAGTAAACATTTGAGTGCGACACTCATTTATATATTTGTCGTTTCATAATTTTGTCATACGAGATTGGTCAATTTTCAAAAATTAATATTGTGTTCATAACAATATACGTTATTAAAAAGCAGTCTTTTTAAATTATTTAATAACTTAATTTAAACCTGGTTATGGGTTTAGGTGTAATACAAAACAAAGATTTGAATGGTGAGTGAGCCAGGTTTATATACATAAATGCGTTTGGTTGCAAAATATAATATGATTATGCGTATTTTTTTCTTGTTTTAATTAATAGGATTTTTTTTTAAATCATTTTATGTATGTTAATTATACTTTTACTTTGAGAAATATAAAAAAAATATTTTGAATAAGTTAGTTATAATCGAGAATGCAAGCTTGTTATGTAAAATATTTAAAAAAGGGATAGAAATATTAATTCGAGGGTTGTGCACCCTAATTTCATAACAGTGGGGATTGTGGGGCCAGTGACCATCACAACACGCTTTTGCAGAGAACATTGTTAATAGGTAGATATCCGACGTGATCGTATGTTACCCGTTTTAATAACAAAACAAAGTAAACGCTCATATCTATATAAATAAAATGATAGAGGTCTGCAGTTGTACGCGCATCACGGAAAAACTATTCTATAGATTTCAATGAAATTTTCTAAATTTTATTTCTTAGACACGGCTCTTGTCAAAAGAAAAAACTGATTGCAATATCTTCATTTAATAAAAAGTTATTAAAGTTTCAAGAAACAACGATTTGTATATGCACTGCGTGTTCAGTGATGTATGTTTAAACAAAGTATATTTTTGATGTTTTTTCCTTCCTACTTTGTTAATATATCAAACAACGCGGACGAAGTCGCGGGTATCAGCTAGTTTAAAATAAGAATATCTATTGAAAAGCTTGTATATAATTTCATATGTCAATGTTTTATAATATCTGTGTAATTAACATTTTTTTTTCTTTTCAGATTCGGGCAAAGCCCGGCCGCAGCGCGGCTAGTGTCATTTGACATTTGTTTTGTTTTGAGTGATAAGTGATCTTTAACCAGTGAAGTGTTAAGTGACTCTACCATGGCGATTATCACCGGATTCACGGTCCTCGTCGCGCTGTTCGCTATAGGTAAGCGAAATGTAGTTAAATAAACAAGTTTTTACCAGATTTCTCTCGACATAAAGTAATCTTTATAGCTCTCCGGTCCATAAACTATTTCTATGCAAGGCACCATAACGATGCGTCTCTCCATTTCTGGGAGAAACACATACATAAAAACACATTTCCTCGTAATATTGATATGGAGTAACAGATCACTTTTATATGCATTTATTTATAAAAGTCAATAAATAACAGATTGGAACGCAAAACTAAATTCGTATTGTACCGATTTATTGATTAATTGAATATACTCGGGTACCTTGAAATCATTCACATTGTATTTAGTTCTATAATTTAATTTATAAAAAACGTATAATTTAAAATAATGTTAAAATTATAGCGGATTTTTTATAGGTTAATTAATAAACGTATCATCACAAAATATATCTTATTTACATTATTACAAAACAAAATGAATGTGGGTATATCCACATTTGTTTGATAAAAATGTTCAAATATAAGTTATCATTGCCATACATGTTTGGTATATTTGATTTGTCATTTCCGTTATTCTTTTTATCCTCTTTTTCACATAAAATATAAAAAAAAAACATAATAAAAGTAATATTTAAGAGATTTTTTTGTCTAACTATGCATGTTTTGCATTTATTTTAAAACACACGTCCCGGCTTTGTAAGTAAAATAAGGATGTACATAAAACCATATAGATATATTTACTCTATATACAGAACCTCCAGAACCTCTAGACCCTTCTACATATACATTACTTTTATTCGACTGCCTCGTTGGTCTACTAGTGGCTTGATATAAGGCCGCAGACTCGATGGTCCTGGGTTCAATTCCCAGGTCGGGCCAATGGATGGTTATTGGGGTTTTCCGTCAGAAAATTCTCAGTAGCAGCACGGAGTCTGGAAGTTGGAAGTGTACACACTCCCGTGCCTCGGAAAGCACGTAAAGCCGTTGGTCCCGCGCCTAAACTCTTTCCGGTCGTGTCGGATTGCCGTCTCATCGGATTATGAGAGCTAAGGAAAAGATAGTGCACCTGTGTCTGCGCACACACTTGTGCACTATAATATCTCCTGCGTAGTTGGCTAATCTCTCTTGAGATTGGCCGCCGTGGCCGAAATCGGTCTGGAGGACCTTATATATATTCGACTGTTTAACGACTTCAGTCGTTATAATTTTCCACATATTTTACAATAACTTACTTACGTTACTTGGTGGTAGAGCTTTGTGCAAGCTCGTCTGGGTAGGTACCACCCACTCATCAGATATTCTACCGCAAAACAGCAGTACTTGTTATTGCTGTGTTCCGGTTTGAAGGGTGAGTGAGCCAGTGTAATTACAGGCACAAGGGACATAACATCTTAGTTCCCAAGGTTGGTGGCGCATTGGCGATGTAAGAGATGGTTAACAGCTCTTACAACGCCAATGTCTATGGGCGTTGGTGACTTACCATCAGGTGGCCCATATGCCCGTCCGCCTTCCTATGCAATAAAAAAAAAAAAAAACCGTCGTATTTCAGCCAATTTACAAAATCTCTAAACGTTCCTCAGAAATCACTTAGTCCAATGAGAACTGAATGAAAATCCGTTCAGTAACGTTTTTGATAAAAGCAAATGAAAAAAAAACATGCGTCACAAGAGGTCTGGGCTTCCAATCGATCAATACAGCGAATCATGTGAGACATAAAGGGAGAAAATATCGGCTCCCTTGTCTTAGCAGCTTTCTATTACCTAGAATAAATTGCTAAACAACTTGCGTTTTGTGATTTATAAATAATAGTACTAACAGTATTGTTTACTTCAAGTACAAGTTATACTTTACTATAATATGCTGGTTATATTATTGCTGTTCTAAGAGTAAATTGAACAAAATACTTTACCATCTATTTAATTTATCTAAATCCGTAAATTTTTATTTACATAATATAGTTCTCTCTTCTTATATTGTACTTGTACAAATTCGGGCAAATGCGGGTGATCTATATAAGTATGCATTTACAAAAGAAACGTAGTATAATATGTAGTATATCATTTGTCTGGTTTCCATAGTACGGGCTCTGCTTAGCTTGGGATCAGATGGCCGTGTGTGCATAATGTCCCAGAGTATTATTATCATTAAATAAGGGCCAAACTCTAGGAAGTAAAACGTGAAACTAATCAAGATAAACCAAAATTTGGTTTATCTTGATTAGTTAAATATTCAAAAACTATCCGTAATTCCGAAGGCCGTAACTATTTAAATTAATTTAAATGAGTCCAGTCCACTCGACGGGACTGGACAATTATAATAACATCTGCACTCAGCATCACTGTATCATAATATATTTTTTACTATTTCTTCGCGGAGATAAATATATAATGTTAAATGTAATCTGCATAAATATATACTTGCTAAAATATATATTTCATTAGACTAAGAAAAAAATCTTCTAAAGTAATGATTCAAAGCAAAAAATTACTAAACAAATTAATTCAATGGTTGATATGCTATGTATTTATCAAAAAATCTTTGATAAGTTGAAATCCTTTTACATAGGTAGGTATAACTTTTTTCAAATTTGATGTCACGTCGTGTGATTATCTGTCAGCTCTACCTAGACATATTATGAATCGGTATAAGAATATATAGATTGTATTGAAGTATTATTTTATATCCATACTATTTTTAATTTAATTTTGGCTTATTTATAATATACCTAAGTACTTCATAATGCTTTGGTAAAAATGCATTGATTATATTTTAAGTTTGTTAGTAATTCGTATAAAAGTATCTCTTAGCCTCTTATAATATATATAGAGGTCGATTTTATGTATATTTTTATAAATATATAGCAGACATAAACTCGTGGCCGAGGCCGTCAGGTTCGCGAATGTGTTTTAACGTAAATATACCGGAACTTTGGCCTTTCAGAGAATAGAATGCCGCAACCGACAGTGATATCCTATTGTTTCTGTCTGTTCGTTGTTATTAATTCTCACTTCAATATTGAATTGCTCATCATTATACATAGTTACGAAATAAAAACATATATTTTTTCGATTTTTTCGAAATTACAAAATTGGAAACAAAAACAAAAAGCAACAGTTGCAAACAATGTTTGTAAATATAGTCATTATATAATTGAGACGAGATATTAATCGCTGTACGATTGCTTTACGTATTCAAACAAAACTGACAACGGAGGCCACAATATGTTACCGAATGCTTACCACAATGTATTGGATTACTATGTCCATACAATGAGTAGATACTCGTGTTTTTGTTTACCGACAGATTTATTAATTAAACATCGGTGTCGTTAATATTTAAATTATATTCACAAATTCAAGTTCAACACGATCAAGATTAATGTAAACAAATGAACTAGATTTAAAATTTTGTCAGTTTTAATAATGTATACAATATATTTATACAATCGTTTTTTTTAATCCTTTGTTTCTTTTTTTCTTTTTAATTTACTTGGAAGGTATAGGGTGTATAATTTAGTAAGCCCTTTACAATATTTTTAATAAAATAATTTGATCATAGAGAGGTTTGCAAAGGTAGATTTGCGGTATTAAAAATCTTAATTAATGAAAGTTGACTATTAATATATTTTGATTTAATTAATTATGAGTTCATTCTATTATATTAAATTTCTATACAGATGTCACACCGCATACTGTAGCTTCCGTAGTTTTCTTTAACTTCAGACGAGTCACCTTCACCGTGTGATATACCATAACTTTTCGACGATTTTATTTGTATTTCATAAGAATAGTTGTTAAAAGCTTTAAACTTTTCTCATAATTTCGTTTCATTAATAGAACCAACTTGGTTTTGTTACTAAATTTTAGATCGTATTGTGATAGGAATTATATATATATTTTTAAGTTTATATATTACAGATAATTCGGATAATTGCTCTAAATATCTACTATACTAGTGTACCTAAGCTGATGAACCGCACGCATAACACGAATAAAAATAAGCATTAATATTTATGTAAGTGATTGTCGGCTTAACCTAAAAATGATATTAAGCGGGTCATTAGTTAAACAGTGTTATTGTATTGTAATCTTCTTTCGAACGTCAAATCAATGTTGACAGAAAGAACAAAATATATAAGGGGCCTAGCGAATAATGTTTATAAGAAAACCTTAGGTATATATATTTATTATTTGAGTTATTTAAAGCAAAATTATGTCGTTTAAGACCTTGGCTACATGGTTCGGAACTCTTTTAAAAAATCTACACAAAACAAAAGCACTCAGTTTGAGCATAGTTGCCATAAAAGTTTGCCCTAAAATAAAACATATTTTGTGTTGCGAGATGTTTAAAAGAGGAGATAAATATGGGAGATAACAATTTGGTAACCGTTGAACTAGGAATCTAGCGAGGTGAATGACCGTAACGTTCCATGCTCCTTGGAATTTAGCCATAAACTTACACGCACATGTAGCCTCTTTACAAAATTATGTAAATGCATGCTAAGTAAGTTCTAAACATCGATGATTGTATGGTGTTTTTTTAAGTGGTAATTATGAAATGAGATGACCCGATGATGATGGTTAGAATAATCTTAACTAAGTACTACTTCCCAAGATTGTGGGTTCAAACTCGGGCATGCACCCCTGAATTTTGTTTATAATTAATTTTGTACTCAATGAAGAAAAAAATTGTGGAAACCCGTGCCTTGATGAATCAAGAAAGTCTGATCATACAGCGTAGTGGAATAAGCTCCTAACCTGCTTCTCAAATTGAGCAGAGTATCAAACTTAGTAGTGTTACATTAGTCTAAGTAATAATATTTAATTAACATGTAATATACCAACAATCGATTTTTTTTTATTGACAACGCCAATAACGCAAAAAAGCCAAACAGCGTCTGCAATGGAATTCAAAACATTGAACGATATTATTTTTTCCCGTTGTATTTACTCAAAGCAAATGTGCGGTACATTCCACGTGCGATAAAGGAATTAAGTTATTTGTAACTTCATTACTACGTAGGTATATATAAATTAATATTATTAAATCTTCTTCATATTCCTTATGACTTCATTATTGTTTGTGTACAACGATATATTTAAATGACTGCCTCGTTAGTCTAGTGGCTAGGATTAAGGCCGCTAACTCGCAGGTTTTGGGTTCAATTCCCAGGTCGGGCTATTAAAATGTTATTGAGATTTTCTGTCGAAAATTCGTAGTAGCAGCCCGGAGTCTGGAAGTTGGAAGTGTGTACACTCCCGTGCCTCGGAAGCACGTAAAGCCGTTGGTCCCGCGCCTAAACTCTTTCCTGTCGTGTCGGATTGCCGTCCCATCGGGTTATGAGAGTTAGGGAATAGAGAGTGCACCTGTGTTGCGCACACTCTTGTGTAGTACAATATCTCCTGCGCAGTTGGTTGATCTCTCTTGAGATTGGCCGCCGTGGCTGAATCGGTCAAGAGGACGATTATTATTATATTTTATTACCTACAATCAAATACATATTTAATTTTTTAAATATATTTAAACTAGCTATATAACATTAATTTGTAGCGTTTATAACAATAATTATAAATACAGTTTATATAAAATAACTGTATTATAATACAGAAATTATATATAACTGTTGTATGAAAATACAGTAAGTATTCTCTAGGTACTCGTGCTTTATATAAGTTGTGTTTTTTTTTGCATTTGAATTTACATTTTTAAACATTATATTTCTGTACGAACCTTATGCGTTGTATTTAGGTTTATTTCTTACTATTTTGTTTAATTGGTAAAAATATAACAGCTATAGCTTAACGTGACTTTATCAAAAATTATTCATCCAAAAGAAAACAATGTATTTTTTACTTTTGCATGTCTGTCTCACTGAAACTGCTAAAATATTAAAAATTGAATAGCTGAATTATAAGTCTTTTCTTCATAAAAATGAAATTAAATGTTTTCTCATTTTAATTGTCCTTCGAGTGTAGCAAAACTTCGCCGGATAACCTTGGCATTATTATGTGAATATGTGAGCCCCACGCTCATTATATATATTTTTAAACCATTCCATTTGATAACAAAGAATAACAAAAAATATGAAAGGAAAAATTATAAATTAATATCCTTATCAAACATACAATACCGAACTTTATCAATTTAAATATTTTAATATAAGCAAAAATGAAGAATGCAAAGCTAATTTCCAGATCTGTTCCAATTATATTTTCTTATTTCGAAAATTAGCAGGTTGTCTCGCTCTTCTGTCGTCTCGTAGACAGTTAATATTTAATTCATACCCACATATATATTAAAGAAGGTCGCATCCACCTTTGGATTACTTGATTACATAATTTAGTTTTTTTTTAAAACGCGTTGCATGAAAATATTTTACTAAAACGATTCGTCGGTAGGTCGGTCTGTCGTTTTCGAAGTGAACAATAATAATAACTGTTAGTTATTAGCATACTAAAGTTCCGCCGGCTATTAACTTCTTTACTAGTTTCGCCCGCATTATTCAGCTTTATTTTGATTATATATTTATATAGATTAATTAAAAATTTGGAGGAAAACGTTGTATTTACCTACAACAACTCTTTACTTCGTATCCTTTTGCTCAGGATAAAGCAATCAACCTATACCGATGAATACTTCTTTTTCTTGCATAAAATATATATTATTAATATACAGTGATAATTAACTTGTTACAATTTATTACGTCTCTGTATAAAACAGAAATCTCTCACGAATGATAAAATACCGCGTGACCAGGTGGTAGAGCAGGTGTCGACTGTTAGTAGCGCCCACATTTATCGATTACAACATTGCTCCCAGATGTCTTAACTATTTAAGAAGAAAATCCAATATTTTACATTATAAAAAAACATAAATATGTGTATTATACATATAGTATTACATGATTTGGTTATACTATTTACATTAAATGTATTTACTGGTCTTATTCTTATAATATGTTAATGTTTTGATTCGTTTATATTGTTCAATAATGGTATGTTTTATTTTTATTTTATTAAAATCAAATGTTATGTCGAATGCATAAAAAATAAAAGTTTTAAAAAAAGAATGGAACACGTTCTGTGCCTTAATCATTTTCAAAGTAACGGCCTCGGGCCTCCGTTCGTGATTCCTATGCACATCTGTCAGCTAGTTGACCAATCACGAGCGCGGGCGGCATAACATCTGTCGCACATACTTGCCCGCAATTTTTTGCTTACTGACTTATCATTTTCGATATTCCAAGAGATGAACTGCTGTTTTGTTTAATTTAACATTCAAATATTAAAATTCTCGCTTTTGAAATGATACTTGATGTAGTGGTAGTCGCTGTTATCTATATCACATGTCAATTGTCAGTAGTTTAATTATCGGTTATTATGTATCCGTACTTAGTTTCACAGGAGGGTAGTGGTGTGTCTGTGGAAGCGTGACAATCCTTTTGAAGCGTGGTCAGTGAGCCGTAAATGATATCTCACTATCAGTCGTGACGCGAATCATGACGTAGAACGGTGCGCTTGCATCTGTCTTACTAATATAAGTGGGTTATCAGTAATAAATAAATTAAATCACTTATCTGTTTAGTCCAGAGTCCTCTGATCCTTATCAGCTAAAGAAAATATTTATTGCTTATCCGTATGATACATTTTATCACACCTCAACGACGATTACTAATGCTTAAAGGTCGTGGTTTTTAGTGTTTATTCAAAGTTTTGAATTAATTACTAGGATTAGTATAAATCTATATAATGTAATTCTTATTTTTATGTTAATTCTGGTTCTCAGGCTAGTGTTCTCAGGCTAGTAGCCAGTAATTATATTTTTTTGGAACGATCGATTTTTAAAATTTAATTACACTACTAATAATACTTATTTACAAAAGACAAAATAAAAGAAATATTTTGTTATTTTAAAATAATAGTCACACGCTCTCAACAATTTTATATCCCGCTTTCTAGTTCCACTTTCGCCTTACATAAAGCATCGCCAAGATAAGATGCTACGACTTGAACTTGATCTAAAGTTTCCAATTTCCATATGAAATAGATTCCAATGTTTGTGTGTAATTCATTCTTATTGTATTTTATATAATGGAGTGTAAATTAAATATTCGTAATATATATATTACCAAATAATCATTTGGCTACACTTATCCAATTGTTTATGACAGGATTCCTCAGACTTACTGGCCGCCATTCTGTCGCCAACTTTACTTGGGAAAGCCTTACTAGTAGGGGGATTGCCCATCGTTATTGTGGCGTTTACAGGCGTAACATTAATAAACGTTTACCGAATGATTCGTTTATTATAAGTATGTATTTTTCTTTATTTGAATTATCATTTTTTTTCTGGTAAATAATAAGTGAATCTTTGAAATCGGAAATCAATAAATAATATCTGCCCTATGTACTTGAAATAAATGAGATTTTTGCTGCTCCACAGTAAAATCTACATTTCGACTTCGAACAAATACGAATAGACTTACTAAACTGATTACATACATATTATATAAATATGAAAAATGCTTTCGAACAATATTGATTTGACTGTAGAAGTCTAGTTCCCAGCCAGAGTTATTCCTGTCGCATAAGGGCGAAACACCGAGGTCGTTTTGGTGTCATTCTAGGCTACATAAAAACTGGGTCGAGTCTTGTAAACTCGTGCGGGAGTGTTCTCGTAATGTACTTAGCTTGGCTTTGTTGCTGTCGAGACATGTTCAAAAAGTCCTGGACGAAGTATAAAAGCAATAAGTTTTGACATATGATTATTGTATCTGTGTCCAATTCCAAATTCATATATAAACGCAACATTACACAAGGTGACGGAGTCCCTACGTGACGAGGACCGGAAATACGTAACATAACTTACGACTAACACATGTGACCTATTTGTTTGTTTGAACCCGCCAATGTTAACATGATAGCAGTTGCAAAAAGTAATAGTTAAAAAAATATAATTACGATACAAAAATATAATTACAGGCACAAGGGATATAGCATCGTAGTTCCCAAGGGCAGAAGTGGCGCATGGGCGCTGTAAGCGATGGTTAACGTCTCTTACGATGTCAATGTCGATGGGCGTTGGTGACCACTTACCACCAGGTGGCCCATTTGCTCGTCCGCCTTCCTATGCAATAAAAAAAAACTTAAGGGTTAGGCGGTAAGGATATCCTTTATCTTCGTTGGTCCAGCGTTGATTTTATTGGTCTATGTTAATTCCTATTTTAAGTTTTATTTGTAACTTACAATAATATCAGTAACGTTTTGATTTCACAACGTTTCTCGCAATAAAATATTTTGTCAATACGAAGATCAGATTTTATTGTTGTTTGTTGTAGAACATTGTTTTTTTTTCGAAAACGATACTTAAATATTATCATGTTTTCTTTGTATTTTTATAAACTTATCATCAACACGAACATTCCGTGGACATTTTTAAGTACATAAAAGTAATGAGATAAGATTCGATATTGAATTTACGTGAACAATCGACAGCCACCGTATTCTAAGTATCTGTACGTAAAAATCAACAAGGAACAAAATACATTCACATATTCCCTGCGACGTTCTGATTATATTATGTAATATGTCTTTATTTATAACAAAACATTGCATAATTATATAAACAGATTATTTTTTATACATTTATTTGAAGAAATAAAAACATACAATAAGAATAAAAAACTCGTCTAGGTAGTATAGATGCATAGACGTAAGGAGTACCTATTTTTTCCAGACTGCTTAGGTTACTATCGAAGATTATATCGATTAAGGGTTGTTCGTAAATTAACTTCAATAGTAAAAAAAATAATTATATGTTTAATTTTTTTATCACACATTATTCACATTTTTTATTTTTTATAGATTATTCAGCGCAAAAGATATTAACGTATATATGCGATAAATAAAAATGGACACTGTATGTGACTGTAGTGCTATGCAACTAAAAGAAAATAATATTACTACCTATATGAAAATGAATAAAAATAAAGAAAGAAAATAAAATTAAGTATGTAGTTACTTTTTTTTACGGAACAATATTTAAGACATTTATTTACAAGTTTAAATATTAATTAGGCGTAAAAAAACGTCACCTATCTTCGTATAATGTTTATGGTTAGATTAATTATATTATAATAATAATTATATAATTAATCTATATAACATCCGTGTGCTCTTGATATTTATTCGATATTTCTATTATTATTAATATAATAATAAAACTTATCTTTAATTACTAAATTATTTATTCATCAAACAATTCATTCAGAGTTTTAGCTAATTAATTAAACTAATGATTGTCATGTCAATTGAAGACCAAAGTTATCTTTTTCCTCCTGCAAATGTCAATATACTGTTATTAACTTATTATATAATAGGTTATCTATACTTATATTATAAAGAGGAAAGATTTGATTTTTTTGTTTGTTTGTTACGATTTCACTCAAAAACTACTAGGTACATAGAGTTCGTTCGTTCTGTAGTAGTTCTACAGAACGAACAGTAGTCCTACGTTTAGTCTATTACCAAATACTAATCTACGTTAAATAATAGTTTTTAAATTTTCGCTGCCGAAGTCGCAGGCAAAGCGATTGTAACGCAACGCAACGCAAATATGTACAGTTATTTATTCATACTTAAAACAAATATCTTTCGTTTACATTTTATTAGAACAATAGTTTGTGATATATTCTGAGTTTGCTTTTTATTTCACAGGAGCAGTGCGATGCGAGGACGAGACCATCGGTCCTATATTCATGAAGGAACCCCCGAACCGAGTTGACTTTAGCAACACGACTGGAGCCGTTGTAGAATGCGCCGCCCGTGGATCCCCTACCCCTGATGTTATTTGGGTACGAGCTGATGGAACCGCTGTTGGTGACGTTCCTGGATTGCGACAGGTAAACACTCTCTCTTTTTAAACAATAATAAAGCAATTAATGGCGAGAGAAATAAAACAAAAATCATTCATCAATCTATCAGTATTAGTAATTTCTAAATCCATCATATCTATTGTAAGTGTAAGTGCCGCAGACATCTGACCATAAAATTGTATACATTGAATGACTGGTCCTCGAGTCATCGAGAACATCAAATTTGAGAGAGGCGCAAAAAGCTGTCAAGCGAACTGTTATGACTATCTAACTAAAAAGCTATATATACGAAACTTTAGAACTAAATAAGACAGCCAATTGATTGACTCGCATATAATAGATTGAAGATTCATTTGTGTAGGGAATTGTGTAAGTAAATAAAGGGTGCATTTCCTATGTATAAAAAAAGATGTGGGCTACTTCATGCGACCTAACTATTACGGGTGATTAAAGCTACACACAATCGCTTTCTAGTTCATACGCGTACAGCCTTAACTCATACAGGCGTACCCTGATCTGTGCTTCACTGCGATATATCCATCGTTATAAAATTATTTTGAAACAAATTACGATATTATTGTTAGAAATGTGCCAATCATTTAAAAAGTACTATCAATATATTTTAAAGGGTAGTATTGACAGTCCGCCACAAGGCTACGTGAGAGTGAGGTCTATACTCTATATCTTATATCTTTAAATGAGCAATTCTTGTATATATATATATAATCTGAATCTCGGAAACGGCTCCAACGATTTTCATGAAATTTAGTATGCTGGCGGTTTCGGTTGCGATAAATCGATCTAGCTAGGTTTCATTTTTAGAAAATGTCATTTTCTTCGTATTTTCAATAATCAACTTTATCGATAATAATCAATAACTCTTCCTGACATCTATTGGCGAGTATTTTTTTAATTGAGAGCAACTACACAACAACACTAAAGCTACTCCAGTAGATGGCGTTGTATAATTTCGAAAAAACACAATTTACCAATAAAAAAATACCGAGCAAAGCTCGGTCATCCAGGTATAGACAATTAATGCGTAAATTAAATCGTATCGCAAAATAAATAAAGACAAATAGTAGCAATAATACAATTATGTATAAAATACGTACTCTTTAATATAGTCAGATTTATCAGAAGTGCTTACATATTATAATACATATTAATATATTATAGTTATTTTACTAAATTAACCGTATGAGCAAAGAACAAGGATCGTACAAATGAGTCTGTTATCGATAGAGATATTTTACACATAAGTATAAATTATGTATTACCGTTAGTTTTATTATCGTACTCTTCAAATAATGCTTAATATTTAATAATCAATCTTCTATAAATTAATATATTATATTTTTTTATATATGCGTAAAGGCTAAAATACATTCGGATTTTCGCACGAGCTGGGTTTTTGTCTTCGAGAGTTCTCGTAAAAACGCGAACAACGAAAATGTTCTCAATGAAAACAATTGAAACGTTATTATTATTAGTAATAAACAAAATAAGTTATTATTATAAGTTGCACATCAGCGATGATGTGTTAGACATGGTGTCGCGGGCAGCAAACAAAATATTTAGGTAATGATTTCTTAGTTTTCGAGATTGTTAAAACGTATATGAAACAACTATGAAAGGATTTATCGAACTGTTTAGTAAAAACTTTTGAAATTTTGAATAGTTTACAATACAGTACAGTCTGTGAATGTCCCAATGCTGCGATAAGGTCTCTTCTCCTCTTATTAAGAAGAAGGTGGTGGAATACACGTGCCAAAGAATAGTTTAAAATAAATTAACATAAAGTAGGCCAACCACATAAACCCAGCCGCAGGTTGAGTACCGCTGATATAAAGTATAAATATTAAACAAATCTAGATTCATACTAAAGCAAACATCACATGCGTTAGAGTATCCCAAGTATAATATTAATAGAATTATCTTTTATCGTGGCAGGTTCTCCCGAATGGAAATTTGGTGTTCCCACCCTTCCGAGCGGAAGATTACCGGCAGGAAGTACACGCTCAGGTTTATGCTTGTCTCGCAACGAATCCTGTTGGAAGTATTCACTCGAGAGACGTCAACGTACGAGCTGGTAAGTTTAAAGAAATTCGTCAATGATTAAATTCTTAATTAAGTTTCTATTCATTTAACCAATGTATGAGAATGAAAGTTAAAATTTCATTCAAATTAATTTGGTCGATAATTTCTACGCTCATGTGACGGTAACTATTGAACCGATTTATTTCTTAATTTGATTTTCGTACACAGAGCTATATTTTAACATAAAATTCATAATAAGATCATAGATTTTACTCGGTGGTAGAGCTTTGTGCATGCTCGTCTGGGTGGGTACCACCCACTCATCAGATATTCTAGAAGAGTGTCTAGTTTGAAGAACGAGTGAGCCAGTGTAATTACAGGCACAAGGGACATAACATCTTAGCTCCCATGGTTAATGGCGATGTAAGTGATGGTTAACATCTCTTACAATGCCAATGTCTATGGGCGTTGGTGACTACTTAGCATCAGGTGGCCCATATGCTACCGTCCACCTATAACCACTATTGGTTATGCTATCATCAACGTAAACGCTTTTGTTTACATTACATTTTCATTGACTGCATTGTTGATTAATGATGTCGATTCGTTTTGGAAAACAAGCAGTAGTAACGTAAACGGGAGCGTTTGTGTTGTGCCTTTATTTGTAAAGTTTAAGAGCGACTATTAAATTATTGTATTTTAAATTACAATTATCTAATTAATTTATTGTAAGACTGTAACTTTATCTTATGATCTTACAAATTTAATGTACAACAATAGCTATTTGCCATACAATACGTATATAAATATTTATACATATTTAAAAACTTGAAAAAGGTATAAAATCATTAATAACATTTAATGGTTTAAATTTTAAATTTGGCCAAAAAGTTATAAGTTAGAAACACTACAATTCATGTCAAAAAAATATCTATTATTATTTCATGGTGAGTGTTCATATATTACCTTCTTGCCTTAAACGTTAAAAATACTAATAAATAATAGTTTTTCGTCTAAACGACAGTCATGCTCCACTTCACTATTTGACTTATGACCCTGGTTCGTTCGACACAATAATACTGACAGCTACCGGCTGTCATGTCTATAACACTCAACATATTCAACAAGATAATGTTAATCATTTTACTTTGATGGATTTAATATTGATCGAAATGAATTATTATTTTTAATTACATTCCTAAACGATACAAGGTATTATGTTAACTATAAAAAAATGATTTATATTTGATAACATTAACATCAATGTTTTATATTCGTAAAATAGATACCTATAGTTTTTAATGTTTACTGGTTAACTATGTGTCACGATTAATATAGGGCAAAGCCCTTAAAGCGCCTTTTCATGACTAATAACGCTGTAGGGTCAATTGGATAAATAACCAGGGACGATTGAGTAGTCAATTTGTCAGATGTTCGTTCCGTCCGTACTCTCTAACTGTAACATAATTTGATAACCTCATCTAATGGTGAGGCTTTTTATGAGAGTTCAAGATACGAACTGAATAAATTTTGATTAAGTCCTTTGAAAGTTATGAGACGCTCAATGTAAAGCCTCTGCTGCTGCAAGCGCTGCACACTGCATAGACAATAAGTTTTTTTTTTATCATTAATTATCTGTGGTAGATAATGATTAATGAATGATTTTACTTTACAATTTATTGAGTATATATATAAATTTGCTCGCTTAATATTTGTATTGTAGGTAGATTCATGATTACAATGTCAATTAAGTTTTATTTTTTGTACATTATATGTCGCTCTGGAATTTTACACATTTACTTATATGTATATGTGTTTAACAAAAAATATAAATTGTATCTTTTGTTAATTTTTGTAACGTGTTCGTGTTTATGTGTGGGCGTGTTGAATTAAATTGAAATTTAAAATTGTAAGCGCAGCAAAAAGGTCGTCTACACGCCTCTGTCATCGATCGGCTGGGTGTGTGTTGACTACATTAAAAAACAATAATACTATAGTTCGTCTAATCGTAAAACGTAAAAATATGAATATATTGTATTGTTTTGTTATATTAATCAATACTAACTTTCGCGCAAAAATCATAAGCATCGAAATATATAACTGTACAATTTTTGATGCACAACTCTAAAGAATTGAAATCAATACTTCAAATGTTCGACAAGTAATTAGTAATATTTTATAATCATGTAATTATTTAAAAAAAATAAACGTTGTCTGTTTATCTATGGAAAGTCTAAGGTCAAAAACGTTATTACAAGTTGTATATTTTGCTAGCAATACTGAAGCAAAATTTTACGTTTCAAAATTGTATTACAGGATGATATAATAAATATAAAAAAATAACAATAATTTTGGTGTTGTTGTCTTTGGATACATTACATCTCTCTCTCTCTCTAAAATTTCAATGTACGACGACGACTTCATACTTCGGGAGAAAATATTTAAAAAAGTCTTTTTTTTTTATATTATTAATAAAGAATCTTAAGTCTCGGTTTATATATATACCTTATGTAATACGGAATTAGTCGATGTGACTGTAGATGGCTTTAGATAAATATCAACAACATTTATTAGGTTTAAAGATCGATCTCATATCATCTTATTCTTAGTT
This sequence comes from Nymphalis c-album, assembly GCA_963151315.1. NCBI lineage: Eukaryota > Metazoa > Arthropoda > Insecta > Lepidoptera > Nymphalidae > Nymphalis > Nymphalis c-album. Next base: position 10,253,110 of record OY720595.1, read on the forward strand.
TGACTTTTAGTGACCGTAATATCAAACAATTAATCTCAAATATTTTATTATTAATATATAGTTTTGATATACAACTAGTTTTTTCCTTTATTAAATTTAATTATAATACATTTTATCCGTGAAGTATGCACATTATCGTGCTTATTGTCGCCAAATTCTTTGTAAAATTCATAGACAAATGAAGCTGATACAGAGTTTTTTTTTTACAACACGAACCATTGCATTTGATTTATTTTATTTTTAAGGAGAGTTATGGCAAAAGCCTGCTATTTGAAATTAATTATTAAATACTGAAGCAAAATTTTACGTTTCAAAATTGTATTACAGGATGATATAATAAATATAAAAAAATAACAATAATTTTGGTGTTGTTGTCTTTGGATACATTACATCTCTCTCTCTCTCTAAAATTTCAATGTACGACGACGACTTTATACTTCGGGAGAAAATATTTAAAAAAGTCTTTTTTTTTTAAATTATTAATAAAGAATCTTAAGTCTCGGTTTATATATATACCTTATGTAATACGGAATTAGTCGATGTGACTGTAGATGGCTTTAGATAAATATCAACAACATTTATTAGGTTTAAAGATCGATCTCATATCATCTTATTCTTAGTTTGACTTTTAGTGACCGTAATATCAAACAATTAATCTCAAATATTTTATTATTAATATATAGTTTTGATATACAACTAGTTTTTTCCTTTATTAAATTTAATTATAATACATTTTATCCGTGAAGTATGCACATTATCGTGCTTATTGTCGCCAAATTCTTTGTAAAACTCATAGACAAATGAAGCTGATACAGTTTTTTTTTTTACAACACGAACCATTGCATTTGATTTATTTTATTTTTAAGGAGAGTTATGGCAAAAGCCTGCTATTTGAAATTAATTATTAAATTAAAAGTACTACAATATTATAAATTCTGAAGCTCCTAGGAATTAGATTTGAGTTAACACAGTTATTAATAAAACATCTTTCAATGTTCCCTCGATTGAATTAGTGGTCGCCCAGCAATACGATACCGACGTTAACAAGGAGTATGTGATAATGGGGAACAGCATTATACTAAAATGTCAGGTCCCATCGTTCGTCGCGGATTTTATAGAAGTTCTATCATGGCATACAGATGAAAATGAAGATTTCTACCCTGGAGAAAATTATGGTTAATCCGAATTAAAATTTCAAACTTCTAAATCCTTCCATTCCTCCCATTCCAATAATAATAATAATTGAGAGAGAAAGATATTCACAGTTGTCCAGCAGCAGTATGAATCTGAAGTTAATAACGAATACGTAATCCGGGGAAACTCAGCCATACTTAAATGTTCTATACCTTCATTTGTCGCCGATTTTGTAAATGTTATATCATGGCACGACGAAGCCGGAAATTCATTTAATTTGAATGGCAGCATGGCGGGAGAGGGTAATTCGTCTCAAGAAAAATAAACTCCCGATCCTCTTACCAAAGTTCCTTTCAAAAAATCTAAATACTCCAATACATTACAGTTGTTACACAGTATTACGAGGCGGAAGTAGTGTCTGAATATGTTATAAGAGGGAATACCGCTGTATTAAAATGCAACATACCCTCGTTTGTTGCCGACTTTGTTAAAGTAGAAGCTTGGGTTGACTCCGACGCCGGTGAATACTTGCTAACTGATGACATCGGTAGGATAATTATATTGTTTAAGAAACACCAATTCCAGAATTTTCCAGTAACCCTTTTCCACGACCCAATAACCAACCCTGTAAATAATTATTACGACGGCAATTAAGCGAACAACAATGTTTCAGTCGTCAATCAGTTTTATGAAGCAGAGATTCTAACAGAATATGTTATACGCGGAAACGCTGCTGTTTTGAAATGTTCCATTCCTTCGTTTGTCGCGGATTTTGTAAAAGTAGAAGCTTGGATTGACGAAGAAGGAACCGTGATTACCGATTCCGAAGACTTCGGTAAACTAGCATCAACACAACTAGCGTCCATTATTAAGTGTCACTCCCGTCACCTCCATTTACTTATCCATTTCGAACTCTAATTGTTATTCTTTAGTTGTGTCTCAGTATTACGTGACTGAAGCCGAAAATGAGTACGTGATTAGAGGAAACGCTGCTATTGTTCGCTGCAAGATCCCTTCCTTCGTTAGCGATTTCGTTCACGTGGATTCGTGGCTTATGGACGATGGAGAAATACTTACAATAAATAATACTAATACATCTGAGGGTATATATTTTAAAAACGAAAATTAACGTCTATTCTATCTCCACATTCCATTCCAAATTTCCAAACCTTGTCATCAATTTTAATCTCTTTTGAATAGTGGTATCACAGCCATACGAAGCTGAAGCTGACAACGAGTATGTTATTCGGGGAAATGCAGCTATAATGAAATGTGAATTACCAAGTTTTGTATCGGATTTTGTATTTGTTGAAATGTGGACCGATAGTGATGGTGGAACTTACTACCCGGGAAGTAGCGAGGGTAACTTTGCCTGAATACCATATGCCCAAATCCTAAATATCCTAACTTTGATCAATTTGTAACAGCGGTGCTTCAAGTATACGAGGCTAGAGTCAACGATGAATTCGTTATGAGAGGGAATACAGCAATTCTGAAATGTATCGTGCCATCTTTCGTAGCTGACTTCGTTAATGTCATGGCATGGCTAATGGACAATGAAACAATTGTATCCGATGAAAATACAAATATCGACCCTGGTAGTAGATAAATAATGTATATTTAATTATATTTATCCTAATTCCCATCTTGAATATATTAGTCATCTTTTTATCAAGGCTATCATAAATTATTCACAGTTGTACATCAAAACTATGAACCACGCGTCATAGACGAAGATGTTCTTCGCGGGAACTCTGCTATAGTCAAATGTCTCATACCGTCATTTGTAGCGGATTACGTACACGTAGTTGAATGGGTTACGGACGAAGAGTCCCTCTCTGCATTTTCGTTGAATGACTCCGAAGGCAATTATGGTAATCGAGATCGCCTGTGTGACCTCAATTGTTCCTATCCGCTCTCCACTAAATCCTCGGCCTAATTTTTAATTATAGTACGTTTTAGTTGTAACCTCTTTTTTTTAAATATTTCAGCTGTAAATCAATTCTACGAATCTCAAGTTTACGATATTTACGTAATTCGAGGTAATGCAGCAGTTTTCAAATGTCACATCCCATCGTTCGTTACTGATCACGTACATGTTATTTCTTGGCATGATAGTGAAGGTGGAGAATTCTTGACCAATGAAAATTACGGTACAATAACTAAAACTGACTACAAATGTATCCCTTGTCATCCCTATCCAATCAAAAAGTCAAATTTAAATATTCGTAACAATTATGTTTTTCGAAATTTCAGTCGTATCACAGGCATATACTGTTCATTTAGTAGAAGAGAATGTTTTACGAGGAAATGCTGCAATTATAAAATGCTTAATCCCGAGTTTTGTTACGGAGTACGTTTACGTTGCTTCGTGGATAATCTTAGAGGGAAATGACGAAATAGAAATTCAATTTAACGATACAGCTAACAACTCGGGTATCTTGTTATTTCGACATTACATTCCTTATCTATTCCATTGTTTCATCCAATCTCAATCCTAATACTTCTCCAAATCTAGTATTAAAATTGCAATATTACTTGCAGTCGTTACACAAGCGTATACCGTCAACTTAATGGAAGAAAGTGTTCTGCGTGGCAATTCAGCTATACTGAAATGTCATATTTCAACCTTCGTTACTGAATATGTCAGCGTATCGTCTTGGATTATTTCGGAAGCTGAAACAGATGTATTAGAAATTAAAGCAGAGTCGAACGATTTGGGTATTATTTCTGTTGAGGGTATTCCATCATTGTCCTGTTCCTCTTTCCTATTTCAGTCGTTTCGCAAGCATACACTGTAAATTTGATGGAGGAAAATGTCTTACGTGGAAATACTGCAATCGTCAAATGCCATATACCAAGCTTTGTCTCTGAGTACGTAACTGTCTCATCGTGGATTATATCCGAAGGAGACATCGAAGAGAAAGAAATTAATGGCACTGTCTATGAATACTTGGGTATATTAAGAAGTCTTTAGGTTTCTATTCTCCAATCCTACCCATGTAGCATTTAGATTACCTTAATCATTAACGTAGGGCGCTACGGTCTTTATAGCTAGCTATATTTTTCAGTTGCTTCTCAATCTTACACTGTCAATCTATGGGAGGAAAATGTTTTACGAGGCAATTCTGCAATACTAAAATGCCATATTCCAAGTTTTGTTACTGAGTATGTCACAATCACTTCCTGGATAATTTTTGAAGGGGACAATGAAGAAATGAATATGAACATAAATTCTAATTTCAGTTTGGGTAAAACATATGAAATAGCTTATCGATTTTATATAATATTTATATCCTTTATCCCTCACATTTTCATGTCAAAAACTATTTGCGCCACCTAGGAAGTAATAAAATCTCTGAGTTCAATATTTCAACGATATTTTTTTCTCAACACCTCCATTCCAGTCGTATCTCAAGCTTACGACGTGAAGTTTTGGGAAGAGTACGTCCTGCGTGGAAACGCTGCTATATTGAAATGTCAAATACCTAGCTTTGTCTCAGAATATGTGTCAGTGGCATCGTGGATAATATCCGAAGACTCTATTGAAAACGAAATAAAATCTGACAATTCTTCAGACATAGGTATTTCGATAGTCCCCTTAAGTTTATCTAAATGCTACCAGTTATTTTCCTTAATTTCCCTCAATCCTTTACTCACAACCCACACACAGGGAACAACAACAAATATGGAAATAGCAAAAATTACAAAAAAAAACATACAACATTAAATTGTATTAAGCAAATACTTCTTTGGCAATAATGCCCGTGCATCTTTTTACATTAGGTCATATTGTTTCAGTGGTTTCACAAGCGTATGCTGTTAATCTAATGGAAGAATATGTCCTTAGAGGAAATGCTGCTATTTTAAAATGCCATATACCAAGCTTTGTATCGGAGTACGTCTATGTCGTGTCTTGGATTATCAGTGAAGTAGAAGAAGAGGTTGAGATTAAGCTCGAGTCAGATAATAACAATTCAGATGGTATGAGTTCTCCGATGTGTCATTAACTGTTTCTTCGTATGCCTATGCGTGCTTTTTATTGCTTAGTTGTTTAGGGCGTTGTAAACATCGTCGAACTACCTGACTCCATAGACCTCACGGTCTACCCTGATCCCTATTCCTCCTTCCTTAGTATAATGCATGTATAAATAAAATTTATAAGTAAATCACAACCTTATGTTGTGTTGATGAAACAAATGAAATTAGTATTTTTATTTAAAAACAAATGACTACAATGTTTTTTAATATTTCAGACGGAAAATATTTAGTACTACCATCTGGTGAATTGCATATTCGTGATGTTGGACCTGAGGACGGATACAAATCATACCAATGTAGGACTAAACATAGACTGACTGGAGAAACTAGATTATCTGCAACTAAAGGACGCCTCGTTATCACTGGTACGTAAAAAATATTTTTGTACATTATTAAACCATATTGCGCTGTTAGTTCATGTCGTAATGTTTTTGTTTAGGTACTTTTTTATTTAAATAAAATTTAAAAGTAATTTAAAATATTTTGTTTTTGATATTATTTCATGAATTAATTGCGCTATTATATTGAGTTCCAACAGCGAAAAGTAACTTTTATTTAGTAACTGATATTGATGGATATATATTGTTATAACAATAAAATATATGCATGCCATACTTCAAATTATGTATATGGGTACTCTTGATTCGTGTAGAAGAATATAAGACTATTATAATATTAGAATTTCAGTATTTTTCACTGTCGGAACGTTTTTTTTATTTACATAATATTATGGAAATTACACTTAACAAAATATTTTCACTTTTCGATTATAATTAATATTAAGTAAATATTATGTCTGAAATGGTTTTTAATTAAATAAGCCTAAAAGAACAAAACAAAACAAAAATACTATGGTTGAAAATATTTTGTTACTTTTTTATCAAACATTGTTATTTCTACAGAATTATCATCTCTTACAATGAACAAAGAAAAATCTATATTTAAGATAAATTTTATATAAATTAATTACTCTCAATTAACAACAAACCAGAAAAAGATGATAATTCATTAAAATAATTATTGCAATAAATAAATTTGTAAATATAATGGAGTAATTTATATTTACAAAGTTAATTTGAAACAAAACCTTGCCTGAATGTTGGGATAGGGTACCCTGCAGAGCCTTTAACCGCGCTCGTTAACTTTATAAATACTGACATAATTAGAGAAATGTAGGGGTTTGTCAGGGGCGTATTTTGATCTGTTTGATTTTGTCGCTGTCGATGTCCAATCTTCGTAAACCCGCCTTCTCCCAACATGCGCAGAGCCGGTGGGCCGAGTGCCTCCCAAGTTTCCTAGCTCGCAGACGACAAGTGGTTTCCAGTTCAAAGAGACCGTCAGTCTTGCTGTACTGTGTCCAGCACAGTCCTACCCATCACCTACATACCGGTAAGATGATGCTTGAAATTAAAGGACTTATGCGTCATTTCTCAGAGCCGATAGGGCGAGTGCCTCCTAAGTTTTCTTCAACGCAAGTGGGTGCGATGTTCGTAACGAAGTTGGATTTGACATTTACCTTACAATGTCCAGCTCAGGCTTTCCCTGTCCCCGTGTTCAGGTAACTTCTGTAAATATATTTAGTTCCGTTATTACATCTATTATAAATAAATTGTAGAACCAGTTGGACGCGTCTCTCCTAAGTTCGCTACAGTTTTAACTGGCACAATGTTTGAAGTTAGGAAAACTGACAGTTACGCACTGCAGTGTCCTGCTCAGGCGTTCCCGACCCCATTATTCAGGTAAAATACAAATCTTCAAACATTTGTATTATAATTACTTTCTATAGAACCCGTCGGACGTGTACCGCCAAAATTTGCATCTGTTGTTATGGGTACGATGATCGGAGTAAGGAAAAATTATTCGTTTGCATTACAATGCCCCGCACAAGCATTTCCAGTCCCAATTTTCAGGTATTTATTGTGAATTACTATTTCCATGTTAGTCATATTATTTAAATCTATATAACACTTCGGTTATATTTTGCTTCAGAACCTATGGGAAAAGTCTCTCCAAAATTTCCGACTTTAGAAAAAAGTAGACTTTTTAATTATGACACTGCTCAAAGCATGTCGCTTCTTTGTCCCGCTCAAGCATTTCCTGCCCCAATGTTTAGGTAAGATTTGAAGTATATTTTAAATTATGGTTTCTGGTAAGTGTGAATTGAACGTCGAATCCTCATATTTATTTTATTTCTGTTAAATTAACAGAGCCTATGGGCAAAGTGTCACCGAAGTTTCCAACTATGGAAACAGGACGCAGTTTTACTTTTTCTTCAAATACCTGTGTGACTCTACTTTGTCCGGCCCAAGCCTTTCCAACTCCACTATTCAGGTATTTTATTTATAATTTCATAACATTATGCCCGTAGAGCCAGTTGGGCGTGTTTCACCTAAATTTCCTTCGATGGATAGCTCAAGAAGCTTTAGTGCGATGTTAAACAACAGCCTGACAATTTTATGTCCAGCCCAAGCGTTCCCAGTCCCACTATTCAGGTAAATTTAAATGACTGTTCAAATGACTTTATTTATTAATTTATTCATAGAACCTGTGGGTCGCGTTTCGCCTAAATTTACAACTACTGATAAAAGTCGAGCATTTGATGCAAACGAACGAGAAAATATCACAATTTTGTGCCCCGCCCAAGCTTTTCCTGCCCCGGCTTTCAGGTATATTATTACTTAATATACGTTTTGACGGATATATTCATTCTACTTAGAGCCAATGAGCAGCGCCGCACCAAAACTGGCGTCGAAAATGATTGATATAACAGAGGCTATGGTTAATCAAACATGTTCGTTGCTTTGTGTATCGCAAGGCTTTCCTGTCCCAATATTCAGGTAAAAGCATTCATATAAATACTTTAAGTAATTAATGTTAATTAATGAGATTGGTATGTTTGTGTAGAACCTGTAGGCAGAGTTCCACCGAAGTTTCCAACAATGGACAATAGTAGAGGCTTTGGTACCCTTATTAATTCAAGCGTGACATTGTTGTGTCCCGCTCAAGCATTCCCAGTTCCTTTGTCAAGGTAATTTGTTATTAAAAGTCGTTATTTTCTTCTAGAGCCAATTAATAGTGCCCCACCGAAAGTTCCAACTAAAACAATAGAATTCTTGGAATTCGCTATGAGATCCAGCGTTACGTTGCTTTGTTTGGCCCAGGCGTATCCCGTCCCTATATTCCGGTGAGTCGTACAAAAAAATACGTTCGAGAGATAATAAAACCCTCGCATTGTTCATATATATATATATATATAGCTAGGAATAATAATAGATGTGTTTTGAAAAAATCAGAAAATAAAAAAAAAGTATTATTCATTTTTAGAACCTATTGGCTCCAAGAGTCCTTCGTTCTCAAGTGGTTCAAAGTTAGCCTGGTTTGAAATATCTAACTCGCAAGGCTTTGCTCTTTTATGCCCAGCGCAAGGGTTTCCTGTACCGGTTTTTAGGTGAGAACTAATGAACTTTGTTTTCCGTACATTTTCAGAGCCCATCGTATCAAAACCCCCGACTTTGTCCAGCGATGATAAATTTGCGTGGTTTATTCATAGACCTATAGGAAATGACTTGGCTTTAATATGTCGGGCGCAGGGATATCCTATACCTATATACAGGTATTTTGTTGTTATTTTTCTTTTTATGTATTGTATCCCTATATTCTCAATTTTAGAACCCATCGGATCTAAATCGCCCACTTTTTCGACCGATGACAAATTGTCTTGGTATTTAAGAACGGTCAATCAGAGTCTAAATCTTTTGTGTTTGGCCCAGGCGTTTCCAGTCCCGGTTTTCAGGTGATTAAATAAAATAATTTATTTTTAATTATAGAACCCGTTGGCTCTAAATCCCCTACATTCTCTAATGACGTCCAATTTTCTGGAATAACTCGTAAAACTGGTCAAGATTTTGCGCTTTTATGCCAAGCCCAAGCCTTTCCTGTTCCGTTATTCAGGTAAGATTTTAAGTAATCTTTATATGACTACTCAAATCACATAATCGTTGATACAGAACCGATAGGATCAAAGGCGCCGTCGTTTTCTCTGGAATTTAAAAGTACAACGCTAACAAAAATATCTGGGCAAGCAATTGTTTTACTGTGTCAGGCTCAGTCACATCCTCCTCCGTTATTCAAGTGAGTGATTCTTAATATTTTTACTCCTTTTTTATATTCAGAGCCAGTATCGGCCAGAGCGCCCACTTTTCCTACTTCCGCGTCGTCCTACAATTATAATATTGAAGCACACTCTGGGGGTTCTGTGCTATGTCAGGCACAAGGGTATCCACAACCAATGTTCAGGTGGGTTTGCTACTCAATATATCTTGTTATTGAATACTTTTAGAACCTATCGGCGCAAAGGCTCCTTCTTTTTCTACCGATTCCAAAGGCAGTATATTTATCCGAGAAACAGGGTACAGCTTTGCGTTACTTTGTCAAGCCCAAGCGTCACCGATTCCCATATTTAGGTAAGTTAGAAAAAAATCAATAGTGTTTTCCTTCTACAGAACCCGTTGGTTCAAAACCGCCGACCTTCCCCAATGATTTAACTTCTTCAGCTGTAACGAGACATAAGGATCAAAGTTTTTCAATGACGTGTCAAGCGCAGGCATTCCCTTTACCGATTTTCAGGCAAGTGTTGCATTAATTAAAAGAATCTTAAACGTAAATATACAACTAGTATAAAGCTTCGATGTTATGATTTATTGCTATCTGATATTTTGTTCTGATTAAACATCGTCTCAACTCACATTTTTTGTTTTTGTATTTTGTCGATAGATGTCGAAGTTCCAGAGGCTTACATGTTTTATAGCTTATCATAGATGATTCTTTCCTACAGAGCCCGTTGGATCAAAGGCTCCATCTTTTTCATCCGAGTCTGCTCTTTCATCTCTTAACAGACATGAAAATCAAAGTTTTGCACTTCTTTGTCAAGCTCAAGCTTTTCCTGTACCGATATTCAGGCAAGTTATCTATTTTTCAAGATTTCGATATATAAACGCGTAAACATTTTATAGAACCAGTTGGTGCTAAGTCTCCAACGTTTTCATCTGAATCTATGGGAAGCATTTTTAGAAAGCGCATTGGACAAGACTTCGCTCTTCTTTGTCAGGCTCAAAGTTACCCTGCCCCAGTTTTCAGGCAAGTGAAAACATTTTTGGATCATATGTAATATTTTTTTCAAACTGCAGAACCAGTCGGCTCCAAAGGACCCACTTTTTCGACGGACTCTCGTAGTAGTACTTTCATACGAACCGTCAACCAAAGCTTTGCTTTATTGTGTCAAGCTCAAGCATTTCCTGTACCCTTATTCAGGCAAGTTTTGTGTATACGTTATTTCAATATTTAACTACGACATGATGCTTGGAAAGAAATCGTACGATTTTGATCTTTTGTTCTTCGTTTGGTTTTATTTCTATATGTATGAAGTAAAAGTGCTGTTTTAAGGGTTTCTTTGAATGTAAAAATTCATATTTCTTCAGAACCTATTGCCAGCGCAGCACCCAGTATAACTTCAACTCAAAAAGCTGCTGTTTATTTCTCTCAAAACACTTCGTTAGCTCTCTTGTGTCCAGCGCAAGGATTTCCTGTACCGCTTTCAAGGTGCGTTTATCAATTATTTACATATTACAGAACCTACTAATAAAATTGCACCCCGAAGTGACAAAACCCGCAAATTTGAAGGTGGTGAAATATTTTTAGTTTCTATAACAGAATCTGTATATCTTACTTGCGAAGTAGCTGGATATCCTCCCCCGATTTTTAGGTAAGTTAGTATTTTATTCTTGACAAAAAGTATTTTTATTTTTCGTGTAGGTATTTAAAGCGGTTTGAGGCGTCGTCGTTTTCCTTTATTTCGAATCTGGTCATTTTATTGAATCTGATAATATCTAAATCGGTCTCTGTCATTTGCAGAGCCAACAAATAAAATAGCTCCTAGAAAAGATTCCACCAAACACTTCGAAGGTTGGGAAGTATTCTTCGTGCCGCAAAATGATATAGCATATTTGACATGTCAAGTAGCTGCTTTCCCAGTTCCCCTATTTAGGTGAGTGACAGGGCTAGACTAGACATCTTTGTCATAGTGGGTTTAAATTCCAGAACCGACGGGTAGGACAGGACCAAAAGTGACCGGAGACGGACTTAACCGTCACGTAGGGCGGCTTGGCAAAAATCTCGCACTTCTTTGTGAAGTACAAGCGTTTCCTGCTCCTTTGACAAGGTACGACCTCACGTGACGACGGTCGGCCGCTGGCATCTCACGCATTCATCTTTCACGTAGACATCATACCATCCCAATGTATTGATATGCGTTGTTATTGCAGTCTGCTGCGGCGGGCGCCTCGCCCCCGCGAGACATGAAGGCGTGATGAGCCGCGGCCGGCCGCGCGCCTATTACGATCCTCAGCCAAAGTAACGATTGAGCGACGTAGACACCTCCTGGTAAGTGTCAGGGTGTTCTTGCTTTCATTCAGACGCTTTAATCTTTACTTTGTGCTTCACGTGATTCGTAGTTACGCTATATTTTGATCTCTGGCATCTGATTCTTCGGCATTTCATATTGGTTTTATGTTCCAAGCAAGCTTCCATTTATTCGTACTGATAGGAATTAGTCAGGAAAATTTCTTTTTTGGAGGTTTACACTACTGTCTTCATCAAAACATGTTCTGGTTTGGGAAATTGTCTACATCGCGCGCTGCCGGCTAACATCGCTTCTATATCGATTATTTTAGGGAAAGCTCCCGAATATTTTATATGTAAAAAATATGATTAGGTAGTATTTTTATTTAATAGTTTTTCCTGTTTTTATCAAATTTAAGAAATAGTAATAAGTAATAAATTATTTCGAGACTTTTTTATGTTTTTAAGCAATTAAATATACCTGATAGTAACTTGTTACGATTAAGTTAAAAATTTATTTTAAAAACATCAAGTAAATAATATGGATTTATGAAAACCTTCGTTTTATGTAATACTTACTTTCATTTGTTACAGATGGTATAAATTTATCGATGGCTCGGCAAGAAAACAGCCAGTAGTCCTGAACGATAGAGTGAAGCAAGTATCAGGTACCCTTATCATCAAAGAGGCTAAAGTTGAGGACTCTGGAAAGTATCTGTGCGTCGTCAATAATTCTGTTGGAGGTAAGTTTAATTGGGGGTCAATATAATTAATAAAAATATGAAGAATAAAAACCAGCCTAGAACCTTCCTCGATAAAAGGAATATATACAACACAAAAACTTTTTTTAATTCGAACCATTACTTCTTGAGATTAGCCGGATCAAACGAACAAACTCTTCAGCTTTATATATTAGTATAGATATGAATAAATGGCATCTATATATACACAAAATGTATATAAATATTTTGGTTTCAATTTATTTGTTTACGTTTCATTTTGTTTCCTACAGGTGAATCTGTTGAAACTGTCCTGACTGTGACTGCTCCATTAAAATCCACTGTTGAACCAGCCACCCAAACCGTCGACTTTGGTCGCCCAGCCGTCTTCACTTGCAGATACGAAGGGAACCCCGTCAAAACCATTACTTGGCTTAAAGATGGCAAGGACATGAATCATCACGACCCCATCCTCAGGTTAATTTTATAATAAATACTTAAACGAAATTATTATATACGTCCTACGCATACATTATATATATACCTGATACACAAAAATGTCATTAATGATTTTTTAGGCTCAATGTATTGAAATCCATTCAGTAATTAACTTTTTCTCAAACCTATAAGTAATTACAGGCATTAGCGTCAAAACGGATGCCTAACGAATATAACAAAGTACTATTATTTAAGTATTATACAATACCAACCGGAGATCACAGATTAAAAATTAACAATGTAGCTAATAAGCTAGATTTTGAGATGTGTCGGTCTTGATTTGTATGATAAATTCCTGACCGATATCGGCTACGGCGCGTCTGTCCGGAAATATTACATTTCACAAGCGTGTGCGCAAGAACAGGTGCACTTTGCTTCTCTCACTCACATTATCCTATAAGAAGGCAGTCTGACACGCTTAGATATAGTTCAGACGAAGGATTCTATGCTTTATCTGCTCCCGAAATATTTTTTAATACAATTTCATACAGAATTATACAATAAATCGAATTAAACAAAAATATTTTCCCAATAATAACTGTACATATTTTCATAATGTAACGCAACTAAACCAGAAATTTGGATATGAATAGACACAGCCAGCAACTTCTTAACAGCAAATCCAATAAATATTTACTCAGCTGAGATTTTAAAAAAGCCACAGAAGGCAATTGAATTTGTAATCCTAATATTTTATTGTTATGCAATTAAGATATAATAATATGTAAGTATTAACGACGAGCCGGTTGGCGTGGTTTGTAGATACTTGCCTTTCGCGCCGAAGGTCGTGGGTTCGATTCCCAATCATGACAGACATTTGAGAGCATGAACATGTCTGTAAAAAAAATCTACTCAACTCAATCAGAACGATCGAAAAATACATTAAACATACAACAAGTCTGTGAGATTTTGAGCTAAAGAAAAGCTGGCCACTGGACTAAGGAATTGTATGTATTATTTTTACTTAGCAAATAATAAAATAAATAAATATTTCAGAATTGAATCGGTTAAGAAGGAAGACAAGGGAATGTACCAATGCTTTATCAGAAACGATCAAGAAAGTGCGGGCGCTAGCGCTGAATTGAAACTCGGAGGACGATGTATGTATTTTGTTATACAAACAGTACTCAGTAGTATTTTATATAATTTACAACATTACAATTTGTTGTTAAAAGATCTAAATATTATGAAATTTATTTACGAGGCAATTACACATAAAGATCGCATACTATATTACAAAAGTTATACAATGCAGTAGTAGTATGTTTTTAATTTATTCATTTAAATAATTAAATCTCACCAATGTTAAATATTGTTTATTACATAGTAATTGTATGACAAAGATAAAATTAAATGGTTCTTGATAAATAATTCGATGAACATTTAAGGTTGGATAATAAATTCAAAACAGATAATTAAAAATGTTAATGACGAGTATTTTCTGTTTTCAGTCGAACCACCTCAGATCCGTCACAGCTTCGGCGAGCAGACGCTCCGCTCCGGCCCCTCGCTGCGCCTGAAGTGCGTGGCGTCCGGGAACCCCACCCCCGACATCGCCTGGCAACTCGACGGAGACAAGCTCAACAGCGGCGAGAGGCTGCAGATCGGACAGTTCGTCACCGCCGACGGCAACGTCGAGTCGCACCTCAACATCTCGTCCGTGCACACCAACGACGGGGGACTGTACTCCTGCATCGCGTCCAGCAAGGTACGGTATTGTGTAAAATAGTCTGCACGATCAGAAATTTTAACGGAAAATATTTCCTTCTTTTGATTTGTTAAGTTTCCCAACCATCTGTATAATTTCTGATAAAAAACAAGTAGGCCCCGCTTTAAGAAGTGCGGTGCGGTTTCTGTTAACTGCATCTAAGCTAATGTATAATACAAAAACTTAGTTAGTTTCCCGCCAATCGAAGTTCTTCTATTATTATACATTAGCTTAGATTGGCGGGAAATAAACTCATCGCCTAAAGCATTTCTAAGCAGGATTGGTGTCGGCTCTTAGAGTCCATTTAAGTGGGGTATAGTATACGATGTGCGGAGTGTCACGAGTGAGGTGTGGTGTGGCAGGTGGGCAGCGCGTCTCACGCGGCGCGGGTGAACGTGTACGGGCTGCCGTACGTGCGCGTCATGAAGAAGCGTCCCGTGGTGGCGGGCGACACGCTGGTGGCGCACTGCCCCGTGGCCGGCTACCCCATCGACTCCATCGTCTGGGAGCGCGACGGACGGTATGGACTGCTTCCTTACTAATACTAATACGTTACTACGTTTACTTTCATCATAAGTACCGGTCTATATGCTTACAATATCTGTAAGTGTTTACTTGGTGGTAGAGCTTTGTGCAAGCTCGTCTGGGTAGGTACCACCCACTCATCAGATATTCTGCCGCAAAACAGCAGTACTTTGTATTGCTGTGTTCCGGTTTGAAGGGTGAGCGAGCCAGTGTAATTACAGGCACAAGGGACATAACATCTTGGTTCCCAGGGTTGGTGGCGTTTTGGCGATGTAAGAGATGGTTAACAACTCTTACAATGCCATTGTCTATGGGCGTTGGTGACCACTTACCATCAGGTGGCCCATATGCAGGTCCGCCTTCCTATGAAATAATAAAAAAAATAAAAAATGCTCGCCCGGATAGTTCTGAGTATCACAGATGATTGGACAAATGTCATGCATATACATAACAGGCAGATATGTTGCAGAATAGAATGGCTAATGTATAATCTATACTAATATAATAAATACGAAAGTGAGTCTGTCAACCTGTTTCGCTCTCACTTCTAAACCGCTAAATAATCATAAATTTTACATGAAGCAAGCTTGATACACAAAGAATCACATAGGCTTTCACATAGGAACAATCATCGTAGAAAACCACTATTGTATAAATATTTCAAAGCATGTATATTTGTAAACTCTCAATATTAACATGAACTTTTGTAGTCAACCCAATAATAGTATAAATCAAATTTAGTGACAACCTTAATCTACCGGGTAGTGCAATATTCATGATATTTCCAGTGTGCTACCGATCAACCGCAAACAGAAGGTGTTCCCCAACGGCACCCTCGTCATCGAGAACGTCGAACGTACCAGCGACCAGGCGACCTACACGTGCGTGGCCAAAAACTCCCAAGGATACAACGCTAGAGGAACACTCGAACTGCAAGTCATGGGTAAGATACAAATTGATTATCACCGGAGTTAGAGGAATGAATTTTTCGTTATGTTAATTATATTTTTACTTGCGAGAATCGTTCCTCTTTGCTCGGCTGCCTTTAAAGGCGATAAATGATCTTTGAAGTCGTTTACGTATTCAAACATAATAAATACATTGACTTAAATTCGCTATATTATTTAATACTCGTTTTTTAATTAAAACTTTCTTCATTGTTTACAAAAAAAGAGTAAAAATATTGCCTGCAATATTGAAAAATAATAGTTTTAAATTATAATCTACTACTGATTACTAATTCGACTTCAAAGATTACCTATTTCATAAGATTAAATTTCCTTTTTAACTTAAAAATGCAACAAATTAATTACAAACAGAAATGAAAATATAACTTCAATATAAATCATTAATGAGAAAATTAAAGAATAATATTAATATATAGTACACAATTATTGAAAATATTTGTTGCATTTATATAGATTTATATTTCAATTTGGAAGAGTCAATTACTTACTGCTCCAAAACTAGGATAATGTTCAAGAATAAAACGTGACAAAATATTATTAAAATAAGTATTGATAATACTGATGATAAGGTCCACTGGGCCGAGACTAAGTGACGCTTAGACCATAAAGTACGGTTATTATTATTTAGTTATTTATCAAGTGATATGTCGAATAGAATTGTGTTTATTTTTAGGCAAATATATAATTTGGGGATTGTTTCTGAAACCGTATTTGTGTTGCCAATGTTTATATGTAATAGTTTTGAAGTTTGGTACACCCAGAAAAGTGTTAGCGGGAATATTTACAGCATAGATACAAGATAGTTATAAATTGGTGTCATATTACACATATACTTATATATGTGTCATTACCGATGGTTTTTATCATCATACAACGCTCACTTGAATTTCTGATTTACACTGATATGTACTTTCTTTTTGTTTATTGTAAAAAAAGTTATGGAGTAGAAAGTAAAATTACTGATTAAGATATATAAAAGTGTTACCATTAAAAAAAATATTTTTTTTCATAAATAAAATCTTATTTTTATTATAAGTGTAATGTATGTAAAATTTTATTATTTTTACGTTAATCAGTGTCTCTTCCACTAGTAATGTCATAAGTATCTAAATTAAAATGTTTTATTCATTGTATTGCATTTTAATTGCTCAACTCGAAAAATCTATTTAATAAAAATATATCAATAAATATATCTATTTAATAAAAATAAATCAATTTAAAAAAGTATATCTATTACATAAATATAATTATGACATTATTATCATACTTAGTTATTTTAATTAAAACTAATCATATTTTCTTTCAGAGGGGTTTTTTAAAAGTTTGGTTTACAAATTTTGTAATAGGGATATTTAAATATTTCTTCCAAATAGTACGTGAAATTAGAGTTAATGCCCGCCAAAGATACATCGTTTGTCACACACACTCCTGTCTGTAGTTTTAATAATAAGAATTTGCATACAGTACCGCCACAAATATTGCCATTCGAGTTCGGTGACGAACCAGCGAATGCCGGAGACATGGCCTCGATATCCTGTGCCGTGAGCAAGGGCGACCAACCTCTAAACATCACTTGGGTTTTTAATGGAGATGTTGTATCGAAACGAAACGATCTGGGAATCGTTCTAACGAACGTCAATAGAAAGACTTCGATTTTAAACATTGATTCTGTGAATGGAATACACAGGGGCACGTATTATTGTGTGGCGTCAAACCAAGCTGGTTCCGTCAATCACAGCGCGTTACTTGAAGTGAACGGTACCGGTCCATAATTGTAAACTTTATTTCCTTTTATTTATAATAAAATTCCCGCATAACCTAAATACCTCAAATTTACATACGATGCCTTTTATTAGTTCCACCACAAATTACTCCATTCGAATTTGGCGAAGAAATACTCAACGAAGGTGAAACCGCATCTGTACCTTGTGTCATGAGTAAGGGCGATCTACCTGTGACCTTTAAGTGGCTCCTCAACGGAGAGGAAATTAGACCTCTAAATAATCTCGGCATCGTACTAACGACAATAAGCAAGAAAACGTCCATTTTAAACATCGAATCAGTCAATGCCGTGCATAGAGGCTCGTACACTTGCGAAATAAAAAACCAAGCGGGCGAAACGAATCACACTACTCTTCTAAGTGTTAATGGTTCGCTTATTTCTTTATTAATATATTTTTTATTTGTTTTAACGCTTTTCTATTACTACAGTACCTCCTCAAATATTACCTTTCGACTTTGGCGATGAACCCGCTAATGCTGGTGACACTGCTTCCGTTCAGTGTGTTATGAATAAGGGTGATCTACCTGCTAACTTTTCATGGAGTCTAAATGGGAGAAAGATTGCTCAAAGCAATACCATGGGAATCGTAATAGGCAGCATGAGCCGGAAGATGTCTATTCTTAACATAGATTCCGTGAACGGAACACATCGAGGACTATACGTTTGTCATGTAGAAAATTTCGCTGGGCAAGTCAACCACAGCTCGACTCTGGAAGTTAATGGTCATCTCATATGAAATATTATCTGCTTGTGTAGTTATTCTTACGGTTTTTTACTTACACATATTTTAAAGTAGTTTTTAAAAACAGTTTTACCTCAAATCCACCCCTTCACGTTCGGTGACGAGCCAGCCAATGCAGGTGATACAGTCGGAATCCAATGTATGGTGACTAAGGGCGATGTACCATTAAATATAAAATGGTACCTGAATGGAAAAGATGTTATCACAATTCAAGGAATTTCCGTCACTAAAATTGGCCACAAATCAAGCTCTTTATCGATAGAGGCCGTTTCGTTCATACATAAGGGCTTATATACTTGCTATGCTGCTAACCAAGCGGGACATGCAAATTATTCGGCAGAATTAATAGTTAATGGTAAACGGATATTTTTCATGTTAAGTAAAAGCTTTTTTATGAATACCGCTACACAAAATCCTGTATATTTTCCTTTTTTGTTAGCATTTTCCCAATAGTATATAAAAAGGATAGTTCACGTAACGACTACGATACAAAATAAACATTACTAGTTATTTAATACATATTTTCTATTTAGTTGTACCGCAGGTAACACCATTCGATTTCGGGGATGACATATTAAACGCAGGTGATACAGTATCATTAACATGTACAGTAGGAAAGGGCGACTTGCCCCTTAAAATCCATTGGCACCTTAACGAGCAACCTTTGAATTCCGGTAATGGTCTGTTCATAAATAGAAATGGAAAAAGAATATCAGTTTTGAGCATAGAGAATGTGCAACACGAACATATTGGAAACTATACTTGTATTGCGGAGAATGAAGCCGGTCGCAGTAGTCACAGCGCGATTCTCAACGTAAATGGTACTTTTTAAGCACACAAGAATATCAATATTGCTTACGCTCGCACGATATTTGATTAGTGTACATAGTTTTAAGTTATTTATATTCTTCCACCAATCCGTTCCATATAAATCACTAAATATCATTTATAATATAAAACGGAAAAGTTCTGATATCCTAAATTTGTTAATGAAGATTTTTTTGCGTTCTGTAGTTGTCCCGCAAATTATGCCTTTCGATTTCGGCTCGGATCCTGTTAATGATCAAGAAATGATTGTGGTAATGTGTACTGTTAGCAAAGGCGATTTACCGCTTAGCATTCAATGGTACTTCAATGGAAGCCCCTTAAAGTCTGAAACTAATGGCGTTCTACTAACCAATGCGAAAAGAACAAGCCAACTTACTATTGAATCAGTTTCACATCTAAATCAGGGGAATTATACATGTGCGGTCAAAAATCAAGCAGGAACAACGAACCACACAGCCGAATTATATGTTAACGGTACTAATACGAGACATATTATGCTATTATCTTTTTTGTTAATTAGCCTTATTTTGTCCTTGCTTAGTCCCTCCACAAATAATGCCTTTTGAATTTGGCGAAGAACCTGTTAACGCCCAAGAAATGGTTTTAATCACATGTACGGTTATTAAGGGTGACCAACCTTTGAAAATTGATTGGTATTTTAATGAGAACATTGTAAAACCTGGTGACAAAGGAATATCTCTACTGAATAGTAAACGTGCAAGTCAATTAAGCATTGAGTCCGTTAGCCATCAAAACCAAGGAAATTACACTTGCGTCGTGTCTAATCAAGCAGGCGCGATGAATCATACTACCCAATTATTCGTTAATGGTACAATATTTATTTTTGGCTTGACCTTGTAGAAGTAGTCTTTTTTTCTATGTTGCTTCTTTTAAATCCTATCCTCAGTAACTTTGGCGGGCCATAACAATAAAAAAATATACTTCACATAATAACACATTTAGTACATTAACATGTACTAAGTATATTTAATAATAATACAAATAGGTTAATCAGGAATAAAACAAAATTATTTCAGTGGCACCAGTAATAATACCTTTCGATTTCGACGAATCTGTATTTTATGGCGAGGGCGTTCAAGTTATGTGTCATGTTCCAAAAGGAGATAAACCATTAAACTTCAAGTGGAGTTTCAGTGGAGGAGATGTGAGTTTACTCTCTGGGGTGAATATTATGAAAGTCGGGGATATGGGTTCAGCTCTCATAATACCAACTGTGACAGCAAAACACTCCGGCAATTATACATGCACCGCATCCAATGTTGTCGCCAAGGCTAGTCACCATGCAACACTCAATGTCAAGGGTATAAATTCATAATGAACCGTCCGTGCTTTCCGTGTTTTGTTATCCCTTTAATCCCTACGTAAAACGTGAAGATATTATTTTGTAAACGTAACGTTGATCTTACAGTGGCGCCTATTATCTCAGTTTTTGAATTCGACGAAGCTGTTTTTTACGGAGAAAGTATACAAGTTATGTGCAACATACCAAAAGGAGACTTGCCAATAACGCTATCATGGTTATTTCAAGACAGACCTTTAGAAAAAAAACATGCAGCAATTGTAACTAAAGTAGGCGATAGGAGTTCTATCTTGGCTATCCCATCCGTAACAGAGAAACATACTGGAAACTACACTTGCACCGCTTCCAATATCGTAGCGAGCACAAATCATACAGCCAAATTAAACGTTCAGGGTACACAACTATCAAATTTGTGTGTTATAATTTTGTTTTCGTTTTTTTTTTAATTTCTCCTATTAGTTCCTCCGCACATCGTTCCATTTGTGGCTGAAGAGCCAGTTTTTGCCGGCGAATCCGTACAATTGACGTGTCACGTATCCAAAGGCGACACGCCTCTAACTGTTTCGTGGAGTTTTCATGGGAAAGAGCTATCCTCTCATGAAGGAATTACAACAATGAAAATTGGCCACCGAACGTCGCTTCTTACAATTTCTAGTGCAACAGCTAGTCACAGCGGCGAATACACATGTCACGCTTTGAACGAAGCCGGTTTAGCTGTCCACTCTACTACAGTTAATGTCCACGGTATCTCATAATTTCCCAATACAGTGCTTGCCTCTGCCGCACGCTGCACGCTTGCATACGTAATAATAATAAAGGGCTTTAACTTTCTGGATTAACAGTTTTACCACACATCGTACCATTTGAAGCAGATGAGTCAGTATTTGCTGGTGAACCTGTTCAGCTTAGTTGTCACGTATCAAAAGGTGATTTGCCTCTTGATATCAAGTGGCATTTCTATGGGTTTGAAAATACATCATCGCATCTCGGCATTATGACAACGAAAATGACGTCGCGCAACTCATTTCTTTCAATTGCCGCGGCTACTGCCGCTCACAGTGGCAATTACACCTGCGTAGCTAGCAATAATGCTGGTTCTACTAATCATTCCACTGTCCTTAACGTTCATGGTCAGTTTCATTGTTTTTACATCATTTATATTATGTTTAACAGTTGCGGTCAATGGTCGTGTTAACGGAACTAGCATGTATTCTGTTCACACGTCCAGTAAAAATGTTAGCTTATTATTTTTTGTTAATCATGGTACCTTTTTTTTCATTCGTTTATTTTATCTAATATTATAGTCACACCAAACATATTGCCGTTCGACGTCGACCAAGCTCTGTTTTCTGGTGAATCAGTTCAGATGATGTGCCACGTATCAAAAGGAGATATTCCATTAGAAGTATATTGGGAACATAATGGCCAGAAATTGTCTCACGAGTTAGGAATGTCTACTAAAGTTGGGGAAAGATCATCCGTATTGATGCTTCCATCTGTTACCGGTGCTCATAGTGGCAACTATACATGTATTGCAAAAAATCATGCTGGAACCGCTTCCTACACAACGGTTTTAAAAGTAACTGGTACTTATATAATGGATTACACTTACATATAAAGTTATGCTAGGAATATATATTTGATATAGCAGTTATAATTATTTAGCTTTTTGTTTCTTTTAACGTAGTGAATTAATTTTAATATTTTAATTGCAAGTGGTTCCATACATAATCCCATTT
This sequence comes from Nymphalis c-album, assembly GCA_963151315.1. Taxonomy (NCBI): domain Eukaryota; kingdom Metazoa; phylum Arthropoda; class Insecta; order Lepidoptera; family Nymphalidae; genus Nymphalis; species Nymphalis c-album. The sequence goes on from OY720595.1 coordinate 10,275,512, forward strand.
GAAGTCGAAGAATCTATTTTTGCCGGCGAATCGGTACATCTTACTTGTCACGTATCGAAAGGAGATCGACCACTCCAAATAATGTGGAGTTTCCAAGGAAATGAGATTCCTTATCACAACAATATGGGCGTAACAACTACAAAATTAGGAGAGAAAGCATCCGTTCTTAGCATACCAACAGCAATGGGTCAACACAGCGGAAACTACACGTGCACAGCCAGTAATCGTGCCGGTCGCACACACCACTCCGTTCTCGTCAACATTCATGGTATTAGATGTCGCCCTATTCCTCTTCCTTTAGAATAAACTCTGAACGTCATAGATAAATATTGCACGTTTAGACTTAATCCTAGCATTATCTTTTTGTTCGTTTTGATTAGTTCCACCCCATATAATGCCATTCGAAATCGAAGAATCCGTGTTCTATGGAGAATCAGTACAAATGACATGCCATGTTAGCAAAGGAGATCGGCCGATGTCTATTGCTTGGACTTTCGAAGGTCAAGATCTAGTCTCTGTTTCTGGAATCAAGACACTTAAGATGGCGGAACAAACATCTTTCTTATCGATAGCTTCAGTTACCGGTGCTCACAGTGGCAATTACACTTGTATTGCAAGAAATAAAGCCGGAGAACATAGACACTCGACTACCCTACACGTTAATGGTATTTTTAGTTATATATCCAAGCATGTATTCATGTATATCACTAATATATTGTATATTATTTTATTTGCTCAGTCGTCCCTCACATCAAACCTTTTGAATTGGACGAGGCCGTTTTTGCGGGCGAGTCCGTACATCTTGACTGTCACGTACCGAAAGGAGATATTCCCATGAATATTACTTGGAGTTTCCAAGGGTACCCTGTAACGCGTAGAATGGGTGTTAAGACAACAAGTTTGAGCGAACGTGTCTCTGTGCTGGATATTCTATCGGCTTCGGGGACAAACAGTGGGAACTATACTTGCACAGCTTCAAATAAGGCGGGCACTACCAATCACACAGCAACCCTCAACGTCATCGGTATTCAATCTAAATAATAAACAGGTGTTGCTTGCTTGTTGTTTAGTTCCTCCTGTCGTCCAACCATTTTCATTTGGAGAAGTTGCAATGAATTCTGGACAAGTGGTAACCGCAGCTTGTTCGGTTATTGAAGGAGACCATCCGCTTAACCTAAGATGGCTTTTCGACGATGAACCCATTAAACCAAGATCTGGGGTGGCCGTCTATAATATTGGAGAAAGAAGCGCTATTCTTAGTATTGGTTCCGTAATGCACAGTCACGCAGGAAATTACACTTGCATTGCAGAAAATGAAGCAGGAATCCAATCGCATACCTCGTCATTAATTATAAACGGTGCCTGGCCTCTGATATTTACCAAATATATTTTTTATCATTATTATTTACGTATTTTGAGTTGATTTATTTAAAAATATATTATTCGTCTAGCAAGATAATGATATACTTCCAGTACCTCCAAACATTCTACCGTTCTCGTTCGGTGAAAAACCTGCAAATGTCGGAGAATACTTACAAGCGGCGTGTACAATAAACTTTGGCGATCTTCCATTAACTATAACTTGGACGTTTAATGGCCAGTTAATATCACAAAGAAACAACGATTACTCGTTGACGAATTCAAAACGTAGTAGCTTACTTATTATTGAATCGGTTGATGCAAAATATGCTGGTTCATATACATGTATTGGTGAAAATCGGGCTGGGCGTGCAACTTACTCAGCAGATTTAGTTGTTTATGGTTAGTCGTAAAGTTTAGTGGTAGAATCTTAACTTAGTGTTATAGAAAAAGTTTGTTTCAGTTCCTCCCAAGATTGCACCTTTCACTTCCGGTCCAGAACCGGCTTTCTTAGGAGATTATTTTGCGCTACAGTGCATTATTACTCACGGGGATCAACCAGTTAAAATAGAATGGACAATTAACAATCAATCAGCTAATATAGTCCCTGGAACCCGTGTCAGTAGCGTCGATCGAAGAAGTAGTGTACTTACAATAGAATCGATACAGGCTAAGCACGCAGGCCAGTATAATTGTACTGCCAGCAATACCGGAGGCGTTGTTTCTCATACTACTGAATTAATTGTAAAGGGTGCGCCAAAAAAACCTCTGTATTATACCTAAAAACAAATTCTATTTTCGCTTCAATATAAAATATTTGTTGTCCCAGTTCCGCCTTTGATAGTGCCGTTCAATTTTGGGGAGGTACCGGCTAATCCTGGAGACGCGGTGGTAGTGAATTGCGTTGCCACTAAAGGAGACCTGCCATTAGAAATATCATGGACATTTAGCAGTGAAACAATAGACTCAAGTTTGCACCGAGACATCATGACTACCCCGCTAGGTCCGCGAGCCTCTGTACTCACGATCAATTCAGTGAGCGCGAATCATCAAGGGAACTACACGTGTATTGTTCAAAATGCAGCCGGGCGTGCAGAACATGCTGCGACACTTGTTGTAAATGGCACGTTATTATATTTTTTTTCAAAATTGTATCATTTATACAGGGAACTAACATCACAGTCTAGCACCGATAAGGGCCCAGTCCAAACATTACCTTTCAGACACGTTTCTATAAACCTCACGAATTACTAACAATGCTTTTCGACGATCTATCTAACAGGACCAACAATGGTTGTTTCCAGTATTACCCCGCATTGTTCCATTCTCGTTTGAAACTCCTCTGTACGCGGGCCAGGCGAGTCAGGTCACTTGTTTAATTTCTGAGGGTGATCTTCCACTTGACATTCAATGGTACTTCGAAGAACGTCCACTAAAAGAAATAGCCGGTGTTATGGCAACTAAAATCGCACAGAGGGCTTCACTTCTCCTCATCGACCCAGCAGGGTGGTCCCACAGTGGCAGATATGTATGTCTCGCACGCAATGCCGCTGGTTCTTCCAACTATTCCGCCACATTAGAAGTACACGGTACATATAATAGCGCATAAAAACCTTTATTCCTAGCACGGATTAGCTTTGCGTAGCTACAATATCGTGAGCTTTTATAATCAACCAATTGTTATTGATTACTTTAATCAAAATCTGCCTTTCTACAGAGTTATCTATAACACCTGATTAGAGAACTTATGAAATAGAAACCAAAATAGATTCGTTTATTTAATAGAGACCAGATTATAAGCAATGTAGGAAAATATCGTAATTAGGAACCGGCTGCGGCTATCATCGACGAAACCATTTCTTCTTCCAATCCTTTCTTGCATTTAGCTATCCTGCATCCATCCTCATCCTGTTTATCCTATCTTTATATTTTATTTTTTCATTATTTATTTGCATACTGCTTACTCTCGTTGCTTGCTTTATTAACTACGATTTGAAATAATGTGATATTGGAACTAGCGTTTATATTAAAATTATATTTTAAAAAAAGTAATATCATTAATAGAATATTCACACATTGTTTCAAATTATAGATGAAAAATAATTTGCAACGAAAGTTTTAATCTGCTTTTTATGGTTTGGTTTTTCAGTCACACTTATTTATTTGGGTTTGTAGTTAGCTAAAGCTATATTAGTTTGATTTGCATTGATCAAATAAAAAAAAAGCTTCTACAGCATTGCTTTGCTGTACATATATACTCATATTCATTAAATATAATATAATATAATATAATATAATAATTTAAAATATGTTTGAAATAAATGTTTCATTCTTTATTTTTTATCGATGGTAGACTGAATGTTATAGAAGCTTTAGATATAATATGTTTTTTTTTAAATAACCTGGAAAATAAATGTTTTAAATCGTTTAAAATATGAATGAATTCCAATAGAATAAATAAAAGAACTTGTATTGTGTTCAAGTGTTCCGGGTTATTTATTTGAATCCAAATAGAAGATGAGATTTAATTTAAAATTCAAGAATAAATAATAATTAATAAACAGTTCCCAGTTTGATTTTTACTTTGGTGAATCTATTAATGTTGAAAGTTTTTTACGATCTCATCCTAATTGTCAATTTAATATACAACTTTAATATCATTGAGAAAACTACTGAATCGATTTAATTACTATTTCATTTATTACAAAAGCTACTGAACTGAATCAAATTATTAGAAGAAAAAATATTTTTGAACAATGTAAAATTTGTATAATATAGAATCGTTTTTAAGAACTCGTAACATTTTAGTTCCCCCGCGTTGGATTTTGGAACCAACTGATAAGGCATTTGCGCAAGGTTCTGACGCTAAAGTTGAATGCAAAGCCGATGGCTTCCCCAAGCCCCAAGTTACCTGGAAGAGGGCTGAAGGTAGGTCATCTTTTAATTATATATTATTTCATAATCGTCATATTTTTTACAACTATAAAGTTTGTGTATAAAATTTTAAATATTTTTTAGGAGATACGCCTGGCGATTACAAAGACCTTAAACCAAATAACCCCAATGTAAAAGTTGAGGATGGAACGCTCACTATTGCGAATATTCAAAAGACGAACGAAGGATATTATCTTTGCGAAGCGGTTAATGGAATTGGATCAGGATTATCTGCCGTTATTTTGATCAGCGTTCAGGGTAAGGAATGAAAGTTTTTGGACTTTTTTTTCATTAATATAAAACTGTACCATAATATATTAATTTGTTATGCATACCTTTTTAGCTCCACCCCAATTCGAAATCAAGATGAGGAACCAAACAGCCCGCCGAAGCGAACCCGCTGTCCTGCAATGTCAAGCTAAAGGTGAAAAGGTAATTAATATCATAAAATAAAATATTTATTCTTTAGATTCTTTTATTCTTACATTAGAAACAATTTTACTATAATATTTATTTTATTTATTTTAAGCGATTTTTTTCTCATCAAATTCCTTACATTTAAAAAATATTACCTAATGGACATTTTATATGATATATTCTAAAATTTCAACAATGTCATAGCCAATTGGAATTATCTGGAATATGAACAACAAACGTCTCGAACCCAAATCCGATCCCCGCTACACGATCCGCGAAGAGATTCTCCCTGGTGGTGTTGTCTCCGACCTGAGCATCAGAAGGACTGAACGATCCGACAGCGCCCTGTTCACCTGTGTTGCTACCAACGCCTTTGGTTCTGATGATACAAGCATCAACATGATTATTCAAGGTAAGTTATACATAAGTAATAATTAATTTGTAGACTGAAAATATTTTATTTTCCATGTGCATTTATTACTTCAATAGTTGTACTAGATTTTTATTGGTGTAAGGTAATATCAATATTGTGCATGGTTTGAAACGTTTAACAGCGGAAGTAAATTAAAAATGGAATATAGACTAAAAATTATAACAGTTTTAAATGTTTTAGCATAGACTGCAATCATTACTTGTCTTTCAGAGGTACCCGAAGCTCCCTACGGCTTAAAAGTCTTGGACAAATCTGGAAGAACTGTTCAACTTTCTTGGGCTGCACCTTACGACGGAAACTCGCCAATCAAGAAGTTCCTTATTGAGTACAAACGCGCCAAGGGTAACTGGGAAAAAGATATCGATAGGTATTATTTTTTTATATTCTAAAAAAAATATATTTTTATCGACAATTATCGAAATATAAATGAAATAAATTTTATAGGGTTCTCGTACCTGGAGATGCGACTGAAGCCGGAGTATTCAGCTTACGACCAGCGACTGCCTATCACATCAGAATTGTAGCCGAAAACGAACTCGGAACCTCAGAACCATCGGAGACCGTCACTATTATCACCGCAGAAGAAGCACCAACTGGCATGCCACAAGACGTTAAAGTTGACGCCGTTGACAAACACACACTCCGAGTAACCTGGAAACCACCCCAGCCCCAAGATTGGAATGGTGAACTTCAAGGGTAAATCTTCTATAGATTTTTGTCATAATATTTTTTTAGTCCAAATGTTCTTTTAATAATATCAACAGCGCTATTTCATGTTTTCGCGAAAGTTTTACAAAATCCACGGCTAATTTATGTGTTGTTTTGGAAAGCGGTTTTGGATGAATTAAAAATTTTTTCATTCATCACACGCCCTTATCTAATTTATCAGGATTGGTTGAGTATGTAAAATATAGAGGAAGAGTGTTTATGTCATTGATGGATGTGCTTAACTAGAAACCCTACGATACCCTGAACAATAAAATTGTTCTATATTATTCGCTGCAGGAAACCTTATCGCCTAATCTTTTACTGAAAAATTTTATGTATTTTTCAGATACTATGTTGGTTACAAGCTCGCATCAAGCAACAAATCTTTCGTCTTCGAAACTGTCGACATCTCTAAGGAATCTGGCAAGGAACATCATCTTGATATCTTCAATCTCAAGTAAATATGATAATATATAAATAGTCAATAACCATACCCTTTTTTTCACAACTTCTCTAAAGGTAACGTACATTCATAAACTTTTAGAACTTACACTCAATACGCCATCGTCGTTCAAACCTTCAACAAAATGGGATCTGGTCCAGTATCGAACGAAGTGCGCGCTTACACTGCCGAAGGCGCCCCCTCCGCCCCGCCTCAGGACGTTCTCTGCACCACCCTCACCGCGCAAACCATCCGAGTGTCTTGGGTGTCTCCTCCTCTTGCCGCCGCTAACGGACTCATCAAGGCTTACAAGGTTATCTATGGCCCCAGCGAGACCTGGTATGGTAAGTTTACCGTTACAATCATTTTCATCCGCGAAATTTTAAAGTCAAACCTCCGATTAGTTTAAGTACAATTTTTCTTATTGCATATGTAAACTTCATTTGCAGACGAGAAGACAAAAGACACTAAGATCACCGCTAGCAGCGAAACCATTCTTCACGGACTTAAGAAATTCACGAACTACTCCATGGAAGTACTGGCTACCACCAACGGCGGGGACGGCGTCCGCTCCGTGCCTATCCACTGTCAGACTGAACAAGATGGTGGGTTCATTTGAATTTCATTTAATCTCACCGATCTACTGAATAAACTTTATTAATATTATAATTATAAGTATGAGCTTTGATGAGTTAGCTAAGTCGCTTGAGAGGTGAGGTGAGTGTGAGAAGTGATGTGACCGGCTGTGCGCAGTGCCCGAGGCGCCGCGCGCGGTGAAGGCGCTGGTGATGGGCGCGGACTCCATCCTCGTGTCGTGGCGCCCGCCCGCCATGCCCAACGGCGTCGTCACCCACTACAACGTGTACACGCAGGCGCAGAACGCCGAGCCGCACCCCAACAAGGTGACGCACCGCCCCTGACACCTCGCGTAGTCTCCTCTTCTACTCTCTGGGCAGGACTGACGAGATAATGTGATCACTTTAGGTACCCGCATCCCAAACCAGCTACTCGGCGACTGATCTCAAGGCTGGCCGCTACGACTTTTGGGTGACCGCTTCCACCATCATCGGCGAAGGACAACCCTCGGCCACCGCCTCCTGCAGTCCCAGCGACAAGGGTGAATACTAAATTGATATAAATAAACAAAATTACGAGTTTTACGAGTACTACAGAACAGACTTATTTTAGTAATTTTCTTATTAATAAATGCTGTTATCTTGTTCAGTACCTGCAAAGATCGCATCATTCGACGAATCGTTCACGGCCACTTACAAGGAAGACGTTAAACTGCCCTGCCTCGCTGTCGGTGTTCCTCCCCCCAATATTCTGTGGAAGGTAAGATCAAAATTTATGAATAATATATCGATACGTCGAAATAAAATACCACCAGCTAAAAAGTTGAAATATAATGAAAACTTTATCATCAGGTAAAAGGACACCCCCTGGAAGCATCGGAACGCGTCCGCCAACTGCCCGAGGGCTCGCTGCAAATCGCCGGTGTGGCTCGCGAAGACGCCGGAGAGTATTCCTGCCACGTCGACAACCAGTTTGGAACCGATACCGTCACTCACACGCTCTCTGTCCTCGGTAAGATAACGTTTTTACCAAAATACTATAAAATTCTCATTAAACTACAAATCCTAGTCTTCTTTAATTGAGTCGACGTTTCCCGCATGATATGAAGCTTCTTACTTGATGATACACTTTTTTATTTATGAAATATTGGTTTCAATTAAATGAATAATAGTTGATACTTTGTATTTTCTGTTCTGGTTTGAGTGACCGAACCTTTATCAGACTAATTAACGGCAAAAGAAATGGCGATAATTTCGTTCAGTGCCAGTATTTACGGGCGGATATGGCTTTTAAACAAAAAAAGAGTGTAAATGTGTCCGCCACCACCAGCTCCGCCGTTCCCGCCACAACTGAGCATCGCGTCGTCGTCCGTGTCGTCGCTGACGCTCCGCCTGAAGCCGTCGCTGGACGCGGCGCAGTCGCCCGCCGCCGGATACACCATCCACTACAAGCAGGAGTTCGGCGACTGGGAAACCGTTCAGGTCGCTCGTTTGTTTATAACTAAGAGAATATGTGTATGACGTATCTATGTTACTTGTATACGATTATATATTCAAAATAGATCATTACTACAAGTTTATTGATCGTAAAAATTTAAAAATGTCAAAATAATTTTATTTTGTTTGTACTGTTATTATAAATATCTTGTAACTGTGATGTATAAAAAATGTGTAAATGTGTTATGTAATTAATATAAAAAAACAATAATTACATTTGTTTACATAAATTTAATAATAATTTTATTTATCTATCTTTGCAGATTCCGAGCAACACCGACACGTACACATTAGAGAACTTGTTCTGCGGATCGAGATATCAACTCTACGTCACCGCTTACAACGGGTGCGTATTACCACTACATACATGAAACTTAGGATGCAATTTATATGAATATCGCGTGAAAGATACTTCCTCGTCGCACTTTTGTTAATGTTCAGCGTTGTCTTTTTAAACCGATAAATATGATTTTATACGGTTATCGGGAAGAGTATTCATCCACTAACTGGCTGGGTGCTAGGTTTCTGCGTACACCGGTCTAGACATCGCTACTCAAGAGTTATTTATCCACTAGATTATATTCATAAATGAATTATTCTTAGAGCATTTGGGTAATAAAATGCAAGGGTACTACTTCATTATATTTTGATTACCAATAATCACTATAGCTTCCTAAAATAAACTGATCATATCGCAACTACTTTATATCCGCAATATTGTTGAAAATTAAAGAAACAAAAAGTAAATATAATACGCAAGTTAGAAATAATATAACACACTTTGTAAACACTCAAAGTAACAAATGAAACTCAACTTTAAACCAACGTCCATAAGGTCCATATTGTGTAGTGATGTGTAATACCATGTGGTGTCGCGTGGCTACAGTATCGGCACGGGCGAGGCGTCGGACGTGGTGATCGCGCGCACGCGGGGCTCCAAGCCGCCCGTGCCGCGCGCCGCCGACTTCATCGAGGTGGGCTCCTCCTCCGTCACGCTGCACCTCAAGCAGTGGCTCGACGGCGGCTGCCCCATGAGCCACTTCGTCGTCGAGAACAAGAAGAAGTACGTATATCCCCCCCTCACACACACACACACACTCGCACACTATGCTCATCGTTACCAATTGCTCCATTTCGAATTGTAATATAAACGCAATATAATCGTGTCTATATCACCAGGGGAGCTGCCGAATGGAACCAGATCTCGAATGCCGTTAAACCTGGAGGAAACTTCGTCGTGCTTGGTAATAAATACTAAAAATAACAAATAGAATAAATTTATATTGTACGAAGAAATAATTAATGTATTCGAGCATTATCATTGTAGACCTCGAACCGGCCACTTGGTACGTCCTGAGGATCACCGCTCACAACAACGCCGGATTCAACGTGGCCGAGTACGAATTCGCGACACTGACGATGACCGGAGGTGAGGGCTCGCTCGTATTCACGTCGTGGTACGAGTGCTCATTAATACCGAAATATAAATACTCGATTCAAAGGTACCTGAAATGCATCGCCGTCGTAAAGTAAACAATATGTAACAAATAGTAAACGAAAGTCAGTCGTGGAAGTAACGCGCCCCCCGGCTCGCATTTCAGGTACCATCGCGCCGGTGCGGGAGGTCGGGGACGGGGCCCTGACCCCGGAGCAGACGCTCAAGATCATCCTGTCGCACCTCAACCTGATCGTGCCGGTCGTGGCCGCCGTGCTCGTGATCATAATCGCGATCGTGGTGGTGTGCGTGGTGCGCGGCGCGCGGGAGCACCAGCACAAAGGTGAGCCCTGTGGTGACCCGCAGGCACGGTGGCGCCGCTGCCGGGCGCCGGCGCCGGCCGGGACGTGCCGCCGTGGCTGCGCGCCTGGCTCGAGCCCGAGGTGCTGGTGCCCATCCTGGCCACCGTGGTGGTGTTCATCGTGGGCATGGTGGTCATCTGCCTCACGCTGGCGCGCCGCAACACGCCGCACCGCCTGCGAGGTCAGAAGGACGCGTACTGTATGTATGGTGGCATGGTCGCCGCTTCGTTTATTATTTTTTAACCATTTTCGTAACATTCATTTTCATGAGTCGAGCGCTATTGTTGAAAAAAAAATCCTTTGTTAGAAGAGTAATCTTTTTTAATTATTGTATAGGTAGGCGGACGAGCATTTGGGTCACCTGATGGAAAGTGGTCACCAACGCCCATAAATAATGGCATTGTAAGAAATGTTAACCATCGCTTACATCGCCAAGGCGCCACCAACCTTGGGAACTGAAATGTTATGTCCCTTGTGCCTATAATTACATTGACTCACTCACCCCTAAAACCGGAATACAACAATACCAAGTACTACTGTTTTGCGGTAGAATAATCTGATGAGTGGGTGGTACCTACCCAGACGAGCTTGCACATAGCTCTACCACCGAGTGCTCTCTCCGAAACTATAGCTAATATATGAACATAATAATCCCATTTTCTTGATTTATCCTGCCTGGTTCGCTGTTAGCAAATGTAATAGAGCATAACGGCAAACGAGCTTACGTAGCGACTAGCTATTGAAATATAATAACCATTAAACGCATGCACATGTACATGTTACATCAATATTATTTTATTACTCATCCGTTTTTATAGTTTGGCTAATATCCGTTGATAATATCTTATAATATAAATATTTATTTCAGGTAATAATTATAATGCTTATTTGTAATCAGAAAACTATCTAATTGTGATCATTTTTTATGAATATAGTAAAATACTTAATTTTTACTATATTCTACAAGTGCCCGATTTCTTGAAACTTGTTTTTTTTTTTTATAAATTTTTTCTATTTGTCTGCATGCACAACGTGCGATGACGTCGTACAATCTAAATAAAGTTATTATTTTTTATTTATGAAGCAGGTAGGTGGACTGACAAATGGACCACCTGATGGTAAATGTTCACCACCAGTTCACCACCATAGACATTGGCGATGTAAAAGACATAGTCAATACGCCACTCACTTTGGAAACTAAGATGTTTTGTTCCTATTGCCTCAGTCACACTGCTTCATTGGTCTAATCGCTAGACATAAGGCCGCAGATCCCGAAGTTCTGGGTTCCCGAAGTCGGGCCGATAAAGAGTGATTGAGCTTCTGTGTCGAAGATTCCCGGTAGACTCCCGTGACTCAGAAAGTAACCGAGTGTTCAGCTAAGTGGTTGTATGAGTGAGGGAGTGACGTCACACACGCGGTCCGCAGACGACGCGGTGTACAGCGCGGCGGGCGCGCTGGGCGGCGCGGGCGGCACGCTGGACAAGCGCGGCGGGCTGCGCGACGAGCTCGGCTACATCGCGCCCCCCAACCGCAAGCTGCCGCCCGTGCCCGGCTCCAACTACAACACCTGCGACCGCGTCAAGCGCCAGGCCGTCATCAGTGAGTACCCCCCCCACACACACACACACACAGCTCTGGCAGGAACACGCGCACTGTGCTATTATATATTCATCTATGTACGCGTTCCTCTCATTGGAACGTTTTTAAACGAAATTGAAATAAATACATCCTAATACAACGACTGATATCAATTTTAATATTAAGTGGTGGATATAACAGTATTTGTTTAGTAACAATCTCGTGGTACGTGCTATGGTAACAAGTGAAAAGGTTCTCGATTAACAACAGTGTCTCTGCCGGATGGGACTTCTTAAATTGTCACAGGTACCATACAAAGTTATACTAGAGTAGATATTTGTTACGGCTTCTTCCAACCTTCCCTCGTGCACGTTTATCTTTACATTTAGCTTCGTCCTAGATTTATCTTATTTTATCGCTTTTTCATTCTTTTCGTCCTACGTTAGACAAAATTACACCTCTTTAAAACAACAATTTAATTGATTTTTTTTTTCTCACGAAATCCTCGTCATTAATTATTTTGTCTTTTAGTTTTGTTCCCTTATTAAATTATTTAGATACAACATAACTATGATTCGTTAATTTTTAATTTTTTTATTTCATTATTAATTAATATTATAGTTTTTTTTAATTTTGGTGGCAGTTGTAGAGCTTTTATGTTTTGGCTGATTCCTCTATTCAATCTTTTCTATACTTTTATTCACTTTCTTACCTATTCCAAGTTAAACGTTCATTTTGTTCATAATAGAGGATACGTCAAAACATACAGGTAACGCAAAGTAAATCGGTGTACGGTATCATCTACTCAATATCTCACAATTTGATCGAAATCTTCACCCGCGCCATATCGCGATTCGTAATATCTCGGGAGTCCGGAGTGAGTATCGAGTATCAAGCAGTGAGATATGAGTGCGTCGTGCGCATGCGTAACGCAGTAGTGTGGTTCAGTGGGCGCGCACTCCACGTGGGACCCGCGCCGACACCACTACGAGCGCGTCCGCCGCCTGCGCCGCGCGGGCTCCGGCGACACGCTCTCCACAGGTGACACGCGGGCTCACACGCGCCCTACCACCGGACACTCGGAACGAACATACACACACGCACACATACATACACACACACATACATACATACATACACACACATGCTTATATACACGCACATGCATACACACACACAAATGAATACATACACACGCACACATACACACGAATACATACTTAATCATAAATGTACAAAACGAGTTTTCGAGTCCCCGCGTTCGACATGCTTGCCTCGCTTTGTTGAAATTAAGAATGATTAAGTTTTAGTTTTGATCATTGCAAGATATTCTAAGGCTATGATATGAAGGCATTAAATAGTAAAAAAACAATTAAATCTGGTCAGTGATCGTTCTAAAACTTACCTATTAACTGTAATATTGTATAATAATATATATAATCAGATCCGAAGCTACGAAATTGCCGTTATCATTTTACAAAATTTAAACAGTATATTCTTATGACAAGTTTTTTTTTTTTTTTTATTGGATACAGCTATTGTCAGTAATGCCATTTTAATAAGTAGCCAAGTTAAAAACGAAAAACGAAAATTGAAAATAGGAATAGTAAGTAAGATTGTCCATGGTCATTTGCATTACTTGACTGATTTATAAGTTCGAGCTTCAAACTTTAAATATTTGAAAACAGCAATTTTATAGCTATGGATCTTAGAATAACTAACAGTTAATAGTTAGTACTAACACTGCGTGTGAATCCTTCACAAGGTAAGTTTTTTTTTGTGTATTTTACTGTTTTATTGCAAGTAATTAATCCCTAATCAGCTTTATTTCTAACACCAGTTCTTTTTTGTTTGCCGGTATCTATATATTTATAATATAATATAAGGTTTACTGATGTATAATGACAAAGTTTTATATACATATATGTACATAATATGTATTTATAACAAAGTAGAAAAAATATGGGTGGGTATTAAAATGAAGTAGTTTTGTTTTGTTGTTACTGGTATTTTAAAAAAAAAATATTTATTTTATACATGATAAGTAAAAATGTATACATGACTATATTTTGAGTGTATAGTTTAAGATAGTGAAAAATATATTTTATGTCGCATTACCTAATAGGATGACAATTGATGCTTTGAAAAAAATGTTAACGTACAGTATTTAATAACAAGATTAATAAACATAACATGCTGCTATAAAACCGTTTAAATGTTTCAGCGTCCATCGTTCAATGAGTGAATCGTGAAGCCAAGCTAACGTTCGTACCGCACACAGGCATGGAGGATGAGATCTGCCCCTACGCCACGTTCCACCTGCTCGGCTTCCGCGAGGAGATGGACCCCAGCAAGGCCATCGCGTTCCCGCACCACCACCCGTCGCACGCCGGCACCCTGGCGCACCCGCACCCCCACCCGCACCCGCACCACCCCGCGCACTCGCGCGCCGGATCCCAGAGCATGGTCAGTGCCGGGTCTCGAAACACAGAGTCGGGTGTCCGTCTCTGCGACGTTCTATCATTAATGACATTACTCTGTATATATATAGCCGAGAGCCAATAGCCGCTACGCCCGCAAGAACTCGCAGGGAGGACAGAGCGCCATCTACTCCACCGCCCCCGAGTACGACGACCCCGCCACCTGCGCCGAGGAGGACCAATACGTACGTGTCTCGCGCTAGGCCGGCCCGTGTGTGTGCGTGCGTGCGCGTAGCTACAGGTGCGTGTGTTGCAGCGCGCGCGCTACTCGCGGCCGATGTACGCGTGCGGGCCCGAGTACGACGAGCCGGCGTGCTGCGCGCCCGAGGACGAGCAGTACACGGGCGCCTACGGCACGCCCTACTCCGACCACTACGGCTCCCGGCCCAGCATCGGTGCGAACACATACTCATACACATACCCCGACACTGACACTAGCTGACTAATATATTATATTTCGTATTAGTCGTTCACTTGCTATACGTTTAATGCCTTCCATCGTCAAATAATTCGCTTAAATAAATAGTTTTATCAGGGGCGACTGATACGTTAAGTTCGACAGTTCCCCCTCATGTTACGATTGACGTGATACTGCAGGAACACGCAAGTGCGGATCCCCCGAGCCTCCCCCACCTCCGCCCCGTAACGCCAACACCGAGAACAACTGCTCCTCCTCGTTCAACGAAAGCAAGGACTCCAACGAGATCTCCGAAGCCGAATGCGACCAGCCCCGCAACTACCCCGGTACGTACCCCACACCCGCGCATGGAACAACACGCCCGTTACATGACTCATATGATATTATATAACTCGTATATCCAAACCGACTTTATTATTTATAATATATATTTAAAACATTCTAAAAATATACGACACTTTCAAATACCGGAGATGCAACCGAAATGAATCAAATATAGAAAAGGTTTCTTTACATAATAATTATATTCTATTTTCATTTTAAAATATGTTTAGGTTTTTTTTTACAATACTGAGTTATTTAAGTATCATAACGACGATGTTAACGCAATTCCACATGCCATTTAAGTGATTCCTTTGAAATTAATTCTGATATTGGTCCATGCGTACTGGGGTGTCATCTGAACAGAGGACGGTAAAACGATTTTGTATCCATAATATTATTAATTTTTTTAATTATGTTTAATAATTGTGACTGACAGCATGCAAAACTCTCCGTAATAACAATTGAAAATGTTCCAAGCTTCTAGAAGTTCTGGCAATTGGCTTATACTTTTATTTCAAAATTTTCTTATAAATGTTCTTTTTATTTTCAACTTGGAAAAATTAAGCTTTATATTTAACCGTTACTATATTGTCTAATAAGATATATAATTATATCATATTAACAGAACTTAAAACTTAATTTTTCCAAGTATTTTCCAAGTCTATAACGAGGAAGTTGATATTTTCTTTAATCGGATTTTCTATTAAAAATCGCTTAGACGTGATTGTGGTAACAACATTTTTTCTATCTGAAGTGATTTATTAGATTTTTAGATGATGTGTTTGAAGATATTTCTGAGCAGCGTCCACTAAATTTGTAAATAATTAAATGCTTACACACATTATGTATATATAAAGAAACTTCAAAGGCTTTAATTTATAAATAGTGAGTTTAGTGGACGCAGTGTAGAAATATTAGTAGAGGGCAGGCTCCAGTCTCGTGCCTAGTGTAGACGCGTCGTGACTTGTGTTGTTGCAGTAAGGGCCCACACTGCCAAGGACGGTTTGCACAGCGACGAAATGAGGAAACTCATTGACAGGTCAGTTCAGCCAGGCCTCTTGCACTTGCATATATCACATTTTAAACACAGCTGAATGCAAAATACAATAAAATATTTGAATTATAACCTAACAAAAAAATATTGGTTGCCTGTAAAGTCGGTATACGGGCGAAAGTTTTACGTGACAACGACTTTGAGTGGTAAAATAATTTTAATGTGAATATTCATTCGTATAGTAGGAAGAAGGATGAAATAATAGTAACAATTTAAAACATTTATTTATACAAAGAATTATATTTAAAACATTAATTTATACAAAGAATCTCGCACTGAATTTCATATTAACAAAATTTTATTTTTTATGCCTGTCTCTCTCGCTCTTAGGCGGGCTTACCATGCCCGAGTGGAAGGGACGCGTGCCTCTCACTCGCTCTCATTGTGAGCGCATAACGTGAGCGGAGCGTAACGCAGTTTCTTGAAGTGTCACCCGGCAAACCAATTTATAAGACGTTGTCACGTCAATAATGTTTTGTTTTTATCTTATCTGGAAATATATCAAATGTTATTGAACTTCCTTCGAAGGAAGAATACATAAGCACTTATCACTTTAAAAATAATAACAATTAATTTAATACACAATTAACTAATCGTCGAGTCCTTGTGTGTGTGCACTGTTCGTGTCGCAGTCATCAACTGCGCTGTTTCATAGCAATGTATGCCTAGTCCGTCGATATTAAGCATGTACTATGTTCTGCATCCAAAACCAACAGGAAACAGTAAGTCAATGTATGTGAAGAGAAATAATATAAATTTGCTGAATGTCGTTTAATTTTGCCTGAACTGTTTTTTTATTTTATTTTCGTTGTAAAATATAACCTTATGTGGCTAACACTTTTGATTAATTGCACTAAATTTATGTTCCGCTATATCGGTTATTATATCGATGTAAATGGTTTTATTTTTCATTTCGAACAACTTAAACAATAATCCGCCTTCACATCCGCCAAACATATATTCGTAAAAATATACTGCAAATATGTAATCATAAATTTGGAGCTTTTTCGCATAGACATATAGATGGCCCAGCATTATATAAATTAAAATTATCGATAGAGCCGTCGTTAATCCTCTTAAAACTCCACCAATAATAACTTGTTGTCAATCCCACGGCGAAATCGATGATTTTATGCGCGCCTTGAAATAAGCTACCCCCCAATTGCTCTATTATATAAACTGCAGTATACTTAATAGTTTAGTTACCAATATATCCGACACCTATATATCTGTCACCCCTCTTTCGAATATCATAACTTGCGTGGTTTACCGAATCATTATTGTATTTAAATATGTAATAAAAAAAAGTTTTTATTTGATTTAAAATTTAAATTCACGAATAAAAAGAAATAAAAAACGATTACTACTAATAAACGAAGCACAATATGAAGTATGTGTATTAAAAAATTGATATATAACATTGCAGACCAGAACCAAACACCCCAATCTCCCAGCAAGCAGTCCACGGGCGGGGGGGACTCACAGCCTACGATACTGTGGCAGTGTAACCTGTGAGCCGCTAACGCTAACGTCTCACTTCAGTAAGCGTCTGTAACGACCACGCTCCCGCGAGACGATCGCCGATCGCCTTTCATTCATGTCCCATTTTAATCTTTATTGCACAATTAAATAGATTCGCTTCGCTTCCGCGCTCCCGCGAGACCGTGGCCGTGCAGGATGTATCCGTTGTCGTTTCGAAAAAAAAGTGTTTCGCTATCACTTAGCGATTACATTTCAAAAGTCAAAATAAGTTGTCTATATTTTATTTTTACATTTATAACGTGAACGTGAAGCAATCGTTTGGATACCATAGACAAGTCTTTTTTAAGTTAATAGAATAGAATAGAAAATAACAATCAATGTATGAGATTCGACTTACATGTCGAACGCGAATGTTAATCTCATACATTGATTATTATTTTCTGTTCTATTCTATTAACGTAAAAGCCACTTGTCTAGAGGCTCAGTTCGCCCGTAGACCCGCAGTCTAATTGCGAAGTCGGATGAGTCACCGCGTGCAGCCCTCCCGTAGAACCCGTCACGTCACTCTGTATAGTGTTACCACTTTAAAATGTGAAACAGAAAATTATGGTTGTGGTAGTTAAAACAAATGATATATTTTCTTTAGAGGAGTGACGTGCTATCACTAAATTTATCTATTGCGAAAATAACGGTCACTTATCCGACTTCGTTTGTTTCTACAAATATTATAATGGGGTGTATTTTTTATTTTTGATCTTATTTGTTTAGCTTAATTTAAAGGTTGGAGCGTATGGGTATTGCGTTGGCTCTCGAGTTGGATCACTAATGTTTAAATTTAAATTAAGCTCAACATGTAATCTTGTGATATTTTGAATTTTTTACCCATTTTATTTTACGTTAGATGTACTAACAGTAACGTTATTTATATTTGTGTATTTTTAAGACGATCAGTTCGTAAGTGAACCGCCAACCGCGAGGTTGGTCCAATATGCTTCCTTTTTAATGTTACAGTTTTGTGATGCTTTACCATTTATGTTATTGCCATGTCATTTTTTTAATTATTATTATTATATAATGTTTTTAACGTTTTCATTGCGATTTAAATAACTTTTAAATAAGACTAGAAATAAGGCATCTTATTAGTAATTAATCAACTCTTTAAATAAAAAAAAAAACTATGTAACCAGTAGCTAGTTATGTAAGGACGTGCATTATTGAAATTTCAGTATATACAACACTAAATACCCGAACGATAATATTTCGTCTAGTAACACTAACCCTGACCTTGTCAAGGTCATATAATACTATATTACCGATACGGAATTTCAAACGCATTTTATATAACTTAATGTAACCCTAATATAATAAGGTGCATTTTTAATCGTTCAATAATAGTTATCTTATCTCTATCTTATATATGCAAGTGATTAGATTTAAGACACGAGCGTGTCATTTTCTAGACGTCTTCTTATATGTTGTGGCATCGTCGTGTAAGCTTTGCAACGTAGGCTTGTAGATAGGTTCTCGAGACTTCCTAGCAACCGATCTCTTCTTTGAAACCTTCCAATTAGATTTTTTCGATTTATAATATATTATAATTAAATAAGGATTTTCGAAATTATAATATAGATATTCGACGGAGATTAAATTATCGACTCATTTTAAGCGTTTGCTAAAGAAAAATATCGCCAAATTGACGGGATTGATTTTAATTAATGAATTTTTTTGATGTATTTTGCTTCTGAGTGTTGTGTATGCGGCTTGGATTTATTGATTTATTTTCATGAACGCAAAAACGACATTGCTAATTGCAATTAACTGTTTGTACCAAAGTGTTTGAATTGTGTTGAATAAAGTACTCATATTTCAACTACGAATGCGCATTTTATTTCGACCACATGCCCCCACAATCACAAGGTATACTTAAATATATACAAAAAAAAACGGAATACACTATGGCGATAAACTTTAATAAAGTGTAGGTGAGTTTTATCATTAAATAGTTGTTATACTAATGTTTAGTTGGAGACCGATAAGGTGTTTACGCTGACACCGCTTTGACGATTTCTTCAGCGACTTCTACAGCAATCGCGGCTTCAGCTTTGGCCTGAAAATAGTTAATATTTTATGAATATCATTGACCTAACTGACTAAATATTACCAAATCTTGGTTGTGCGCCAACACAAACTATATTGTCGTACTCTCACAGTAATACGAGTGGAAAGATCAGGCGCAGAACAGACAGCTTTTCTTATTCCTATTATTATATATTAACGATCTATCTACGTATCTGGAGACAACACACTAGGAAAAGGAGACAGTTATGTATTAATAATCTACATAGTATGAAATTACGAGTGTCGATCATTACACGAAATGACGTCAGTAACGACAAATTTCAAGGTCACACAGAGTTAGTGCATAAGTATATGAATTCTATTGTCTGACTCGGATAATCCCGTGTGAATATATTTAGGCGCTCACACATTGACTGCTTAACTTATTATTGTGTTAATCTGGGATTCTAATCACAAGACCTAGTACTATTAGATTTTATGATTACTTGGTGGTAGAGCTTTGTGCAAGCTCGTCTGGGTAGATACCACCCACTCATCAGATATTCTACCGCAAAACAGCAGTACTTTTTATTGTTGTGTTCCGGTTTAAAGGGTGAGTGAGCCAGTGTAATTACAGGCACAAGGAACATAACTTCTTGGTTCCCAAGGTTAGTGGTGCATTGTCGTTGTAAGCGATGGTTACAATGACATTGTCTATGGGCGTTGGTGACCACTTACCATCAGGTGGCCCATGTGCTCCTAAAATAAAAAAAATAAAAAAACTAGTTGAGCAAGCTTGTTGTATAAGCAACACAATAATGAATAGTGCAATCATACCTGTTCATTAGCGGCAGAGTTAAATTCAGACTGCGCCTTGCTGAGAGCCTCCTGCGCTGCGCTGCGATCTAAGTTCTCCAAGGGATGTGCCTCTTCAGCGAGAACCTGTAACAATAATTTATGAATTATTATAGTGATAATAAATACCAATGTTGAAAGAAATCCTTATCGTGGTACAAAATGCAGACCACCTAAAGGTTTAAAAAAATTAGAGGGTTAAAGGGAAATAATCAAGTTTTAATGCTAACATGATCTTTTAATTGAAATGCCCCTATTAGTTCCTTGTTTAAAAAAAATTAAATTAACAATATTAACATTTACTAAACACAGGGTGTAAGAAAACGTGTCAGCAACACGACACATGTACAACTCAAGATACCTAATAACAACTTCACGTGTCGGACACATGTTTTCTTATATCCTGTATAAATAATACATATTTAAATTTGGCAAGAATTTTTTATTTTGCAGTAAAAGTTATAAAAGTATTAATAAGTATTATACCTATTATTTATTAAATATTTCAAGACTATGATGACTATCTACAACCTAATCATTTCAATGTAATTTTGAATCAAGAACCTTAATATTAATTTATTGCTTATACCTGGACTGAGGAATCATCATTCACAGTGATTGTGCCGGATGAAACAAAAATCTTGTTTTGTTTACCATCATTTTCGGTTACTGTCACCACACCTGGTTTAAGGACAGCTGAAAAGTAATAAAATAAACTTAAAATATTTCATTTATATTATAATAAATATATCATAAAGTGTTACAGGGTATTACAAATGTCTGTTTGTAATTTTGACTCAATAAAAATGCTAATATCATTGCTCACTCATACTAAAAAAACAAATATGGCAATTAAAAGTATTGATGATTGGCAGTAGTATAAGTTTTGAGGTGATAGTATCTGCACAGACGAGCAAAACAACAGTGACCACAATTACCAACAATGTAAGCATTAGAAATAACATCAACCAAACATACTACATACTATAAAAATTATATCAAAAAATTCTTGATCTTTTTAAAAATACATCATCTATATTTAAATTATTTACAAAGTATATTATCACTTGTACAACTGTAGATAAGCCTTTTTCGCTTTTTGGATAAATGTGTATTATTTTTTACACATCTGTTTTAAAGGTACCAGGTTACTAACATATGACTAATTCCTTTTAAAACTTGAATCTATTTAAAAGTGAAAATGGAACATTTACTCGCAAAATCATTGCATGATATTCATCAAAAATTATATTTATAATATCTAATAATTATAAGAATGTATATGACAAAATTATAATATGTCTTTTGTGGCTGAAAAATTATAAATCTTAAAAATAAGATATCTTTCTAGTTACTCATACTATATACTACCAACTATTATATTACTCTTGTCACCTATAATTAGTTTATATGATAATATTGGAATAATTACCCAATGTGGGAACATGCTTCGGTAAAATACCAAATGCACCGCTGAATGACGGCACATCAATCTGTTTCACAACTTGTTTGTTATAGAATACCTGCAAAAAATTAAAAAAATATATTGCACAAGGCACTTCTATTTCACTGTATGTCCTTATTCTTCATTAAAAAAACCTAGGCCTAAGGAAGTTGAGTTTTTTTTTATATAAAAAAC
Organism: Nymphalis c-album; assembly: GCA_963151315.1. Taxonomy (NCBI): domain Eukaryota; kingdom Metazoa; phylum Arthropoda; class Insecta; order Lepidoptera; family Nymphalidae; genus Nymphalis; species Nymphalis c-album. Next base: position 10,297,562 of record OY720595.1, read on the forward strand.
AGAATATGATTAGGATGAATAAAGAATTATGTCTTTATTAAAATATTTACATAAAACATATTTTATCTTAAAACGATAGATTTAATTAAGATACTAATAGTAGTGCATCTTTATAAAAATATTTTAAGCATTAAAAGGATTATATCTCATACCTTATTGCCAGCAGCAAAAGTAAATGCCATTTCTCCTTCTTTAGGGGCTTCTGCATAGCCACGTACTTGGATCTTCTTGGCGACATTCCTTAACATACTGCGCATAGCAAGGGCCATTCTAAAAGTCATATATACATAATATTAAAGAATAACCTTTGCATATATTAAAACATTACACTTACAATTCATACTTTACACTTATTCTGTTAGTGAATATGATTATTTATTGATTACTAAATACATTTTTCACTATCCTAACCTAAATTTGAAATTATCAATTTAATTGTTTAAATTAGAGTTACAAAACATTCTGTAACAAAGCTTAGTAACGTAGTATTCTTTTACCAATATATTACACAAATTATAGCATCAATTAAAAAGAAATATAGCGCAAAACAAAGATTATGTAATAATGTTCTCATTGCTCTAAAGTAGAATAAAGATAACTTTGAAAAGCAACATTTTTTCCATATATTTTTCAATTAATAAAAATCATATTGATTACTTACTTTAATGATATATTTTATATTATATTTGCAGTCTAAATTGAATGATTAGGAAGAGGCCTTTTCGGTTTTGGACACCCTTTTTAGCCTGATAGCCGAAATGTCAACTTCATATTCACTGCTCTATCGAAATGACTTTATGTTATTACGTACGAAAATATTGTCTAATTTTTTTTTTGTATTGTACAAGAATGTTGATTTTTTTTAATAATTGTCTCGATTATTCAAAATTAATTTATTTTCTACCATTAGTATTTATAATATAATAAAAAAAATATATATTTTCAAATATACCTAAAGAAAGCTCTTTTTTTAAGCTAAAAATATAAAATACTACAACTGCAGCTGGATTAATGATTAACCTGGCAATGTCCAATTATTAGCTTCTCATTTTTCCTTTCGAGGTTCAACTCCTAAAGTGACTGGACCATATAATATGAGATATGAAAATCTACAGAACATGAGGCTAAATATTTCAAAACACGCAGTTTATAGTTTCAGTGGAATTATATACCAGTGAATGAGCGAAAAAAAGAAGGACACTTGAACAAACTATCTTTTATGTGCCTGCGTTAGTTATACATACTTATACGACAAAAATGCGCCAAAAATGTAGGGCTAGTGGCAAGTGCTTTTTTCTTTCAGAACGTGTGACATTATTGTCAAAGTCCATGGAATTCACATTCGTGAAAGACATTGATGTCTATTGTCAAATGAACAAAATATACGAAAAGTCAAATGTGTAAACCCGCGAAATGTTTCTGTTTTATTTTTATGTATTATAAATATATATAAAAGTGTTGATTTATAGAAAGCCATGATTTTCAAGAATTTAGATATAAATCAATTATCCCGACTATGCTCACAACAAGTTGACCATGTAACTTGCATTGAATGGTAAGTTTTTCTATAAAATAATTTATTTTACTACTAGTTACTCGTATTTATCCTTACAAGTTTTTAAACATATGCAAATACTGTTCTATTTTTATTTTAAAACTATTAACTTTTAATTTCAGTTGTAAACATTATGTTGTACCAACAACAGCAACTTGTGGACACACATTATGCCATTCTTGTTGGCGCGGAAGACGTACTTGCCCTACTTGTAGCGTACAAGTTGAGAAAAAAAACTTAAAATTAAATTTACCTCTACAGAGTCTTAAAGACCATGTTCAGTTACTGGCAGGTGCATTTGAAGAACTTTTTAATATAAAATGTATGTATTATTGTTATTTTATATATCAATTGTAATTTATTAAATAGTTTATCTAAATCAACTAAAATATACTGTACTTTTTTTTTAGTGGACGAATTTTCATTTGATCCACCTATTGAAAAGGAATCTGAAGATTCTAATAAACATGTCAAAGAATGGTTGGCAAGTTCTCAAAATCATTTTTCTGCACCGGTAACAGATTCTCAGCAGTCAATTATAGATCAGGTTCAATCAATTGGGCAAGTTACAAGTAATATACAAGTGCATTCAGAAAAGAAGGAAAATCCAAAAGCTATTGTAGTTGTTCATGTACGACCGATGCAAGTTGATTGGGATAAAATTGAAGAAATGCCGGAAACAGAAAACACTAACAAAAATGAACAAAATCCTGTTGGACCTATGGACATAGAACCATTTGACTTTATAGAGTACGATGACAAAGACTATTCAACAGAAAATCCTCGAAGAAGCTCAAGAAACAAAGAAAATAAAAATAATCATTCAAATAAAGTCTTTAATGAAATAACATCTGAAAAAAATAGTGGGAAAGATTCCAATTTGGATTCTGAAAGTAAGTCTCACAAACTTGGAAAAAATTGGAACAGTGTTAAAAGAATGAAAAAAGAATTTAGTAAACTAAATAAGAAGAATAGGAACAAGTTAAATGTTTCTATTGAAATGTGTAAAAAAACTCAAACTATTGCTAATAAAGCAGTCACACCAAATTCAGAGCACAATGTCTTATATGATATTGATGATAACACTCCACAAGATAATTTGCATGATAAAGAGAATAGCAAATATAAAAATGTATTGGAAGAAGTTACAGAAGAAATAAGCACAGAAAGTAATAAACAAAAAGATGATGATATAACATACAGACATTCTAATAACTCCAAAAATTCAAATAAAGCTCAAAGTTCTGTAAATATTAAAGACAAACCTGCAGAGGACATACTCATCACAAACAAAATATCAAAAGTTAATATAAATAATGAAACACTAGAATCTCAAAAAGTCTGTTTCTTTAAAAAAAGTGCTTTAAATAAAGTGGAAACATTAGGAGAAAAGAAGATAGATATTGTATCTAATGAGAATTCAAATGCAATATCTGTAAACAATGATGACATTGAGATAACAATTAAAATAGGAAACACCTTAACTAATATTTTTATAAAGAAAAAAGACAAAGATGTTCAGTTTAAAATTAATTCTGAACGTGAAATTCAAACAAGTCTTGAAAATGTAAATGCAAATAATAAAAATGCATCATGTTCTACAACAACAGACACAAAAACACAAAATGCTAATATTATTGAAGACATGCAAATTGATAAAGTTCATGATGATGCATTAATTAAATGTACTGCATCAAATATACAAATTATAGAAAAATCAATATCAATAAAAAAAAATACAGCTTCTGCTGAAACAGCAACGGGTAATTTTGAAATAACTGAAAGTGTTGAGAGGGAATTAACTGATATCTTGGATAACGCACAATGTATTCATGAAAAATCGAATCAAAATATAAAACTAACAACCAATAATTCAATATGTGATAATGATGGTCAAACAATAACACCAAAAGTGCTTCCAGGTATTCCTGAAGATATGGACTATTTGAATGATTTAGATATATTTGATGGAGAGTCTGTTAAAGAAGGAAAGGTCCAATCACTAAAAGCTTCTAAAAATACGCCCTCTGCAATATTGATGCCCACAGCAAAAAGTAACTTAATGAAGTCTCTAAAAGACGAGAGAAAAAGAGAATTGCCTTGCTCAGACAGTAATCGTATTACGAAAAAAATTAAATTAACACATGAAAGTAAAAATATTGTCGATGAACCAATGGATACATTAACTAATGAAAAAGATAAAGTTCTAGATCAAGATAGTGAAAATATTAATTATGATGCAATAATGAGTCAGGTATTTGCTAATATCGATGCAGATATGGGTAGCAGCAAGAGTATGAAGACTACTGAGCGTAAACAAGCTACTCAATGCTCTACAAGTAGTCATACTAAAATTGATCAACCTGAAGTTGTATTACATAAAACACAAGACAATAACGACAATATACACAACAATAACAAAAAATATGTCAATACACAGGGTGGAAATCAGAAATATAGTGAAAATATATTTTCAATGTTTGAAAAGGATATTTCTGATTCAGAAATATTGGTATCATCTAAAACTAAGGTATCAGAATCCTCTCAATATATTAATAATGTTGTTTCTTATCATTCAGAAGTTTGCATTGTATATTTTTTTTTAGATATCAACACAAATCAACCATCAAAACGAAGATTCTACAAAGACAGCAAAAAATGAGGATAATTTAAAATCTTTTTCTCAAACATCTGATATAGAAGTTGTAGAAATCAGTACACCATTAGATAACGATGATTCTGACAAGAGCATTGTCGAAGAAACACCTCAGAAGTATTTTCATATTGACTAAATAATTATTTTATCACTTAAATTTTCAAATATTAATCTGTTCTTATTTACAGGAGTACACCTCTATCAAAAATTAAAAGTAAAAACGAAATAACAATTCTCAGTAATACTCAACAGTTATTATTAAAAGACAATAAGAAACCTATTAAGCAATTGCACAAAACACGGAGCAATGTAAACAGAGACCCAGAAGATCCTGTTAATGTATTAAGTTTGTCGGATACTTGTGACACATCAAAAACTGGCAAAAATGAAACTGTTGTTGAAACAGTGCAGCCGAGGCCGGCAATGGAGACACCTCTAACGATAACGAAATTTGTTGATCAAATTAAACATAAGTCAACGCCCATGGCGAGAAAGTCCTTAAATTTCAACAGTCAAAATGCAGAAGACCCAGAACAAACCCTGTGTCCGAGTTCATTAATTGCAGCTAAAACTACCCAAGAGAAAGAATTCATGCAAAGGGCTTTCGATCGAACACAAAATTCTCCAATTCAGAGCTTGGATACTGGAAAGAATTGCAAACGACTTGTCAAGCTCTGTGTTGGTGGATCTTGTTTGTCATCATCGGAGCATGCGAACCTTAAACTTTTATGCCTTCGGAGAAATTGGACTTTTGTTGATAAATATTGTAAAGAGTTGACACATCTTGTCGTTGGGGTTGATGAAGAAAATAAGTCGCAAAGGTACAAATAAATCATTCTTTTGTTTTTTCTGTTCATTTCAAATTTAAAAATTCATCTCTGCTCAATTTGGTTTAAATTTTGTTAATTTTTAAATAATTGTATTTGTTGGTTATGTATTGGTTATTTATTCCACTTGAAATACATTTCAAGAAAAAGCAACTATTTTAATTTTTTATATTAAATTACGTTCATCACTCACATGTGTATTATATTATATATTTTATATTATGATATGTTGTATATAGGAACACTGTAGTTGAATTTTATTTTACCAGTGCCTAAAGAAGTTTTGCTTAAATACTTTTTTTTGCTTATGGTATTTTTTTTAATTTTCCAGATCTGTAAAGTACATGTGTGCACTAGCCGGAGCCAAGTGGATCGTTTCTTATGAATGGGTTGAAAAATGCTTGCAGGCAAACAGTATTGTTGATGAAGTAAGTTTTTATTCCCGATGTTGATGTAGCCGATAAAATGTATAGGCATTTGTACACACTGTAAAAAGTATGGTGAATGATGCTTGTACATCCTAAACAGTTAATTAAAAAAAAACTAGCTTATATAGCTATAAGCTATTGGATCAACCAGTAAATAAAGTAAGGCCTCGGGCTAGCAAATATCCCCTTATTGCAGCCAATTGCAGTATTTTTTGATTTTGGTGTTGCAATTCCCATTCCGAATAAAATAAGTACTATCCCTTACCATACTAAAAAAATCAGCGAATATTCGTATCGATACACATTAATTAAAATTTAATAAAAAGATAGTATAAGTATGTAGTTATAAAATAAATTTGGAAAACAGACAACTGATATACTACATAATATACTACTTTATCTAGTACATCAGTTGTCTATTTTCCATAGTTCTCTGCTCAGCTTAGGATCAGATGGCCTTTTGCGAATAATGTCCCAGGATATATATTATGCATCGTTTCATAATATTTATTGCTGTATATGTGATGAATTGTTCATAATGAATAAATGATTGCATAAAATTCAAAATAATTAGACGTAACAATGTCCAGGAGCCATACGAAGCGCTCGACGGCACGGGCGAGCCGGGCCCGCGGCGCTCGCGCGCGGCGCGCCTGAAGCTGTTCGACGGGATCACGTTCTACTGCATGCCTCCCTTCACCGTACTCGATGTCGATACCTTGAAAGTATGTACTCCTATTACTAGCTTTACGAACTCTAGACTAATATCTAATATGTGAAAGCCCCAGGCTGGAGAGAAGTTTAGTAAAAATGGAGAAAATTGTATAAAAGCTTTTAAAATGGGCTTCTGTTTCTAGACTTATTTCTGTGCCATTGAATCTATAAATTCAGTTCGGCCAACTTAAATTGAGCATTTTACAAAAAATGTAACTTTATTTTTCTCGAAATACGTATCACCGTAATGGTATCAATTTTAAAACTAATAATTGTATTTAAGTCTCGAGCTATCAAAATGTGTAAACAATAAAAATCCCCGTTCCCAACAGGACATCCTGGAGAGTGCGGGCGGCCGTGTGGTGCACTCGCCGCAGGACGTGCGCGCCGCCGCCGACCCCGCCCTGCTGCTCGCCGAGCCCGAGCGCACGCAGGACGACAGGTTCATGTGTGAGTACACCGACACACTGCGACACACGCACACTGCTGCTCGCCGAGCCCGAGCGCACGCAGGACGACAGGTTCATGTGTGAGTACACCGACACACTGCGACACACGCACACTGCTGCTCGCCGAGCCCGAGCGCACGCAGGACGACAGGTTCATGTGTGAGTACACCGACACACTGCGACACACGCACACTGCTGCTCGCCGAGCCCGAGCGCACGCAGGACGACAGGTTCATGTGTGAGTACACCGACACACTGCGACACACGCACACTGCTGCTCGCCGAGCCCGAGCGCACGCAGGACGACAGGTTCATGTGTGAGTACACCGACACACTGCGACACACGCACACTGCTGCTCGCCGAGCCCGAGCGCACGCAGGACGACAGGTTCATGTGTGAGTACACCGACACACTGCGACACACGCACACTGCTGCTCGCCGAGCCCGAGCGCACGCAGGACGACAGGTTCATGTGTGAGTACACCGACACACTGCGACACACGCACACTGCTGCTCGCCGAGCCCGAGCGCACGCAGGACGACAGGTTCATGTGTGAGTACACCGACACACTGCGACACACGCACACTGCTGCTCGCCGAGCCCGAGCGCACGCAGGACGACAGGTTCATGTGTGAGTACACCGACACACTGCGACACACGCACACTGCTGCTCGCCGAGCCCGAGCGCACGCAGGACGACAGGTTCATGTGTGAGTACACCGACACACTGCGACACACGCACACTGCTGCTCGCCGAGCCCGAGCGCACGCAGGACGACAGGTTCATGTGTGAGTACACCGACACACTGCGACACACGCACACTGCTGCTCGCCGAGCCCGAGCGCACGCAGGACGACAGGTTCATGTGTGAGTACACCGACACACTGCGACACACGCACACTGCTGCTCGCCGAGCCCGAGCGCACGCAGGACGACAGGTTCATGTGTGAGTACACCGACACACTGCGACACACGCACACTGCTGCTCGCCGAGCCCGAGCGCACGCAGGACGACAGGTTCATGTGTGAGTACACCGACACACTGCGACACACGCACACTGCTGCTCGCCGAGCCCGAGCGCACGCAGGACGACAGGTTCATGTGTGAGTACACCGACACACTGCGACACACGCACACTGCTGCTCGCCGAGCCCGAGCGCACGCAGGACGACAGGTTCATGTGTGAGTACACCGACACACTGCGACACACGCACACTGCTGCTCGCCGAGCCCGAGCGCACGCAGGACGACAGGTTCATGTGTGAGTACACCGACACACTGCGACACACGCACACTGCTGCTCGCCGAGCCCGAGCGCACGCAGGACGACAGGTTCATGTGTGAGTACACCGACACACTGCGACACACGCACACTGCTGCTCGCCGAGCCCGAGCGCACGCAGGACGACAGGTTCATGTGTGAGTACACCGACACACTGCGACACACGCACACTGCTGCTCGCCGAGCCCGAGCGCACGCAGGACGACAGGTTCATGTGTGAGTACACCGACACACTGCGACACACGCACACTGCTGCTCGCCGAGCCCGAGCGCACGCAGGACGACAGGTTCATGTGTGAGTACACCGACACACTGCGACACACGCACACTGCTGCTCGCCGAGCCCGAGCGCACGCAGGACGACAGGTTCATGTGTGAGTACACCGACACACTGCGACACACGCACACTGCTGCTCGCCGAGCCCGAGCGCACGCAGGACGACAGGTTCATGTGTGAGTACACCGACACACTGCGACACACGCACACTGCTGCTCGCCGAGCCCGAGCGCACGCAGGACGACAGGTTCATGTGTGAGTACACCGACACACTGCGACACACGCACACTGCTGCTCGCCGAGCCCGAGCGCACGCAGGACGACAGGTTCATGTGTGAGTACACCGACACACTGCGACACACGCACACTGCTGCTCGCCGAGCCCGAGCGCACGCAGGACGACAGGTTCATGTGTGAGTACACCGACACACTGCGACACACGCACACTGCTGCTCGCCGAGCCCGAGCGCACGCAGGACGACAGGTTCATGTGTGAGTACACCGACACACTGCGACACACGCACACTGCTGCTCGCCGAGCCCGAGCGCACGCAGGACGACAGGTTCATGTGTGAGTACACCGACACACTGCGACACACGCACACTGCTGCTCGCCGAGCCCGAGCGCACGCAGGACGACAGGTTCATGTGTGAGTACACCGACACACTGCGACACACGCACACTGCTGCTCGCCGAGCCCGAGCGCACGCAGGACGACAGGTTCATGTGTGAGTACACCGACACACTGCGACACACGCACACTGCTGCTCGCCGAGCCCGAGCGCACGCAGGACGACAGGTTCATGTGTGAGTACACCGACACACTGCGACACACGCACACTGCTGCTCGCCGAGCCCGAGCGCACGCAGGACGACAGGTTCATGTGTGAGTACACCGACACACTGCGACACACGCACACTGCTGCTCGCCGAGCCCGAGCGCACGCAGGACGACAGGTTCATGTGTGAGTACACCGACACACTGCGACACACGCACACTGCTGCTCGCCGAGCCCGAGCGCACGCAGGACGACAGGTTCATGTGTGAGTACACCGACACACTGCGACACACGCACACTGCTGCTCGCCGAGCCCGAGCGCACGCAGGACGACAGGTTCATGTGTGAGTACACCGACACACTGCGACACACGCACACTGCTGCTCGCCGAGCCCGAGCGCACGCAGGACGACAGGTTCATGTGTGAGTACACCGACACACTGCGACACACGCACACTGCTGCTCGCCGAGCCCGAGCGCACGCAGGACGACAGGTTCATGTGTGAGTACACCGACACACTGCGACACACGCACACTGCTGCTCGCCGAGCCCGAGCGCACGCAGGACGACAGGTTCATGTGTGAGTACACCGACACACTGCGACACACGCACACTGCTGCTCGCCGAGCCCGAGCGCACGCAGGACGACAGGTTCATGTGTGAGTACACCGACACACTGCGACACACGCACACTGCTGCTCGCCGAGCCCGAGCGCACGCAGGACGACAGGTTCATGTGTGAGTACACCGACACACTGCGACACACGCACACTGCTGCTCGCCGAGCCCGAGCGCACGCAGGACGACAGGTTCATGTGTGAGTACACCGACACACTGCGACACACGCACACTGCTGCTCGCCGAGCCCGAGCGCACGCAGGACGACAGGTTCATGTGTGAGTACACCGACACACTGCGACACACGCACACTGCTGCTCGCCGAGCCCGAGCGCACGCAGGACGACACGTTCATGTGTGAGTACACCGACACACTGCGACACACGCACACTGCTGCTCGCCGAGCCCGAGCGCACGCAGGACGACAGGTTCATGTGTGAGTACACCGACACACTGCGACACACGCACACTGCTGCTCGCCGAGCCCGAGCGCACGCAGGACGACAGGTTCATGTGTGAGTACACCGACACACTGCGACACACGCACACTGCTGCTCGCCGAGCCCGAGCGCATGCAGGACGACAGGTTCATGTGTGAGTACACCGACACACTGCGACACACGCACACTGCTGCTCGCCGAGCCCGAGCGCACGCAGGACGACAGGTTCATGTGTGAGTACACCGACACACTGCGACACACGCACACTGCTGCTCGCCGAGCCCGAGCGCACGCAGGACGACAGGTTCATGTGTGAGTACACCGACACACTGCGACACACGCACACTGCTGCTCGCCGAGCCCGAGTGCACGCAGGACGACAGGTTCATGTGTGAGTACACCGACACACTGCGACACACGCACACTGCTGCTCGCCGAGCCCGAGCGCACGCAGGACGACAGGTTCATGTGTGAGTACACCGACACACTGCGACACACGCACACTGCTGCTCGCCAAGCCCGAGCGCACGCAGGACGACAGGTTCATGTGTGAGTACACCGACACACTGCGACACACGCACACTGCTGCTCGCCGAGCCCGAGCGCACGCAGGACGACAGGTTCATGTGTGAGTACACCGACACACTGCGACACACGCACACTGCTGCTCGCCGAGCCCGAGCGCACGCAGGACGACAGGTTCATGTGTGAGTACACCGACACACTGCGACACACGCACACTGCTGCTCGCCGAGCCCGAGTGCACGCAGGACGACAAGTTCATGTGTGAGTTCATATAACATTGACACCTTACAGCGAGCACAGACATTACAACGTAGTTCAAACTGACGTATTTTTAAACGATGTTTCTGTAACCGCTAAGGGAGCTTACTACGATACGAATTCTCTTTTTGACGCTTCTATTCGCTTTCTTGACAACTATTTTTAGTGGACTTCTGAAGTTCAAACCTTATGATAAAGATTAAAGTATTAAACTTGTAAAAGTCCAGCAACACAGTATTTACCAGAAACAAAAAATCCGTGAAAACCAAAAAAAAATATTTTATAATTATAATCAGTTGTTATGGAAACGTTACGAATATGCATAAATAGGCCTAAAATTATTTCTAATTATTTTAATTCAGGAATTTTAGCACCAAAAATGCGTTCGCTCTGCATAAAATCCGGCTACTCGATTGGAATATGTTAGGCTGTACCTTCTAGGTATAGAGTATCCAGTTGAGTCCACTGTATTTCTTGGCCTTACTGTTGATGCCAAGTTGCAGTGGGCCCCCCATATTGACGGATTGGCGAGTAGACTAAGCTCAGCGGCTTTTGCGGTTAAGAAAATAAGATATTTTACCGATGTCGATACGGCCCGTCTTGTATATTTTAGTTATTTTCACAGTATCATGTCTTACGGCATTATGCTGTGGGGTAATGCGGCCGCTATCAATACATTTGTACTGCAGAAGAGGGCTATTCGCGCAATCTATAATCTAGGAGCTAGAGTATCCCTAAGACAGAAACTTTAGTCCATTGAAATGTTACAATTGAAGGATCTAATATTGCATTTGTTAGAGGACGCAATTTTATTTATGGGACATGTGTGGGTGGTCAGTAGAAGCTTAACCCCAAGTTGTTGGGGTTGCCACCCTTCTTCCCCGGCCGCCATTTTATAGTAAAAGGGGTACAAAAACCTTTTCGCGATAACTTGCCCCAAAAATAAAATTGCGTCCTCTAACAAATGCAAAGCTAATGTAACATTTCAATGGACTTTTTAAAGAAATAAAATATTAAATGTCGCTTCTCAATACATATTATGTAATGTTATGTATGTACGGAAAAACATTAATGATATTGTGAGAAAATGTGATACAACATTGGTATAAGGAACAAACACAAATTAATTACTCCCGTTACTCGACTGTATAGAGTCAGTAACTCTTTTGTGGGGCAATGTGTAAGTTTCTACAACAGGATCCCAGAAAGCGTTCAAAATGCTTCGTTGCTATAAAAAAATGTAATGAAACGCTTGTGTGCTAAAGGTTATTATACAATTAATTATTTAATGGGTGATATCACACCTTGGAAATGAGACGATCGCTGCATCGCTATTTCTATTTATTCTTTTGTACTATACATAAAAAATCCGCTGAGTTTCTTTCGCCGGTTTTTCTCAGGGCTAGGTGTATCTTTTCCGAACCGGTGGTAGTTTCTAGTTTGACTATCAATAAGCAAGTGTAATACTTCAATATTGAATAAAGTATTTTGAATTTGAATGTAAAACCGAGTTTTTGTCATCCCAGACCGCGAACGTTAGCTGCCATCTTGGAAAACGTATTTTTGCAAATATCTCGAAAACCGAAGATTTTACATTAAAATAGTAGAAACTTTTTTGTAGAGGAAAAAATATCCCATCTTTTTTATAAGAAAAAGTTTCAAATAGTTTCTCTATTGTTAATATTTTTCGAGATATAGTTAGTTATCCGGAATGCCTAAAAATCATGAACTATTTAGCGCCCGATCGAAGGTTTACCAAGCTAAACACGGTTCGTTGCGCGTGCGTATCATGAACGCGGGCAAACGTGCACTGCACGTGTACTTTTGAACCCATTATTAAGACGAAGTTCAAATAGTTCATCATCATTCGCTTATCTCAATATTTGGGGTCAGTGCAGTTGAATAGCCTGTGTGAATTAATTAACGTTTGGTAATCGCATATAAATAGGATAAGTTTATAATATAAAAGTTTTATATATTAATTTTAATTTAACATCTACGCTCATTTTTTTTTAAATTAAAGGAATATTCAATACAATCAAAAAAAGAATTATGTTTATTTTGTATTCATGGTAAGTAAAACTGGTTCGAATTGAACAAAAACGAGGAAATTCTAAATCGCTCATGTTAAATTGAAAAGTATTTAAATAGAGGAAAGTGAACTGATTAAACTGAGGATAAAATACTCATTTACCCGTATGCAGTCTGGGGAGGCTGGTTGTCAACCTAGAAAATCAATGTTTATTAACAAATGATTATGAGATATATTTTCCAACATACGATGTATGCACTTATTCATGTACATACATATTTTCACGGATTACATACATATATATACTAAAAGACTGCAGCCCTAATCATGAAATACAGTAACGTACGGGCCAGCATGTACGAAAAAAGTCATAAATGCGAAAAGAAAAGAAATCTAGTGGATTCCTCACTTATGACGTGGACACATGTCTACGGTGCAGCACCGACCACCGTGTAACTACGGTGCTGCTACCAGGAGACAGCGCGGCGTCGTTTGTTCCAATTTAAAAGAACAAAAGAGAGTAATACATTCAATAAAAAAACAACAATAAGATCGGACATCTAATGAGATTTGTCACATGTTTCTCGGAACGTCTCATTTCATCAGCGTTTTACGAAGTTCCCCATATTTTATATAAACCCATAGGTAATACTTACTAATCACTAAGTTGATAAAACATGACTTTTTTTACATAAAAAATTGTAGACATCTATTTCATGAGTCACTTGAGCAAATCATATTTTTCCTTATTTTTCTTTGTGGTGTAAGCTTAATCCGTCATTGTGGTATTAATATCAAATATGTTACCTATCAAAATAAGAAATATAACTGTATATTTTATTGTTATATTTAGTATAAATAATAGTATTTTCATAATTGTAGCTTTTGATCCAAAAACGCAAACATGGATGCAAACCAAAATTGATTTCAAACCGTACTAATATAATAATAAAATATTAATATATTGCATAACTAATTTTATTGGTTAATAAATCTGGATAATTAAATCATATTTGATAAGATGGATGATGCTATTTAGTGACATGTACTTTAGTCAAGTAAGTGACCTCTGAATGACACTAGTGACGTGGCGGTTATAGCGATGCTTATGATACTGAAGCATCAGACCTCGAACCATTAAAGACATTTAATACTTTATTGTGTTATAATTATTTTTATTAAAATATTAAATATTTAATAATTACATATGTCTATATTGCATTCGATTTAATAAAAATATAATCGATTTCAGTTGTGATAAAGATAAATAACAGATATCCCGCGCTTTTATTAAAAAAATAACAATGACTGTCATCAAGTTGATGATATCTGACCCATATATGATATTTTGTTTTAATCAGATTTATAAAGAACTCAGAAATTTATATAAATTAACAATTAATACAATTTATTACTTGTACTGGTAAATTTTGTAAATTGTTCTAGGCGATTTAAAACCTCTCTGTAGGCAATTTAAAATTAATTTACTTAGCTCGACTACTCTACAATGTAGGCGTGTTGTATTGTATGATTTACTACTAAAAGTGCTTTATAAAATGTTCTAGAGACTTGATGCTTTAAAAAATCATCATCAGCTAATGACGTCTACAGATTCGATTTGATGGTACTTACTTTAGTTGAATGTACATATTTAACTATACCTCATACTCGAATCTGTATAGCCGAGATGGCCCATTGGTAAGAACGCGTAAATCTTAAACGAAGATCGTGGGTTCAAACCAAGACAAGCACTACTGAATTTCATGTGCATAATTTGTGATTATAATTCATCTCGTGCTTGACGGTGAAGGAAACATCGTGAGGAAACCTGCATGTGTCAAATTTCATTGAAATACTGTTAGAGGTGTATTCCACCAACCCGCATTGGAGCAGCGTGGTGAGATAAGCTCCATACCTTCTCACAAAGAGGACAAATGGCCTTAGCCCAGCAGTGGTACATTCACAGGCTGTTACTTTACTTCTTTTCAATATTCCTCAATCTAAACCTCGTTGTCATATAAAACACGAAGAGATTTTTTAAATAGGTAATATATTGTATGTTTCGTTATCATGTGTTGTACACTGAGACTGCGTATCATTCACTGTAGGTGCGTTAAAATTTAAAAATAGATCCCCCGCGCAGACACAAACAATAAGAGAATAGTTAGATAAAAATAAGATTGTTTATCAACAAGTACTGTTTTTCACGAGAACGATTGAGGCTTTGCCATTATTGATGTAGTTGAGTCTATACATACGTAATCAATACCTCTCGTATATCAATATTTACTTCATTAAAATTCCACAACGAACTTTGTACATATAGCTTATATTGTTTATTTAAGATAAAATGAACAATGTTCTTTATTTCTCATTCAATTAACGGTTTTAATAATAACTCAGGTAGTAGGTATTTAGGCTCAAAAAATCCGAAACGTGAGAAAATGTAATATGGTTGTTTTATTGACTGTTTTAATATATAGTAATTAATTTCATATGGCATTGTTATTAATACTAAAATCCGCCGTTATATTAATAATCAAATGAAAGTTTTACTTTTCAGATCTCGCTATGGAACTAAGTATTGTGCCCGTAAACTACGAGTGGGTGCTGAACTGCTTGGGCAGTTACACTCTGGGATCAATATACGAACTATTACTGTGTCCAGCCTCCTTGTTACCGCCTGTCACTTCTAACTGGCCATCTGAATTGATATCTCGTGATTATGAATAAATATCTTTATATCATTTTCTTTTATTTATTTCATTCAATACGTACCTAAAACATGTTTCGAAATACCCGTTTAACAAATTAAAAATAATCTAATAATATTTATTATAATCCTGATTAAGCAATGGAAATACATAATGTTTAAAATCTTGTCAAAATCAAAGATTTATATATAGAAAAATTGTAAAGCCAAAGTTGCATGAACCTGTTTATGCATATTACATAATAGTACGAGAGCCCACGACCAAAATTTTTGTCTCATAGCAATACGGCCAAAACCGCATCAAATCGATAGATACGATTATCCTGAACTCGAAAATACCAATATCAGACATTTTCCGAATTTTCAAAATTGTCAAAGAATTTTACCGAACTGCATCATAGCAATATGTCTGATTTGCAGACTGTAGTTGAATGATAGTTCTGAGATACCGGAAACATATTTTTCAGACGTTAGTGGTGTAGCGCAAACCCGTAAAATCACTTAAAAAAATTAAAAATGAGACAAAAAATATGTCTCATAGCAATACGTCTGAAAATCTTTTTTATTAGTAAATTTTGGTTATTTGATGCGAACAAAACAATTTTCAGAGGGAAATGTGAACGCAATAAATTTTGAGACCGTTTTGAAAATGTTAACAAATTTTACCGATCGGTATCATAGCAATATGTCTGAAAATTGTTGGACATGATAAAATAAGTTGTCCACATGTGCAAAAAATTTATATCAGATAAATTAAGTGTAGCACCTTCTCTATCAGACAACTTTTCGATACTCAGATATCATTTAAAAATCGTATTGAGGCATCTTGAATTTTCTGTTACAAACCAATGAATACGTTGCGACCCTGAATTTATTAGATGATAATTAACAAAGAATTTACCCGAAACCGTAACATTGAAGTTGAAGGACTGAAATAAATCGCACAAAAGAAAACTGGGATGAAGTTGAAAAAAAAAACGGTTTATTCAAAGTTACAAAATATTCTAGTATTCAATCGCTGTGGGATTCGACACCACCACAACCGCACAACGTATGACAACTAAGTGAGCGTTTGGTCCAACGTTTGGAGCAGCTGGCGAGTGAGCTGTATAATAGTAAGAAAGGGGCAGGAGCGTAACAAGCGCTGAGGCTGTTGAAATTAAATACTGATTGATTTGATAGTTTTGGTTTTATTTAAAGCACACTTTTACAAAAGAAATAAGTAATGACATCTGTCATCTGTCAAAGTACATATAATAGACAAGGGAGATTCTTGAATATCTATGAAGGCTGTAAATTTAAAAAAACATTTAATAGAGGCGTCGGCCAGGCGACTCCGAAACGTTATTTTCGTTTTTGGGAGTATATGCTACACTTAAACTGTCTGAAAACAGGTTTTTGGTAATCATGGCAGCAATACGAAAAGTTGAAGAAAAAAATTATCCGTATTGCTATGATACAGGTCGGCTAAATTTGTTGAAATTTTCAAAAATGCGCTCAGACTATATGCTACGCGCAAAATGTCTGAAAACAAACTTTTTCGTAATACAATTATAAAATCTATGTACATTTTCACTATCAGACGTATTGCTATAATACCGACTGTCTTTTTTTTTGACACAGCAGAAATGGCCTCCCACGCAGTTGCTACACTTTCGACCATTACTACACACCTAGTCGGGTTCAGAATCATACAATCTAACGATTTTATAGGGTTTTTGCCGTATTGCTATGAGACATGGTTTTGGTCGTGGGCTCTCGTACTATAAGTTGTATTCGAAATTTTTTTCCTGCGTCCATCCATTGTTAATACATTGTCAAAATTCTAGCAACGTGCAGTTTCGGAAAGAAATAGGTTCCTACTTCAAATGTTTTTTTTTTACTATTGATGCTTATTATTTCCTTGTTTGTTATAATATATTTACTATCGTTTATGTTCATAACTCATTCATAAATACTTGGTCTTAAAATACATTAGGACAAAAAATCGACTAATTCCTTCAACCAACGATTTTCTGCGAATCGACAACCGAAATTTTACGAAATAGAAATTTGTTTAAAAATTGCGTTTGTTTTATTTTCCTTGCAAATGTCAGACCCACACTTCGCTTCTACTTTTTTCAAGTGTTCTCACAATCTTGTCCTTCAACGTCGAATAACAGTCACAAACGTAGCTTGTCCAGATTTAAACTCAAGCTCTTGACTCAGTAACAAATTATTATTATTATTTTTCACACACATCTGATCCCAAACTAAGCAGAGCTTGTACTATGGAAACCAGACAACTGATATACTGCGTATACTAGGTTTTTTGTAAATACATACTCATATAGATAAACGAATATAATACATAATAAGCCCAGACTCAGGACAAACAGACATGTTCATGCACACAAATGTCTGTCCCGGGTCCTGAGTGGGAATCGAACCCACGATCTGCGGCGTATAAGTCAAGTGTCTTACCAATCACGCCAAACTAGCTCGTCAATTTTATTTCGTATTTTACGAAAATTATTTACCTAATATTGACGAGCCTGTTGGCGTGGTTGGTAAGACACTTGCTTTTCACGCCGCAGGTCGTGGGTTCGATTCCCACCCAGGACAGACATTTGTGTGCATGAACATGTCTGTTTGTCCTGAGTCTGGGTGTAATTATCTATATAAGTATGTATTTACAAAAGAAAAAGTAGTATATGTAGTATATCAGTTGTCTGGTTTCCATAGTACAAGCTCTGCTTAGTTTGGGATCAGATGGCCGTGTGTGAATAATGTCCCAAGATATTATTATAATAGCAAAGCTCCGTAATATCAAATTATTGACTACGTGCGATCTCTAGGCGTACTACATCTGATCAATTAAATAAACACACAATTGTATTTCACAAGAATTTACACCTACCTATTTATCATCTTTCGTGGTTATTTCTATGAATTTTGAACCAGTAATCGATTTTTAGTATTTGCCGAGTTGATTTCCACACATATACAATATATGTACATAGATTATAAAGAGGTATGCTTTATTCGTTTTTTTTCTGGTTTCATGCAAAAACTACTAATCTTATTTAAATAGAACCGCCATGTTGTTTTAGTTTATGGTTTCAGGTTCGACATACCCTTTATATACTGTGTTCATATGTTTCATATTTTTGAGATATAATATAATTTTATATGGCGACGTAGGTCCAGGCGCTTTTTGACCTAACGCTACAAAAACTATTATATTACAAAACAAATACCTACTGTGTTATCTTTTATATAAGTATCTTTAACTTAAAATAAATGTTTTTAATATTCAAAAAGAAGAAAAATAGCGACTTCTGTAGTTCAGTTTAATTGTCACAACATATTAATTTTAAACATTCTACCTAAATACTGCTTTTAACACTTTCAACTTACAAATTCGAATCGCTTGTTTTAGAAAGATTACGACATAATTAAATAAACGCATGAAAAATAATACTCTAAGCGTGTACGACGCATTAATACAGTACACCTCACCTACTACAGATCATGTACAGATACAGACAAAACCCACTTATAATATAAGGTCCTCCAGACCGATTTCGGCTACGGCGGCCAATCTCAAGAGAGATTAGCCAACTGCGCAGGAGATATTATAGTGCACAAGTGTGTGCGCAAACACAGGTGCACTCTCTTTTTCTTAGCTCTCATAATCCGATGGGACGGCAATCCGACACGACCGGAAAGAGTTCAGGTGCAGGACCAACGGCTTAACGTGCTTTCCGAGGCACGGCAGTGTACCACATTTCCAACTTCCAGACTCCGGGCTGCTACTGAGAATTCTCTGACAGAAAACCTTATTTATCTTATAAATAAATTATATATGTAATGTCTATTGTTTTTATTTTAAATTTTAGTATTGTATTTTAATTGGGTCACCGCCCGTCAGTAGGTATCAAAAAAAAGGGTACCATTGAAAACCAGCATTAGGTGTCCACACCTATGAATTGCTGAATGGTATACCTATTTGGGACACGTCATTTACCTATATTGTACTTGTTCTTTTTCTTTATTTTTTTTTTGTATCGTTACTTTTTTTTTTTTATTGTTCATTTCATTTAATTTTTCTTTTTTTTTTTGTAAATGATAAGTTATTAGTACTTAAGTAATTTCTTTTTTGTTTTTATTTTTATTTTATTACTTTATACTTTTTATTTTGTACCTAATTGTCATTTTGTTAAAATGTCCCAAATAAAAGTGTTCTTTCTTTCTTTCTTTCTTATATCAAGCCACTAGACCAACGAGGCAGTCAACTTATAATATAATATATATAATAATAACAGGCTGTGAATGTCCCACTGCTGGGCTAAGGCCTCTTGTCCTCTTTTTAGGAGAAGGTTTGGAGCTTATTCCACCACGCTGCTCCAATGCGGGTTGGTGGAATACACATGTGACAGAATTTCAGTGAAATATGACACATGCAGGTTTCCTCACGATGTTTTCGCATTCACCGTTAAACACGAGATGAATTATTATAATCACAACTTAAGCACATGAAATTCAGCGGTGCTTGCCCGGGTTTGAACCCACGGTCATCGGTTAAGATTCACGCGGTCTTACCACTAGGCCATCTCGGAAAAACCCATTTACATATACGAATATATCGCACATTTCCATCACATTCCCATTGATCATTTGGAAAACATCTCGGGATAAAATTCTTATTCTTTGACTACGGACTAATGGTGCTTTATAAAACTGAAAAGTTATAATTTCCCTACTAAAATATACCTAAATATTTCAATTAATTATTTAAAGTTATAAAATTAATAAATATTATCAAGTGAGCTACTCGCGCAACAAAAGCAATGAATTTCGTTAAATTTAGACTCAAACCATCAGCAGCTATTTACCCCTCCAATTAAGGTTAGAGGGGTCGACAATAGCCCAAGCCTCAAGGGGAAAGCTCAAATCAAACGGGCTACTTTTACAACGCTAGGTGACCCGTAAACAGTTACGTTAATGATATAGCCTACCAAGAAATGACTTTACAGTTTTAATATGTACACAATCTGTCTTTATTAAGTTTAGTGATTATTACATCATTTATGCATATGTACAAAGTATATGACCGCATGCGTCTGTCACGCGGTCAAATTCACTGTCTAGCTAGTAATTATGCGTTATCGCAATACAAAATACAATGTTTGATCAAGCGGACCTAATTATTATTTTTTAAAACCTTTCATTTTCATTTAAAGAAAAACTTGATTTGTCATTGAATTAACTTGATAAATATTGACTTTTGTTAAAATGTAACTACCGACTATCTAGGTACCTACTTAAAATTACGAGTTACTATAAATAGGTATTACCTATACATTCTGTGTTTCATAATAGAAGTGGGTTGGTAATCTAGGAATTCTAAAAAATAACAACGCAGAATTTAATGGTAAAAAATGATATTACAAGTTCTAAAGAAAACAACGTGTTTTTAAATGCTTGTCAACAACATATAAATCTACACATATAAAGCTCCCGGGCTTAAATGGCAAATTCGAACGAATGTACCAAGACTTTGAGTGTATTTTTCAGTTCGTTGCGAAATCATCCGATCACAAATACATTTCGTGGCTGAGCGATGGTTTAGCGTGACGTGGTCCTACTATCGCGCCACCTTGCCATCCAATCCACGGGTCGCTTGCCCCGCATTGCCTTCCACTTCACTCCAAACCGCTAGCCACTGCACATAACGTTACCGCGTCGAATCAAAATATACGCTTAAACACGTGAACAAAATCGTCTCGTTATCGTCGTTTTTATTCATATCACATAATATCGCTATCTATTACGTTTTTCTTGAATTTAGGTGAGTAAACTTTTTTATATTTACCCTAACAATAATTAAAGTATATTAAAATATATAGGTTCATTTAAAGAAAATAATAAAAAAAATTATAATACATAAATTATAATATTAATTATATTTTTAATAATACATATATTTATTTATTCTTAATACGTTACCTTATTTGAATTTTTAATCGATATAAAAGGAACAAGTGAATATCATAACAATATGCGTTAATTTATTAAAATTGTTTTCTTAACGATATACTCGCCGGTATTTTTATTGTTGTAATCCAAACCAAACATGTATTACTTAAGTAGGATGAATTTCAAATAGCTCCCATTGCTTTTTATTCGTAGGTAGGTACTGAAATTTATTCAATACATAAGTATGTATATGCAGCGACATATAAATGATACTGTTAGCAAGTGTCAAGAAAAAATTGTGATCGTAAATTTGAAGTAGGTTATTTATGAAGGCCTTTAATGCTAGTTATTCAAATAAATCTGCATCTCGGGACTGTACGTAATTTTTTTGGCTATGGAAAATGCTTTTTATTTTCGCTGATCATAATGTCATGTTAATACGTCATTGTTCTATTCAGTGATTCAGTTTACTCTGTACCTGTAGACTAGTTATTGTCACATTGTCACAAGTTGCGATACTTTTTCAGCTTCGTATTTCTGTGTAATGTAACTTTTTCACTGTTTTTGTTGATATTATATTACTCATAATAACGAAATTTGATTCAAATAAGTTCTTAGTTTATAAGCCATTGCTTTGACGTAATGAATATAGTGGGAAACTTGAAGATCGCAGTTTTTCGGAGTGCCGAATTTAATTGATTATGATCGCCATAACATTTTATTTTCACAGCGCAAGCTATTTTAGAAAAATAGTCTAAACAATTTATTATGTGCTAATTTAATCAACTCTGTATAGTTAATTATTATTAAGCCATAATTATTATTATTGGTTTTTTGACCAAATTTACAGTTATATAAACAATTTTTGCAGAAAAAGAAATCTGAAAACATGCCACCTAATTCTGTTGACGCAAATGGCGTATTGTTCGAAACTGATGCAGCCACTCCTGATATGGCACTCCCCACTGTTCCAATAAAGCAAGCAGACAATTATCCTAGGAAATATGTGTGGAGGAACATCATAGCCTTCACATATCTGCATATAGCGGCTTTATATGGAGGATATCTCTTTCTTTTCTCAGCCAAATGGCAAACTGACATTTTTGGTAAGTTGTTGGTAATTAAATTTATTTATTTGTTTACCCAGTATATGGAATTGTCTGGTATTTTAGTTCCTCAGATAAACTGCATGTGTGATGCATATCTAGTATATCTCTTGAGTGTTACTGTTATCTTTTATGGATTTAGGTTTTCACATATGTGTTTGAAAGGTTTATCTAAGTGTATACAAATAATAATGATAAACATATGTTATTTAAAAAAATATATCTTTATGCAAATGTTTATTATGGATACCCTTGGATAGTAATGGAGTGATTTGGTACATATAATATAGTGAAAATTTTAAAAATATTTATACCAAACAAATTATACTAACACAAGATTTTTTTACAGCCTACATATTGTATGTAATGTCTGGACTGGGGATTACAGCAGGAGCTCATAGGCTTTGGGCTCACAAATCATATAAGGCAAAGTGGCCATTGCGGCTCATTCTGGTCTTTTTCAACACCCTAGCATTCCAGGTATGATTACATTATTATTGATATTCAACCAAATATTCAAATGAAAAATAGGGATCCTCCTTAATTAACCAACAAGGTTTTTTTATTTAAATAAAACAAAAATATATTTAGGACTTGTTTTAAAAAAAAAATATTATAAAAAAATGATGACTATTTGTACTTTTAGCTTAAATACAAAAAACAACTAAAACTAGCCCACAATAGAAAACATGCTAAATAACTACAATAGGCTTTTTACACCAATGAGATGAATGATTGAACATTTGGTCTGTTTACATAGTTGTAGGTCAACATTGATGTTTTTTCAATGAACATGAACTGAATTTAAAGCAGTCATAGGATAAGTATATATTATCCACGGCTATTTCCTCTAAGTCATGTCTCAAAATCAAATATACTGTCGGTCAATATTTACTAACAGCCTTCAACATCCTTTAAGTAATAGCAATGATTACAGATATGGTGTCACATCCTTTTAACCTTCACAATAATTAAATGTTGGTTAAAAAACAATTCTCATAATTTTATTCATTTTGTCATATGACCTTGTAGTTATTTTAAATTAATATTACCTTTAAATAATTACAGAGCATAATTAACAGAATTAAAAAAGGAAGGTTTTGCTTTTTTCTCATATATTTTTAATTGTCCATGATTTTTATATATGCAAAAGGTTGTATGTGTACTTTACAGTGTAACATAAAAACTTACACTTCCTAATGTTTTTAACGTTCTTAAAAGGAGGATGGTCTCATCAGTATGTCTGAATATATTTACAAGTATTTTTCATGTATATTCGAGTTTTTTTTTTTTCTTAAGAAACAGTTTTAATAATTGTTTTTTTTTGCATTTGGCTTAGCTCTAAGATGAACCCATCTCATTTTGATTGTTACTTATGATTATTGTAAGTCGGAAACCACTGATCAGAAAATTTATAAATGACAAAATATGATGTTATGCAGTTCCAATAGGGTTAGAACTTTTCATATCCTGAGTAGTGAGTTATTTTTAATTAACTGCCTCGATAGTTCATTGGCTAACTTGCTGGTTATGAGGCCCCCGGTTCGATCCTGGATAGGAAAGTTATTAGGTGTTTCACTAAGAATTTATAGGATAAGCCAGATTAAGGAAGTTATCTCTTGCCTCGGTGCGCACGTAAAGCCAATCATCACCCTCCGCGAGTATCCAATTACGTTTAAGTGGAATATGAGAGGGACAGATTAGTGGGTGCATCTGTGTTTGCGAACATATTTATCCAATTGTCAATTATTAGTAAGAAGTGTTTCTGTCGCCCAGGATTCCGCCATCGACTGGGCCCGTGACCACCGCATGCACCACAAGTACTCGGAGACGGACGCGGACCCGCACAACGCGACTCGCGGCTTCTTCTTCTCGCACATCGGCTGGCTGCTCGTCCGCAAGCATCCCGAGCTCAAGAAGAAGGGCAAGGGACTCGACTTGAGCGACCTCTACGCGGACCCGATACTGAGATTTCAAAAGAAGTGAGTATTTTTTTTTAAATGTAATCGATAGGCAGACTGCCAAATAGCCCACTTAAGTAAGATAAGGTAAGAGGTCATTGACACAGAAACTTTAACTATTCCTTATATCACCAATGCGTCACTAACTTTGGGAACGTCAAAACACAGGCCCACCTCACCCTTCAAAATTTCAAATGTGAACACAAGATACTAAGTGTTTGCTTTTTAGTGGTAGAATATGTGATGAGTGAGTGGTACCTACCCGGGTTGCTCGGACAACACCCACCACCACATTATTTATTACTTTAATCATATAATATTTTAATTGTATTTTTATCATGAAATTACTATTTGTCATCTAAACTGATATTTATTTTATTAAAAAATATGTATTGACATAAATGGCCTTAGTTTATAAATCCATTTTAGTTTTATAAAGTATTGTTATACAGACTTAAAAAATGTGGTTTTCCTTATTAATCGCTGATGTCATGGTTTTTGCAAGTCTATAAAAGTATTCCTAATTTAATTATATATGAATAAGGTAGAATTTGGAGCTCTTCAAGTTTTATATTTAATGAATTGCTATTCATATATAGTATATATTGTATACTTTTTGTATGTACATATTATTTATTATTTATATCATTCCTGCACCCATTTTGTGGCTCACCAAGCAGCGAGACTATTGCCATTGCATAACATTTTTAGTAGCTAACTTATTTCCTTTACATTTTTGGTGATATTAATTAATAACTAATTGCTAAGATAACATTTTTATAACATTTTTTTTACAATTTTACCTTTTCTGTATTCGTTTTTCATTCTCATTTTACAATTATTATATATTACAAAACAAATTCCCCGCTACGTCCCTCTGTCTGAACGAGATAAACGCAAAAACTACCGGTCGAATTTTCATATAGTCATCAATGGACGGAGTGATTTATGAGGTCATGACCTCAGTTGTCCATGAAATTTTCATAATTTACAATTGAAAATAACATTTAATTTTTTTTGGGTATTTTTTTTGCTTAGAGTTTTAAAAATGTTTACATAAATAGAACCGACTCACGATTCCTAATGACCACTTCACGGGTCGGACACTTATTTTGTTACAACCTGTATAAAAAACGTTTCATATAAAGTAGTTATATTTTTTTGGGACACAACTGAAGAGTTCAAAATCTGTTCCTTATTCCTACAATAAAATTTTTAATATGATATACAGTATTATAAGTCATTGGTAAAAAAAAAAATATTTATTGTAATTATAATTGCGTCCCTTTCAGATACTACTTGTTGCTGATGCCGATTACCTGTTTCGTGCTGCCGACGATCATACCGGTATACTTCTGGGGCGAGACCTACATCAACGCGTACTTCGTGGCCGCCATGTTCCGGTACGCGTTCATACTGAACGTCACGTGGCTGGTCAACTCGGCTGCGCACAAATGGGGTGACAAACCCTACGACAAGAATATTCAGCCTTCTGAGAATATATCCGTATCCGTGTTCGCGCTCGGCGAAGGTTTCCACAACTACCACCATACATTCCCATGGGATTATAAAACGGCGGAGCTCGGTAACAACAGGCTGAATTTTACGACTAACTTCATCAACTTCTTCGCGAAGATCGGCTGGGCTTATGATCTGAAAACCGTATCGGATGAGATTGTGAAGAATAGAGTGAAGCGCACCGGTGATGGTACTCATCACCTCTGGGGCTGGGGTGACAAGGATCACTCCGCGGAGGAGATAAAGGCAGCCATCAGGATCAATCCTAAAGATGAGAAAGATGACTAGATGTGATGCCCATGGGGATGCGGCATACTATACTGCGGGATTATAGTAGCAAAGCGTATATAGTTTTAAGTTTCTTGTGATAATAGTTATCGATATCTAAAGATATCTTTTGTTAATTTTCTTCTTCACCAGATCTGCTTTTTCTTTTAAAACAAAGCCGATTTAAAACAAAAAATCGATAGATGCTATCGGTAGTTCACCAGCGGCAACGTTATGTAAATGATGTTCTTCCAGTCGGCAGGCGTTTGAAGGATTTTTTTATGTCCTTGTATGTCTTAACATTAATCGATTATAATTAGAGATTATCTAAAATCGAATACGAATATGTTTCAAATTAAATTATTAGTATTGTTATTGAATAGAATTTTATCAGACTAATACGATTATAGAGTAACTCTTAAAGATGAGCGTAGATCTATTTTTAATATGCACTGATTGCTTAAACTAATAAAAATGTTTTATAATATTTGTTGAAACCACTATAAGAGCACAACTTTTGTAATATTGCGCGTTTTTTTATTTTTATTGCGACACGCACTCCACCTATCATAAATTGATAGCACTACATTCGCGCAAGTGTCAAGAACAATCCTACAAAGTTTGAACTCAATCGAATAGTTTACGATCGTATATGATACGAACAAACGGGCATTCATTTTTATATGGTATGACGTAACGGTATGTATGAATAATGGTATGTAACACATCAGTATTATACACCACATAGAGTACATTAGTTCGTGTAGTACACTAGTCGTTCGCATTTGTAGCAATATTAGTAAGTCAAACAAACCCTTTGATACACGTTTTGACATAATTAAACCCAGTAATTTATTTAAAAGCATATTTCCTATTTAATGTTTTAGTTTTACGGATCGTAGTATATGAATATGTGGTTTGTAAGAATTACATACATGAGGCATTGTAGAGGCATTCGATTGTAAACAGGTGTTGTTTAAACTATGATGTTTTACTAATTTATATCTAATTGTCATTGAAATAACGTTTAAAATCCGTTGCTTAAAGATACCGTAATGTTCACACTCATGACAAGTTTCATCATGAGTGTGAAAGAAGATGGAAAAAGTACAAGAGTAAAAGAGATAGCTATATTTACACAACTGCGCTTCAAATGTTTGGTTAGACGGTACAGCGTGTATCTGTTCCCTTATAAATTAGAATGTCATTGATAATTTAAAAACACCTATCAATGTCCACAATGCCTATGATTTCGACTGATGTGTAAAGAGATTGTGATATTTAGGATGGTAAATAAAGTAGACGGAAATAAAACATTCGAATCGTAATGAAATTAAATCTTTAATATTTATTTTTCATTTATATGCACAAATAAAAACAATAATTGCATGAAAGTTATGAATTAAAATTTAAGTAGATGTTGTATCTGTTATTCCATAGTATCTTCAGTGTTGCTAGCTTCAAACGGTGTGCTAAATATACTAAGCGACTTGTTTAAGTATCTTAAATCGAGTTGTAAGCTACAGTATGTAAATTGCACGCCGAGTGAAGAAAGCGTCATAGTTCTAATTAATAAGTGGTAATGTCGGAATTTAATAAACCCTAGCCTTTATTGTTCTAAAATATAATTGCATTATGAACAATGTTGTTTTATTTATAATTACTCACAAAATGTTATATATAATCTATTTAGTTATAACGAAGCGTTTTTTGAGATACTCAAAGCACCGAGATTGTCAATAAGATAATATTTTTTTACTTTGTAATAAACACCAAATAACCTTATATTATCTATTACCTAGACTTATGTCGGTTATCAAGTCGAAAGTCTAAAATTCTTAAATTCTTATTCAGTAACTTTTTAAGTATGTTTTTCTTTATAATCGATCACCGGTTCCAAAATTAATTAATCAGAACCAGCAAAGATCAGCGGGTTAATTGTATTTGTCTCTAATCTTGATTACGGAACGAGTGTGTCATGTATCAGATCATACACAATGAGAAGGTCTCACCGAACGCGGATGACTCCAATCTTGATTATGGAGCGAGTGTGTCATGTACAGGACATCATACACAGTGAGAAGGTCTCACCGAACGCGCATGACCCCAATCTTGATTATGGAGCGAGTGTGTCATGTACCAGAAAATCATAAATAGTGAGAATAGTAAAAAACTAAATAATATAATATAAAGAATATCAATGTATCACGAACGAACGCCGCAGATAGGAAGAAGTGCCCCTTACCAAATTTTGATACATCCCATCCAGTTTTACGCACCTGGTTTTTTACGTTTCCGTAAGTAGAATTTTATATTAGCTTAGATAGAATAACCTCGAGAGTCGAGACGATTCTCTCAGTTCTACATTTATAGTGTTAAACATCAAATGATAAATAATTATTAATTTTTTTCTGGTATACTTATAACTAACTATAAGCATAGATACCCGTTATTAGCATAAAGGATATTTGAAACACTAGACTGAATAAACATTAACACGCTATTTAAAATGTGTTTTCTTGCCATCCCGTTAATTGAGTTATAGCATTAGAAAAAATGTAAGACAAGATAAAGCTTATAATATGCTACCAACTTTTAATTTGCAATCGTGGCAATAGACAATCGTTATTTGTACTTCCCAAAAAAAAGATGCGCCTAACTCTAGTTATGTAATAAGTATTTTTTATGTGTAAATAATCATATTATAAATACGTGAAGCAAGAGACTTTGTAGCTCTTTTTACGACAATTGCGCGGACGCAGAGGAATGAAAGTTTGCACAGTTAAAGTTTAGATGGAGAAGGAGTGCAGAAAGTTAATATTTTTGTATAATTATTATTAATCTGTGCTAGACTAATATTCAAATATGACTTTTTGTTAAATTATTTTGAGATATCAATAATAATCATTGACGATCAAAACTGTTAAGTACCTAATAATATTTGCACGAATATTCAATCGAATTGTAAATATTACCAGATGTTGTTTGTCTGATAAATTTACCGATAACTGCTTCGTGTAGAACAGCGACAATTTCATACAATACATTTACATAAACACGCATTAAGACTGTGCGATTTGTTGACGTAGAATTGAATAATACCTATTGCCTTATATTCTTTTAACCTAGTCTCATACAATGAAAAATACATACGTATAAATACTATGCATATAAATAAATGCATATGACAGGATCATAACTTATAACAACCACAAATAATGTCGGAATATTTCATGAAGCGATTCGTTTCTCATTAACAACAATTGTCTACGAGACGAAACTCAAAAGAGACAATAAAACGCTCGTTTGAAGTCGAATATGTACACTTTAACAGGTTAGAGTACGACCACGTAACTCTACCATGTATAAAGACAATGAAGACACATTACAATTTTGATTATTATAAGCAAATGGAGACCTACGTGCGTTAGGCATTTATATGAAGTACTATTTATTAGGGCAATAAAATGTGGTTTTATAAGGAAACATTAGTTTGTAGGTTATAACGCAGTTCAGATTTAACTTTACCACTCTTCGACCGCAAAGGACTTGACCACACGACAACGTCATGCGACTTTTTCGTCGTGCCCACGTCACTTTGTCATATCGACTCGCATCATATGTTTTCTTCGTAAAACAGATCTTGTTCGTCACACTTGTCCGGGAGGCAGACGAAGAATTCAATCAAATTCATGATTGGGCCTCTTGAAAATGGGTTCTGATAGCGACCTCTCTTATCCCGTAAATAAGGATACCGTTTGTAATTGAACATTTCGTTTGTAGTCAAGTTCATACAAGCGTGTAGGACCTGTAACATGTAAATGTATTTCATTTATCACAATAATCTATGCTAAACTAGTCTATGGTATGAGTCGGGAGGCAATGTCAAGTATATGGATGTCTTTTGTATTGTATGTCTATATATGTTTTATCAGATGATAATATAATTTTTATAAATATTATTTAATTACAAACATTAATAAAAAGTTAGCTAGTTGAGTAGTAGTTACCAATCGAAGTGTGTCTCACCAATACTGTACACAATTGAGCAATGAGCATTAATTATATTATGTAGATATCTTGATCCTTATACACTTACCGAAGTACATGTCAGAATCCAGCCGAGCGCACAGAAGGTAATGGCTTCTAACAAGCCAAGCAAGTAGAGAACACCGAATCCTTCTAGAAGCAGGCAGTAGCACGCGAAGTATATAGAGAGTGTGCAGTTGATTGCCACGCTCATGACGAACAGAAAGAACCACATGCGGTTTCGTACGCCGATACAGTTGTAGATAAATGGGCAGTGGTGGTCGAAGTACGCCACACAGCGTTTGCAAATACGACAGTGTTTAGCCCTGAAACAATAAAAAAAAAAACAATTTTCTTCAGTACTTGCCAATAATAAACTTAAATTGAATATTTTAAATTTAATAATCCTTACTACCTTGCTAATATTATAAGTGTGCAAGTGAGTTTTTTGTTTATTACGCTGTCACTACTACTTAACCGAACATCATGAAATTTTGCATACATGTTGTTAATGTAATAGAAAAGGACAGAGTATCCTTACATCCACACTCACACACGAGCGAAAATAGAGGTTGGAGGAATTTGATATAACTATTTTATTTTTATTTAAAATAATAAATTGTTTCTTTACCTAAGTGGTCTTAGACATCGGCAGGTGTGACACAGGCGAGATAGAATAGCATTTCTCTTCTTCCATTTGTCATAATAAGGTATTTGTCGAATGGCTCTGTAGTACGTTTCCGAGTTCTGAGGAATGTAGCCTGGGTCTCTTCGATTGGCAATCACCCAACTCAGCCACATTATAGCGTTCCAGTACAAGAAGCAGTAATGGGAGAGGCGCAGCGTGTTCCATGTTAAGGGCATACACTAAAAACAAAATCATAAAAGAATATAATTATAATATAATCAACAAACATCAGCAATGTTTTGGATTTTCTTACCCTGATAATATACATGGGATAACCCCACAACAGAACGGAGATTAAGAAAAATAACAGAGGTCCTTTAGAGTCTCCAGCTCCACCGAAAAGGAGCGCCCAGAGCTCAGACAGCGGCGGCATCCAGTGAGATTTACGTTTCATCTCTTTCTGCAATAGCTTAACGACTTCAGCATGACGGTGACTCTGGGCTAGCATCAGAGGAGTTTTTCCATTCTTATCTCGAGGCTCCAACTCGGCTTTGACCTAAAAACAATTTTAGTATTTGTCGTGTATGAACAAAACAAAGTTCGTATGCTGTAAGTTTTCCCTTTGAATAAAATTGAGTCATCATATCTCAACCCACCAATTAAAGATATATTTTGGGTTATAATCGTCTATTAAAACCATTAATACTTGGTAATTGAACGACCAATATACGGCAAAGAGTAAACAAGCTCAGTACATGCATTACCGAAGAGTGTCAGAGAGATGGCCAATATGACTTACTTAATGTATTTGCTGGATTACCTTTTCACAAAGCAATCTAACGCACGTTAGGTTGCCTGACAGACAAGCTAGATGCAATGGAGTGGATCCAAAGTTATCCGTACAGTGTAATGGAACGCCAGAGTAAATGAGCAAGCGAACTAAATCTGCATGACCCTTGTATGCAGCCCAATGCAATGCCGTGTCACCGTTAATGTCGGACAATCGGGTCGCTGCGCCCATCCCGAGCAGGTACGCCGCAGTCGCCGTCTTACCGTACATACAGGCTGTCATTAGGGGGGTCAAACCTAGAACAATTCAATTGATTTAGTAACTCTATTCAATTAATAGTTTAATTTGAGGAATCTATTAATTATTAATAACATATAACCTTTGAAATCTGCAGCGTTAACAGCTACTCCCGATTGAAGTAGTACTTGTACTACTGATGCGTGTCCTTTTCGGCACGCCCAGTGAATTGGACGTGGCCCCTGAATATATATATTTATGTAACTAATTTATCATCTTGTAATGTTTTAAATGTGTTGAAATTGTCATAATCAAATACCTGAGTGCCTAAACAAGACAGGTCGAGCGGTGCCCCCCTTTCTACAAGGTATCTCATAACAGCGACACTTCCATCCAGAGCTGCCCAGTGTGCTGGAGTGTAGCCATGTTGGTCGCGAGCACTTAAAATTTCAACACCAAGCTTTTCTACTAACCGTTCCATTTCTGACACTTCTCTGAAAAAGAATATAATAGGTACTTCCATATTCTTCGAGGGCTTATCCGTTGTCTAGATGATAGTTATATTTTTAGGTAGGTACACATTATTACCCAGATCGAACAGCTTCAAAAATCAGTTGGTGCAAGTCGGAATGGTGACTTAGGTTAGTGGTAATGCGAGGTTGGGCTGCAGGCGCGTCTGGCGACATCGGGGAACATGGTGGTAGAGATTCTTCCGCTGCCATGGTGCAAGGGGGCGGCTGCGGCAGCGCCCACACGCCGCGCGCCGCCCCCGGACTCGGATATACCTAGCCATTTTATAATTCATAAAGCATGTTTATTTATATTCATATAAATAATAAGCAATTACTATCAAGACGAGAAATGAGTAGGTAGGACTGCATAAGATAGTTGTATATATAATGAAAACTAGATATAAAATAAAAATAAATTGACTCATATTAATTCCACCTATATATTTTTCAACAATGCATTTGTCCTGTTGTCAATAAGCATGTATTTAAAATATGCCTATCTTCAGTATGATACCTGTCGGTACTAATACTTTATATGCATACTTATCCGCATTGCAGGTGTTTTAAACGGCAAATTTAGTAGGTACTTATCAAAGTTGATGAATTAATCACAAAACAGGTACGGTAGTGATAAAAAGCGTAAATTTGTTACTTCTTTTATTTATAATTTTCAGTAGTACATGATGATATACCTTGCTACTCACGGTGAGGCCGACGCCTCCCGCCACTCCTGAACCCTCGCTCTCCGCCACCGCCACTTCACACACACGGAGATATATTTTAGTCAAACACCAACTGGTCCTATTAGTCCGAAAAATTACACCGACAAAATTTTCGACGCTATATTGTCGCCCCAAACTCTCCGGTCGAGATATCGATTAAAGAGTCGAAGCAGTTCAGAGCATGCGCCTTAATACATATCTAAATGCAGTGCGGTTTTTGAAAAAACAAGCGAATAACCAACATCTAATACACGAACTAATAACTCATTACTTATTAACTGTTAAAAGTATTCACATGCGGCTTTATTTTTAATAAAAAAATATATTGGACATAAAATGATAGTAACGAGATTACGTCTTTGTTTTCTAGGATTCATAACTGACCTACGGTGTAGGTCACTGACACACTTTTCATTTAGCCTATCCAATTAATGAGATCAAGCCGAGGTACATATGCGGTAGGCGCACATACGTAACTGATATAGGTACTTTGATTTGGCTAACCCGCTAGCAAGTTATAACTATGTTTTTACGACATCGGCAAAAATAATAAGAAGTTGATAAGTTCATTTCATTCATGTTATCATTATAATATTGTTCTATTTATAATTATGTATTCGATGTAACTCGATCGGTATTATGCATCAAAAACAAGATATACTAATTCGAAGATTGCGGGATCAAACTGGGGCAATAAACAATTCCAATTAAACTAATTTGTTTTGTAATTAATCCTGTTCTTGGCGGTGAAAAAACAGATAGCGACCTGGATAATTACGTTGCTGATTTTCAGCCAAATATGTATTGCCCAACACGCATTAAAGCAGTGTGGTGGGATATTCTCCAAACCATACCCTTCGAGTAGACTTTTGTCCCACAGCTGGACTTTTTTATAAGTTTTTATTATTTTTTAATGAACTTAATTGAAGCTTATGAATTAATACTGACCAAGTTATTTAATTACGTATATAGAAAATGTAGGTCAGCATTACATCAGTACAGAGTTAATTAAATTACTAAAGTCGGGCACGAAGAATACGCTTTATCTTAAATTTATTACGAAAATGATAACGCTTATTCTTTTCCAGAGTAAATAATGGTTCATCGTACTCTTGTGGTCTAAAAATACAAAACTGTGAAATAATCTAGTATTTTGCAAGGTTTAGATAAAAAATGTTGCACTAGTCTACTTAGTAATAATTTTGATGACTATCTATAACGAATTTTGCTGTCCATTAATATTTACCAATTTCGTTGAAATATTACACAAAATTCTTATCAACGTATAGAGATCTACTCCGATTACACAATTTCCTTGAATATAAAAAAGCAAATGATCCATTAAAACACTTTCAACCTAGAAAAACTTAATAATTATAAGCAATATTCGCGCGCAAATTACGTGATAAAATGCAATTTACTACTTACAATTTTCAGCTTAATCATCTTAATTTATAAGTAGGAGTTGGTTTAGAATTTCGACGAAAATTAAACGAAACTATTTGTTTGATTAATCGACTATGAATTGATATCACTTCTGTCGACGTCATACTGTTTGTGATTAACACTATTTGTAAGCATGACATATGCAGTAAAATATTGCATGCAAGAAGTGAAAATTCTTGATTAATTGTTTTAATTCACAACACTATAAAAAATCACAAAACACTTTCTCTTTGGTTTGTTTTTATAGTGTATACTAATATAAAATGTAATATACATTTTGATTTTTTTTTAGGTACTAAACAAATAATAAAACAAAAGAATTAAACATAAAAATCTCAGTTAAATAAATGTACAATATATTTCAAATAAATATTTCTATAAAGTATATTTAAAACATTGACTATAAAGGTATTAAAATATTGAAATTGAAAAATAACAAAATCATAATATATTAAAATGTAAGAAACTACCCTAACCTACTTCATAACTGATAAAAAATATTTTCCAATTTATAAACACTGTTTGTTAATTTATAATAAATAATAAAATAAAAAATATATATATCTAATATTTAGATGAAAACACATTTTAAAATTGTGAAAATGAATTTTAATTCAGCAAATTTTATACTAAATGTATAAATATGATAAAATCTAGATTTTGTTTTCACTACCTAAATAGACATCATGTTATAAAAAGTGTACAACTAAATCTAGTAGCTGATTAAACATCTCAATGTGGCTTATATTAGTAAGATCTTGTAAAAGCACATTTTAAAATGGTATATTATACTTAAATAATAGATAAAATAATAATCAAAGCACATAAGCTCACAACTGATGTTGAACTTCCAAACAACAATCATTTTCAATACAAATCTTAAACTTCTAGTAAACTTGAAACATTTAACGAGCAAACTGAATAAATTATTATTCATAATAAGAAACAAACTTAACAATATTGATAGCTCAAAGTAATATAATATTTTTAACAAGAGTTGACAGCCTGCACTTAATATAATCTTGTAAATGGGATTATGTCTCAGCACTATTTACTTACGTTGTGTTAATTGATGTGTATCAATGAAAAGGAGTCATTTTGTCTATTCATTACTGTACTGATATTGTAAAGATAAGAGCAAATTTACAACATTATCTCTTCTGCGTCTTAAAGCTAACAGATAGAGGCTGGCCGTGTAGCACATAACCATTTAATGCTTGTATTGCCATCGCGGCCTGGTCGTAATTTCTCATAGTCACAAATCCAAAACCTTTACTCTTATTAGTTAAATGATCCTTTATTATCTTAACGGATACAATAGCACCATATGGACCGAATAATTGCCATAAAGTCAATTCTTCTACTTCAGGAGCAATATTATAAATGTATATAGACCATGTGCTGGGAGAATTATGATCTCCTATACCACTCACATGATTAATCCAATGAAAAGGTTTCACGAGAGAATTCTTTGAATAATTATTATTATTATTTTTGTGTTTGTTAGGATTACTCTTATTAGCATACTTAACAGTTAAAGGATGTAAAAATCCTGGTGGAGTAGTTCCATTAACATTATGGATGGCTCTCTCAGCTTCAAACTGATGTTCATATAACACAAAGGCTATGCCTGAAGCAATACGAGAATTAACTATTTTACCAAATTGTGCGAATAGTCCATGTAAATCTTGCAAGGTCAATTCGTTAGGCAGGTTACATACGTAGAGATTCCAGTCTGCTTCCGGTTTTGAGGGTGGCTTCATTTCTGGATTAAGTAAGGCGTGTGAAACTTTTAAAGTCTTGTTCTGCATTAACAGACCATTAAACGCCTTGCGTGCTTTGACCGCATCATCTGGGCGAGAGTACTCGACGAAACCATACCCTCTGTTCGCTATCAACTTACAACTTTCTAATTTGCCCATTGTCGAGAATAGTGAGAACATCATATCCTGCGTCATAACTTCAGGAATATAATTAACAATAAGTTTCGTAGGTGATTCATCAGGTCCAAATTCATTATTTCCATGACAATTACCGTCTTGACACGATTCCGACATTTTTTAATTGTTGTCTAGGAATGACATTTTATACATAATGTTGCCACTTGCCAGTTTTTAGGTTTCGTTTAAAAACTTTCGTAATTTGTCTTTCCGAATTTCGTTCGTTATTTTTCCTGAATTTTTGGTAGGTTGGTATGGA
Source organism: Nymphalis c-album (assembly GCA_963151315.1). NCBI lineage: Eukaryota > Metazoa > Arthropoda > Insecta > Lepidoptera > Nymphalidae > Nymphalis > Nymphalis c-album. The sequence continues at coordinate 10,334,497 of OY720595.1, forward strand.
ATTTTGAGATAGATCTCTATTAAGTTAGCATAAAACTATATTTAAAATAACATAACATTCCATACTAACATTTCACATCAGATCTTATTAGTAAGGGATGTTTCACACTATCAAGAAGAAAGTATAAAAAACGGTACATTCGAATAAATAGTAACCGTTCATTATTCATTTGGTACTACTGTAGAGACAGTAACAGAAAACGTCGATCTAGGGAATGAATTTTAAGTTTAGATTTTTCAAAATTGATCTAGTTCAAATAAGATGAAAAGAAACAAAATAGCATATTAAAGCGATTTATTAACGTCACAAAGACTACAGGATGCAGATATATTGTAGACATTTATGATTACACAAAAATATCGTAACTACAACGATTTTATACAATAATAAGAGTTAAAAGAGGGTTTGGGTTCTACAGTTAAGAACCCGTTAGGCGTTTCGTAAATATTCTAATGTAATAGGGTAAATAAGTCTTTTGCTTTAAATCAGTATATTTGGTGTCACGGCTGCAAAGTATAACTCGAGCCAATAAAGACAAGATTTATAAATATCAACCAATCTTGAGACAATTTGCTCGCTAACTTGTCTTTTGGAATTTCTCTCTTTCAGTTGTAATCATTCGAAAATGCGATATATATAATATATATTCATATATATTTAAATTGTTGTTCATTGTACTTCTTCTTTTCTTTATTGATACGATTTTTACTAAAATATACTCAAAACAAATACTATGAAATATTTAGTAGCTACATAGACACAGATAATCTCAGATAAAAAAATATTGTAGTTGTAGTATGGAATTATACTTAATTTTCTAGGGGCAAAAGCAACAAAGCACAACAAGTTACATAATGGGTCTTATGCAAGTGCAACATTTTAGTGATATAATACAAAATTATTTAGACGCAACACCAATTCTTGTCACATTATTATAACTATATATATTATATTTTAAAATACCGTTTAAATGGATAAAATAAATCTTAATGTAACAATCAAAACATAACGAAAGCATCGCACGCGTTCTTTCTTAGCGTTTGTTACAGAAGAATTGTATTTCCAAAAAGCACAAGCAGCAACTCTTTTTTTCTGTCAAAAGTCCGTTTTTTTTAAGAGCTTTGATACAAGTTATTTATAAAGTTTCAAGATTATCATTTGAATAGTTAAAATGTATTAAATGTAACGTATTTTAAAAACAATTTTACTAATACTGGGCGTCGTTACAATTGTAGTAGAACAGTTTTGCTAAAATTAAGTTGTGCATTTAACAATATATAAATAGACATGTATTTCATAAATTATCTACCATAACAATGTACTTATGTTACAAGTATAGTAACTAACAATTGCATTGGGGTCGTAGCCTCTTTATTGTACAACAGACAGAAATTTTCTAGAAAAGATTATATTATTTAGTAACAGATCTATAAAATATTATTAAGATAGATTTTTGCACAACTCAAAATAAAATCAATATATTTTTTTTAGTAAATTTAAGATTTCAAATGAGATGTAGAGTTTAAAATTTTAAACTTTACATATATAACAACTAGGATAAATTATATATATATCCCGTATATTATAGGAAAAAATCACTTCTATATATGAAACATTTCTTTATTATAACTAGTAAATAAAATATTTCATTTCGTAATAAATTTATGTTATATATACCCTATGTGACTTGCATAGTATGTGCAAATTTATTTTCATTTATCGCAAAAGAACAAAACCTCTAAACTGTTTAGAAAATAATTTACAATATGCATACAATATTTATAGTTTAACTTATATGGATTAATCGAGTTAAATATATATATTTAGGTATTTAACAATGTCTACATAATAACAGTATGATAAACGAATGTGTGGGTACTATTTTTATAATAATTGTATCTGATTATTAGAAAATCATAAACATAAGGTAATTTTGTCTACCTTTTATCATACGAATAATATAGTGATTCAAATGTACCATAATATAAATATGTATGGTGAATAGATATCGAAATTATGGTTAGTGAGATAGCGAGAAATATTCGAAAAGATTCATGACACCTCATGTCCATATGTAGCGTTTATTGTACTATACGATATAGTTAGGAACATAGGTGCAGCTTTAGTTCCCAACTATGGTTGACAACTGTCAGTACCTCAAAGTTCTGTAAATTGTACTTTTGATTAATATGATTTACTCTCGTCTCTGAGGTTGATATTTATCATTATTATATTGATGTAACATGTCTAGACAGGACGGCCTGTGATATTACGAGGACATTTAAAATATTTTAATTATTTTTGTTTTACGGATTAATTTTTGGAAATATATCGTTCACTAGTCTTCTAGACAGGGCATAGATTGTTTTCTTTAAAAATTTGAATTTGATCGACTTGACCAAATCGGTGCGTATCAACTTAAATCCCTATCATTATGAAACACTATTATATCATATACCGAAATGTACGCCAGCTCACAAACTACGAGTACATTTGAAGGTTGTAACTTATACTCGAAAAACAATCATGAAGTGGAAGTCATATTTCTAGAACATTCTTAGTTATGTCTATAAGGCCAGTGTGAAAGATAGACAAGTGAAGGATGACATAGACAAGAAACTAAATTAAGATATGACTAGATAACTATATGTATGAAGTACAGCGGGGACAATAGAAAGCGATAATGACAGATAATAAAAATATACAAGTTTGTTAAACCCTTAAATGCAATTCTCTATGTTGGTAGCCATGAAGTCACATTTATATTTGGAATTACTGGTAACCATACAATTAAATTAAAGCTTCAACTTTAAAAACAATTTACAATTAATTAAAATAGATACCTCTTATAAAACATTATGTATCACATTTTTATAATCATAATTAAAAATATTATTAAAAAATATATAATAAAAAGACAAAACAAATGTAGATAGAAACATGAAAAAATGTTGACATAGATTTAATATATGCTATTGTATAATCTTTGTTTTCATCTATTTATTAAAAGATAAGCTTCTACGCAGTGGATTTTGTGTTTATAAAATAATATAAATATATTATTCATGGTAAATTTTTCAACTATGCTGATAACATTATCGTAGAATATATAATTATTATTTAAATTGTATTCATAATAAAATAAATTGTAAAACATAATCCGATACATGTCATATCCCTTTCCTTTGTGCTTTAGATACCAGAGATAAGTTAGCACCGATGTGCTTATATACTTATGTCACATTTAACACAAGTATATATATTTACATATATATGTATATAAATGCCAGCGATAATGTATTAATAATTATTTTAAAATACTCTTTAGCTATTTAAACAATTATATAAAGAACAATAACTTATTGTTTTAATACTAGTATCTCTTATAATAAGTTAATTATACGATCACTTCATTTAATTCTACACCTATTGACTAAAATAAAATATGTATAAATATATTTTTAAGTCATTTCTATTTAATATTATTGTCATGGTTGCTGAGAATCAGTTTTTTTTTATTCGTAAATAATAGCATTGCATTCAAACAAAGTATTTTGAAGTATGCTATAGTCTGTGGCAAGAAAAGTATTTGTGTCGATAGACATTAATTAAACTAGATAACGCGCACCACATACTGGCTGGTACAGTCACGAGCAACATATGGACGATTGCTCAATAAATTATCAGATTCTATTTTTTTTCCCATAAGGACGTCAAAGTAACATGGGCTGCGTAAAATAAAAGCGGACCGCTCATGTACATAGTCTATTGCCCATTTAGAAAAAGTTAAGCATTATACGCACCTAATAAGTGAAATAAAATATTATGCCCCTTGTTCATGCATGCATTTTGGCTCACTCGGATGAAAGGGGCAACACAGAATATTGCTGATTGACGTTTGAATAACTGATGGGTTAGTCCAAAGCCTACTTTTTCAATTAAGGCCTCCCTAATCAAAAGCGGTGAGAGTCAAAAATAATATAATTTTCGTCCACTCGGCTAGTGAGGCCTTTAGGCAGATGCTTTGTAAACAGAGGAGCTTCTACAAACACCTTCCATTGGTGAAATATTCAAAATGTTTGCCTGTATATACGACATTATTGACCAACTTTAGTCAAAAAAATACAGACGCACCATAAAACTAACATGTTAAATAAATACTATCCCAAAAAATAATCCCCGAGGTTATTTAGAAGTTGTTATCGATTGCACGGTTACGCCAAGCATTGTTATTTGGTTGTACAATAACTGCCATTTGGGACATACCGTCAGCAGAAACGTTACCAATTTTTTAATCACATGAAATTTTTATCTAATTATGTTTCAAAATATTTTCTAAACTAGCGTAAGTACCGAAGACAAAACCTGTTATGCCGAACATTATAATCGCAAGGTCCTTCCATAATATCCAACCCTTTGTTCCGAGTCGATCCGGCCAGTACGTTACAATTTCGATTATTGGTGGAAATATCAACGCCAAAGCGGAGCTGCTGAACGCTCCCACGAGCGAGATAATGCTGCTTAAATTCGGTATCAGCACTGCAGCAACGACTGAAAAGTAAAAATAGTCAACATTAATTGTATTACAATTTATTTTTTATCGTTCAGGAAAATAGTGTTTTTGTATAATAATATGTTTTATCAGCGATGAAAATTAACCTACCTATAATATAAAGCTGATAAGTTTGTTTTGTACGCTATAGTTACGAATGTCATAGACAATTTTATTGAAAAAACATAACATAATTGATATATCATAACGTTATGAGTAACGTTTACTTCGCGTTGTATAATAAAAATAAATAAACACACTTTCGCATTTCTCAGATAAAACAGCTCAAACAGACAATGAGACTTACTAACTAGCTTTGTTTGCTGGATGTAAATGAAACCTATTATGTAATGATTGATAGCCTGATTTTGAAATTTTCCTATCAAAACAAGTATAGGGTTCAATCATCTTTCCGTTAATTCGATTTTTGAAAAATCTTCTTGTGTTCTGTAAGAGTTTTTCAGAAAAATGTGATGTGTGTGTGAGAGAACGAAAGGGCGCGCGCGCGTTTGTGTGTGTATGTGTGTGTATTGCTATGGATACGTATTTGGGAATTTAAAACGTATCCAAACAAATTGATTTATCACAATACGAGTTCCATATTTCGTATCATACAATAACAACCGACGGGGTTAGTTATAGACCCACGATACATTCAATATTTATATATTCAAATTAATGTACATATATTTTATATATTATAGTAGTGTACATCTATACTAATATTATAAAGAGCAAAGATTTGATTTTTTGTTTGTTTGTTACGATTTAACTTAATAACTACTGGACCGATTTCAAAAATTCTTTCACCATTACAAAGCTTCATCTTTAACGAGTAACATAGACTATATTATATTTCCGAAAAAATTAGAGATCCTTACCTAAAATGGATTAATGTAACCCAAGATATCAAATTGTTGCTTAAGTCATTATATTGAGTGCGCTGCGAAAACTTGACGATACATAAAACAGAGTTAGTACTCATGATTGCTCACAACAAAGTCCATGATAGTTTATGTCTAACTATTATAGTTAAGCCACAATAAACGTTTTTGTTAAATTATTAAGTTCAAATACGGGTGGAATCGAATAGTGGTGATATTAATATCATGATATTATTTATCCTTATCCATTTAAATGGTTTGATAATTAAGGTTGATTATTAAGATATAAATTTTACTTTAAATGATCCGGATCGGACTTTTCGTTTAGAAGTTATGACGGGTATAAAAATTCTATGGGGGTTCCCAGTACCCTGGGATTCCTCCCTAGTGAATGGAGGCTCGCATAGGCCAGCGATCCCGTGGCGCTCCCGTTAGGACGGGAAGGGTATCGCTGGTTTTTTAGTGGGTATTCCGATGAGCGGGGTGCACTCGGTGCCCTGGACATACGGCGAGCCCCCACATACCCCCCCCCCCACTGATCTCGTTGGGGAAACGCGTAATGCGTTTTAAAAAAAAGGTATAAAAATTCTCCCAGTAAGAAAAATGTCACAGTTTGAAAAAAAATTAACTGTCTTACGTTTAGTCTATTACCAAATACGTATTTACATTAAATAATATTTTTTTAAATTTTCACGGACAAAGTCGCAGGCAAAGTCCTAGTATATTATATCTTCGTTATGAATAACATTCCAATTGAAACACGTGCCAAACTGTTTCTTTAAAGTTGACGACCTTCTAACGCTGGTCGGTATCTGTTTACAGCGCCGGGGGTACATCGTATTATTCGCAATGAATATTAATATTAATCTCATTAGCATATACTCGTTTTTTATACTCGAAATTAATTAATCATTAATAACAATAAATTGACGATAAATATTCAAAATCAATATAAGATAGTATATATTATGTATATATAGTACTTTATTATAAGGATTACTTGAGTTTTTTTTCTACTTTTTAATCAATAAAAAATGTCTGTATGTTTGTCCTATATGCGTTTTTAAACAATTCATCTCATTGACATCAAACTTAAACGAAATATTCAGCGTGCACCCGAGAAGGTCCCAAGTCCCAACTAAAATCCAAAAGTTTTTTTTTTAAGATCAAAGTCAAATACGCAAATCACCAGATCATTGCTCGATTTCTACTTCGTATATTAAATTAAATTTTTTTTGTAAAGGAATCTTTTTGAACAAAATTTATATAATTGTGTAACCACGACAATGACAATGTAGCGATCGTCTCCTGAATATTTCTTTATATATTATATAGTATAACATAACTCTAATAGTAAGCAGTTAAAAAAACAAATTCTTTAACCGGTTCTTTTCAGATAATTTGACTATCAACAAGTAAATGTAATACCTTTATATTGAATAAATAACCTCCTCCTTTTTTTGAAGTCGGTTAATGAATTTTAATTTGGAACGTAGTCATCCAAGGAGAAAAACAAAATATTTTTTTTAGTTTAATTGTCGTTGGATTGACTTTAATGAATCTAATAAAAACTTTACAAATATTTACATTAACAAAAAAGTTATTTCTCTATTTGCAATTTTACGTCAGTCGCTAATTACCTATAATCCGAATATATACTTAATATTAATCGTAGTTACCCAAAATAATGCTGGGTTCTCATATGCGACAAGTATTCCTAAGGTTTGACTTTTAATATTATTTACGTTAAATATTAATTATTATTGTTTAAAAATAAATCACTCATATTGAATTAATTTGTTAATGGTTTCGAATACATTACTAAAACGGTTAGTGATACAAATTAATCAACTCTGTTCCTTGGGTCTTTTCCGCGAGTAAAACAATTACTATTATCTCTGGAGTAAATTTCCTAATTGACGAAGCCAACAAAGGTTACTGTTTATCTTAATTAGAAATTTAATTAAAGGCGTGAGAAATGTATGTCATTATATGAAAACAATAAGAGAACACTGGTATGTACCCTGATTAAAAATAATGTTATTGACTTCTTCCAAAAATAATTGATTATTAGATTGCTAAAAACTAAGAATATAATTGTAGAACTAACACAAAAAAAGTTAATAGTTTTAACGGTTGAAAAAAGGGCATGAAGGTGTCATGATCATGATTTAACGATTATTTTAATATATATGGCCTTGTAGAAATTTAGGTTTCTGATATACATATATGTAAATAAAAAATATTATTTACATTACATTGTTTTTTGGAAATTCCATTCGTATTAGAGTTAGTGATAGTGGATGAAAAATAGAAAGGACGCATACGGTGTTGCCGTACTATATCAAGATCGAAATGTGTTTTAATAATCTGTTACAAATAGTTTTCGCATATCTGTAATAGTTTCGCGAGCGGTTTGCTTCAAAAGCATTCAAACTGCCAAATTAATCTCCGGCTACATTCTCACGAGCTATATCTCAAAAATAGTACAACATAATATAAATTACCTTATATTTATAATTATTTATTCTATATCCACCAGGAAATTATATTTTTTTAAGGTTATCAGTTATTATTTACGCCATCAAGATAATTGCCCGCATACATAAATAATCATTTCAAGTTCAATATTACGTCAATACATGAAACATAAGCGTATTCTGACAGCTGTGACGTCTACATTTTTATTAGCTATACGTCCCGGCTTCACGTATAATAAGGTTTTACATAAACTGTTCATATTCAAGGACAAACATACAAAAAAAATCTTCCTTTTTTTGGTTAGGAATCTTCTCGAAGGAACCAAGGACAACTCGGTAGTTTTATCACAGTCAGATGAACAGTTACTAGTAGAGAACAATAACTTGTACAGGACAAACGGACAAACATTTCCATTACATATAGGTTAATAGATAAAACCTACTTGATAAATGTGTCTGCTATGAACTCCTAAGCAAACAACTTCCATATATTTACTTTTTAATTAAACTTATCAAAAAAAAAGTTACATTATTTAAACATAACAGTTCTACTCGTAAATAAATAAACGGTTCTAAATTAATTAAAGCGATTGTTATTTTTTTGTATTCAGCCAGTACAATTTTAATTGTACTTATTTGTTGCAATTAAAACGATAAGTTAAGACTATTAAGCAGATAATGTGACCGCTGTTAAATAAACTATACGAGTTTATTGTGATTGCTGTGCACTTAAGTGGACGAGAGTGATTTAATCTATAAAGTATATTTTAAACGATTTATATAATTTGTAGGAACAATACAATAAGTATTAGCGACAGCCTGTGAATGTCCCACAGCTGGGCTAAGACCTCTTCTCCTCTTTTTTTAGGAGAAGGTTTGGAGCTTATTCCGCCACGCTGCTCCAATGCGGGTTGGTGGAATACATATATGACAGAATTTCAGTGAAATTTGTCACGACGTTTTTCTTCACCGTCAACCACAAGATGATGATGACGATGATTTCTACGGAAGTGTGTGTGTGTGTGTGTATGTTTGCCAATGTCTCGGAACTCCCGTAAAGTCGTTTGTCCTCGAAAACAGTAATTGCGTAACGAGCATAATATTGTACCAAGTAATACTTGAGGATAGGTCTAGGTCTACTCTGAATCTTATTAGAACATAAAAATATGACCTAACTCACAAACAAATATAAATTATATAATAATCTTATAGTCTACGAAAAGTAGAAACGAATATTCCCTATATATATACCTATCAATATACTAATACTACAAATGCGAAAATAACTGTCTGTCTGTTACGCTTTTACGGCTAAACTGCCGAATCGATTTTGATGTGGTATGGAGCAAACATAAATTCCGAAGGAAAGATATAGGCTATTTTTTCATTTAATACCTGCCTGACCTCTTTCCCTATCGCACGAGCAAAGCCGCGCGCAAAAACAAACTAGTTTTTAATAATTAATGTAGTTGTAAAAAATAAGGTTTTATTTTATCTTTATACATTTGCTACCACTGACACCTAAATATATGTGTTAATAGTTAATACTAACAGATAAAGTTGAATATAACGATCAATCAAAAAAAATGTTGTTACAATTTACACACTGCTAGGAATATGTTAAATCATTAAGTCTGTGGTGACATAGTAATATCTATAGTTAGACACAGTACTTCGTATTAGTAGGTAGTCTATCGGCCGAATACTGAAACGGCATTCAAATATGAAGTGGAACTTAATTATTTGAGACGTCGTTAATTTAAAATTTCGCATACTAAATTTTAAATTAATGGCGTTCTAAATAATTAATTATTACAACGCCATAATAATTAATTAATAAACGTCATTCAAATATTAAGTGGGAATTAAGTCGAAGTCTTAAGTCGAGTGGATGACGTTTCAGTATTCGGCCATAAGCCGGATAACTGTCATAATTAACACTTAAATATAATAGACAAAAGACAATATAATAGTTTTTTTCTATATTTTTATACTCACTCAAAATAATTTAAATAACAATATAAAAATCTTATCTATCCGAGTACGCTCATAAATGTTAAGCTGTGATATATTAATGAATATTTAATACAATATAATACTTACACGTAATTGTGATGAGAACGAATCGCGTCACAATCTCGCCGTATTCGAGCGCCTTTTCGGAATTTAATTTACTCTTAATAAACGGCCAGACGATATTCATAGGCACGTAGAATTGAAGGCCGTACGAGAGGAATATTGCCGCCGCCATCACGGCCCTAACGCTTAGTGCTAACCTAAAAAAAATATTACATTATTTTTAATCTGATTAAAAAATAAATGTGGGTATTCGAATTTGAAAATGTCCTCCGTTAATAAATAATCACAATAATATTTTATATTAGACTTTTGCGTCGTCCCTTTCGTGCGTGCAGATATTTCTGTAAAACGTATTTTTTATATATTATGTAGTTACTGAAAAAAATATACGCAGAGACATCAGGAGGATTCGTCTTGGTCTGATTCTGTGCGTAAATCGCTGTTAGAAGCTGGATGTTTTGTATAAATGAGACTTAATATTACACGAATTTAGGGATAAGTTGATAAAATATTAATTTAAAAAAAAATACATATATTGCAACACTGATGTCAATATTTGGATCACGATGATTGCGAATACTTTTTTATGATTAACGTAATTAGTTCGAGAATCGATTTAATACTTGTATATATATATATCACAAGAACTAAGTCACGCCCTTATTCGTAATCGTGGCTGAATAATTAACGATCGTTTTCCGATACAAGAATTGTCATCATATTAATTGCCACTTTTATTGTCATCCGACTGGCTGTCTACACTTGCTCATTAGTCTGATTATAAAAAGGTTGACATCAAATTGCTCAAAAGAAAAATATAACCAACAGTAACATATTTTTTTTAATTTTTAATAAAATAAAAAAATATATATAGTTAATAATAATTCATACAAATATGATTGATGTTCGTAAAAATACTCACAAATCATTAGGTAAATCAAGTGTAATACTGCCAGACACGGATTCGCCGTACTTCAAGTAACCAAAAAACCCAATCGCCGTGTACAACACCGCCACAATAACCATTCCAGTATTTAAAACGCCCGTCCATCCGCCGAAATCTTCAGGAGTTTTCATATTATTCTCCAAAGGTAAAACCTATATTAAAATTTATATTTACCTTTAAATTTATCAAAAACGAGCCATAAAATTATTTGCGTAATGAATATTCTAAGTGTCTAGGGCTCATACTGTTATGATCAATTTAAATAATCAATTCTTCCTTATTTAAGATAGAGAATAATATGTTTCTATGTATTATGCTTTTCATACATTGTAATAACCATTCCAACCAATGGAAGAAGAAAGTAAAGAAATATGACATTGAAATGATTCGATATCATTTGTCGACTTCATGATGGACTTGCGAAATATTTGCGTTTTGAATGTCGACGAAATTGTTATCAAAAGTTTAGAAATAAAAAAAAAATCTTTGCATATCGCATGGAATATGAAAATCTATGATTTGTTTATGGTATAGGTACATTTATTGTTGGTAAAATACTTTTCCTTGTTTATAATATCAGAGAAAAAAAATGATTAGAGAAAACAAACATTATAAAAAATATTCGTAATGACGATGACAAATATTAGTACATAATTGTAATAAGTATAAGTACACAACTATTTTTAAACAATCATTGATAAAATATAAATTATTTACAAACAGATAATTACTGAAGACGATACATAACAAGGTTTTAGTTTTAACATTGAAGGATGTTAAGCGGGTGTTTAGTTAAACTATTCTTCTCTTTCTGTCTTCATTGGTTTGACAGTCGACAGAAGAAGACAGAAGCATTTAAATAACCATCCTTTAACAACATTTATAAGCAATCTCGTAATAGTTTAATTGTTAGTTAATAATTTAGGATGCATTCCATATCAATAATAATATTATTATTATAAGCGAAAAGCTAAAATGTTATCATAATATGCCAGACAAGCTAGAGGTCGACTGATTTCATTCGATATTTTCATAGTGATATCGTGTTTCGTATTTTCATTGTTTATCATTACTCATATTTATTTGACCTAATATTTAATCTGTGTTCGAAACTAGCCAATTTTTTTTAACTTATATCTGTAATCAATATTGTTTTAGGTATAATGAATTAAATTGAACGCGATACGGTAAGAAGAGATTTATTGTAACCTTGTGATATCTTTATGAACAGATTTTATCGTAATTTTGAGTATCGTTTTTTTTATTTAATTCATAAAAATAATTTGATTTTAACTGGGTATTATTATTTTAATTGAATTAATTAAATCTAATTTATAATATTATTATTGTAATTTTTTATCTTTGTCTATAATTATGATCCCTTTTAGTCAAAAATAAATCATTTTATTTTATTATTTATTATTATTATTATTCAATATAAATAGCACAACATATATGAATATGTTTCACAAACTCTGTGTGAACTTGGGTGACGATTTATCTATAGCAGATTTATTGATTGCCTGCAGATACAACATGGATTCTCACATTTACGTTACATAATATATATAGGCAAGTTTATAAACAACGCATACGCGAACTAAAAGAGAAAAATACTATTTGGTGAAGCTAGTTACACTCATGCAAATAATCGATTTCATTCAGAAAGTGTTTGTAATACGACTATAACATCGCATAGATTATGAGAAACATTTTAAAATTTTCACCTAATTGATTAATATATCATAAAATAAAATAATTACTTATTAATCGATTTTATTATTTAATTCTAACACTTGAGCAAATCTTCTGAGTCATTTGCATCAGCGTTAAGGGCTTGATAGGCTAAGGATTACTAATAACGCGCATGTAACTGTAAGAAAGATTTGTAGAAAACGCAAACAAATGTAAAAAATGGGTAAATATTTTAGATGACTTTTAAAAGGGATTTTAAATATCACGCAAAATAATAAATTAGTCTCTACATACTTCAAAGATTGCTAAGCCGGAGCTATTAAACAAAAATTCTTCCGTTATACCGTTAAAGTTATACCGTTTACCTAGCAATTAAAGTAGAAACAATATCCGTTAAAATCATCAATTCTACTAAATTTAGACTAGGTACGTATACGTAAGAACATTTTATTACATCACTTATTTATGTAGACAAAATAGTCTATGTTCATTAAAAAAAATCGCGTTCATTTCTTTGCCTTGTTTTGTTCTGTTTTGAGAAAAAAAAAACTTATCTATGCGTTGTTCTAATGTAAGCATTCCATTAATCAAATACTTGGCTACTGCCTTGCAATAGGTAACAAAAAAAAGAAACTTTATATATAAAAGCATTTTACCTAAAAACCTTGTTATTTAAGCATGTAATAAAAAAAACTAAATTACTTTACGATACTGAAGTTGCTATAGACTTTAGAAATAAATAAGATATATATATATAATCATAGACTTACCACTCCAATGCCTTCAAACGCATATATAGCAGTCCCAAAGTATAAGGGTAACTGATGCCAACTTGCAAAGGCCTTGACACTGCTAGTGTGAGGCAAATCTTGCAATATATAATAGAATGTTACAACCAGGCCCCAAGCGGTCATTATCGATGCTATTAAAGATACAGGCGTCAAATATTTCAAGTTCTTCACCATACCCAAAGCCAACATTGGCACAAATAACATAGCCAGATAGCTGTGTACGCTTAGTTTTATGTGAAAATAATACATTGTATCCTCGAGGTTAGTTGCGACAAATAAGAAATAAACACAGCAAAATCCTAGTTGAGTCAGTACTAGAAATATATTGACCACAATCCTGAAACAACAACGCTCGTTCTATTAATTAGATAATTAAATTTTGTATGTAAATTGATTCATCGATCTTGGATTTAAACTATTAAAGTGTTATAAGGATTTTAGATTTCGTAGTAATATTATTGTTTTATCTGTTACACTTAAATGTTATTGAACTGTATGTTGCCCTCGGAACATAAATAGTAATATATACTGTATTTTTTTGCCGAAATATATTTATTTTTTCTATTGTATTTCTGTTTAAGATGGAACATTCATTAAAAAAAATATACCCTATATTGATATGATTTTCTCTATTAAAAGGTTGAATTACATAATTATTCATGTAAGATTTAAGTAGCTACATATATATGATCTCTGAAATAAGAGTATACTCTTAGCGGTAATAGATTTTTTTAAGTTCGATTTTTAAATAATTTACGTATCCCATATTACCGGCTTTTATCTACGTTTATTGTCAACATACGGCGTGTAGCGTTGACTTGCGTCTCATACACATGCGTGCCGCACTAACAGTACCAGTACTATGTTACCGAATATTATACAGGGTTATTTCTAATGACCCAGCAACCTTGCAGGACTACATAGCTATCACCATAAGCAACAACTTTTGTTCTACGACTTTTGATAATTTGTTAGATTTTAATTTCATACAAAAATAAGTATTAATTTAATTTCCCGCTTGGACGTTTATAAATCTACGCACAACGCAAAGATCGACGCGTCGCGTTATCCTTTCGTGTATGAATGAAATATAGACCTACAAATGTCAAGACAGTAAAAAACTTTTAAAATATTTTTTTTTCACATATTGAGTTATGTCCGAAGTCGTAGAATCGTCATTAGAAATAACCCTGTATATATTTCGTGTTTCCGGATACTAAAAAGTATGCCTTTAAAAATATATCCGGGTTTTAAACCAATATACCTAATTTAAGAAAAGTCATTATTTACTGTCCGGTTTTAAAATATCTTAGGACTTGGCAACCATTTTCATTTTGGCGCAGTTTCATTTTATCTAAAGCTTGACCTTAAAAAATAAGTACCCTATACATATGACTATCTTTATCATTATAATGGGATAATACATTGAAGTTTGTATTTGGAAATTGTTTTTGGAAGAGCCAGAAACCAGTAAAGAAATAAAAAAAGTTCAACATAATAAGTTATTTTTTTTATTTTGTATTTTTTGTTAATGTAATTGTTTAAGAGAGCCATCAACTAAGAACCAATGTTTTTCCAATTATCCAAATAGATTTAGAAATGTGATTACAAAATATATGTGGTCAAATATAGTGGCCAGTGGGTAGATTTATGACAATCAATAAGCAAGTGTGACACCTTTGAATAAAGATATTTGAATTTGATATGATTACTATTCTGAAAAAAATAGTTTCATTTCAAGCCATGTTTTTGTTGTAAATTATTCATAGAAAAAATACAGTTATTTTTTTTACTCAGACATATTTTTATTTTGTTCTCTACTCAATATTTATTTACAGTCAATATGAATATACTGACAAATTAAAAATATATATATATTTTATTAAAAATACTACAAAAAATAATGAAATATAAAATTTGCTCTCTTTTCCATTAAACACAACACCATTTATTAATAAAAAAAAATTAATTTCGTACAGTATTTTTGAAGATTTGTTGTAACAGATGTTAATTAAATACAATTCTTAGTCCTATGTTAAATGACGATTTTTTTGGTATGGCTTCTGTTTTTTTTTGGATTGAAAATGGATATTTGTAGACAATGAACAAATTGTATATTATGTAAAAATTGTACTCACCTAATTTTTTTTGCATATGGCCTTAAGGAAACCGGTCCCATTGCAAAAGCATCCTCTACTACTTCTGCAAAACTCATCGCTGGTCGTTGGTTTCTTATACAGAGCTCATGAGAACAAGCAACTAAAATATGCATACAATGTGTGCATATTGTTCCCATAAATAATGTTCCAATTACACCTTGTGACAAAAAATTGCAATAATTAATATATATATTTTCATACTTAGACACCATGTTTTAAATATTTATTCAGCTTTATATACCTAATATTTATTATTATTTTTTGGTAGAAAAAAATTGTTACAAGCACATTTCAAATAATGAAAAAATATTTCAAATACGTACCGAAAAAGAGGCCAGCATTTTTAAAAGCATCAGGCATTGCCAAAATGCCAGTCCCAATATTTCCTTTAAGAAGATGAATTAGTGTGTCAAAATTTGAAGTGGGATGTTCTAAGTATCTTTCGGACGTGGGGTTGTATTCCGTTTTTTTCGGCGTATCGTGTTTGAAGGGTGATACATGGATCGATGGGCTAGCGACGAGTTCAACAGTTTGAACCTCCACATTGTCAATTGGAGTATTAGGTCCAGTAAGAAGCGGCTGCTTTTCATCGCTCATGTTTATATATAACGCTTAATACTATCGTAAAAATATATCAGGTACTGTTGGGTAAGACTAATAACATTATAAATTGCCGCGTCTTGTCAATAAGAGATTTAAATCAAAATACAGACAAATAATAGAAATTTATCTACATCTAAAAAAAATTAATTATGTTGCCACACTGGTTGTTGATTTAGTTCTTCTACAATAATTGCAATAACGTTTGTTAGTTCTTTTAAAGTTTTAAATTAATAACTAATCAATAAATCAATGAATCGCAGAGCAACACGTCAAATTGTGAACTGAACTCATGAATTTTTAACTGCCTAATGTTAGTAAATGACAACTGTCAATCTCAATTGTCAACTTGTCAGTGAGCTTTTATTATGACAACTAAAGTCGAAACTAGTGGCAACTTTTGTGCTTTGATAACAATAATTTACTTAATATTGTATTACGGTTTCAATTCGTTTAATGTCAATATCAATTGATAAATCCATATTATTATAACAAATGAATATTGTTAAATAATATAATAAATCCATAAATACAAATCATTTATTGATAGTGTGTAAATCTGCTATTTGAACGTGTCTGTAATGGTAGAAACTAGAGGTACGAGCGATCAGCTAATATTCCTGAATAAAATAAGGCCAATAAATTCTAATGTAACACCGCTGATATATACATATGAACTTATGTTCGATCAGTGTACAATATACAACAGCAATAATAATTACCATTATTGTAAAATACATATGAGTGCATATTTTTAACATTTATTATTTCCCTGTTTTTATTGATAGCACTAATGTTCATCAACACTTAGAAAATGATTTTATATAAATTTAACTATTTGAGTTTACATATAAGTAGTAGTTGAATTATGTACAAATAACAGTATATAAATATATAACAATAGTATTAAACAAATGAAAAAAAATATTGTCAAGTTCACATTTCATCACGGTCTTGTAACAAGACCGTGCATTTCATACTTCATAGTGACATTGACAGCAATTTTCAATAAAGACAAACTGAAAAAATTAAATTGTTATTGTAAAGTCAGCTCATTTTACTAAATGTTTAGTCTTATTCATGGTTTACACATTCATTTCAATATTTAATTTTACATTTAAAATTTGAATCAACCAATTTTAGCTGCGACAGCTAAAATTGGGTCTGCTTCTATCCTTGGGATTGGGATTTGAATTTAAATAAGAAATGGGAAATGCAGGAAGTAATCATCCAAAAGAGTGGCACAAAGATCAGACCACTAAACAACAAGATGTAGGTTGCTCTTCCCCAGCAAAGGAAGGAGAAGCTTTTACATTTGACAAAAAAATTGACGACGACCGATGTATTCGAGACGACGATAATAACATTGAAGATGGAGCTCCTTATTATACCAAAGCTGTACCTGAACACGACGTCGAAGAAACTATTATGCGTGAAAGATCTAATACTTTGACGGAAGATAACAAAGATGCTGAAGATGTGAAAGTTTTGCCAACTGTTTTTAAATGGGAAGGTGGAGGAAAGCAGGTTAATATCATATAACATGTTTTATCATGATCTATATTTAAAAAAAACCTTGAAGAAACATATGTCAACAGATTTTATAGCGGAGTGACTATGGGGCTGCAATGAGGGCCATCTTTATTCCAAGCATTTATGATGTTATAGCTCATTTTTGCAAGGTTTATATGGTTATTGTCTATGTGATTCGCTTAAGCTGCCTGAGCCCGAAACATTAACTTACAATCTGAAAAAGAAAAATTATATTATTTGAAACTTTTCAGTCTGTATACAATATTCAATGATGTAATTATCAACTACTAGGCCTTAACCCAAGTCAATAAAGCTTGCAGACATTATAAATCAATAAAATTTATAATATTTGTTGTAGGTTTTTATAAGTGGTACTTTTACTGAGTGGAAAACTATACCCATGGTCAAGTCCCATGGAGATTTTGTAACTATTATTGATCTGCCAGAAGGGGAGCACCAATATAAGTTTTTTGTTGATGGCGAGTGGCGTCATGACCCTACTGTGGTAAGTTAAATCAAGTATTATTATAAAAGCCATAGTAATTATAATAAAATGAATCTTAACTAATATTATAAATATGAACTTTGTTAAGTTTACATTTCTAAACCATTTAACTGATTTTAAAGATTCTTTCACCAATGGAAAACTATATTATTAGCGAGTAACAGAGGCTATATTTTAACTCTGTGTTCCCACATGAATGGGAACTATGCAGGTGAAACAACAAAGATATATATACCTTATGATATAATATTTTAATAATTATCTTTGATTTCAGAAAGTTGTAGATAATGGGATGGGCTCTAAGAACAATTTGGTTACAGTGAAATTGTCTGACTTTGAAGTGTTTCAAGCCCTCGCTAAGGACAGTGAAGGAATACATAACAGTGCTCAGACTGAATACTCTCAGGTATGAACATAGTTACTTACCTCCAACACTTGGTGGTCTTATACATTATAATTTACATTATAAATGTTGTTGATTTTTTCAAATTAAGTACATAATGTATGATTATGTTTTTTCAGGAAATACCACAATCTAAGCCATGGGAAAAAGTTACAGGACCCCCAATTTTACCTCCACATCTTTTACAAGTTATCCTAAATAAGGATACTCCTTTGTCTGTAAGTAACACACACACACAAAGACACAAAGTTGGAAAGAAAATTATTATGTAAATACATTTAAATGAGTTAGTAATTTTTGTAGAAAAGCATGTTTGTTTTGTGTCAGGCACTCCTGATCACACACAGCTTTTGACCTATTCACTGGCTCACCAGTTCAGTGAGTTGTTATTGCAGCCTAAAATTGTAAGCTGATTTCATACAAACCAAAGTATTTTATATATTCTAATCAAAAGATCTGTTAACAAGTACTGCAAAGTACTATTTGGTTTTGAAATTAAAAAGGAGCTATATATTCAGTAACAGTTTTGATGGGACGTTCATTTTTAGTCTTGTCTATTATGTACCTATATGTGTTATTACTTAAATATGGTTTGAATATTAATATATTCATTTATTCAATTAATATTACAAAGCTATTTCCTATAATGTATGTTATCGGCAGTGATTCAATGGATATGAAACATAAATGATTGGAAATGTAAAACAATATTAGCTGATTTCATCAAATGTTTTGAATTATGTAACTATAATAATTGGTGGGTTTTATATGATCATCATTTTCATTGTTTCATTTTCATTTGATAAGGATAGTGTGGTTGGTAGATAATTGCATTTTGCACTGCAGGTCGTGGGTTCGATTCCCATCAAGGACAGAAATTTGTGTGCATGAACATGTCTGTTGGTCTTCAATCTGGGTGTAATTATCTATATACTAAGTGTATGTAGTGTATCAGTTGTCTGGATTCCATAGTATAAGCTTTAGCTTGATATCAGATGGCCTTGTGTGAATAATGTCCCAGGATGTTATTATTATTATTCAAAATTCACCTTGGTTAGAATTAAACAATACTGATGTTGTTATTTCAGCCTCTACATTGAGTTTACTGTTTTATTATTATATATATGTAGGTATTTTGTAAATATAGTATTTTAATATGATATTTATTTTGTTTCAGTGTGAACCTACATTATTGCCGGAACCAAATCATGTGATGTTAAACCATTTGTATGCCTTATCTATCAAAGATGGTGTTATGGTGCTCTCTGCTACTCACCGATATCGAAAGAAGTATGTCACTACTCTCCTGTACAAGCCCATCTAAGAATATTATATAATCTACAAGTTTCTTTATTACCATGAAAAAAAAACTATATTGTTATTGTGATCATATTCGTAGAACATTTTAGGTAAATGAATTATGTATAGGTAGTTATAAGTAAAGTGAATTTGTGCAATACATGAAATAACTAAAAACTGTTTTACTCATTGATAATTTGAATGTCCTTCCATTTTAAAAGAGATCTAAGTACAAGTAGGTTTGTTAAAGTTGTGTTTAAGTAATACTTGATATGTAATAATACAACATATTCTATGAATTCACATAAGTTTGCTTAGGTATGGTGTTTATTTATTGACAAATGTTTGTATTTTAGTTTTTAACATGTAGAATATTAACATAAGATTCTAATATTTCTCCATCATAACTTATTAATCAAATCATTACAT
Organism: Nymphalis c-album; assembly: GCA_963151315.1. Taxonomy (NCBI): domain Eukaryota; kingdom Metazoa; phylum Arthropoda; class Insecta; order Lepidoptera; family Nymphalidae; genus Nymphalis; species Nymphalis c-album. The sequence goes on from OY720595.1 coordinate 10,354,852, forward strand.
TAATAATTATTGACAATACAGAAATGTCATTGTCAAAATACAAAAATTGTCCTTAATCTACTTTGTTTTATTTATTGCAAATCTGCTATTATATGAACATTAAAGATATAATGTAAAAGAATAATAATTTTACAATAGATACCTATATTAATTTGAATTTGATTATCCAGTTTAGAAAAAATGTTAAAAAGTCAGTTTTTTTAACACCTGTAAAAGTTTCTGAAACACCTGTAAAAAAACTAGAAGGCAGTCGCACAAATGGCTCACCCGTTAGATAGTCACTAGATAGATAGATATAGATAGAAAAGTCACTAAGAAATATAAATCACATCCTTCACTGTCAATGCATTGTCAATGACCACATCACATAGGCATACTATGGGTTTGTAATCCTTTCAATCGAAATAGTTTAGCAGTTGAAATAAGAATGAAGTGGGTGATACCCACCCAACATGATGGTAATGTGATCATTATTACACTAATTATTTTATTCATTGATTTTCTTATACATTTATTTTATCCTTACACATTCTTTGGCTTAAGTCAGTCAAAAAGTTGACTATACATATGTATGTATGTAATTATTTGTTTAAGATAAAAAAAAAACAATTCTTGATTATATTTATTAATATTTCCATGTACATATTTTTATTTAATGAGATTATCAATATGGCTTAATACATAATACTGACAAATTTACACTTTATAACTAATGTTGTTTTTATATATGATTTATATTAGTAATAATATAATTATTAATTTAAATCAATAAACCTATTATTTTTCTTAAAAATTATCTTTGAGTTAAAGTATTCACAGACAAGCAATAGGTGTACAATCGTAATAGTTATTATCTCCAAACATATTAACCATAAGGTTGCTCCTATTTCAAAGTAGCGGAACTTATAAATACTTATTTTTATATATTTTATAAAAATGATGCCTGATTTCTTACAGTGAAAGAGAGACATACATTGGACTTTGCAAAATTTTTGATATCAAATGATAAGTAATTAATAATAAGTAAGAGTTAAAAAGGAAACAATATTTATAAAATAATGAGTTTTTAAGGTCCTATTTATTATCCCCATAAATCTGTCACTCAAGAGATTTTAACTATCAAACCCCCAAAAAAATTTTTTAATTAGTCTGAATAATATTTTATCCGCTAAAAGTGTGATTTGTCTTTAGTATTTAAGGAACAATTATATAGTTTACATCTATTACTATACCCTTACATACACTACATATATGAGAATGGTAACATTTAATTTCAGCTTGTTTTTTACATGGTGCATAGACAATCAACAAATCTATTGCTTTCATGCTATGCAACAAGCACTCCGTATAATATTCATTGAAAATAGATACTAATTACTTACTACCTCTAGAAGGGGTTTTTTATCTTTTATGTCATCTTGGTTAGAATTGGCATTATTCACAGGATTTTTCAAGTACATGGCAACTGCTATACTAACTAAGCCTATTGAAGTCACAGTATACCATGTTATAATTATGTTAAACAGTATGTAACAAACTACAGCTGTGATAACAAGCTCAAGTGCACTAGCATATGTTTTTAAAATTGAATTTAAATTCTTCAAAAAAAAGCTAGTGACTATGCCTACTATTGCACTATTTACCGTTATGAGTATTACAAATACATCATTTAAAGATTTAAAATCTTTAAATATTGTGCTTAATTCACCTTTACACATAAGAACAAAGTAATTGCATATAACAGAGTCTAAATACATAAATACATTTTGTAAAAATATATCTACATTAGAACCTTTGGTTTTAAGTAGGTACTCATTGTATGTGCCAGCCAAGCAAGAACAAAAGTTTTGAAAGTTAATTGACAAAAAATAAATATTAAATATCTGAGACCAAATATCTGAATTTTCTGATGACTGCAGTGTGGCAGAGTCGAAATTTTTTATCATACATCCAAAAGTTAGAATACCCAAAGAAATCCATTGCATGAAGGTAAGTTTTCTTCGGAATAAAAACTGAAATAAAAGATATACTTATTATTGTATTAATACAATATTCATTCATCCATTCAATTGATAAATGATTTTTTATATTTTTTTATGGAGGTAATATAAAGTATACATTTAAATAGACAAAGGTCATAAGAAGAACTTACCTGAAATATTAATGCTGTTATTACCACTCGGAATTGCAGTAGAACATAATATGATGTTGGATCATAATGAGATAAGTTTACAAATGCCAAGTTATTGTAGAAGCAATATAAAAGTGATGGGATAAAGTAGTATAAAAGTAGGCTATAATTTTTATATACTGCTTTGAATATGTTTGGTTTATTTCTGAAATACAAAAAAAAATATGAAATGAATATTTATAGGAAAACATGATGTTATTATTATACTAGATTAATACTTACCCTTTTTTTATTGTATATAGGACAGCTGAAATGATAAGCTTTAACAACTCTGATAAAAATACAACGAGTGTTGTATTGTAGTCATAAATTCCATTTTCTGTTTTTGATGCTGTTATGAAAACACCTAAAAGTATAAGAATGCTTTAAACAAAAATTATACAGTTTTCTAATAAGATTTTCTAACAATATTATTAGCACAATGTGATGTGTTATGCTACTCTTTAAATTTGTATACATTAATAAATTAGGATAATAATATTGTAGTAATTAAGAATTGTATGACTTTTATATTCTTACCTTGGAATACAAATAAAACAATATATAATAGAAAAACGATAAAGGCTTCTTTATTAGGAAATAACTTATTCCAATGCATGGTATCAAACGTTATTAGGAATTAGGTATATAAAATTAAGTAGGTATATATTCGTAAGTTCAACACCACCCCCAATTTATCCGATTTTTTATCTTTAAGCTTACACTTCAAAATAAAAAAGAATAATATGGTTTTAGAACCCAATAGTATTGATATATTTTTTTTCACTTTTAAGTGTTTTATAATTTTAATTTCATGTATTAATCTTTGTTTTGCGGACGTGTTGAAAATATTATTGATTGTTGTTTTTTTTAATTGTTTTGACTTTTTGTATTGTCAATTGTCATTACTAAGTTGTCAATGTCTAGTCGTCGTTCATAGAGTAAATATATAATGTTAGTCACCATAAAAAATCTGTACTGCAATTTTTAATCCGGCTCTACACTATGAATCGTGGTAACGAATAGTGACGATTCATGCGTGGTTTCTACTTGAAAAATATGGTCCTTGCATTTCGTGACGTTCTCTTTAATCCCTTCGTCGCAGGACTAAAAACTGAAACTAAATTACTGAACAGGAAACACTGCGAAGCACTATTGGTCGAGAATAAGAAAAGTAATCTATGATTTCGTATTAAATTAATGTAATAAATTTAAATACATTTTTGACGTGACAACGTCTTATAAATTGGTTTGCCGGGTGACACTTCAAGAAACTGCGTTACGCTCCGCTCACGTTATGCGCTCACAATGAGAGCGAGTGAGAGGCACGCGTCCCTTCCACTCGGGCATGGTTAGCCCGCCTAAGAGCGAGAGAGACAGACATAAAAAGTGAAATTCAGTGCGAGATTCTTTGTATAAATTAATGTTTTAAATATAATTCTTTGTATAAATAAATGTTTTAAATTGTTACTATTATTTCATCCTTCTTCCTACTATACGAATGAATATTCACATTAAAATTATTTTACCACTCAAAGTCGTTGTCACGTAAAACTTTCGCCCGTATACCGACTTTACAGGCAACCAATTTTTTTACGTTTAATTTTTTATTTTGAATAATCTTGGATTACTATTTTAAGCTTTTATAAACAAGGATTAAAACTAAAAAAACTAAAAACGATTACATTGTAATTTTAGTGATGACCTTTAATTTTAAATACTCGATTTCCTGCCAATTAATTACTTGGTTTTGAAAAATACGTTAATTATTTAGCTTATTTCATAATAATTTGGATTTGCAAGTAAATACTTAAGGCATCAACATTCACATCCACATCCAAAAAGAAAAAATGTCGATGGTCTTTTGTCAATTTGAATTGACGTAAAAATGAAATGTGAAGTGTTTATTATAGAAGATAAATATTGCGTTTAAGAATCATGGTTTTTGCAAATTGTTACTGTCTTTAATTCATGAAGTTATTATTTACAAATAAATATTTTGTAAACATAATTATTCAGTGGGTTCGTCAAGTGTTTTAAAATCCGATTAAATTGATCGTTCAAAAGGAAGAATAATAATGACTGCTGAGGATGACAGTACTTGGTAATAAAATAAATAATATTTTGTTTAAAGATAATGTAGTTTTATAATCATATAGTTTGGATCATGACTATCAAAAGAAACATACCTAACACCTTGTAGATATTTATATTAGTAATAACATCCATATAAATAATGATTGACCTACCATGTTATAAATCCACCTTAATTTAAATTTCCTTAGAAAAAGAGACTTCTTAGAATATATTCTATCCTCTTTATTATATGATTGTATTGCGTATACGTAATATTGTAGTAGTAATTGTTCAAAATTTGTCTGTGATTAGTATTATAGTATATTAAGGTCAAGGAAATTGGAACTAATTATGCCATTTCTAATTTAAAGCTGTTAAAAATGAAATAAATAGAAGTGAACATCAACAATTCAATCAGTAAAATGATTCAAATATACATAAATAAAAATATATGTTATTTTTTTTTAACTAAATTAATTCTTAAGGTACAATTTTTGTTGCAATTAATTAGATAATCTGTCATTTCAAGGTTGATTGAATTGGAGTCGGCAATCCTAGATGGCTGCACACCTCAAGAGATCAATGCAATTACTAAAGGGAAAAAAATACCAGAAAGCTTGAGACCAGATGTCTGGCTTGTGTGCCTCAACTGTCAAGATATGGGTAATCAGTTACTTATGTTTGATGAAATATTTGATTTAGCCAATCAGAATGAATTGAGGGATAATGTAAAAAAGTTTGTAAGGAAACTTGATAATGACGATGACGAAAAACTGTCAGTCATTTCAGACATTGAATCAATTCTCACTTTTTATTGTAAGTCCAAATCTATTACTTATGCTTCTAACAATGGTTGGATAGAAATACTTTACCCTCTCTTAAGTTTAAAATTGCCGAGATCAGATACTTATAACATGTTCGAAAGAATCTTGAAGCTTTATATACCAAATGGATGCACATCAAACGGAGTACCATTTCACATATTGCGATTGATTATTCAGTATCATGATCCCGAGCTATGTTCTTTTTTGGATACAAAGCGCATAACACCTGAACAATATTGCATGCCATGGCTAAAATCTCTTTTTTCTGGAACTTGTAATCTGGAAGTGGTGCTATTTATGTGGGATTTGTATTTCCAAAGGTCTGACCCATTCTTTATATTCTTTCTTTGCTTAATTATGATTATTAATGCTAGAGAGCAACTTTTGCAAATGAAGAATGAAGATAAAGCTACGATAGTCCAGATACTGAGTAAAATGCCGAGTGACCTTGAGGCTAATGATGTCTCAGACTTTTGCTCGCTCGCACATTATTATTCATTGAAAACACCAGTATCATTTCGAGAAGATGTTTTAGAAGTACTTTTCTCTGAAAGTGGACTCGAAATTAATTCTAAACTATACTCCCAAGCTCTATGTCTCCCTGTGGCAGTTCATGAGTTAATTGAAAGTGCTACCGTAGATGTGGCTGACGCTGATGCTGTTAAGTTCTTCTTGGTCGACTGCCGCCCTGCTGAACAATATAATGCTGGACATTTATCAACTGCTTTTCATCTCGATTGCAATTTAATGTTACAAGAGCCTAACGCATTTACAACAGCTGTTCAAGGATTACTTAATTCCCAACGTCAAGCTTTGGCTGCGGGATCCCTGGCTGCAGGCGAACACTTATGTTTCGTTAGTTCTGGTAGAACAGAAGAAGACAGCTATGCTCATATGGTAGTTGCTTCTTTCCTTAAAAAGAATATTAAACACGTTTCCATGCTGGATGGAGGATTTGTAGCAATACATGATTATTTTGGTCCACATATGACAGATTGTTTGGAAGAACACAATACGTCTGTTTGTTTGGTTTGTGCACCTAGTAATAATAACAACGAAAACGGTGTTCAGCCACCTGTTAATAAGACGAGAGATAATATACCCGCTATTCAGCTATTTAGCAAGCTTTCATCCGCTATGAAAGCAAAAAGTCAAGAAGTTAAAGGGAAGCTGATTGAGTACATAGTGAATCCAAATTCGAACGTCAATAACGGCGAGTGGCATGTGTCGGCGAATGATCGTAAAGAGCAGAGATACCGCAACGTTCCTCCCGTCTTCAGTATTAATGACGAAGACGAGGACACACATTCCGATTACCGACGAGATTCGAGCACAGACGACGTAGACGAAATAGTCGAACTTCAAACATTCCTGAAAAACCAACATGTCGTCGATAGCTTCTCGTGTCAAGAAGTTTTATCGAATGGCTACATGTTTGATTCATATCTTGTTATTACTGAAACACATTTGGTTATATTGCGAGAAATACCAAATAAAAAGGGCGTTGTGAAAGTCTTGTCGAGGAGACCACTTTCGACGATAGTCAAAATTACCGCCAAAAAGAGGCACCCTGAGTTAATAACTTTTAAATATGGCGTACCAGATGGTGATAATTTATTAATAAAAGACATGGACAGGTTTCTGATTCCTAATGCGGCAGTTGCTACGAAAATTGTCTCCAATCAAATAGTATCTCAATTGGATAATAAATTACAATAATGTCACGTTTCTCGTCCAAATTAGCAGTGGTAGGAATGATTCGCATAATTTAAAATTTAGAGTAATCTATGTCGTATTATTCTGTTATCTGTTACCATTAAACAATATGTACTTATCTTAGTGATAGCAAAATAGTGTTCGAAATACAAAATCAACTATTTCTGCCTAATAAGTATCCATCCAGGCTTTTGAATCCAATTATAATGTTTAAAATTATATATAAGTAAATTAATGAACTTAATTTTAATAAATTATGTAATTAGTTAAAAATTTCCTGTACATTGTGTTATTATGTTACGATTCATTAAAGATTATAAGTAAAAATATGTAGGTACGTTAACCGTGCTTGTTTCTCTCGATCGACTTATAAAATCGATATTATTTATAAACAACTTTTGCGTCTCTGTTAGAATTTGTACATTTTCAATATTCAACCAACCATATGTTTAGAAATCGCATGTAATGTTTAAGTGTAATAATTATAATTTAAATAAATATTGCTAATAGAAATGATATGCCCTATGACAGGACAAGCGCCTCGTCTTTGTATAGGAAGAGTTTGGAGTTTAACCAAGCTGCTTCACGCCGGATTGTTTTGTTTTCATCTATCGCCGACCACGCGGTCCTCCCCCCCCAAAATACTACTAAAATTATTCAGTTTTAAGAGAAAACCGCTATTATAAAAAAAAATATCTTTATCTATAGTTCTCCTTTAAATCTTAATCACTTATAAGTGTTTCTCTGGATTGGGACAATTTTACAAAACAGAATCCAGTTATAAACACAAATTAACTATATAGAATATCAGTAAGATGTGTCTGGATTTAAAGCTATTATTTTATCGGTCAGTAGGTCCATGTATTTTCTTATTCTCGGTCAATTTTTTTTTGTTCTTGTGTACGTTAGTTATACCAAACGTGCTAAAAATCTTTCCAGTGAAAATCAATCCTTAGCAAGGATGGAAGCGAGGAATACGCTAAATAAGACTATATTATGTACATTTAAACTTACTAAAAAATCTTTTTTTTTTAAATTGCTAGATCTATGCGCAAATGGCCCAACCTTCGAACCTAAAAAACAACGATAAACAATATTGCTGTTTAGCGGCTTATCTAATTTTACATTAGGCTGGGAAGACCTACCGAGGCGAGATTACACACATTACTAATTAATTAGACACATATAAAATTAATTTTAAACGATTCCAAAAAACGCATAGATGATCATTACGATATACTATTTCAAATCAAAATAATATTGCAATTAAAAGTAAATGATAACATTTGACTTTTATATCACTTATTAATTGCAAAACCAAGGTAAAGATATGATAAGATTAAAATGAAATGATTAATATATTGTCTGTGGCACGTGAAACAATTATCGAAGTAGCACAATATTTTATTATACTTAATTTGCTTCCGATATTCGCTTTCCGTTCTAATTACATTTATAATCAATTATAACATAGAAATTTGACACGGCTATGTGTGTGTGTGGTTGTGTGTTTGTGTGGTAGTTTGAAAAAGTAATTTTGAAATTGTTGTGTTACACTAAATGTATCTTAAAAGTTTTGTTAGTCGATCTTGCTCATTCCGGTGTTTCAGACCCAGGTTAAAATATTCCTGACGAGTTATATTATTGGTTTTATTTTATTCGTCTTTTGAATTTTTCAGACTTGTGAAACGTTTATACGTATTAACGTAACTTTTAAATTATCAAATATTTATGTAGTGATATTGATATTGTTGGATGCCCATATCAAGGATTAGTCCGATAATTGATCCGGGGTTGTTGTCTGGCGTTTGTAGTCATTAGTCATATAAAAATATTTATTCTTAATTTTTTTATGAAAATAATTCAAATTTAATTTGAATTAAATTCCATATATTGCATATATAATATTTTCAAGCAATAAAAATATATTACGAAAAACACATTTTATTGTCTGATAAGATTGTAAGGTTCCGTAATCAATAAAAAAACTGTGATTATTGTGTGATTTACGATGTCTTGATAATTTTTTTGTATCTAAATAATTCAATTGGTATTCTATATCTACCTAATTCTATTCTTTTTTTGACTTTTAAAACATGAGTCTATTAAAGTCGTGAGTGTTCACATAGAAAGCTAAAAAACAGACCGTACATTTATAAAGATGTTAAAAAAAAAAAATGTTTTCAAAGGATTGATTACGGACCATTATCATGAAGAGAAGTGGATTTTTTTAAATTTATATTTCGTTTTAATTCAGAATATTTGTGTGGATGTAGATTTTTTGTACAAAAGATTGGGATATAATCGCAAATTATCTTACAATATTTAGGGGGCGATCTCTTCTTTAACTGTTTGTATAAAAAATAAATAATAGCACAATTTTTTTAGTTTCATTAAAGTTTCTATTATCTATATTTTATTTATTTATGTTGATCATAAATATTGCACAACACTAAAAGTAGTTATACGTTGGGTTAATCCTTATGGAACTAAAAACCTATTATAAATAGAAGGTACATTTATTTTGCATTTAGTTTTTTATAAAAAAAACAGGCACCTATAATGTATTATTATATATATTTTTTTTTAAATAAAGAAAGTATAATTAGCACCGTTTATTATTTAAGACACGAAGAATAATTTAAATCACAATAACAAAAGAACGGTAATTTTGATCGGTTTTATTATGTTATCGTAAATTGTATTTATAATAATATTGTATATGTAAATAAAATGTCCAAAATTATCTTCACGCTAATAAATTTATCATTAAACGTTATTCAATTAGATCGTTGTGTCAAACACGCATTCAAATTATTAATTAAATTGTAATGTAAGGTTAAGCTTAGCTAATATTAATATTTTCAAAAACGGTGAAGTGAAAAATCACATTTCTATACTTTGAAATCATTCAGGCAATAAAATATAACCCAACCGTAGATAATAGCAAAATTATTGTTAGTATCGATAACAGAAATAGAACAATATTATCGGAAACATAAATAACATCGTAGTATCGGTATTCTTCGCAATTGTAAAAGAATAATATTACTTACTAACATAAGCCAAACTATTAATAGCCGGTCATGTGAATGAAGGGTATTGTTTTATAGTTGATTAGTGACACACTCAGACGCAAAAATGCGATATGACGTCCAATTGCAAAAAAATGCGAATTGATTGTGCGATTGATGTTTAACGAGAGATTTGTACGTAATGGTATCGAAGTAATTTGCGTCACAGGCGAGGCGGGTTGCAAATTCGCTTATTGACGAATCGCAGTTTTGTATTTTGACTATAGCAAACTTCTTGTGCCTACCATCCCTAGCGCAGTCCGTCTATCATTTCTCAGATATATTATTTATAGTCAGCAATATCATGTTCAACCATTATAAATAAAAATGTTATCACAGTTTACCGGTTACAACCTGTAAATATTCTTCTTCTTAGTCGTACACTCCACGGAGTGGTCGTGGTCATGGAAAATCTGATGAGTTGGTTGCGGCTTTTCCGAGACTTGTAAACTATAGTTAAAATGAAAAATTTGTAACGAACAATCAAATAATATGACTGACTTTTAATAGAATTGCATTCTTAAAACAATTATATTGTAGATATTCTTCATATATTTTCCGACATCAGGCTCAATAATGCACTATATAAGTATGTCTTTAAGCACGTTAAGCCGTTTGTCCTGCGTCTATGTACCGAGGAAATAGTCAGTAGCTTAAATGTAACAATTATTGCCAAATCTGTCAAACACGTGTTTCAACTTACCTGTTGGATAATAATCACTAAAAACAGTTTTTATTAACGTTTCGTTTTGTATTTGGTAAGATATCTCGAAAACTGCATTTTATGTTTACTCGTTCTAAAACTATGTTTTTATATACTTCCAGAAAAATGTTATTTATATTATAGTTTCGATTAAGTTGTTAAATGAAAACTGTAATTATTATAATATATGCTTTATCACGATATGTTCTAGATTAGTAACAGATTTCATTCCAATAAAGTATTGTTTTTATAAAATTGTTTTCTTTTTTTATATTACATTCAATCGTAGAAAAGTATTTTATAGTGAAAAAAAGAAATGTAATCAGGATAGAATGAGGACAAATAAATGTGAATAAATAAAACCAGTTTTAGAGAGTAAATTGAATATATGTATTAATATATTATATACAGTATTCAGTAGCTGAGACTTAAACTAAGTAATTAATTGTTTTACTTAAGTTAATTTACAAATACAAGGTTAAACAATAATAAGCAGTCGATGGAAAAGAGTACAGTTTTAACAATTTCAAACATAAATAATTTAATTAAATTTCATAGTTTTATAATTGATAATAGGAAATATGCATTTTTTTAAATTTTTAATATCAATCAAGTAGGTGAGATGAGATTATATACAAAATATTTTTGGTCCATTATTTATAAAATTAAAAAATATAAAAGCTTAATTACTACATTTCAAAAGGCAATATTTTACATTTTAACGCGATTCGCGTGACGCCATTTAACGTGCGGTTTGTTTTATATAGCGATTGCATTAGCTAAAGCTTTTTGTTTGTTTGCTTATAAAGGAACGCTTTTTATAAACAAACTATGAATATATAAGTTATTTTATTACTAACCTTTAAATTATTAGTAATAGAAAATTAACGTATAAGCTAATATATATTTTATCATTACATGCATATTCCCTATTATATAAAATACTCTACTCTTGAATAAAATCATCATTATATAATGCAAATGGTATATATTATAATGGCAGTTTAAATGGGTCAATTTAATAATTGAAATCGTACTTAATTAAGAATTTACATTTCACATTGTATGTTCATTATGAATATTGCTATGATATTTAATGGCGTCGTGAAGCATGTGACACGTTGAACAATTGATATTTATTTACAGCAAGTTTTTAATTATAAATATTTTTACAACATTTTTTCAGTTGATAAATTTCGAGGTCATCCAAAGTGATTTTTAAATTATAACTCAGTAACAGCCTGTGAATGTCCCACTGCTGGGCTAAAGCATCCTCTTTTGAGGAGAAGGTTTTGGAGCTTATTCCATCACGCTGCTCCGATGCGGGTTGGTGGAAAATTAAATTATAACTAAATCCACCTTTTTCTAAAAAATAATAATATTGCAAAGCAAAGGCAGGTAGACTTAACTCTAAGTTGGTGGAATCTTATTTTTGTGTGAAAATTTGAAACTTTTCCCCGTAACACGTGGAGATGTGAATAAGGCTTTTCATTTGGCGATTAATATCGGCATTTGTATGATTTGATATAACTTCTATGAATATTATTATATATATTATTTCGTTACATTTGAATGAGGCTGTTAGCCTACGGCTATTTTTTTATTATATTAAAACATTAATTTACCTACATATTTATTTATAATATAATTTTATAAAGAGAGACAAGTTTTGATTACTCTGTTTAACCAATGTAGAATTATAATTATAATGTTCAATTGGTTGAACACTCAGAACTGTAATCATAATAATATTAACATGTCAAGGATCTTCTTGGGTACCATTTATCTCATATTATACTCTATACTCCCTTGGTCCATTTTCAAGTTTCTAAATTCATTTGACATTGAATTTGTGAGTTGTTTTTGTTTTTAAAATTCGGATATGATATGTCATTAAATTATTAGCTAACTCTAACCGTGCGTGACACTATGCAGGACGGACAAACCTAAACATTGAATGCTAATTAAATATTACGTAAGTATAGGTACCACCAACTCAACAGATAATCTACCGCAAAACAGCAGTACTTGGTATTGTTGGTAGGTTTGAATTGTGAGTGAGTCGGTGTAATTACAGGCGCATGGGACATAACATCTTTGTTTCCAAGGCTGGTGGCGAATTGGAGATGTAAGCGATGGGATCATTTCGTATAATGTCAATATCTTTGGGCGTTGGTGACTTATTACCATCAACTACCAATTCTATATAAAAAAAAGTTAGAATATTCTGTAAGCTATTAAATTTCCATGATAACGATACAGTTTATAATTTTCAATTGCCAGAAACGTTAACAAAATGACTTAAATATAATATATAATAAAAAACCTAAGTATAAGTAATAACATGAATGAAAAGGCTTTCAACATTGCAAGTGGCAAGATAAAATAAACTAATACTATTTATTTAATCGTTATTTATAAAATGAAATATTATTAGGCTAAGAACTCACGGAGCGGTTTTTTCCCGTGTCCGCCGCGGTTGTGGATCTGCGGTTTTATTTCTAAATTCACGAGACCGGTGATTTGCGCGATCACGCAGCCGTCGCGGTTGAGATCATCGCCCGCAAACTTGGCGGGCGATGATCGCAAGATTCGCAAGACAGGCGATTGCAAGACGGGCGGTCGCAGAGCGAGCGGGCGCAACCCGACGAGGCTGCGGGTGACCGCGGCCCGCGCGATTCTACAAGTTGTCCACCGGTGCAGCGGGAATCGCAAACAACCGCGTACAACGCGGGCGTAAAACTCGTCGTGAGATGTGCTTTAATTTTTTTACATATAAATCTGATTTTACAGAGGTAACGGACCCGCAACCGCGGCGGGCGCGGGACAAAACAGCTCCGTGAGTTCTTAGCCTTACTTTGACACTTGTAGGTGCATTTTTTAAAGCTTTTAGCCGTCAGTTAAATAAATGTTTAGAATAAATTTAAGTTTTAAATTTAAAATCTTGAGTTCAAAAATTATTAAAACGTTTTCAAATTTAAAACGTAAATTTGTATTTTTTTAACTTTTATAAACTTATGAATTTCATGTTTTTCCTGGTGTATTATTTTATTAATGCTGCGTCTATCTATATCAATGAATCACCATTTATGTAGGCCATGTTTAAGCAGCGTTAGTCGCAAGTTGCTGTACATTTAAAAAATAAAATATATATAAAAAAAAATACTAGAAATAATATCATAATGGTATTATTAGTTGTAAATATTTATAACATAAATACATATATAACACCTTTTTCTCCGGAATCAGTTACGTAATACTTGAATAGCTTCTTGTCCTATTTTCGTGTTGGAGGAAATCGCAATGCAAATAAAAATATGCATAAAATTTGTAAAATCAATTTTCCACAGTCATGCTTAAATCAATTACATGTTAAATGTCTAAGTACGTTATGTTATATAGAGGCTATAAAAAGTAAAAAAATGAAATGTAATTATTTTCTATTAATAAAAGTTATAATGAATGGCTAGGTGAAGGATTCCTAAGGATAATAACTTGTATGTAGCAAATTCGTATGTAGGTCGATAGCATAATAGCGATGTACGAGTATATATGATAAGATAGATAGCGTGTAAATTTACATGCCTTTTAACATTTGATCAGTATTTGAATTTTAAAATGTTTGACTCATGTGTTTATTTATATCATGTATCTGCATTATACGATCGCCAGAATCGAAGCCTCAAAGAAAACTTTATAAAAATAAAACATGATTTTGAACATACTCATAATTATTCATACTCATCATTGCCTGAACGAAGATGTTACAATTATTTACCAGGGCTGCAGTGTTATTCTGTAAGGCCGGCCATACACGGACCGCTCTTGCAGTCAGAGTCAACAGCTTGAAGCTACCATTGATAGCTGTTCGATCAGTTAGCTTAACTGCGCAAGCAGTTAGCAATTTCAAAGTTAATTAAAATCAGTGTCGAGAGCAGTCGACAGCTCGAGCAGTCAGTGTATGCGACTGCTTGACCGCGACTGCTTGACCGCATGATGAAATTTCACCGTGCTGCCAACCGCCCGAAACAGTCGCAACTGCTTGAGCGGTTCGTGTATGCACGTACCTAGAAGTCTGTAGTTCACTATACAGTGGCAGCTTGAAACAGTCCATCCTGAGTCCTGACTGCTCCGTGTCCGTGTATGGCCGGTCTAAGATCTCACTTCATTACACACTCGTGCAATGTTGACAAGCGACTTATGCTCATATACAATTTTATTAAGTATTATTAAAATGTTACGGTCTATGACGTATGTCACTTACGAACATTTCACGACAGTTTTCTGCGGTGAGTCTCGAGTGTGTTCAGAGCAGCTCTACTGGTGCCATTTATTGAATTGTCGTTGTCTTGCAGTGGACGGATGCAAGCAGACTGTTTGTTAAGCCGTACTTTTAAACAAAAAAATTGTGTTATAATAAATATTTTCTTTCATGATTTATTCAATATTTTGTTGGCAATTAAATATTTTAATAGTTGATAATATAGTTATGAGAACATAACTATAGTATTATGTATTTTTTATATAATATATTTATGTTTATGTAACTGATTTCAAATATTTATTCGAATAACGTTACAATATTTTGAAACGTTTATGTAATTCAATAATAATCAATATATTTTTTATATTTATTAGAAATTAATAATTAAAATTATTATAGTTAATGTATAATAAAAATTTTATGTAATATATATTTTTTCGTTTATAATAAATAAATAAATAAAATAATATACTTTGAAAATTATAATTTTCCATCATGCCGGCGATAATTGTGAAAAAAGTTAATCTGATTTCTTTGTTTTGTTATTCAATATAATTTGGTAGGTTATAACAGATTTGAGGAAGTTGTAATGATTGATATTTGACAGTCGGTCTCAAAATTATTTAATATCAGCCAACTTGATATGTTAATATTTACAGGATAAAGTTACGAAAAATATGAAAATTAAAAGTTTTCAATCAAAGTAGAAAACGCATTATTATATTATGGTTATAATGTTTATGATTGAAATAGGTCAAACAGTCATTTAATTATTTTTAATTATCTGATTCTATATAATCAAATTTTTAATATACTCTATTTGTTGACAACTATAGATGGTCGATGTTCATGGCTTGTAATTTTTCTTGTAAGCAATAAATAATATGTCTAAATATTGGTAAATTTAAAAAGTAATATTCTGTTTCTAGCTATTAATGCTATGGGAATTATGTATTGTAAATATAGTTTATTTTCGCTACCTACACATTCAACCACATTATTGTTGTTGGTATTTATGGTTATGGTACCATCAACGTATAATAGGTATGGTACCATCAGCGTATCGTACAGGATTTTTTTTACAAAATAATTAAAGTGGATTTGCTGCGCATTTCGAATTAGCTAGTTAGGAATAGCATTTATTTAATATATTTACTTATCATCTAGGTCTCCTAGGGAGAATGATATGTATTACTTTGGCGATTTCAATAAAATCTAGGCACGATAATGGTTGTCTTTCCTTAAAAAGCATATTTAATTGCCTAAACCGCAAATTAGTACCTACGTACTTAAATTGATAAAATATCCTATTTATTTGATTTAACTAGTCTTAAAGTTAGATTCAATTCATTCTGCTAAAACAAATGTTTCTAAAAACTCTTAAATTTTTCTGTAATAAAATATTGAGCTACCGAAAGAAATATTTAAACAATGTTTTTAATAATAATAACTTTACCACATTAAATTTATGGTTGATTTTGATGTAAGTTATTAACCCTTTCACTCTAGTGGAAACAGATTAATAATAATAATCATCTTACGAATATAATTTAAAAAAGAACATTACAAAAGAAGATATAAGAATCATTCATGCTCGTCATCATAGGTATCATTCTTGGTATCATTTACCTTGGTCATTATATCCATACTTGACAAAAACAATATCTAGTGAACATTCTTAACACGGTGTTCTAGAGTTCGTGTTAAGAAACATTATCACAGCCCCTTTTAATGAACATCTTATGATCTGCTAACAAATTATATGTAAATAAATAATTATAATTTTTAATAATAATGATGTAAACCACGCAGTACCGTCTGAAGTACTAGCACCTGTTGTTGTGTCGTTGGTCGAGGCTTGAATGTACGTCGATGGTTTTATAATATCCACTGAAACAAATAAATGCAATGAATATTGTTTGAA
Organism: Nymphalis c-album; assembly: GCA_963151315.1. Taxonomy (NCBI): domain Eukaryota; kingdom Metazoa; phylum Arthropoda; class Insecta; order Lepidoptera; family Nymphalidae; genus Nymphalis; species Nymphalis c-album. The sequence continues at coordinate 10,371,603 of OY720595.1, forward strand.
ATATTCGCTCACATGTATATACATTTTTTTTTTATTGCATAGGAAGGCGGACGAGCATATGGGCCACCTGATGGTAAGTGGTCACCAACGCTCATAGAGATTGGCGTTGTAAGAGCTGTTAACCATCTCTTACATCGCCAATGCGCCACCAACCTTGGGAACTAAGGTGTTGTCCCTTGTGCCTGTAATTACACTGGCTCACTCACCCTTCAAACCGGAACACAGCAATAACAAGTACTGCTGTTTTGCGGTAGAATATCTGATGAGTGGGTGGTACCTACCCAGACGAGCTTGCACAAAGCTCTACCACCAAGTAAATACATATAATGATTATTCCTCAATGACCAGGATATTCTGTAAAAAACTCAAAACTCACCGCAGAAAACTGTCTTAAAATGTCAGACAGTGATATGCGACATTGACAATAATAAATATAAAATTTCAAGAATATACGAATCAAAATAGTATATCACCATAAGTGAGTAGTCAATATTTCATTGGTGAGTATTGCAGTGATTTCTTACAGAATCGCGCTAGTTGTCTAATTGGCTAGTTATCAAGCCGATTTAACGATACACATAACCAGGCAGGGTTATGTGTATCATTGGGTCCATTCAAATTCTATGAGCTGTTTTATATTTATAAAATTGACATTGTTAAATTAATTTCAATAAAATTATTTTGGGTAAGCGAAAACGGTAAGACATGAGAGACACAAATAATTCACAAGAACAAGCATAGTAATAACTAAAACATAAGGGTGGAATTACAAAATACCTACATCAATTTACGCCTTAATTAAATAATGTATAACATAAAAAATATAATAACTGTGAATCTAGTCTTTAAGATCTTAAGATGAAGAGGAAGTCGAAGATATCATGATTAATCTTTTAACGAGCCTATCGTTTGCTCCCTACTGATAAAAATACCTTCAGAACTAAAAACTAAACATGACTATTACAGCTCTAGTTTAAATAATATATTGTTTTAACGTATGTTAATCGTTAATATCGGTCCAAAAAAGTTCTGGAATGTATGGGGTATGCCTATCCGAATAATTTTGATCTATAAAAGCATTATAAATACTCATATTTGTTAAATTTTTAATTGGGTAAGCGGAAAAGGTCAAGTTTTAGTAATGGGTTAGTAAGGTAAGTTTAACGGGGTAAGTTTACCTATAACTGTATCATTCCTGAGATCAGCGAATTTGTCTTCAATATTTCTAAACTCAGGTATCGTACTGACGCAGGTAACTTCCAGTCGCCCAGTTGCCACCAGCTGCAGTTCAGACACAGTGATATACAGATCCCGTCCGCGGTTTGGCCTGTGACTTCTATGACGGCTTACTCCAAGAACCATATTCACTTCCTCGTTCTCTAATATTGAATCTGTCTGAAAATAGATTGTCATTGTTTAGTATTAATGTGTTTTGTATATCAAAATATATGCTAACAGGCACTATGGTTAGGTTAGGTTTCCAGCGGGACATTTGCATTTTTGTTTTTACTAATATACTGACTGACTAATGAATATACATAATTATAGGACACACGACTTAAAATTTAACGAACACCTTCGATTAGCTTTACACATAAATAATCGACTTCAAATTGATATAAATAAATAAGTTTAAATGTAATCAACTTTTTGACTTGTGACTTTTTGAAAAATATTCGTCCACCAAAATAACATAAATGAAACATATTGTTTAAACTTATGAACTTTATATTGTTTACTTGAAACCTAGCTGGTTTCAAGTGTTCTATTCGTTAAGCCATTTCCGGTTCAAATATAATTCCAAAACAATATTACGAACAACTTGTGTATAAAATTTACCTAACCTTTACCTTAAATTCTATAATATAATTTTTATGTTTTCAATTTACCTAAATGTTAAGTGTAAACTTTAGCCCTCAGCAAGGGATTCAAAGTTATTTCTAATTAGCGATAACCGGAACCTTTACTTCTGTATAGTCTTTTACGTACGTAATCATTTTTTTCATTCGTTAAATAGCAATTGTTTCATTCATTCTGTTTTATTTGTTTTCTTGGACAAATTTATGTTTAATCTGTCAGTAAAAATAGCTGATAGAACAATTTGCATTTTGTGACTATTTCATCAAAAATTACATATTCATACAAATTTGATGTGTCAAATAAACAAAGTACGCATACAAAGCAGTTCGAATTATATAACTCATATATGGATATATTATGGAAGTGAAACTGGATGTTTACGTCTTCCCTCCATCTCTTTTTGTAGTCATTTCCTCAGTTAATCCTTTTTTACACATGTCATCTCACACACCATTTATTTACAAAACGTTAACAAGCAAAATTCATAGGATCTTTAACATACGCGACGGCTTGCAATTTTCATATAATGACTTGGCATAACTTTGAATGTTGAATGCTTTTTTGCTGAATCACTTATGTATTTATATAATATATATTTAAAATAAATAAAAGCCTTTAATATCCCACGGCTGATTGTTTGGAAAAAGCTCATCCCACCACTGCTCAAATGCGGGTTGGTGATAGACACATGTGACAGATTTTCCGCCACATTTTCAGACACATGCAGCATTCCTCACGGCGTTTTCTTTCACCATTGTAGTACACGTAATGATAAACACAAATAAAGCGTCTTCTTTAAAGATTTAAGTGTTCCTACCTCTAGGCCATCACGGCCCTGGCCAATATAATTATATTATAAGTATTTAATTTAAAATAAGTATAGTTAAAAAAAAATAGATAGTGTTATTCATGCACCTAAATCGGCACCGGTCAATTATCAAATTATTATTATTAAAGCTACGTAAGAATTTTAGTTATTATATAATAATATGTATTTAATTAAAAAATATATGTTGCCACAAAATGTAGTTACGAATATTTTCAATAGAATATTTACATTAATTACTTATGTCATAGGCATCATTTTATATTTACTTGGTGGGAGTGTTCCTTAATGTTGCAGCCGGGAGGTCTGGTGGCGATATGAGATATATGAGTGAGTGCGAGAACTGGGGGAGGAGAGCTAAGATCAGTCTCTTGGTCTAACGTCCTCTGAAGACCTTTTCTTCCATTTCGCTCACTCATCGAAACACGGAACTTATGTGAATGTGCCACTAGTTCATCCATCTGTAAATAAAATTTATATAACTTCTTATATAAATATCAATCTGACGTATTGGGTCTAGTGGTTAGCTAATAAGGCAGCAGTCCTCCTGAATTCAAATCCTGAATTGGGGCAGTTGTAAGTCACTAAATATTTCTGTCAAGAAATTCTCAGTTGTAGCCTCAAATTCTATAAGTTTGTTAACATTTTAAATTTAAGGGAATAGAATTACATATCTATAGGCAATATAAAATTATCAAATACTTCGAAAAATAATAACACCAAGTTAAAGTATTATTCGGTAGATCGTAAATACGCAAATGAACGCAAGTTAAATTAAATTTCGCTCATAATTATGTTGCCATGTATTCATTTATTAAATAAATTAAGAGATATATGAGCAAAACAAACAGCTTAATGAACTGTTACAATGTTTTCAACCACGTATAACATTGAAAAAGTATATGTAACCTTTTTGCCATTAATAAACCATGTGATGTGCGGGGCCGGGAGCGCAGGCGCGGTTGTGCAGTTCGCTTTTAACGTTTCGCCAAAACTCAGGTACCGAGTCGGGAAGTCGATACGAGGGTGATGTTTTTGGGGATCTGTAAAGAAATGTTAAATTGCATAAGTGTATCTTTTTAAACTAGAAAATTTTAAATTTTAAAATGTAACAAAATACTAATTATATTTATGTGACATCAGATATACATACAGAGATGATGGGTTTTTGTATAGCATAGGTATGTAGACGAGCATATGCGCCACCTGATTGTAAGTGGTTACTAACGCCCATAGACATTGGCATTGTAAGAGATGTTAACGATCACTTACATCGCCAATGCTCGACCAACCTTGAGAACTACGATGTTATGTCCCTTGTGCCTGTAATTACACTGGCTCATTCACCCTTTCAACCGGAACACAACAATACCAAGTACTACTGCTTTGCGGTAGAACATCTGATGTAGGTGGTACCTACCCAGACGAGCTCGCACAAAGCTCTACCACCAAGTAAATGTTATATGTATGTCACTCTAAAGTTAAAAAAATATTATTCATTACTAATTAATTTTTGCCGAACGAAATGGTCTTGAAACATAAAATATTATTTGTATAAGGGTTTTTTTTTAAATATTATTAATCTATTTTACAAGGCTATTTAAAAGTATTTCTTATGTAACTAAAGAGGTTTGTATCAATATACTGATATCCGAAAAAGAGACACTATAAAAGAGTATATAAATAAAAAAAGGTTTAGTAACTTTCTTTCCCCTATCCCCTATAAGCTTTATTGAGATGTTGCACTAAATCTTGTTACGATTTGTTGAGGAATTCGTACACTGGACGTAAAGGGCCTGTACCTACTGATTGTATTCATTTTTATTGTAGATTGATTACGAAATGAACATATTACTGTGACCTGTGTGACTGTGTCTGTAACCATAGTAGTTATTACCAATAGTGAATTTGGATTTATTTTAATTTCATAATGGATTACTTTAATAAAAATATTTTTATTTGAATTAAAGAATTACTAACAAACAAATTAAGACTACTACTTATATGTAATACATGCATATATTTAATTTAAATCAAAATATTTGTGTAGTTATGATAGAATTCTGATATAATAAAAGATATGCCATTATCATTAAAAGCTTCAAAATTGTCACCAACGTTTTGGCGTCCATTAGAGCATTTCCTGAAACTATATTCTTTTCGTCTTCCGGTTGTACTGCCCCAATTACGAAGGAGCGCTCTATAAAACTGTTTTACAATGTAGAGAAACTGTCGTTTAGAGAAAATTTAGCGCTCTTGTTTATGTAGGATATTATTATTTTACTAATTTTTTTTAAATAATTTTAATTGAATACTGTATATAATTGTAATTAAAATCAGAAAGTGTTTATAGTTAATTTATTATCAAATACTTAAACTTAGATTCATATTAAACAGATTATTAGGCTAATGTTACTATTGCAAAAAAAACGAAACGAAAATTATGTATGCATTATTATCCAGTCGAAGTAACTGCTTACTCTGGCAAAGGCTGAAGGAAAGCCTAATTCACAGCCATCGTAAGCAACAAACGAACTGACGCCCATAACGACGTCTGTACCACGAATGTTAAGGGTAAGTGGTCCTCCTGAATCTCCTTGACATATCCCGACTCCTCCTGTTCCACTCGTGCATATATTAGAATCCAAAACGATACTTCCATAAACAGATCTACACTGCCTCAGAGATATAACTTCAAGAAAAATATTTCTGACTTGGGTGTTCGACGATGGATTTGATAAATCTGAATATCTTCCATATCCCGAAGCCTGTAACCACATGCCCGTGAAATTAAATGTTGCAAAAGACTTAGCTGGTATGGCTATAGGCTGGATTGTGCTACTGAAGGACACCCTGACTGGTAGATATAGCAATGCAATGTCATTAGCTAATGTTCGAGGTTTATATTCAGGGTGTATAGCTATTGTGGATGATTGAACTCTGGTTCCACCGAAATATAAATACGGTGAGCCGAGAACAGCAGTCATTCTCCAAGCTTGAAATCTACCATCACTCCAACAATGCGCTGCTGTTAGAATTCTTGTATTCGTCAGAATAGATCCACCGCAAGCTGAAGGGTTATTTAATCCAATAACATCTATGAGTAAGCCAGCTAGGTAAGGATGTGCGTTCACCAGTGCAACGGTACCGCCTACGATGAAAGGTAATAAGTGATGTGCATTTTCAGCTTCCTTGATTCTTTGAGCTTCTTTTATTCCAACTTTTAGATGCCATCCCAAAAGTCCTTCGTCTTGGCACCAGACAGAACTAGCAAGAAGTAAAGTCACAAATATAATGGACATCGTTTACTGTTTGTTATGAATCAGCTAATGATGTCGCTTAATATATAGTTTTGGTTTTTTCTTATCTTGGTAAACCCGTCTGGAAATTTGATAATATGTTATCTTAAAATAATATTTTAATGCCAGCAATAAAGTCCATGTTTTTTTTTTAAATCAACGTTTAGGTTTTATTTTGGTAGGTATTTATTTAGGGTCGGATTTTGATTTATTTGTTTCAACCATATATTTATTATTGTTTGTCCATTAGATGTATGGGACAGATATAAATATGTAAGAAATTACCATATGGATCATTATTAGATTTTGAGATCTTGAATGCTTTGGAATAGGCAAACCACCTTGTTCCTATATCCAATGGGTAAGAAAAGTCTTCGAATGAACACAAAACGATCAAAAAGTCCAGAACACTAGCAGACCAGGTAGAATGAAGACCTTAACAAGTCAGCAATATAGCGTATTTTTGTTATTGCGTTATTATGTAGAAAATTGGACTTCAAATGAAGATGGATGGAGAGAATTATTTTATCCGTTATTTGGTATTAATTGTGTCTTGATCTTAGGCATATTTGTAATGAGCGACTAAAATACAATCATTGACTTACTAATGGTGTGCTTGAATGGAATGGAAAGTTGTGTCTTTATTCATTATATAAACTTCAAAAGTATTTAAATAATAAAAAAAATGTTTTCATTTGCAGATATAATAAATTAAGTCAATCAGCCATAAAAACATTGGAATCTAATGATTGAAGTATGCATTGACCTAAATATTTTAAGATAGTAAAAATTTATATAAAACTGTTATTTAATTTTACAATAATGTGTCTGAGACACGTGACCTTCTAACTTATTAATGTTTTAATACAGAAGTAATATTATATTTTATATTTGTTAAATACTAACACACATTCTTTTACATCTACCAATATATCAGCGCATGTGTTGTGTAGCTACGACACATAGTAGAATAGAACCAATCCATTTCAAGTATTAGAGAGCTTACCAAGGAAATATTTGTTAAGTGCATACTAAAAAGCCTCAACTATATGTATGTTGACAAAAAACCAACCCCAAAAAGGGGTCGTCAAACAGCCACCCCGAGGTAATTCTCCTTGGTAGACTTTTTTGAAAGGAGGTGTAGTAGGTATGCGTGAGAAATGAATCCAATAGAAATCATCCTGGAAGAGTCCTACTTTAACGCCTCGTCCACATTGTAACGGAAGCAAACTAGATATGGCAGTAGAATATGCACCGTGCCTTACAATACAGCAACAACATCCCAACTCACGGGGGATGAGTGAGGACAGCACTGGTCTGTACAAGTCTGTTAAATTTTTAAGCAGGTTATACCATGTAACACCATCATTCATTGATAATGATTTATTATTTAGTGAAATTAGAATGAATTGAAAGATTATCATACGATAATCTGCTTATAAACGTACGTATAATTCAAAACAAACAAAATAATTAGTCAATAAATTAATTGCATAACTTTTTTGTATTAGGTTATGTTTGTGATATATTAATTTGAAAATGTTTTGGTTTCTTTTGAAAACACGTAACTTATGTAACTTGTTTTTTTATGTCCGTAAGTCAAGGTTAATTCTATAATGTTGAACCTTCGAAAACTTTTCTCTTCAGAATAATTTAATTTTTAAGAGTCCGCAACACTTATTATTATGCTTTTTTTTGTTCTTGTTATGACGAATTCGACAAATATGACATGGGATTTTTTTTATTTAAGGTAATTGATGCTTAAACAATCAATCCTAATTAAAAAAGTACGTGTAAATCCTCTTAGACTATGATTTGACAAGGATTTTTTATTGGAAAATCCGGTCGAGTATATTGACTCCTTAAATACCTACGACTTTACAAACAAAAATTCGGTCGAAATTACCCGTAGATTAAAGTCTTAACTGAATTATAAGCTTATTAATTATATCACTTTGACATTAATGCTTATTATCTTCAATATTTTTATATGTACACAGAATGATTGATTAACTACTGATGAAATATGTTACTCTTACATTGAAATTATAGCATCTACAGGCAGTATTTTAGTAACATTTTCTAGAAGATTATACAGTCGCCATTATTCGGTAGTTTCTTCATAATATACAGCTGGCGTAAAAGGAGGTGTAATCGCGTACAGCGAGATGCAATTTGGAACTAAATTGCTGTGTATATTTAAAAATAACTCGATCGAAGATAGATTCGAGTGAGAGTGGTCGCATTTGACACAGTTAGTGAGGTTATAGTAAGTATGATACATAAAACAAATATTTCTGACCGTGAGCAGTTGTAGAGTTTGATAAATTGAGGTTTTTTCACACAAATTTAATGACGGCTTTACTGTGGCGCAAACTCATCCGATACGTAAGATACAAAACTGACGTGTAAGAACTATAGTAGCAAGAGAGAGATGGAGAGAGAGATAGAGACTCTGTCCTACAAATACCTGCTTTGACCTCGATGGAAGAGTGCGGCCGGTTCAAGCGGAGTGTAACAATCTCGAGCATCGCTATTGTAACTACGGCTGCAGAGAAAGCTCAACAGCTTATCGACATCCAGAAAGAGCCATACTCGACAGTAAAAGCAGTACATGGTACAGTAAGAGTTGTCTGCCGCGTTTGTGTGCCTATCCTCCTGGATCTTCATGGAGTTGGGCCACATTGATACAGCCTATCGACAGTCTGACCTAAGACACGGGCTCTCGCGTTAATATCCGCCAGAATGTCCAATGGCGGATAACGCACTAGGACGCGTATAATTAGTGAAAATTGTTATATAGACTATTTTATAATTTTCTTTAAGTTTAACAAGGTCGTCATTTTAAAAATCTATCAAATAGAAAGTGATTGTAAGCGAAACATACAAAGTTGATGCATCGTAGTGATAAATGAAGCAGAGAATAAAATCGATGCCAATTTCCGCGACCTTTGCTTTTGCTAGTATAATATGCCTTATATAAATGTTATATGCATATATAAATGAGCTTGATGTAAAACATATTGTAGGTAAAGTGATAGAGCGATATTTAGATATAATCCTTATTATTCGGTAAGTATTTACTTTATACTTTAACTGTGTTTCCTAAAATACATTATAATTTGTAACAAAAGGTGCTTTAATGGCTTCCGGAACTAAAATTGACTTTGTCACTAAAATTATATTGAAGGAGTAAATTATTCATGCTTGTCTTTTGCTCTGTAATTGAAATAAATTTTCTAGAATTTCAATGTAAATATTAAAACCGTTATAATAAAAATTATTTTTAAGGGATTATATTTTTTGGTTAAGTTACGTCACAACTTTGACGATAATGAACCGATTTTTGATTGATTTATTTTTTGTATCAGGCTTTGTTTACTTAAAACTAAACTTTGCCTTTGTTGATAAACTAGGAATATGTATATGAACCTCAAGTAAAAAAATAAAATATATTGATTTTTAACGAGAGAAGCGCGGTGAAAGCTTCAAGTTCCAACCTTCTCCTGAAGAATAGAGAAAACCTTGGCCTTAGTATCTTAGTTCCCAAGGTTGGTCATGCATTTGCAATGTAAGCGATGGTTAACATTTCTTACAATGCCATTGTCTATGTGCGTTGGTGACCACTTACCATCAGGTGGCCCATATGTTCGTCCGCCTACCTATACTATAAAAAAATGTATAAAAAATATTTAGCGATCAGAGGATAACCATAGGAAAAAATATACCCAATTAATTTTTGGATTACATTCTTTCTTGTTTTTATAGACTTAACTCCTTGAAAACAAGAAAGCGTTAGCTTGGAATAATCTTTCTATTCCTTAATACTAATGGTTCCTCGGGAAAAGATATTTGTCTTGGAGAATTTTCTTGTTTAACTGAGTCGCTTTACAAAATGTTTCATTCGTAGTGATTAATCATTTGATTAAAGGGAGAGAAAGAGAACAATATGCTTCCAAGTTCAATGAATAATGTATCAATTTATTTTGTTACCAAACATCTAAATTTTAATATTATTTGTATAAAAATTAAAATTAACAAGCCTTATATAAATATAAAATGCTTTAAAATGCTCTGCTAAATTACGTACAGACCATGGACCGGTCCATATCTTCATTTAAAATAGACTACTAATCAACTTAACAACAAATAACTTCCAAAGTTCCGATAACGAATTCGCTTACATTCGACATGTTACTTAGTCACGACTCCATAATGAATACCATAGATTATTTAGATCTCAAACAATGTCAGGTCTATTCAAGGTCAAATTTGTTTGTTTCTTGTTTATTTACTCTTTCGGTTTGTACAGTAACAGCCTGTGAATGTCCCACTGCTGGGCTGAAGCCTCTTCTCCTCTTTTGAAGATTATTCTATCACGCTGCTCCAATGCGGGTTGGTGGAGTATACATGTGACAGAATTTCAATGAAAATATGACACATATAGGTATCCTCATGATATTTTCCTTCGCCATCAATCACGAGATAAATTATAATCGCAAATTAAGCACAAGGAATTCAGTGGTGCTTGCCCGGATTTAAACCTACAATCGTCGGTTAAGATTCACGCGTTCTTACCATTAGGCCATTTCGTCTTTTCGGTTTGATTTACTGTTAATAAAATAGGTGATTTCTTTTGTAATTATTATCTTAATATAATATTTAAAAGTTAAGTTTTGTTGAGTCACTTTTTCTAAAACATTTGTTTGTAGCAATAAGAACGCGAGGCTATCGCGGGATCAACGAATTCTCAATAGAAAGGTTCCCACAATATTTGTTGTTCGACCCGAGGCTTGAAAAATGAGTCCGGGTAAAGAAATAAACCATTGCAACGTTTCCTTTATAGGAGAAAATAATTCGAACCGATTCAATTCGCCGAAATGTCGGCTTTCACCTTACATAAATCAATTTTAATTAAAATTCTGTACGTCTTTAATTTTTGATTATAATTCATCTCGTGCTTGACGGTGAAGGAAAACATCGTGAGGAAACCTGCATGTGTCAAGTTTCACTGAAATTCTGACACATGTGTATTCCACCACCGTATTGGAGCAGCGTGGTGGAATAAGCTCCAACCCTTCACTTCAAAAAGAGGAGAAGGAGCCTTAGCCCAGCAGTGGGACATTCACAGGCTGTTGCAGTTACTGTGTCACTGTTACGTCTTTAATATTATTTTATAACGATTACTAAAAACATTATCGCTATATATGAAGTATTATTATAAAGCAAACATGAATTACTATTAGTAAATATTCGTAGAATCACATCATCATCATTATAAAATGTATAACATTCGTGAGTCCGTCCTTCGTCTAGCTGTTAAAGGAAAGATGATCTTTGAATTGGTTGTCATTTCCCACCGCGTTGTTAAGACTTTCTGATTTACGTAAACGAGAATATTGATTGTGATAAGCGATTATTCTGTGCAAATGCTTAAAGTGCTTTCTAGAAATAAAGCTGTATATTGAGGAAATCATAACGGTTTGAATAATATTCGGTACCACTCTGGAGACTTATTTAGAACAAATTATATGAAACAAAGATAAAGATATCCGTTTAGTACGTTTTTATGTAGAACTGGCAGCTTATTTAATTCTTATACTATTGTATTATATATATTATATTAATATAATTCGCGTATTTAAACAAATTCAGTATGTGAAAAAATATATAAATACTAATGTTTAAATCCGAAGTTGAGATGGTACTGTCGTGACACGTTAATCTTAGATGTAGATTGCAGGTTAAAATCCAGGCAAGCACCACGGAATTTGCATGTGCATAACATTTAAAATTTATAATTTATGACCTTGTCCTTGACGGGGAAGAAGAAAAAAGTTTGAGGAAACCAGCGTGTGTCAGTTAAAAAACTGCTAGATGTGTATCCTCCATTAACCCTCATTGTAGCAGAGCAACTCCTCAAAATGAGAGGAGTCTTAGCCCAGCTGTGGGACATTAACTAATTAATATTTTAATAATTTTTAAAAACACTTATTAAAATATTGTGTTTGAATGTAATATGATATGTTAACTTCGTTATACTAAATTTATATAAACCTTTTGATCTGAAGAAATAAAAAGATTCCGTGTCATAAAAAAAAAAAAATATCTTAAATTCAATTCGAATGACGTCGCGAGCTCATCTCGTTTATCAATAAGCCGTTCAGTATAAATGTATACCCATTTCGTTCCCATATTTATTCGGAGTAAAACTCGCCAAAATTGCGCCATTCACCGAGCGAATTCAAAACTAATGAACGTAGGTACAATTTCTGATTCGAAATAGCTACGTTTCATTCTGATATCTGTCAACTAAGGTTTGGTGCTTTTGTGTTTTATTATCATAGCTATAGAGTTACGTTTTAGTGCATATTTGTTGCGAATATTAACAGGGCCAGTCGGTTTATTTGTCATGCAAGGCAAGATTAGCCTTAATCGTATGCAAATTGGACGTTAATGATTTCGTTTTGATATTAATTCCAATATTTTCCACATCAAAATTAAAACCTCCAATATGGTAATAATTTGGTTTTTATACAAGAGAAATTGATTGTATGTTAGCAGACGATGTAAATTAAATTTTAAGCACGTAATAAAATATATGTTATTAAGAATAATTACGCATTTATTCGTTGGAAAACGAATGGTGACGTAAAAAAGAGTTTTTTTATTTTATAAACTGAATAAGACCCTGGCAACCAGCAGCAGAAGGTAAATGCCACAGCCCATAGAAATTAGCGCAGGAATATTAACAATTCCTTACATCGCCAATGCGTCACCAACCTTGGGAATTAAGATATCCCTTGTGTCTGAAGTTACACTGGCTAACTTAACTTTCAAACTGGAACACGACACTAAATATTGCGACTTGGCGGCAGAAAATGTGATGATTGGGTGGTATTTACTATCTACAAAGTCCTACCACCAAGTAAAGATGATGATATAAACAATTCTCGTGTTTAACTAATGTAGTGTAAAGGTTATAATAATGTTTCTCGTGTTATACTATTTTATAAATTTATAAGCAGTTGTAGAAATACTGTTAATATTTAATACATTTAAAAAAACCTTTAAAATAATTTTCTTCAAGCATAAAGTTTAAATCTATTTAGTTAAAGTATGATAGACGTAGCTAGGTCGCCGTGGATAATGGCAGACGGCCAAACTTAGATTTAGTGCATTTAAATATAACGAATGAGAAGAATACGATTTTAACATCTAGATGGCTAAATTCAACTCAAGCAAATATAATTCATATTTTGTAAGTTATGTACTCACAAACGTTCGATTTGTAAAAAAATCCAGATACGCATTGAAAAACTTCGGCCAGCACTTTGCCATAGACGGAATTTTTAAAATTTTGTTTTGGTTTTCTTTAAAAACTGGCATCGGTAGAGTTTCACCTATTCCCTTAGCGGACAACTTTTTTTGCTTTTAGTGGGACAAACATTTGAGACAGACGGCGATGTGAAATCTCGTGTGGGGTAGACGAGTCGCATATGGATTAAGGAAACACCAAAATATATAGAAACGATATACGTCATATCTGATACGTCACGTGATCAAAGATTTACTAAAGAAAGAAGATAGGAGTCGCTTCGACTTGAACTCTTACATTTGTCTAAATCTTAAAATCTTAGGCTAATTTTGACGTGACAACGTCTTATAAATTGGTTTGCCGGGTGACACTTCAAGAAACTGCGTTACGCTCCGCTCACGTTATGCGCTCACAATGAGAGCGAGTGAGAGGCACGCGTGCCTTTCACTTTTTATGTCTGTCTCTCTCGCTCTTAGGCGGGCTAACCATGCCCGAGTGGAAGGCTACTATACGAATGAATATTCACATTAAAATTATTTTACCACTCAAAGTCGTTGTCACGTAAAACTTTCGCCCGTATACCGACTTTACAGGCAACCAATTTTTTTTTAACGATTAACGTTTTGTAATTTTTGATTATAACACATAGTAAGTCAATTATATAATGAGCAGTAAATTAATTAATAATAGTAAATTAACAGACAACTTCGTACAATTATAATTTCTTACAATTATAGTCGAGATCTTGAATAAACTATGATACAAATTATGTGCATCAGAGCTACTAACAATTCCCATACACTATGTAAATCTCAGGTTTGTTTATAACTACTTGCATCCTTAAATATATAGTCTTGCTTTTATAAATAATATAAAATTACAAAAGCTTTACATTTATATGTTATGTATATTTTAAATTGAAATGAGTTTTACAATTGTTGGGATTATTCTTATATCGGTTTAAAACGATGTTTTCGTTAATTGGAGCAGAGTATTATACAAAAGGTTTAAGAAAATACATACGGAAAACTGTGAGTTGTTTTTCGCTCGATGCCTTTGTGTAGATAGGCGTGTCAAGCGACACTTCGCAAGAGTAGGTCCCGCTAGCTGCGAAGTCCAAATTCTGAAGGATAATGGAGTTTTCGGTAGCCAGTGCAATCTGCAAATAACATTGTTATAAATTTCTCAGTTTCTAAGTGCATTAATTTAATAATAAATAATTCTAGTGAAATCCCCAATTACTAATATTCGATAAATATTTCAAAGTAAAAAAATATTTCTCTGTTTTTAGGAATATTTTTTAGCGTTCTTAGAATTTTTTATACGATTTTTGTTTTTCAATTTAAAAATAAACGGATAATGTAAAAGTTCCAATTAGCACCAATAGCCCGGATTCACTCATTCCCTAGTCTGACCTGAAAGGGGTCGACCTGTAACGCCCCCCTAAAGGTAAATGAGTTGGGGGCATGCAACATAGTGTGAGACACCGAATATCATTTAGTACGATTGATATTTTGTGAAAGTTTATCGAAACTTCTATTAATAATAATTGTATGTAAATTGTAATTTAGTTTTGTTGTATTTACAAGGATTGTCTATATTTTTTCTATGTTGCTATATTTGTTTGAATTTAAAACAGCCAGGAAATTGGCACATACGAGTATATTTATTTTTTGATGTAGAATATCTTTATGCTATCCACTTTGTTGCAAATTGCTACTTAATGTGCTTCAGCATATTTTGAATATCTTAATGTATAATTTTGTCTGTTTTGTATTATGAATAATTAATTAAATAAATTAATGTAAATTTTTTGATTGTCATTGTGGTAAGAATTGGTCTAGGTAGGTACGACTCACTTATTGGGTTCCTGTGTTACTCAATACTTAGTAGTGTTGTGTTCCGGTTGGAAAATGATTGAGCCAGTATACGAAGGAACTAAGATAATATATTGACCCGTAATAACTAAACCATCACTTTTTTACGCTGGAAAAACGCATGACGCGTTTCCCCCACGGGAACAGTGAACAACGGGGTATGTGGGACTCGCCGTATGTCCAGGGCACCGAATGCACTCCGGACATCGGAATACCCACTAAAAAAAACCAGCGGTACCCTCCCGGAATCGCGTGCTCAACCGTAAAACTAAACCATCACTGCTCAACCCGTACCTTTTCAATAAATTAATGTGATTGCCGAAAAACTTCCTATCAGATATCATTCGTAATGAGTACTGGCTATTCATAAGTCAAATCCTACAAAAAAGTGCATGATATTAAAATATTCGTAACTTTTATATTTTTTATAATTGCATTTAAGGACTCTGATCACCGAGATTTAATTAAACGTTAAAATACGAAAACAGTCGTCTAAGTAATATATGATAGCTTAAGCACCGTTTATACGCCTTAATCAGTATATCATCCCAACCAAGTTCGAGACCCAAGGATAACAGCGGTTGTGAACAAGGGAAAAGCGCTCTTTGTTACATATATTTAAGTTTTAAAATCGATCGAGCCCAAGTGATATATAATAAAACTCGAAATATCCCAGTGGATAGAACAGGTGGTTTAGCTAGAGATTGTGGGTTCAAATCTCCGTAAGCACTAATAAATTTTATCTGCTTTCAGGGCTTGCGTAAAACCTCTGTATTTACTAACAAGTGTGTTGTTTCGATTAACATTCTCAGTAATTATATATATTTTCAGGACCGAAGTTATATATCAATTAAGAAGAATTAATTACTAAATTAAATAATATTAAATTTAAGGAGCTAAATTACAAATTTAAGGACATTTTATCAAGACACGAACGGAATAAATTAACATTGGCTAATTAAGCGATAAAATATAATTTATAGATTACATCGAAGGTCGAATGTCGTCTGTCAGTGTGAGATACACTGACAGATAAACATTACCTTCGTAAAACCGTGTAAAAATATCAGAAGAAAACCTTGACGGCTACAACGTGTAAGCTGCCAGAGTTTATGTCCATAGACAACGGCTAACTATTATAATATTATGTGATAATTCATCGCTCTTGTTATAAATCGAGTCCTGTCCTTCATATTTAGTGATGCCCAAACTGTTTTCGGTAATAGTATATACAAATTTATTACATATTATGTACTCTTCATTCATCGATGCATGAATGAACATTTCTGACAGGATATATCCAGTATATGTGTTGCTAATATTGATAACGTTTCACAAAATCATGTCTACATTCATCTATCTATCTATCTATCTATACACCCATCTACTAAAGGATCCACAAATTAATTCATGATATGATTCAGAGCAATATAATTAATCTGGAGAGATTTCCTGTTGTCTACCAATCTGTTTACTGGTGGTAGAGCTTTGTGTAAGCTCGTTTGGGTAGGTACCACCCACTCATCAGATATTCTACCGCAAATCAGCAGTACTTGGTATTGTTGTATTCCGATTTGAAGGGTGAGTGAGCCAGAGTAATTACAGGCACAAGGGACATAAAATCTTAGTTCCCAAGGTTGGTGGCGCATTGGCGATGTAAGCGATGGTTAACAGTTACTATGCCAATGTATATAGGCGACCACTTATCATCAGGTGGCCCATATGCTCGTCCGCCTACCTATGCTGTATAAAAAAAAATTATAAGGCTACTTTTCATAAATTATCGCAGAGCGTAGCGTGCTTTAGGATGCGTTTCGTCTATTGTCGGCGAGTGACGCTACGCAGAATGTAATTAGCGACCTGTACATTGAATAGTAAATGAAACAAATTATTCACCAATCAAGTCGGTTTTAAATTAAACATTAATAACATAATAACTATTTATGACATGTGATTAGTGATTGTTATTGCTTATATGATTGTGATTCGGGCTACCTTACCAAATTGCTACGAACTTTTTACTTGTATAATTTTATCATTCGCTAAAATATATATAATATATTTTGTTGATTTATCTCAAATAACATTGCTATATATAATACTCGTAGTTAAAGTTAATTGGAAACGGCAGTATCGATAATTTTGTCATTTTCGTAGAACAGCTTTCATTATGCATTTCATTACGATAAAGCAAAAGTAGAGTAAGAACGAACTCGTGTCGTTGTAAAATAATATCGGGATATATAAGAGTGATATGCGAAACTGGTTTTATTACTTAAAATACTTAAAGGAATTACGTATCAAAATAGCGTATTACTATGAAATTATAAAATTAGAAATATTAACCATTTCTTACATATGTTATGTCCCTTGTGCCTATTTCAGTTTGAAGGGTGAGTGAGCCGTACACTGGCTGAAACATAACATAAATACGTATTGCTGGTTGGCTGTAGAATGTGATGAGTGAATAGTACCTATATAGACGGGCTAACACAAAGCCATAAAACTATATAAACATATTTCTAGAAGTGCATATGTCTGTAGTGATATAGTCACCCATTTACCATTAAGTGGCCAATTTATCAGTATACTTATTTAAAAAAACATAAAGTTAAATTATAATTAAATCCTACTGTCACTATAATTTAAATAGAAAATGCTTGGATACAACTTTTAGCGTTTTGTAATATTCTTATGAATGTATAGTTAAAAAATCTAAATGTGATATATGAATAAACATCCAATATTACAGTAACTAATTTTAAATTTTTATTTGTATTTATACAAGGCTTTAATGTAAATAAATTCATAATGATAAATCTAATATGAAATTTCCAAATTTAATTAAATCCAATATTAAGACTCTGCGATCGAAGTTTGAAGAAATATGATACATAGTTGTCTCGCTTAAAGTGTGGTTGCCCTACTCGCAACGCTGACCCGGAAAATTTAACTCCACTCGGATCATTACTTTTAACGTAACTTTAAAGGTGCGCTTATACATTTTGAAGTCGCTGGTTCGCTGTCAAGGTGGCTTGGCAAGAGTTACAGTCTCGAGAATAATATCGGCATTTAGGCTTTCAAAAATATAATATCAGAATTTAATAATAAACACACAGTGCACTACTTTAATGAGATGGTTAAAAATTTAAAAGGATTTTATTTGTATGCACTTTTTTTCAATTATCATTAATGATGATCGTTGCTTAAATATATAGCAAAGTAAGCAAAGTAACCTTTATTAATCTAGTAAATGAGCTTTTCTCAGCTTGTATGTTGTAAAATTGCTAATTATTATTAACAACTTTCCATGCTTCAACTTCTAACACATAGGCAACTTTTTTCTCATATAATGCGGTCTAATATATGTTTTATAATAATGTGTCAAAAGGCAAATAACAATTCTTTACATTCTTTTGTCTAAGCAGTCTCGAATGTGGTCGAACTCATTAATTTTTTTAATTTAGAGTATAATTGACGACTAATAGCGAAAATTAACAATAATTTCACTGTATTTCACATATATAATGTAATAAATAACATATAAATATATATTTTTTGTATAATTTAACTTTTGAAATATAGATTAAAAAATAATCTTTTTATGTTTTGTTATTTAAACTATTAAAAAAACTTCAATAATAAAATACAACCATCTCATAACTTTTCTTAGTTGACTAAGAATTATAAAGAAAAGTATAAATACTGTTCTTGGTAGTGATATAATAAATTCTAGCTGGTATTGTTAAAAAATACATAAGTGTATATTTAAATGTAAACATGAACTAGCTCGTTTGAGCTGAATCAATAAAACCCATTATTAATTAATAGTTGACATTGTATGAAGGTTGAATGAAATTTCGAAATCGTAACCAACTATAGAGAATTCTGATTTCAAGAAAAAGAATGATTTAAAGAAGCGATATTATTCAGTTAAATGGTAAAGACTATTGTTTAACATTATACATTATACGGATTTTTAAATATTAATACTTCCTTTGATAAAGAATTTATTTCGATTTAATAATTTTATTTCTTACTCTTATGACAATTTTAGGTAGGTATTAAATAAGTAGATATGCAAAATATCAATACGATCATACCTTTTGCAATTACTTGTATGCGAAAGTCATAATGAATTTATGAATCATATTTTTACGTCGTGTAGCAATAATGAATAGGTTTTTAAAGTTATAAATCCACCTTTAATAAGATTATATATAATACCTTTAATTTTTAATTATATTATAATAAATATATGAGAAAGAAAGACGTAGTATGTGCAGTCAATTCTATTGTCACAGCCCTTACATTGGGATTAATGTCCTTTTGATTATTTTCTAACAATAATTGTTGGACATGAAAACCTAATAACATTTATTAAAATTTTCCGAACCTTTGGCTATATAGAGTATATATGTATCTACTAGCCATTAGACCAAAGCGTCCCTCGTTGGTCTAATAGGTCAATAAGTAGGCATTTAGTTAAATTTTATTAGTGTAGTATGTAGTTTTACTAGTATGTAGTAATTTAACCGTGAAAATAATTCTATGGTTAACTCATAGTTAGATAAAAAAAAAATGTATCATTTTTTAATAATATTTGAAAATATTTAATTAAAATACAAATTAACAAAGATTGTAAAAATATATATTTTAATATGACAGTTTATTATCTTGTTAAATTATATTTATAGAAGATGAAACGAGGAAAGCGCGGCGGCTCCTTCATATAGGTCCTTGTTTATGGTTGACGTTCTTGTAATGACGGTTTTAGAGGTGGCGAAATGAAATTATTATTATCAAAATGGATGATATTTTTCCTGTAAGCAGCCTCTATAATAAACTTGTATATAAACATAATGTTGTTTTTGTAATAAAGGTGTGAGTGAGCATATCATAAAAATAAAAATGCATGAAACATATAAAGGATTTTGTAGGTATTGTTTTTTTTTTCATATTTTAGACTTTTGAGGAGAAGGCTTATAGCTAAATTTTCTTAATTTTGTTTTGTCATATTGGTACTATTACAATTTTTAGCCAACGTGCCACCAACTAATTGAGAAATTATGTCCCCAAACAGTTCCCAATTAAGAAATTATAATCCTTGTGCCTGTATATACTGTGACTGTGTGTGACTCTCTCATTTACTCTTCGAATCAAATTTGAAATTATGAGATTAATGGGTGGTACCTACCCTGGTAAGCTTGTATAAACCTCTAACACCAAGTTCAGTGTTAGTTTTTTTTTATGTAAGAGGGGGCAAACTAGCAGGAGGCTCACCTGATGGAAAGTGTCTACCACCGCTCATGGACAACTGCAACATCCGAGGACTTGCAGGTGCGTTGCCGGCTTTGGAAGAAAGAGTTCGCTCTCTTCTTGAGGGTTTAGGTGAATCATTAGTAATTAATTTGTTAAAAATTATTGCTGACTATCTTTCATAAAATAGCATAGATGTCAATATTTGAAAATAAAGTATTTTCAAATAAGCTCTTACAGACTCATATGTAACAATTCCACCAGTTCAAGATGTAGATTTTGCAGAGAATAACCAGTACAATACTTAGAACCTACAATTTTTCATGAAGTCATATCATATGAAATTTGAATTTTATCATCTTTAACATTTTATACAGAATAATATTCCTTATATATAATAATAACTATGATAACAACCCGCTATAAAAATATTCTATTCCATTTTCGTACTATTGCAGCCATTATATGTTACTCGGTTGGTCCAGACTGGAAATTATGGGTAGCTACCCAAGTCACGACTCTCGTACACGGTGGTCGGTCGCTTAATGACGCCACTAGTTCCATTTACCAACTCGCTTAACATTATCTTTTGTATTCATAGAAAAGAAATATATTCATAAATTTATTATAAATTATTTTATAATATTAACACAAAATACTTTATACTTTCCGAAATAGCTTAGTGTTCTAGTTCGGCCAGGCACCAAAGAGGTTACATATGAATAATTTATGTCTAAAATTCATCTTCTGTATGGCAGCGAAGGAAAACATTGCGAGGAAATCTATATTTGTCGAAAGAAATTCTGTGACATTCATTAGAGCGGCGTCGCGGAATCGACTCCAAACCTTCTCCACAAGATAAGAAAAGTTTCACCCGCAGCATATTCACTGGGTGTTTATTATAACCAAATCTTTCATCAAAACCTTTGTTGTGTGTTATAAGTTATAATTGTTAATTGGAAATTTCCTTAATAATTTATTTCTGAAGGAGTTAGTGTGACGTACTCGTGTGCTAATGTAATAGCCATAACTAAAATGACAAAACAAAAGGCTTCAATTAAATTTAAACAATAAAAACTTTAAATTGAATGTTTCGTGTTGCAATTCATCGAAATTAAATATTTATTTATCGCTCTTTTTTGATTGGGTTTGTTTGTTGGATTATATAAATACGAGAAATTCAAAATTGTCTGTCGATTCATAACTTTAACTATAAGACGGAGAGATACAATATTTGGAAATTGTATTTAAGAAGCGTATTGCTATTATTAATTGTACTGCGAAAGGATATTGAAAAATATAGATTTTATTAACCAATACAGAATTATGAATACGTATATAAGTAAACTTATCGCGCTGCAAACGCACTATACTCAGAATATAATATTTTATTGCTTGTTAAATTTTCTTAAAAAATCTGATACATTAACGGTATTATAATATATATAGGGACTCATCAATAAGACAATCAAGTAAGATAAGTTATATACTTATTTGATTACGCACTTTCAAGTTAACTTTTTCGCAATCTGAAACAGCTACGTTCTAAGGCAGATGTTAAAAAGTATATGCAAAGTAAGCAATGGATAAAGTTTAATAACTTTTTCGTCATTTTAGTTGTTTTATACAACAATTATTTCATTCTCTCGGAAATGTCCATTTCAAATGCAAAGGTGAAAATCGAAAGTAATCTAAAAATCACTCATCAGATATTCTACCGCAAAACAGCAGTTCTTGGTATTGTTGTGTTCCGGTTTGAAGGGTGAGTGAGCCAGTGTAGTTACAGGCACAAGCACACATTTTAGTTTCCGTGCTTTCCTCTTCTATATATATATATATATATATATATATATATATATATATATATATATATATATATATATATATATAAATTTACATTAAAACCTTAACTAAATACAAATAACATTTAAAAATAATTATTATACAAGTTGTGAACGCGTGGAATGGTGGCAAGAATGCTAGCAGCATTTCCCCTTTGAATCGCAATTCCGATTCTCTGGGCGAAAAATGAACCAGCCCTCCTGTCACCAGTGGAGGCAATAAGGCGGGGAGTAATATTTTTTTGGCACTATTACTCCAAGGAAAATATATATATATATATATATATTCAATAGATACTTTATAAGTATATATGTTGTACAAGTTATGCTATTAAATTATTCGTTGACTCGAGTTTTCAGTGATGGTAACAAACTTTTCAAATAGAGTAACTTCTATTGCAATACGTCATGTGAAAATTCGTTTTGCACGCCGTCTCTTGTGAATTTATTCAAATGAAATAAATATATCCGTATTTTAGATATTACAGATATTCAAAAACTCTAAACCTTCTCAAAGGGAGATAAGAGCCTTAGCTAAATAGCAAACATTTACAGGCTATAATTTTTTTTACTTTTGGATATTTACAATTGTGTTTAATTATTGGTTTATCAGTTATAAACTATAAATTTTATTAATATTATCAACTAAAACTTTTGAACACAGAAAAAAAATATTGATTAGGATATATATATATACGTATTTAATTTTATCTAAATTAAATAAGTACAGTAAAAGTAGTTAAGCTCATTTGTTATTTGTGCAATGAATGTACAATGGTTAGGCCACAAAGGTCCTTTATGTGGTTAAAGTTACTATGATTTTACATAACAGACGATAAGACACCAATCAACAAACACAACCAACGATAATGACAGTACACCGTAAGAGCAGTTCCTTGGGAATTGATTGGTTACAGACATTTTAAAAATGTTTAACGTGAAAAGTATTATATATTATTACTACCTGTGCCCCGCGGTTTCACCCGCGTATATTTAGTAAACATATAATGAATAAAAATCAGCCTAGAGAACCAGTAGTTCCTGAGATTAGCCGGATCAAACAAACACTTAGTTCAGCTTAATATATTAGTATAGATATGTATTTTATCTATCAAATTAAACTTTATATGTGTATTTGACTTGTTACAAGTCAGCGCGAATTCATATTATTATTAATTTACGGCATCTCCCTAAAGCTACATAATATTTTTATATTTCAACCGAATTATTTTTTTGTCAAGATTTCCTAAAAATAAACAAATGTCCTGCCTCTTTATAACATTAGTATGATAAAACGCGAACACGGTGCCGGGGCCGCGCACTTGTACCCAAGCTATATTTACTCGAAATTTTCGTACTTCTGTTTCATCAAATTCTCTAGGGTCACTCCTAAAAGTACAAGAAGCGTGAAATTCGGCTCGTATTCAGTGTTGAGAAAAAGACGGATTTTTTTTCCTTCATTTTATCAATGAAACTAAACTCAAATAGAAACTAACAATATTATTTCGTAACTACTACTAGTAGTGCCGTTGGAACCTTGTGATAGAATTCTCATGTTATTTATATTTACTTATTAAACGATTCGATATTCAAATTCAATTCAAATTCAAATATCTTTATTCAATGTTGAAGTGTTACACATTCTTATTGATTGTCATAAATCTACCACCGGTTCGGAAATAAACCTCAGACCCGAGAAGAACCGGCGAAAGAAACTCAGCGGGAATTTTTTTTCAGCTCTTTTTTTTACAATATTTATATAATATTATATAATATCAATACAATAATAATATTCTTCTTTATTTGAAACAACCTAGAGGCGATCGTTTCATTCCCAAGTTGTCATTGATTGTATAATATCCTTTAGCACACAAGCGTTCCTTAACACTCCTTTTAAATTTCGCAATTGAATATTTTTGAACGCTTTCTGGGATCCTGTCGTAAAATGTAGTATATATTTGAATGTATGTCAAAAATTCAATTTTATTAATACTGTCTGTAAAAATACCTTTCAAATAAATGATTATTATTATTAGTATTTAACCGCAGAATTAGAGTACAGCTAGTTTAAGAAGGTCGAGTGAATATTTTATTGTACATTCTATAATATAGCCATACGAGACAAAGTCACAGTCAATGACTCAATTATATAAATAAGACGTAAAAATAAGAGACCAAAAATCTGTTATGTTGTTCGTTAGTATAAATAATTAAAATGTTAACTAGTATTGGATATATTCTCTATAATATAGTAGTATTATTACCCTACAGTTTTTCCAATAGGGGTAGTATATTTACACCAATAGCTTTGAATTACGATATTGCACCCCTCGAACGCGATGCGGCGTGATATTGTTCTATTATCGTCACAAAATAAAAATTGCGATTCACTCAACCCTTTTGTTATTCCAATTTACGAAAAACGGTAATGGTTAATCCATCCATGGTTTTTCATTATGCCTGAGATGAATAGTTTTTTTTTTGATAATTTTAGTGTTTATTATTTTTACTTTCGCCTGTTTTTACAGCTGATATAATAATATATTGAATATATTTTTATATTAAAGAAATTGCAACATAATTAAAAAACATTGTTAAATAAATTCCAAACAGATTTTTTTTTCTGTATGTGCGTTGAAAATACTCGATTATTATTTTAGTTCATTTGTCGATCAAAGGCAAGTTTACTTACATTGAGCACTGCACCTGGTGTGGTGAAGTTTCTGTAAGGAGGTTTTCTGTTTCTTATGTATTGAAATATCTTGGTGCCGTGGCGCAGGAAGACGACCTTATCCAGTAGGTGTGGAGGCACGTCGTGCACGCAACGCAGACGCACAGATCCACCTCGTGTTGCCCATCTCTCCATCTGAAGTTCCACTCTGACTTCTGTGTGTCCACGAGCTAAAAAAATAGATACTCATTAACAATCATTCAACAGAAAAAAGGAAACTTTTGTAAATTCCGTTTGATCATATTTATTTTCGTAAATTTTGACTATAATAAGTATAAAATAATAAATATTAATAGTCTCTCTGCGTGAGAGGAGCTGGTGGAAAGCAGGCCAACGTGACAGGAAGACTCGCCAAGCCGCTTGGCCAGCGTGGCGTTTTAAGGCTAAAAACCCCTCTAATGATGTCATGATCATGATGATAAAAGTGATGATGAAGTATAAAATGTTCTTCTTTCTTTTTACTAATTACAGAAACTGTTTTTATTAATATCAACCAATCTGTAGAAGAGTAACGTGCAAAAAAACCTTTAGTTTTAATGTTTTCGGGCCTATGATTTAAATAGTCAAAGTCGGTTCACTTGCTTAGCTCTAATGTTTTATTTAAAGTCAGCTATACGGAAAGTAAAAAAAATTATATCAAAAGATAAAATTTTGATATTTTTTATTTAATACGCTGTAATAACTTTTATCTCACTCCATAGTAACACACAGCTGTTTAATTTTCGTAATTTAAACGAAACAGCTTCATTATATTAAGCAAGCAAAAACGGCTGCAATTGATTTTGATAAAACTTTGAATACAGAGGTTGTAGAATATCATTAAATCGTTGAATGTTCAATAAAACGAACAAGTTTTTGGGTTACTAATAAATAAATAATATACTGAAAAATGTGTATTGTGTATTTGTTGGTCATGTTTTAGTGTTTATTCTGTTTTTTGTGATCATTATAATTGTTTCAGCATTATGGTAACAATTGTTTAGAAAAATATGTACAATATTTTTTAAGTTTATGCTAATTCCTAACGTGTTATTCGTGAAATGAATAGACAAGAATAATTAGTAGACCATTTATGCTTTTAAAGGCCGACATATATAAGCTAGTAAGATGTCCTTAGTCCTTATTAACCCTGTTAGGAATTATAAACATTTGGCTAAATCTCATATAGATACTGTGGAATAAATAGAATGACATACATTATGTGCAGACTGCAGAGCCAACGATTACATTTGTCAATAAATTATCAACAATGAAAATGAAAATGTAATCATTCCATCTAATGACTTTTTATAGGATCTTCACCTTTTTGGCGAAAACTCATAAATGTTGCTTTTTTTATTGTATAGGAAGGCGGACGAGCATATGGGCCACCTGATGGTAAGTGGTCACCAACGCCCATAGACAATGGCACTGTAAGAAATGTTAACCATCGCTTAGATCGCCATTGCGCCACCAACCTTGGGAACTAAGATGTTATGTCCCTTGTGCCTGTAATTACACTGGCTCACTCACCCTTCAAACCGGAATACAGCAATACAAATTACTGCTGTTTTGCGGCATAATATCTGATGAGTGGGTGGTACCTACCCAGACGAGCTTGCACAAAGCTCTACCACCAAGTACACTTTAAGTTATACAGATTACAGATTATAAAAAAACACTGCATATCGACAAATAATGTCTTCAGAATTTATTTCAGACACGTCACGTCTCGGCTTTTGAATTTTGTTTTTAATTCCTGATTAAAGAAAGAGGAATCTTTTGTCGTTATTATAACTTAAGTATAATTCTATTGAACTTTTTGTATGAAAATCACTCGTTCGGCGATTTTATTATGGAAAAACTTCTTAAAAAGTATTTCAGTGAACCGCGATTAAGAGTACTTTTCGTTTCTTTGAAGAGAAAGAGATAAAAAGGCTGCACATTACATCAAAGATTTCTCTGTTGTGATTTGTAAACTAATGATTTCTTTAAGTTGGTAACACATCAAAAACGACGATTCTGCGGCAACTTATCACCACATCCCGTTCAGAGCTACCTTTTTGTTTTAGATGTTTGCTCTGATATATTTTTATAGTTAATTATTCATATGAAAAAATACTACAGAGTTTCGTGCCAGCCTTGAAGGAATTTAATTTCATCCTGAAATATGACGATTCAAAAGTGTTTATAAGTGTAAATTTTATAAGCTTGTTTCTTTAGTTTATTTTATAAAAAATATCTCTTGTTAGAACCAAATATATAGTTCCTTCCAACATTCTCATCTCGTAATAATACCACCGCGTTACGTACAAAGCGTTATAATACTCGTATATTATAATATATATATATATATATATATATATATATATATATATATTATAATATTTTTTATATAAGCTTCGCATATCAAGAATAACATGAACATTATTCAATATTTTTCATTATATTATCAAATAAAAAAAAAACTTAATGTTTTTAGTATATTTTTTTACTAAATCTTTATGATTTATGCTTCAGCATAATAAATTAGTACAGAATTATAAAATCCGCCTTCTTTGTATAAAGCCTTGCTATTAAGGAACTCGAAAAATGCAAATTTCAAAGAGTAAAGAGTGATGAAAAGTATGATTTATTTATGAGTATTCCGTCTACATTACAGCAGGATTTTGTTTGGTGAATAAAATTTTTTGAATTAAAAATCTATAAAATAAAATGATATAATGCTATTTAGAATTTCATTATAATACATACAGGCGTAGACACGGTTATTTACATAGGTAAAGTACCTATCGGTTGCCATTACCGGGAAAGTCCATGAAACAATACGATACAACTTTGGAGATATTGTACTAAATTTTGTAAACAAAACAATCTTTATATCCTCAATATCTCTTAAATATCTTCTCTGAAATCCTGATATTAATTCATCTGTAATATCACCGTGTTTAATATCTTCATTCTTAATAAAACTCAACAAAAATAACATTTTCGAGACGAATAACTGACAAAATATTTCTTATTTTCTGCTCCAAACGTTGAGATATTGGACATTTAATAAGAAAAATATAATTTATAAAAACATTTATGTACTAAATAAAGATATGAATCAGATAATATTAAACATAAAAACATTATATATTTTTAAATTGATTAATCATTCAAGATTTTAGTTAGAATATATGTCTTATATAAACAAACTATTTATAATGCAATCGCAAGCAACTAAAATGTGCTTTTGTCACATTTGTGGAAAACCAAAACCTTCCTCTATTTTCCTGTTTAAAAGGAATTCAAAGGCCTTTGGCTATCAAAGCGATACACACAAGTTTGACCGCTTTATTCTTAGTAACAGAATACTGTTATTCAGTAGTAACTTTGTCAGTTGTGTTGTATATATTCCTTAATGTTTTCGGCAACATTATTTGATTTGTTTTCAGCACGGGAAGTTATGTTTCTATTGCTTAATTTGAAAACTTATCTACGACATGTTATGCTTTGTAAACATGCATTCTATAACTGCAAAAGTTATAATACACTGCATATTCATATTCATACATACAACACAATACAATAGTAGTAAGTAGATTATAATAATTAGTTTAATTGTAATTCTATGATTATAAATCTTAATATTCTTTAAACGCCGAGATGGCCTAGTGGTAACAACCCGGGTCAGCACAACTGAATTTTAATGTGGTTAATTTGTATTTATGATTCATCTCGTGCTTGACGGTAAAGGGAAAGATCGCAAGGAAACCTGCATGTGTCAAATTTAATCAAAGTTCTGCCACATGTGTATTCCACTATCCGTCATTGGAGGAGCGTGACGAGAAAAGCTCCAAATCTTCTCTTAAAAAAAAGGAGTTACGGCCTTAGTCTAGCAATGGGAGATTCACAGGCTGTTATTATATATATCCTTTTCAAGGACAAAATACAAGGACATAATTGTATTATTTAAGAAAGGCCTGTAAATGTGACACTGGTGGGATGAGGCCTAGGGTTTTGAGGTTTATTTCACCATACCGAATGAGGGTTGAACACAAAAGTGATAGAATCACATTAAATACATATGTACATAATTCCTCACAATGTTTTAACTAATCGGCGAACGAGTTGAATTATAAACACAAGCTAAATTCTTGAACACAATCAGTGGTTCTTGCTTGGGCTTAAACCGTTACTCTGGTTTAAGATTCCAGTATCCTAGGCACTGAGCTATCTCGGTTACTTAAGCATAAAATGAATGATCATATGAGCTTTACATTTTTATTATGAAAATTCTTAGTTCTATTAAAATAAAGTCATTGAAACATGTGACTTTTATGAAGATTATGTTGCGGTAGACGCTTATCGCAAGAACTGAGGAGCCATCCGCTGTATCGCTCACGGGTAACGGGCTCACGGTAGTTTTTTTTAGTTAGAAATGTGGAAAAAAGAGGTGAAATATAATATGCAATCTAGGAAAATTGAGGCGCCACGTGAAATCGCCTCGCATCCTTCTTGCGTGTCGTAAACCATTCCTGTTTTTATGGTTTGCACGCTTTACGAGTTTCGACGCTACTATGCAACTTTCAGTTGGTACGTAGCGGTACTATAGAACAGGCTATCAATGTTGTGATTATCTTGTAATTTCTTTAATTATTTAAGATTTAAAAAAATATATATCATTTTGTATTAAATATTATTATAAAGATTGTACGTTTCACTGAAATGTTACTGTGATTACTGAAAATTAGTGGAGGTCGTCTATTCTAGAATGGAAATAATGTTTATTAAAATAAAATGAAACTTCATGTACCTAATTGTTTCTTTACAAAACAAATATTTAGCGACGACTTTGAACATATTTAGTAAGGCTAGTATAGATTGTTGTCAGAAAAAGTCTGAGCAATATTTCCAAGATTCACTTTGGTGGAACTGGATTGAAGTCCATTTGCAACGACCCATTCACTATATAGGTTACACAAATTCGAAATAGATTCACCTAATAATAGCTCATCGACAACCACTTTGTCTGTGTAAAAATTAGGTTATATCAAAATAATATCGCAGATGAACTTCAGCAACAATGGGATGCCTTTGTCCTTTTAGAGAAATGTTTACTAAAAGTGCTTAAAGGGTTTTAGATTAGGTTTTCGATGAAAAAATTAAATTTTATGGAGATTCGTGATCGTGGTCGTAGTTTTTTAAATTATTATTATAATTTTCCTTAACTGTTAATTTTTAAAAATATGCGAGACATGTCTTGTGGAGAATGTGGAAAAATTAGGCAGTGAAAAATTTCAGTACAACACGTAAAGCCGTTGCACCTGATCTCTCTACGTTTCGATTGCCGTTCCATCGGAATATACGAGCTAGGGAACAGTGTCCACACTGTTCCCTAGCTCGTATATTGTGTGTTTGTTCATTCACTCAATGATACATGACAACATCTCCTACCTAGATCTAGTCAGTATTTCGGTTATAGGTTAGCAAAACACTATTATAGTTACCTTAGTCAACATCAACCCTATTTTATCTAATTTAACTATCTTGCACTGGCATTACAAGATTCAGTGTTCTTTTTTTCCTTTTAATCGACACTCAGACTCAGAAAGAATATTTAAATATGAATATAAAATAATGTAAGAAAGTAAGAAAATGTAACAAAGCGTCCCTCGGGTATCACGAGCACATTGGATGAGATTTCTGTCACAATTTTCTAAACGATGTAGTTTTAACTTCAAATATGTAGTAAATTGTTTTTATATTTATAATGTAAATATTTCTGGTAAATAGTAAAGTTTTTAGTGATTTTATTATTAATTATACGGATTAAACTTGGACATCATATTTTATTAGGAGTGTTATTGCTATTTTCATATCATATTTTGGGACAGTTAAAATAAATGAAACATGATAACAACTCATTAATTAGTAGTCTAAAGTAAGTAGTAATTAAATGTCAATGAAAAAGCAGCAAAGCTTTTTCATTCATCAATTAAAAAAAAGAAGTTAAATATCATTCTTAGGAATAGCATTTAATTTTATTGGATTTTACAATTAAATGTCTTAATATTCAATACGATATAAAAAACCTGATTTGACCTATTGCCCTTCAGGCATACGTTACAAAGCCTCTTTAAATTCTCTTGTAGGCAATTATACAATAGAACTCGCGCATCACCTATTGTTCGTTGGTGGTTCTACTACATCAGAAACCATCACTCAAGTGCCAACAACAACTGTACGAAGTTTCAACTCAATCGGAGAACCGACGTGTGAACGAACAGAATACGAGCTAAAATGAGCATTATTTTTGTTTTTGGCCTAAATTTTCAAATTTGGACTATACATTTTTTAGGTGGAATGCTGTATCGCAGTATCTGTCGATTGTTATAACTTTAATATTATAAAGTTTAATATTAAACAATGAATTCACAACTCCCCCGCAAGCGATCCTATTTGGCTAATGTAAGCACCGCAAGGAAGGCAGACTGTAGGTGTTACGCAAATATAACCAAAGTTACTCTGGAATGTTAACCTTTATGCCACTGAAATAGAATTCAGAAATATTGGTAAGATTTTCTGGAAGGTGAAAATACAAAGCGCGTCTCGGCAAAATGGCGTGTACGTGGTTGGTGTGAAGATTATGTATTATGTATGATGTTTGTACCTTCGTTCTGATTCTGGACCTCTTGTTTAAATATTGTAGATGGTTCATTGCTCCTTTGCAGTAAAGATATAATGTAGACTACAGTTACACACAATCTGTGATTATTTTTTATTTGAAATTTGCTACATCTCTCCAAAAAAAAGGAGAAGAGGCCTTAGCTCAGCAGTGGGACATTCATAGGCTGTTACTTTACTTTTACTTTACCTCTCGGCTTCGCACAGGTAGAATATGGGTCTTCGTAAAACGTTTATATCGTAATACATATAATTGATACTATTTACGTGGTTGTGGCTAACAAAGTGGTAAATCGTTACGTGGCGCATGTCAGTAAAACTCTCGGTCGGCATGATTTTTCCGACAATTTCAACGATAGTCATCACATTTCGGCCAATTTTCACAAAACCTTATTAAATTTTACATCTAAAGTTTCCTCAATTACTTCGCCTTTGAAGAAAACCGTATGAAAAAAAGTTCGATAGTTTTTGAATTTATCGCGTACAGGCAGACGGACAGCGGTGTATCTGGATTGTTATTATCAAACAAGAACAGTTCCAGCATTTTGTAGTAATGTTTTAAGCTTCAAAGCTATTACTACGCTTTAAAAACTGGAAAAATTTGAAATTTAAATTGCTATTTAAAACGTTTTCTGTTGTTACTTTTGTTTTATTTTTGTTTAATTTATCTTTGTCTCTCTCTCTGGTCGCTCCCTCATGGCTGAGGATCGTGGTCATCGACGAATGTGGATGGTATACACCTGGCTTGGATTATTTGCTTCCACCGTTGCCGGTTCATCGCGTCTCTGGCGACCGAGCAAAACTTTATTTATCTTTACTTACTTATAAATATCACCATAAATCAGAGTTATTATATATAATTTTTCTGATACATTTTAAAATTATGGTTGAATTCTAACAATTAGTGAACAATAGATTAGAATTAAACCAATACCAAAACATACCGCAAAACAGCAGTACTTTGTACTGTTGTGTTCCGGTGTGAAGGGTGAGTGAGCCAGTGTAATTACAGGCACAAGGGACCTAATATCTTAGTTCCCAAGGTTGGTGGCGCATTGGCGATGTAAGTGATGGTTAACATTTCTTACATTGCCATGGTCTATGGTTGTTGGTGACCACTTACCAATAGGTGGCCGATATGCTCGTCCACCTACCTATACAATAAAAACAAAACATATTTATTTAATACTTTATTAGATATTTATAGTTTAAAATAATAAAAAATAACGTACTTATAAAATCCCAATAGTATTTCCTTATACCAACGGCACAAATATATCAAAATTATATGTAATTATTTGACATGATATATTTTATTGAGATTAAACGGAAAAATGCTGTTAACGTTTACGCTGTCTCATCATCAATCACCATCAATATTATTTTTAATTATGATCGCTATTCATTATGTACAGTTACTTAAGTCTTTTGTTTGTTATTTTAAAATGTATGTACAAATAATTTATATAATCTTTTTGAGAGGTTGATATTAGAAAAACAGATATTTTTATAGTTTAGAAAACTACACATTTTGGTTTAGGTGACAAAATGTTTTGGTATCAAATTGCCGATGATCCTTTGTAAATGCTGACCCCGTCAGAATCGCTACAATTTAAGAGGTTCTTTCATTGATTTTTTTATTTTACTTCCTTTTATATGGCTCTAGAATAGGTAGATTGACGAGTGACGACCTCAAGAAGGTATATCAAAGATAGCCATCTGGACTATCTCATATATTACGTAGTGACTTGTGTTGTATTATCGAATTAGGACCATGTCCTGTGATGGTATGTACAGTGTTTGTAAATAAATAAATATCGACATTGATTTTAAGAGGACTTTAGTAGGCTGGTGAGTCCATCATGTATGACATGATTTTATACATCTTATGTTTTTCAATATGATTTTTTATTTGTTTGTATATAGGCATGCGTTTTATAGAACATATTTACCCGTAGTGGAATAAGCTCTAAAATATCTTCTTGTCTCTGCTAACTAATGGAACATTTATAGGTAGTAACTTGGTTTTTTTATAACATAGGTTACATAGGTCGATAACCGTAAGAAATCCTTAACATCCCTTACTTCGCTAATCTTCACCCTTCATTCGAAACACAACAATACTGAGCATTGCTGGTTAGAGGTAGAATATCTGAGGAGGGGTGGAACCTACTCAGACGAGATTTTTTCGTACCGTTCCGTTCCGTTTTTTCGAGTCGTTTTCTTACTTTTCCATCTCACAATTCAAGTTCTCGGAAAGATATTGCTTGAAAGAATAAGGCCGCCATGGTAGTCAGTTTAAAAAGTTTATTTGTGTTTTGTTTTTAACTTGAGTGCAATAAAATATTATTTTATTTAAGTTATGCCACCTGGTTTGTTGGATGTATAATATTGACTGCCTTGTTAGACTAGTGGCTACATGTAAGGCCGCAGACACAGTTCAAATCCCAGGTCGGGTCATTAAAATCGTATTGAGATTTTCTGTCGAAAATTTTAAGTAGTCCGGAGTCTGGAAGTTGGAAGTATGTATTATGTACACATCCGTGCCTCGGAAAGCACGTAAAGCATTTTGTCCTGCGCATGAACTCTTTCCGGTTGTGTCGGATTGCCGTCCCGGGTTATGAGAGTAAGAGAATAGAGAGTGCTAATCTCTCTTGTGATTGGCCGTCTTGGCCGAAATAGGTCTGGAGGAATATTTATTTAATATTGTTTACCGCTTATTAATAGAGTTGTATAGCGATTATAACTTTAACTATGTCTTATCTTTTTTTTACGAATGATAAATTACTGATGATAGAAAAGGACGAAACAATGTACAACAATTGAAACCTGCAAAGGTCCCACAGGGCTAAGATCGCATTGTGAGAAGGCTCGGAGCTTCGAACACCTTTCGCCAATACAGGTTGATGGATATACTTGTGGCATCTTTCATCTGACTTATACAGGTTTAGTTACGACAATCTCCACATCGCTAAACACCAATTATAAACAAAAGTTAAGCACATCAATATTCACTGGTGCTTGCCCGAGTTTGAACCTACAATCTTCGTTTACGATTGACGTGTTCGGCCATTTCGACTCGGCCAGTATATTTGTGGTTCTATATAATAATATTAAGGGCAATAAATAAATAAATGTATTTACTAAATAGAAATAAGTCATTTTTGGCGTAAATAACTGAGTTTAGGATATGTGTAAATGTATATAAAGAACAAGAAGAGCTAGTGTTTTTATGTTTACAAACTTAGTAAAGTCGTGTAAGCCGGTGTAGTTCACTCGACCTATTTTTGAAATAAAAACAACCACGCATTGTATCGCCGCTGATGCAAATATTTCGCGCAGTCTTTATCACAATGGTAGACAGTGCTCTTGTTAAAACAGCGATTTTTTTGTTCGAGTTATTTGCAACACGTTATTATTTTAACCCAGATAAACCTACGGTCTAAAACGCTTTACTTGATTTAGTTTGTGACGTGATCTTGTAAATAATGTTATATAGTAGCTATTCTTTAAACATTTAATTTATTGGAGTTTTAGCGCTTAGTTGATAATGTTTCTATTTGGTTGGTTGAGCAGAATTTAATTAGATACTTACAGGTGTGATCCATATATATAAGCGATATACATCACTTGATCTCCTAAACTTTGCGTCCGGCTGACTGAAGTGAATTGAAAAAACTGAAATTTGTCACAGTTACTCCGACGAGGTAGATGCTCACTAAGAACGGATACCCATGCGAAGCCGGGACGATAGTATATATATGTATATAACGTTATCCTTCAACGCTGTATGTTTAATAAATAATACACCTTATAATTTATGTACTAAAGTTACAAGCTGGACTGAGCCGTCCGTTTTTTGAACTTAAGCCCTAATTCTTCAGAGGCGCGTGTTTTATCACAGGGCCAATTCGGATCTGTGGTTATATATAGCGGATGTCTTGGCTCATTTGCCTTTGAACTCATATTTACTCACATTTGGTCTAACTTTACATGTGACACAACACTGACATTGGAACTCTTAATATAATTAACCGTAATTCCTTTGTAAGTCACTTTGTAACTGCGTAGGCTTTCTATTATTACCCGACTACGGAGAGTATATGCTTTCCATGTGTGTGTGTATGTTCATGTTTACTTTGCGGTAGGGCTTGGTGCAAGCGTCTGGGTAGGTGCCACCCTCTCGTAATTATATCCATGACTGCCTCGTTGGTATCGTGTCTTAATGTAAGGCCGCAGAGCCGGAGGCCCTGGGTTTAATTCTCAGGTCGGTCAAATAAAATGTTATTGAGGTTTTCTGTCAGAAAATTTTGAATAGCAGCCCAGAGTCTGGATGTTGGAAGTGTTTACACTCTCGTGCCTCGGAAAGAAAAAAAGGAACTCTTTATTTTTTTACTTTAATTCTTAAGTTTTTATTCCTTGGGCCGGCCCACCTCCTCATTAACTCTTTACAATTAATACAAGTCTAATGTTTTAGTCTCAAAATTAAGTGCACATTGTTTGCGACCTAATTAGAAATTAAACGTTTTAAAACCATCTTTCTTGCAGTAATTGGCTGAAAAGTTAATACCAATAAAAACACGTGCATTGTAAAAAAACCTAGCGTTTTTTATTTTATTTGGATTCATTTTATAAAGCTTAAACGCATTTATTATACTATTAAATAAATTAGAATATAGGTTTTGTCTACGTTTTTAATAAATTAAAAAACAAAATGAAATGTTTACAATTTATTTCATTAAATAAGAATTATTTACACTAAAACACAAACGTTCCTTGACACTTTTTTATAATTATACAATTAGAAATGTTTGAACGTTATATGAACATTTTCCTACAAAACAGTTATTGATTTCGGCTAATAGTCGTAATTAGCTTATGCTTGTAAATCGTTTTAATAGTATGTACGTCGATAGCTTTATATACCCTATTCCAATGGGAATAGAAATAAATGTAAACACGCCGTAGATTTACAAATTGCATTCGATAGTCAAATCGTTCTGCATTATTATGCACTGTAAACAGTTCTTGATTAATTTACCCTTATTCATAATACAACACTATTCCAATTAACTAGTTATAACCATTTTAATTTAACTTCCAAAGTTCCGAATATTGGACATTGGAAACGCCATCTTTTCGCGTATCCATAGTAAATGTCATAGATTATTCAAGATGTCGACCAATGACATCGCGTCAATTAATATCGATGACCAATGATATCGCATTAATTCAGTGTCAAATTTGTTTATTTATGTTTATCCCTGTTGTGGTTGGAATAGGCTATGGAGTTATAATAGTGGAATGTACATATGATATCTTAAACTAATTAATTTTATTCGTCAATATACCCAATCATCACATATGCAATAATTAGGTACAACTACACTTTTCAAGACGCACCCACTTTGAGTATAAACGACTAGAATAACAACTACTATTTGGACTTTGTATCTTAATAATGTCGTCGAAAATTATAAATTACAATCTAAAATTGTCCTCTGAAACTAAAGTTGAGATATGAGAATAAGACAATTCTGGGTAAATTAAATAATTTGGTCTACAGTGACATATTAAGTAGTTTGGTCTACGATAATATTATTAGACACAATTATATGTCTCTTTCTTTCATCACTTATGTCAAGACGTATTCTTCTGTCCAATTTAGTATAAAGATGTTTAATATAATAATAATCATTTATTTCAGACAACAAAAGTCCATGCAAATTAGGTATAGCAATAAATTACAAATTTCTTACTATAATATTATTGTTAGTGACAGTTTATACTTAAAAAGATGTTTAATATGTGAAGATGAGAATTTTTTACAATTAAATAAAGTAAAAACTATCTTGATTATGATATAATTAAACTTTAATGAACGTTAAAAAACGTGGGGTGTTTTCTGCTCACACTTTTATGACTTTGCGAATAGCTGGCGATGAAAAATTAAGACTAGACTTTAAGTAATCCACGATGTTTTATTAATTAAAACTATTTTTTATATTATATATTTCATGAGTCACGAGGTAATGATTAATAAATAAAATACTTTCTAGACTAGTTTTATCAGAATAGTAATAATGCGTTCAATTTATTATTCCATTTTATTGACATAGTTACTATTCAGGATGTTTCCTAAAGGTGACAGCAATTAGTCGGTCTCTTTGCAGAGCATGTGACTCCGGAGTTTGGAGCGCATGTATTGTTTAGACGTTTCACAGAAAATTGTCAAAGAAACTTTAAAATATAAACTTGTATAGGTTTCAAGTTTAAACATAAAAAAAATAAGGCCGATATTAATAGATTTATACGTTAATAAAGCGTATTTCAATTTTAATATGATTTAAATAATACCTTTCATTGTTTTCTGATATAATCACCTTTGCTAAGAAGAATAATTTATAGTTTTTTTCATAATTTTCCAGGTTGGTCACCAACCACTCATCAGATGTTCTGCTGCAAAACAGCAGTACTTGGTATTGTTGTTTTGCAGCAGCCGTTTGAAGAGTGAGTGAGCCAGTGTAATAACGGGCACAAAGCATAACATATTATTTCTTAAGGTTGGTGGCGCATTGGCGATGTAAGCGATGGTTAAAATTTCCTACAATGACATTGTCTATGGGCGCTGGTGACCACTTCCCATCAGGTGGCCCATATGCTCGTCCGCCATCCTAACAGTAAAAAAAAATGTGTGGTTTAGATTTTTTCACAATATTTCGTTTTTCCGAGATATAAGCAAATATTTAACAAATAATAATTTAATTGTGCTTATTAATATTATACTCGACCCTCACTTCGGATTAGGCATCGCGTTTTTTTTTATCAGGCACGTTTTCGGCTCAAATTATTCTAAAATAAATATTAATTATTTAAGGCATAATTAAGTCAAAATATAAGTGTTAGGCTTATCTGCTTGTTTGTTCTGCTGGTAAAATTTATTTATTCAATATTGAAGATTTACACTAACTTTTTAAGAATCAAAGTAACCTACTTGTACCAACGGTTCGGGAACAAATATACCCGTAAAAAGAAGAAACAGTTTTTTTAGAAAGCAGTATGTGAAAATGTTTGTAGAATTGAATTGAATTGAATTATATTTCTTGTTAGAAACATGAAACCTATATGTCTGCCGTTTAGATGTAGGTCAAGCGTCTGGGGGTCGTCATTGTCATTGTCTTTGAACACAAAAATATCACTCTTGTAAAAGTGAGCTTCCCGTCGAAGAGTTTGATTGAGTTTGATTTTAGGGTTCCGTAGCCAAAATCGGACGTTTTATAATTTCGTCCGGACTGTTTTTGACTTTACCATAAGTTAAATGTCAATGTCAATCTTAGAACCGGCTAAAATAGAATGAAATAATACTTCTTCTATCAAAATATTAAGCTTTATAAAATACTTAGGTTACTTAAGGTTTTAAGTTAAATAAAAGACACGGTCGTGTCTGCCTTTTTCTTTCTAAAAGTAAGGGTTACGGGAATACTTTACCTAATCAGTTATTTTTGGTCGGTGTCACTCAGAGCAAGGCAAGGAAAATTTATTGAGATATATATTTCAGACTAGACGACGAGGGTTAAAGGTGCTAAGAATACATAGATGTGATTTTTGTTTAAAATAATAAAGAAAAACTAATTGAGTGAAATTTATAACTTAATAAATTTTTAAAGTACTTTAATGTAATACAGACTTACAAAACGCTAGAAGAGACATGTCACTTAACTTTCAATAATACATTTATAAATAGGTTATAATCGACATCAATAATATATACCATGAAAAAAAACTTATCTCTCTCTCTTCATGTAGTGTAGTAGGAATAATCTAAAATGTAATTATATAGTCTCCGACTACTATTTCATATGTATATATTATGTATATGTTATAAATACTGTCAACAAAATTGTTTAAAGACAAACAAAGAAAAAGCAAATATAACCCAAGTCACGGACTGTGGCGTTTCTGTGGATATTGTCTGTCGGTTTGTTAGAATCGAAAAAAAAAAAATCTAATCAAGTTTTTGTTTTGTAAACGAATAATACATTTATCGTGCTGTAATTTTCACTGTCATTATGTGAATGCTATTTTTTTATTATTTTTACTCATTCCGAAGTGCTTTCCGTGTCACTGAGCAATTTCATATCTGTTAGAAATTGTCCCAAAATTAGTCTTTTTAGTATGCTGTTTAAAAAATACGGTATTTTTGTAATAACAAATTGCTTTGAATTTTAAGTGATTAAGGGCATATTTAACGTTCATTAGTGAGAAGCATAAACATCATTGTAGAATAAGCTAGGTACTTAATTATAAATTTAAAAAAGTCGAAAGGTAAGTCACATTCATAATGTTTCGTATTAAAAAAACATAATTCCTTATAAGAATATGTTGTTGTACTTATGTCAACCTTAAAACAAATAAAAGAAAACTGTTTGACACATGTGGAGCATTTCTTATGAGGAAAGTCTAAGGC
Organism: Nymphalis c-album; assembly: GCA_963151315.1. NCBI lineage: Eukaryota > Metazoa > Arthropoda > Insecta > Lepidoptera > Nymphalidae > Nymphalis > Nymphalis c-album. The sequence continues at coordinate 10,411,732 of OY720595.1, forward strand.
AGACCTGTTCCATTACAAATTGTATTGAATTGGATTTGAAAGATACCGGTTTCATTCATAAATAGATTTATGTGAGACAAAATTATGTAACTTAAAGGTTTTCGAGATTTATATGGATGAGAAGATTGTCGAAATTTGAATTATACATTACGATTATGATTTAAAGCGGGCGAAAGCAAATTGAAATTTGGAATGTCAATGTCAATGAATATATCGCTCATATTTATTCTGAAAAAAATGCATTGTTTTTAAATAATACATATGACTGTGTCAAAAATTTATTTCATACTTTGCTCACATTATTGGTACCTAATATTTTATGGAATGAAAGTTTTATGATATGATATAAGAACGAGGTACTCAAAAGTAAACTAGTACAATTACCATATTATTTTTATTGTTTGTATATAGTTTGACTAAGTGAAAAAAAATAGGAATATAGTGTAGGGTAGGTATCTTATCAAATATATAATAAATACAGCTCAATACTATCTGGTATAGTCACTTTTAATATAGAGGAATTTTTAGATTTATTTGTGATTTTAATACTTGGTTGTAGGTAACCATAACATAACCTCAAACTTTATATTGTTGTGAGTTCTAGCGCTAGCAACTTTTTGATGAGTTTTTTTAACGTTATTTTATAATATTAAAAGTATTAGTTTTACTAGGTACTTTAAGAAGCTTATACGGGCGATTCCAAGTGGATGGTTTGTCAAATTAGATGGTACAACACGTATGTAGTGGACATAATTATAGTTCTTTGGAGTTAATGTCAAAAAGATACCTGACTGGTTTTGTTTCAAAAATCGAAGGACGTTAAAAATGCAGCTACGAGTACGCTTACAATTACATTGTTTTGGAAAATGCTTCAATTATTTTAATTATTTTGGAATTTTATTTTCGTTTTTCACCAAACTAATTTGAATGTATTTTATGTTGTGATTTGTGTTCGCATGAGTGACTGTACTTCGTGTTATGTTTTTACTATCTTAAAATCAGAAATGTCATCTTGCCCATTTCCAATCCAAACATATCTATTGCCATATCGTTCCAACAAGACAATTTTTATTTTCCAATAATGTAAATTGGCGTATTCTCTTTACCGACTTCTACGTCAGGAGTTTTCAGTCTTTTGAATTGCTGTTGTTAAATTCAATGGCTCCGGCAAAACAGTTGTCTTTTGTAAGAGAAGAATTGAGTCGAACAATACTACATCATGAATGTGCATTTACCTTTGCTGCTCTCAACAAATTCAAATATACAGCCTCGATAACCCATCCTAATTACTTTACAATTGATGGAACATTTTTAGTTAATCTGTCAAATATTTGTAGCATATATTGGTATAGTTTTTTATTATTATCTTATAATTATTTATTATGAATGATGAAAATAACTTCAGTTTTACGTCATCTATTCTAAGTTTAAGACAGACAAAAGCATTTAAATGTCAATGGTAGCGAGCGTATTTTTATTTTACTTTGGTTATAGCTTTGAAACTATTCGTCGCTTATCTCTTATTTTTCATAATGGTGCCCATTTATTGGAGTTATGAACTATTAACTTTCTTAAAGATTTTATCCAAGGTATCCTAACTAATATTGTTAATTTAAAAGTAATAATTTTGTTTGGTATAATTTCGTCATACTAGTCATCGATTATTATGAAATTTTGCATACACATTGTCATGGCTACAATATAAGTAGAGCACATTCCTATGTTAGACGTAATAACTGCTCCTCCTCCCCGTAGTCCAAGGGGTAAATTTCGATACTCTATAACATTTATATAAAAGGCGGCTTGTCTGATTGATTTGCTAAAACGCCGAACCTATACATACAACGCCACCCCCCCCCCCCCCCACACACACACACACACGCGCACACGAGCTCACGCACGCAAGCACGCACACACTCATGGCTACTGGTAAAGAAATACGTAATTAACGATTTCAAATTAATTTTCATAAGATACCGTACCGGAGGGTTTACCAATCTTATGTATTAAATATAGGCTTAACATTTGCGCCATCACATGTTCTTCGTGTGTACCATTCATCATCATCAAGATCGGTCAAGCCGTTCATGAGTTATAAGAAGACATACAGACAGACAGACAAAAATGAAAAAAAAATGTATAATGTGAATCACAGCATCATAAAATGATTATTTATCACAAAATTAGGTGAAAAAAAAATGTACAGACAGAACCAATAGATTTATATAGTACCATAGATATTAAAAAATAAAGGGGAATAAAATTAAGTATTTAATAATAATTCGTATGAACCGTAATTTTACAAAATTGTTATCTCGTTCGTGTTTTAAACTTTAAATTTTCTACTGTTTTCACGCCTAGCAACCCGTCCCGACTTCAAGAGTAATTGGGTGTTCAGGATTATCCCGATGTAGTTTTTACTAACTGCAAAAAGAGTTTACTTTGGCTTTGTTTCCTTTGTATTTTCCGCGAAATCGTAATAGTAATCGTGATAGTAATCCGATTTTTATTTGTTATTGTTATATGGAATAAATAGGATATTAATATAAGTATGATGAATAAGTTAAAAAGGAAAAAAAGTATTAGTTTTGTCCGTCAAACATACATTTTGATAACGGTAGTATAAAAAGAGCAGAGGCCCTTGCCCAGTTGACATTCTACAATCGTAAACGCTAAAACTAAACAAATGTATGAGAATGACATCTCTCAACGATAAGTCACGTGGTCATTCTCATACAATTTTTAGCGTTTACAATTGTAGAATATCAACTTGGCTAGGGCCACTGGTTAATATATTATTATGTTTAGTGTTAATTTGTGAGTTAGAGCTTGTAGTCTATGTGGAATTGCTGTCAGTCAACTAAGTAAGAGCGATAGCTTTCGGATGGATATTGAAAAGTAATTAAAAGGTATAGGTACTATTTTATGTTTAACATTGTAGTTCTAAAGCGTCAAGATATATTATTTTCAAAATAATGTTTTTAATAAATTATTCTAAAATTATTTTTTATAATTAAATGTTTGTTTACATTGTTACCTTGTCTAAAAGCTATAATATTATGGCATAGTAAGGTACTGGTGAATTATCAAACTGGTTACATCCTTAAATATTATAAAACAAACGCGGGGGGCGTTTCATGTCTGTCTGTATGAACGCGCTAAACTAAAAAACTACTGAAGGGATTTTCATACGGTTTTCACTAATAGATAAAGTGATTCAAGTGGAAGGTTTACGTGTATGTGTAATTCATTAATGTTTTCTGTAAATTTGCTGAAATATAGCGATAATTGTTGAAGAAGTCGGAAAAAAACGAGCCGATTGGGAGCTTTCATCGAAAACGCTGTACAATCCCTTTGAGTTATAACAAAATAATGTATGGTGAAATTGTTCCCCTTTCATAGATCTACAAAAAAGTCCGCGATGGCATATGTCTATCTTTCAAGGATAGCTAACTATACCCATTTTAATGTTTAATAAATGGTTACATAAAAATCTTAAAATTGGAAAGCTATAAAAACGGATATGATATTAATCCTTATTAAAATAAATACGTTATTTACTTTAAGCATTTAATGTATATTATAATTGCCCTTTACACTACCCAATTTAAATCAATATCTTAGGAGTAATCGTAATTTTAAAATTATCGCGCACTAAATAAATTCAGGCGGTCCAACACCCATCATACAAACGCGTGATGCAACCGCTTGCGCGCCCCGCGTCCCGCTGTCGCCCGTACGCTAGCTGTTGCCCGCATAAATATAAGTAAAGGATAAATGTTTGCTTGAAAATCTGTGATTTGAAATTAATATGTATGAAATGCATTTCTGTTAAGAAAAACTTTAGTAATGGTTTTTTCTTATTTTTAAGTTGATGATTATTCTTTAAATAATCATCAGTGGACTTATTATGAATTCCTGTAGGTTGACTTAATATATTTAAAGTTACTTCAATGGCTTGAAGTAAAATTTAATTTATAAAAATATTAAATACCTATTATATTATAATATTTTTTATTTTACAGGCACATAGGGCATAACATCTTCGTTCCTACGGTTGATGGCGCATTAGCGATGCAGGGAATGGACATTGTTTGAGCATGCACTATAATAAGTGTACATGTGATAACAGTTCTCATTAAAATCAACCAAGATGGTCATTGAAAACGACACGTCTTAGGACTTTTGGTTGTCATAGGGTACCAGTAAGACATTGTGTGTTTAGCATTTTGTTATTTGCACTCAGAATTATGGTAGCGTAGCTACCACTTTACGCCGATTTTACGTGGGAGAGTGGTAATTCCGGCTGGGCGTGCCGGCCTATTCCGCTACAACCCGAAGGTATGCAGCCTGGCACTATAAAAACCTACCTATGAAATTACATACAGGTAAAGTGCGTCTTTAAGCAATCGCTAGGGACTTGAAAAATCGCAAAACGGACAACCATCGATGACGTCTTCCTGCATGCGAGTCGCACACCCAGCGATGAGCCGATGACCGAATTCTTCTCCCACAGTGTACTGCTGCATAGTGCCGCGCACTCACTTTGTCATCGTCGTAACTTTTAAAATATTTGTTCAAATGAAATAGTGTGAGAGACAAAAGTTATCTTCTGTAAAAATTGGAAGTGATAAAATTATTTGTTGATTTATTTTATTATTTTGTTGACATGAATCAATTTGTTTATACCAAATTTTCATTTCGAAAAATAATATATAATTTGATTGTATTTTCGATTCACAATTTAAGCGATAATGGCGTACTTATAAAAGATAGATATAATATTATGCTGTCGCGGAATTTTTTGGAGAACGATATAAGATGTATATATTTACACCATACATTATTTTCGTGCACCTCTTATGGTTTTGCAGGGCATGCCAGAATGGCTTGGAAATAGAAGTTTTTTTCCGACTGTGTCACGTACACTTATTGTTATATTTTGGTCGATTTATAAATTAATAATAATTAATAGCGTTAAAATTGTAGCCTATTTGTTATTTTGATGTATGAGCTATATTATTGTAAAGTTTCATTAAAATCCATTCAGTACTTTTACGTGAAAGGGTAACAAATGTCCATACATCCATACAAAATTTCGTGTTTATTATATTAGTAGGAAATAGAATTATTATATGCCCTGTACTGAACACATATAAACTGTACTGTATGGGCGAATAAATCGATTGGTGAATGTTTATATCTTATTGATTAACAAATGCACGGAATAAAATTTTTATGTTACCCGTACGAAGTCGGGACGGGCAGCTAGTTATGTATAAATGTGTGTGAATATGATACAACGAAAACTGTCGTATAATTTTTATATAAATATCACGTATTACGTATTAAATTTATTTAATTTTCCGTTTCATATTTATTCATTATCTACTACTTTCACAACTATAGCAGTTGTGAAAGTAGTAGATAATTTTTCATAAGCGAGTTACTACCACGAGCGACACTAATTAATTATTATTAAGTATGTAATGCTCGCTACAGACATCGCGGCGGAGATACACTCAACGGCTGTGCGTAGAAGGTGAACGACGCGAATTCCCTTTGACTGTACGTATATATATACGTACGTATTTAGTGACATTGCCATTATACATATAGCTTGCTGATCGAGTGGTTTATTTATAAGGCTGCAGATCATGGGTGCCCGGTTATGATGCCCGGGCACCGGTCACTAAATACTTATAGGGTTATCTTTTTAGTCAATAGCTACCTACAATGTGGATGTTTTAGATGAACTTCAATGCATTTTTTGTCTTTTAATTGTATTTCCAGACGTGTTGTTAGTGCCAGTGATGTATCTTAATTTCTAGTTCATTCGTGCAACTGAATACTATCGAGTCGTCGTGAATGCCGTCTCAGCAAATTATAAGAGAGAAAACAGGCCACCTGTCTTGTGCTCAGTATGCAATCTTACGATTTCGTTCTGGTTTGCTCGACCTGTTTAAAGAAGACAACAGTTTCCTTCGACATTGAGCGAACGCCTCGCTATGACATGACCGTAGTGTATTGCTCGATAAATAAGGTAAATTAAAAACAATTATAGTTTCAACCTGTATTTAATTTGATATGACTCCATTTTTAAAAGCACCTTAAACGAAGATATGAATGTAGGATAGGAATTTCTCAACAGTGTTTTTTTTTAATTCTAAATTAGCTGGCAATGAATAATATTAATTCACAGAAAAATTCATAATCAAGTAATCAAGTAATGTATATTTTTAATATTTAATTCTCGAGAAAATATAATTATAGCGGAGATGTAAATGCGTTTCACTTTTAAAAGTTTTAATCTTTACCCGAGGGAATAAAACGTATGATAGTGAGATCTATATAATAAAAAGTTTTAGTTTTTATGTTACGACGTACGAGTATATCACATTTGCTTTAAATAGCTTACAGCCAACGCGTCGCTTATAATTAATTACATTTAAATCATAATATTTATCAATAACAATTCAAAAATTTAATTTAATTTAATTTAAATAGTTTTTTAACATTATATTTAATATTTTATTATTATAATTTAATATAAAAATTTTTAATCAAGCAGTTATTTAATTTTAAACAAAAAACCATAAATAAAAATATAAAAATAAAAACAAAGCAATTAATTACAACAATTCTTAAAACTACGTTAGTAATACGTGGGCACGATCCCAGGACCTCCAAAGGGGACTATCTAGCTTTACAGCCAGTGTGTTGAGGAGTTTATTGGAGCTGTTTAGTAATCTGCTCATAGTGGACGCAGTCCGCTTGCGTATGATCGCATAGTAGTCATCTACACGAGCTTCCGCAAACATTGCCGACGCGCTGCAGTATCGAGGCTTCTTCAATAAAATCCTCAGCACATTGTTGTACTGAACACGCAGAGCATTGTATGCTCGTCGGGAGTAGTTCTCCCACAGACTGCACGTGTAGAAGGACTGGCAAAAGGCTTTAAATAAGATTAGTTTTACTTGTGCCGTACATCGCGCAAATCTACGTGCGACAAAGCTCTGCGTTCGCGTTCGATATCGCTATCATCATCCAAGCGTTCATTCACAATATGCCCAAGGTATTTGAACTCAGATACTTGTTTCAGAGGAGCCCCACATAGGTGTACATTCGGTGTAAAATTGATGGGTTTGTTTTTTCCTCGAAAGATTAAAATAATAGGAAATCCCTTCGGGATACGGCCGTGCCTTTTGTCGCAATATTTCTAATTAAATAACAATATTGTTATATTACTTTTCGCCACCACGATCGTGTTTGATGACGCTGAGACAAATAAAAAATAATGTTGGTACTGTTTAGTTATATTATACAAGAAGAAGAAAGTAACATTTCATTTTCATCATCATATTATCATGATTATAGGTTGTGCCGCTACAGGGCAAAGGACTTTTTCTCTTGAGAAGGTTTGGTCTTTGGAGTATATACCACCACGCTGCTATAATGTGAGTCGACCCATGTGGCGGATTTCAATCGGAGGCATGGTTTATTCGCAATGTCTATTTTTTATTGCATAGGAAGGCGGACGAGCGTATGGACCACCTGATGGTAAATGGTCACCAACAATCATAGACATTGGCATTGTAAGAGATGTTAACCATCACTTACATTAGCAATGTGCCAGCAACATTGGGAACTAATATGTTGTGTCACTTGTGCCTGTAATTACACTGGCTCACTCACCCTTTAAACTCGAACACAACAATAGCAAGTACTGCCGTTTTGCGGTATAATATCTGCTGAGTGGGTGGTACCTACCCAGACGAGCTTGCACAAAGCTCTACCACCAAAATTTTTTCGCTGATTAATTTTACTATTATTAACATAAATACATTATGAGCGTTCCTAAGACCATCAAAATTTCAGATTGCATCCGCGCGTTTCTTACAAATCCCTTTCGGCGCCCGATCTCATTCCAATGCTTTGTCTTCCTACAACCGTTTGTATTGTATATTTTTTTTACGTTGCATATGATTTACAAATTATTATGAAGAATATTTTATAATCCTTTAAACACGAAATATTTGGTTGAAAAACACGTGTTCCATTCACTGGCCTATTTCAGTTCAAATAATAGCAAATTAAAATCTATAAATAAAATTATTAACGAAATACCTATGAGAAACCATATTACAATAAATGATTCTAAAGATGGCTTCCGATACTAGGTATATTACATTATTTTATTCTTCTTTCTTCTGTCTTATAATAAATCTGCCTCTGCCTTATATTAAGCTCCATGGCTTAAAAGTTACTGTTCAATTCCCGTGGATTGTAAATGATTATAACATGATAAATACTATCCAAATTATATCATATTGTACCGCTAAATGGCAATACTTAATTAGGGCGAGTGAGCCAGTGTATCTAAAGGCACGATGGACAGCATCTTAGTTCGCAATGTTAGCAAATAAAAGATGTTTAATATTACTTATAGGTGTACTATATACCATGGTGGTGACCATTTACCATCACGGTCAACTGTCAGATGAGCTTGATCGAATATTAAATAAATCCTTCTTCTTCTCAGTCACACACTCCTGAGGTAGTGGTCGTGGTCATGGAAAGTCTGATGGATTGGTTGCGGCTTTTGCGAGACTTCTCCGTTTCTCTCTATTGATGGCACTGCGTTGTACACGCAATACACGTTCAATAAATAATTTAAAATTATTAATAAATTTAAATAAATACAATGTATATAATCGATTTCAATCAAACGCTAGCTAATTAGTAGATAATTGTAATTAGAAAGTTAAAACGAACAAGTCATTCAACTTTTTCATATTGTAGGTGAAGATTTTATGACTATGATTGCGTATAAGATTTCTGTCTAGAATGTAAACGCGTTACTTAAGAGTTTTTGGTTGTAATATTTTTACATGACGGTGGTATATGAAGACGCTTTTATCTCGAGTGCGTGACTGAAGAGGCGTATATAGAGTGGGGTCGGAAGACATTACATTTTACCCCGTCCGTTTATATTAAGATAAACTATAATAATTCTACAAAATTATATTGACGCTACATAAGGTTAAGGTTTAAGATTTATTTCCTAAAAAAAGAACAAAGTCCACTTACACTAAGGAAATTCCATTAAACAAATATAAGTCCAATACCATAACTTACAAGTCTACATTTTGTGCCAGAAAATATTTTTTTAATCTATTTTTGAAAATATTAATTGAATTTGCGTTTTTAACGTATTTTGGTAATGATTCATAAGGCTGTGCTCCTTCAAATAATATAGTTTTTATGCCATATTTAGTTCGGAATTTGGGTAATTCAATTTTATGTCGGTTTCTAGTAAGATAAGAATGGTTTTTAGATTGAATTGTATCTATAATTTTTTATACCTATTCTAATTGTCGTCGTTTCTGTAATTGTAATAATAATTTGTGCTTTTTTAACTCTTGTTCACTTGCGGCTTTATCGCGTGTTTATGGAGAAGGGCTGGTGTTAGGTATGGAAATATTAGCCTAGCTGTATGTACATTGAGCTTCCTTCATACAAAATGTCATCAATATCGGCAATGTTGGTCAGTTTAAGCGTAACAAACAGACAGATAGACTTGCTTTCGCATTTATGATACTATCGTATTATCATATTATACTATAAATATTGATTATTCGTTGCAAGACTACCCAAAATATGTTATCCTAGTATTTTAGGCAAGGATTAATCCACGTAGCGCTCCCGAGGGCAATTGAGTTATCGACACCCGTTACTTTAGGTTTTTAAGCACGTAAACTTTATACTTACATCAAAATTTTAGTATCTCAACATTTACGAAGTAACTAAAGTGAATTGTTTGTTTTTTAAAATTAAACATAAAACTTTTGTAAGCCAAAAAATTACAGCATCATATTAAAACTTCGTACTTTTGACTTATTATTCTTACGCAGGCTTCTCGTCTGTTTATGTTTCTTAGGCTACATTGTATAATTGACTTTCCGTATAATCCTTATCTTTATATATAAAAAAAAGCCGAGATGGCCCAGTGGTAAGAACGCGTGAATCTCAACCGATGATCGTGGGTTCAAACCCGGGCAAGCACCGCTGAATTTCATGTGCTTAATTTGTGATTATAATTCATCTCATGCTTGACGGTGAAGGAAAACATCGTGAGGAAACCTGTATGTGTCAAGTTTCATTGAAATTCTGTCACATGTGTATTCCACCAACCCGCATTGGAGCAGCGTGGTGGAATAAGCTCCAAAACCTTCTCCTCACAAAGAGGAGAAGAGGCCTTAGCCCAGCAGTGGGACATTCACAGGCTGTTACTTCTTATATGTATATAAAGGAGGATCTTTGTATGTATGACATCGATAAACTCAGAAACTATTTGACCGATAACTATGAAAATTGGTATGTATATGTATTTTTCCACAGAGAAGGTTTATATGCTATGCCCATTGATGTAACTCGCCACCAAACAGCGCTGTAAGCTATCAACTTCTGCCCCGTTCAAAAAATGGTCTGATCTGCTTGAAACTTACTGTTTTAACAGCAAAAATAGACCACAATGAACCTATTTTATTATTTCTTATTTTATCACGGGCAAAGCCGCGGGTGAACCGCTAGTGATATCTATATAAAATACGGCCTCGGTCCAGTGGCTAGATATAAGGCCTATTCTGCCTAAGATTTTCAGTCGCAATCTGAAGTCTGAAAATTGGAAGTGTGTGCTCTTCCTAGCACGTAATGCGGTCCTGCGGCTGAACTCTTTCCGATCGTGACGGATTGCCGTACCATCGGATTATAAGAGTCATGGAATAAAAATTGCATCAGGTTATAACAAGATAATTTAAAATTGTGATTTTATTTAGTTTTACGAATACTTTCTAAATATATACTTAAACAAGTAAATAAAACACGCATATTTTGTAAGTTGATCACGATTTACTTGTGAGATAACAGTTAATAACTATTAAAAATTTAGAACTAAAATAACCAAGAACTGACCCAATCTTCAATATTCACGTGTTTAAAACATTGACAATGAGATAGTGAGTTCCAACCTGGGCATGCACCACTCAATGTTCATTTGCTTAATTAGTTTTCTTTAAATTTCATATCATGTTCAGTGGTGAAGGGAAACATTGTAAGGTAACTTGAATTTGTCGGATATAGGACCAATCCAAATTCAAACAGCGATCTTCAAAGGTTTACTCCAAAAAGCAGAGGGTACTAAATATATATATATATATGTAATAAGGTCCTCCAGATCGATTTCGGCCACGGCGGCCAATCTCAAGAGAGATTAGCCAACTGCGCAGATATTATAGTGCACAAGTGCGTGCGCAAACACAGGTGCACTCTCTTTTCCTTAGCTCTCATAATCCGATGGGACGGTAATCCGACGCGATCGGAAAGAGTTCAGGCACAGGCCCAACAGGACCAACGGCTTATCATGCTTTCCGAAGTACGGGAATGTACAATATATTTCCAACTTCCAGACTCCGGGCTCAATTTTCTGACAGAAAACCCCAACAACTATTTATTGGCCCGACCCGGGAATTGAACCCAGGACCACCGTGTCTGCGGCCTTATATCTTATCAAGCCTATAGTATCTATATCAAGCCTATAATACTAGACCAACGAGGCAGTCATGTTATAAGGATATCATATATATATATATCAATTATTCTGTTAAATTAGATATACGGTTAGTATTAGTTTAGGTACATGTGACCTGCGGTCGAATACAGCGCAATATCTCATCCTAGACAGGTGCTAAAAGAGTAATGGGAAACTATTTCACGGGTTAGCTTTCTCCTTCGATATTTCAAATGTTATTTCAGGCTATCTATTAGACGTTGGCGGGTTACGTGCCTTTTATCATCAGGAATCGAAATAAGTATAAACAATCACGCGTATAGTTTTATGCTTTGGTGAATTTTGCTTAAATTGAGGCTATAAACGAAATAAATTACGTAAATCTACTATTACTTGTAACGACAGCGTTTTAATCTTATCGAATTGCATTTTTCGTTTGTAGTTAACGAATAGCGAGTTTTCACGTAACGATTTGTCAAAAGTCTCATATGACATTCGATATTATAAATATGAGGTTATTTTACATAATTGCTGTTAACAATAATTAGAGATATAAAAAGTCGAGACCATCACCGGAACATGTACGGAAAACAATCAAGATTTTGTGAGAGAATGTGATACTCACAACTTTGGTACAAGAAACAAACACAAATTAATTACTCCCGTTACTCGACTGCATAGAGTCAGTAACTTTTTTGTGGGGCAATGTGTACGATATCTATCCAAAATATTACTCCCCGCCTTATTGCCTCCACTGGTGACAGGAGGGCTGGTTCATTTTTCGCCCAGAGAATCGGAATTGCCATTCAAAGGGGAAATGCTGCTAGCATTCTTGCCACCATTCCACGCGGTCACGACTTGTATAATAATTATTTTTAAATGTTATTTGTATTTAGTTAAGGTTTTAATGTAAATAAATATGTGTACGTTTTCACAACAGGATTACAGAAAGCGTGCAAAATACTTCAGATGCTAAATTTAAAAAAAATTGTAAAGGATCGCTTGTGTGCTAAATTTTCAAAAATCTTGAATTACATATTTATTTATTTCAAAAGCTTGTGTATAAAATTTCATGCTTCTTAGATAAAAAATGACCAACTCTCCATATAAACTTTATAAACTTTCAAACCCTATTTCACCCTTTAAGGTGGTGAATTTTGAAAAACTCTGAATTGCGTTCTTATTATTTATAATAACAAATGATATATTTGAAGTTTTATGACAGTCGGTTGAACGGGGCGGGAGTCGATACTTTACAGCGCCGCCTGGTGGTGAGTTACATCAATGGGCCTATATAAACCTTCTCCGTGGAAAAATACATATACATACCAATTTTCATAATGATCGGTCTAATAGTTTCTGAGTTTATCGATGTCATACATATACAAAGATCCTCTTTTATATATAAAGATAATAATACAGTCGTAGAACTTTTTATCGGTATAGTGTTCAGGACTGTTATGAAAGGTACCGAAGGTAACATTGTTATTGTTAAAATTATTTTAATATTATGGATATTAAGATTAATATTGAACGGACGAAAGTGCTAATACTTATATGATAAAGGCGAAAGATGCTTGTCAATGTGTCGAGTAAGGTTGTACCTCTAGGAAGGACTTAGGCTACGTTTTATGCCTAATACATGACCTTCCCTAAATCGAGAGCAAAGACGCAATACTAGTCATAAATATAACATTAATTTGTCATGCTATTCGGACCGTGCGAAGTGGGTGGAAGGGGTAAAGAAAACGATCGCTGCGCTTGTCGCGGCAGAAATGTGCAACAAAAGGGGACAAGTCAGTTAACAAACAAACTTGTCAATATTGTTTTGAAATTTTTGAAAATTAATCATTATTGATGTTGTATCGTAGACTGCAAAAATAACAGCTGAAATAGTATAAATTATTGCAAATTTTATATTTTTCCTAAACTTTGCTGGAAATTAGGTCAAAGATATAAATGGATAGCTGCTATAAAAAGGAAAAATGAAGTTGAAGTTGCATTTTATAGGATATTAAAGTACCTAATTTTTTTTTATAGTGTTGATATCCACTATAAAATTCGGATTATGGTCACCATGTTCGCCATGGTCTCCAAAATCCGACGAAAAAATTTGGAGTGAACATTTCATAGGAGGTAAAAAATCAGACGCGCAAGCAGGTCCGAGTTATGTTCTCACAATATTCCCTATAGTATAACGACAGCAGAAGATTAACGAGTCACATGCATACACGCCTATTAAAACGAAGAACCACACATGTTGCAGACACCACAACAACAGTAGTCTCGGTTATCATGATAAATGAAATTATAATGGAAGAAAGAAATGAATTACATCAAACTCAACCTCTTCTGGTCAACCGAGGATGTCAAGTCAATATTTTCTCTGAAATAAATTTAAGGGAAACTACCTTTATTTACATTACATTTATTAACACTGAATGCTGTGATGCTGAAATTTGAGTACATATAGCAACAACTCGAGAATTGTAACGACAATTAATTCAAGAATAAAAGATAAAAACTTGCACTAAGAAAAAATCATTTGAAGACCAGTTTACTGAAAAAAAAGCCGCTAGCATCAATACAAATTGTCAATGAACTACTAGATCTTGCTGGTGTGTCATTTAGTAATTTCGAATTTTTATTATCAAAATTAACTGTGACAAAATGTACATTTTCAATGATATATTTAAATAAGGCGGTCTTGTACTGTACATATTATATGTACAGTACAAGACCGCCTTCTAATTTTTTTTAATGAAAATGAAAACTGTTTTGTCATTTTCAGCATTGAGTGTATTATTTGTTGGTATACACAGAACTAAAATTTCACGAATACTTTATTCTATCTTAAAAATTGTCATTCTAAATATATTTTATTTATTCTAATCCATACAAAATAAACAAGCTCTTTATATTAATTTTTTGACATATGCCCCTAAAACTGCGTTTGGAAGATGGCGCTAATGTCGTGCACGCTCCGAATATGTCAAGTATTCCTTGATAAATAAAATGAAGGAAATAGGAACAATATTATAATAATATAAGGAATATAATATACGAAATTACGTCTAATATTAAGAGAATATCTACGTATGGCCATATGATAATTTTTTATAAAAAAATATTTATAGCATATGTAAGCAGACGAGCATTTGGGCCACCTGATGGTAAGTGGTCACCAACGCACATAGACATTGGCACTGTAAGAAATATTAACCATCGCTTACATCACCAATGCGCCACTAACCTTGGCAACTAAGATATTATATCCCTTGTGCCTGTAATTACACTGGCTCACTCACCCTGCAAACCGGAACACAACGGAACTGATACAGTTAAGCATACTATTGAGATGTGTATGTTATACGATCCAACGGAATTGCTTGATTAAAATATTAATTTTAATTTCTTTCATGAAGTACCTAAGTAGGAAGCATTTAACATTAAACTGAGAACCTTTACCAAGCGACCTGAAGTTTAACGTAGTTGGAATCCAGATAATCCGACATTAGGACGCGATCAATCAAAAAAAACACAACTGCTAAGACATGAGAAAGTTCTTGTTCGTGACATTTTATGTAAGATTGCTGTGATTAGTATAGTAATAAAATACATATTTATTAGTATATGTGATATTTATAACAAGAAAATATTCGGGAGTATTGTATTATTTGAATAACATTGATTATTGTAGAATGCATTTTATTTGCATGGTACCTATTTAATCTTGCCGTATATATTTTAGATTTCGTTTATATGTAAGTTATTAAGTCGAGATGGCCCAGTGGTAAGAACGCGTCAATGTTAACCGATGATCGTCGGTTCAAACCCGGGCTCCGCTGAATTTCATGCGCTTAATTTGTGATTATTATTCATCTCGTGCTTGACGGTGAAGGAAAACATCGTGAGGAACCATGCATGTGTCTAATTTCTCTGAAATTCAGCCACATGTGTATTCCACTATACCGCATTATAGCAGCGTGGTGGATTAAGCTTCAAAGCTTCTCCTCTAAAGAGGAGAAGAGGCCTTAGCCCAGCTGTGGGACATTCACAAGCTGTTATTGTATTGTACAGTAAGTTATTAACATAATAATATATCGATTAACAAAATTACTTCAGAAGTATGTTTTTACGTAGTATTATGACGATATGTTAGAGATATGATGAAAAAAGCTAACGAAGTCGGATATGAAATTGGTAACGTGGCTAAGTTCCAGGCACTGTTGTTTTTGGCGAAATGTTTAAAGAAATACGAGCAATCTATACTGGGGATTTTCGTATAACAAGCTTTACCGAAACATTCTGAACACGTAACAGCATATATTTTTTTATCGACAGGTTACCGTCGCTATTTTAAACTTTTATTAAATGTGATAGATAATTCAGCTTTATTTATTAGTCATTATTAATTATCTGCCACATAAACGTAAGCGTAGTTCATCAACATATTTATAGTTATAATTTATTATGAACGATATCTGTTTCATAATAAAACTTAAAACTTAGAGCTTTGTGCTAGCTCGTCTGGGTAGGTACCGCCCATTTCAAATATTCTACCGCAAAACAACAGTACTTTGCATTGTTGTGTTCCAGTTCGAAGGGTGAGTGAGCCAGTGTAATTCCATATCCAATAACATCTTAGTTCCCAAGGTTGGTGATGCATTGGCGATGTAAGCGATGGAACATCTCTTACAATGCCAATGTCTATGGGCGTTGGTGACCACTTACCATTAGGTGGCCCATAATTATGCTCGTTTGCCTACCTTTAAAAAATAATATATATCTTTTGGAAATAATATATCATACTACATATAATACCTGTGGTTATAATAATAACATTTATTCATAGTAAAATTGAACTGACGAACGGATACACATACATATGTATATTTATATAAACGGATCTTTTGTGAGACTTTAAACTTTAAAAAATATTCTCACGATGTCGAGCCAAGTCTTTAGTAATAATAAAATTTGAAGTATATATTTAATACAAGGTAAAAAGAATATGCAAGATAAAATTAAAATCCTTTGTGTAGTATTTTTCAACGTTATCTTAACCAGAAGGATTTTTGCAATATATTAAAACGTTATCATTTATTTTATTATTATTTAACACATTGACTGCCTCGTTGGTCTAGCGGCTTGATATAGGGCCGCAGACACGGTGGTCCTGGGTTCAATTCTTAGGTCGGGCCAACAAATAGTTATTGGGGGTTTTTTGTCAGAAAATTCTCAGTAGCAGCCCGGAGCCTGGAACTTGGAAGTATGTACACTCTCGTGCCTCGGAAAGCACATTAACCCGTTGGTCGTGCGCCTAAGCTCTTTCCGGTCCTGTCGGATTGCCGTCCCATCGGATTATGATAGCTAAGGAAAAGAGAGTGCACCAGTGTTTGCGCACACACTTGTGCACTATAATATCTCCTGCGCAGTTGGCTTATCTCTATTGAAATTGGCCGCCGTGGCCGAAATCGGTCTGGAAGACCTTACCTAATTTATCGTATTTATTATATTAGTTAGGATGATTGATGAATCACACTAACTAGTGATATTCTTTTCGGTAATATCTACATTTAAGCTGTTTGTAGCTTTTCATTGAAGTTAGCCACACAAAAGCTTGTTAAGGCCTCCTTATATAAAGTATATTTTGACTTAATTGTTACTTTTTGTTACTAATCAGACTGAGACTTGATATGGTATTATTAACAACAGCTATACGGTATAATATATTGGTCGGAGCGCTGATTGCGCGGACTAAGCAAACACGACTGAGTCCAAAGTCAAATAGACAGTCCGTAGCCGGTCCGTTCCATTTTACATTAAGCTGTATTGTGTGAGAATACGTTCGACATACGTTTGAATTTTAATGGACATTTCTTGATATCTATTTAAAAGATACAAATTAACTAAAGATAAGAGTATTGTGAAGTATGCCTTTATCGAATTTATTTTTCGACTCGATTTATCGAAATTGTATTATTGACTTTAGTCCGGCGACCTTGGACATTAAACATGATAGTAGTAGTAGTAGTAGTTGTAGTAGTAGTTATAAACCTTCTTATATAATTAATTATGATATGATATTCGAAACATAATTTATTCACTGGAACTAATACGTTGTAAAATTCTTGAATTAATACGAAGGATTTGGCCGATTGGGCGTGGAGTTCTAAGATGTGGCTATAAATTCCTAAACTATCTTATAAAACTATGGTAACACTGCAACGGAAGCGAATATTATAAGGGAAATTGCAGCAGTCTGAGGATGTTTCAGCTAAGGAGGTTACATAATAAACCTTGCGTTGTGTGTGTAAATAATGATCAAGTCCTGCCTACTAGATTTCGGTCACGGTAAATTTCAAAGAACATCTCTCGACGATAAGTCACGTGGTCATTCTCATACATTTGTTTAGTTTTCTATTAGCGTTTACAATTGTAGAATGTCAACTTGGCTAGGGCTTTAGCTTACACAAGTGTGTGAAAATCTGAGATATCGGTTAATAAATCGAAATTTATAAATAGAGTCTAGGGTGTAGTCCATTTTATATTATTATAAGTATTTTGTCTGTTATATTATTTAAATAATTTATTATTTTATTTTATTTTGTATCCGCTAAGCTATCTTAAAAGTTGAACTACGAATATATAGGTCACAGGTGAACTAGCTTAAAATCGATGGCAAAATTTGTACCAAACAAGATGGCTAGATATTATAAAAGTTTTATTCCTCATTATATTTCCTCTTATCTGTTTGCATAGTTCAATAATAAATAATTAGGTGCAATGAATTTATATACTAGTTATATCTATCTATCTATCTATATGTTTCTGGCATGTGTTACAATAATTCGTTCATTCACACTACCCTCACAGCTGTCATTCGCTCATTTACACTACCCTCACAATGTAATATCAAATGCTTATATTTAAAGAGACGACTTGACAGTCAGCCATTCGAGAGTCATCCTTTGGTGAGAAAGGACGTGTGCTTTGTATTAGTGCATATTTTGTGTAATTAGAACTTTAAAGTTATAATAAATGTCATTAGTGAATTAATTTTGTAGTGTTATTTCTAAATTCCTTCTGAGCATATCGCATGACATAAAACTAGTGCAGTAGTAAATACTAGATCTTGAAATATGCTTTGAAAATTTTACGCTTGGAGAAGTTTAGCGTACAAATACTTTGGTTCAGAATATTTCCGTATATGAATTTATAAAAGAAATATGAAACAAGAATTCTAGATAAACTCTTATTTTAACATTGATGGTATAATTATTATTTTTTATTGTATAGGTAGGCGGACGTGCATATGGCCCACCTGATTTTAAGTGGTCACCAACGCCCATAGACAATGGCATAGTAAGAAATGTTAACCACCGCCACATCGCCAAAGTACCACCAACCGTGGGAAATAAGATGTTACGTCGCTTGTGCCTGTAATTACACTGGCTCACTCACCCTTCAAACCGGATCACAACAATACAAAGTACTGCTGTTTTGCGGCAGAATATCTGATGAGAATTATTAAAATATATTAATGCAATTTTAAAATCTACTACAAGCTCTAAAACATACAAAAAATGAATATGAAAATAAAGGATTTTCATATAGCGTTCTACGATATATTTGAATAGTTGCTCGAGATTGTATACATGTAAAGTTTACTGGTAACCGGCTCGGAACATAGATTTTACCGATACACCCGGCAAAATATTCAATACCTAGCTTACCGTTTCATATGTATAACATGAATTCAATAAATCCAGTTTACATTGTGAAATATTTTCTTTTCATTTAAATGTAAGTAAAGATAAAGAGTGTTAAATAATTTTAAGTACCTAATTACAGTATGTTTTAACTGCAATTAATTAACATTTACAATTATTTCTACTTACAAAACTTCGTTATATTTTCCAGTTAGTTCCAGTTATTATGTTACTTTTGCGAAAGTTTTCAGTCTCCCCCGATGGAATATCACTTATTATACTTATAATGATGCAATGAACAACTTTACGAAGAAAAAAAATTCACCAACATTTTTCGCTAAAGTAATCAAACTACATAATTACCCAACCTAATTCCTTCTATAATAATAATAAAGCAGTAAAAATATATATCCATATGTCTGACTATTATCTGCGTACATAAATACGTCGGAGACAGAGCATAAATTCCTCGTGGTAACATGAAATATATATGCGGGTTAAAGACGATGACCTTATATATACATGCGAATATCTGCGTAGCTGTATATAATAAATAATGGGAGTTGGTCGGATTCGGATACCCATATTTGTATCCACGTGTCAGGGTGTTTCCTCGACGAAGAATGACTGTGTGTAGATAATCCTATTATAGATATATATCATACAAAATCTCCGTTTAAAATCTTGGATGGGATTTTTTCCTCAATATTAATAATAATCAGTAACAGCCTGTGAATGTCCCACTACTGGGTTAAGGCCTCTTACCCTCTTTTTGAGCTTGAAAAGGCTTGGAGCTTATTCTACCACGCTGCTCCAATGCGGGTTGGTAGAATACAAATGCCGCTGAATGTCAGTGAAGTTAGACATATGCAGGTTTCTCACGATGTTTTCCTTCACCGTCAAGCACGAGGCGAATTATAAACACAAATTAAGCACATGAAAATTCAGTATTGCTTGCACGGGTTTGAACCCACGATTATAGGTTCTGATTCACTCGTTCTAACCTCTGGGCCGTCTCGGCTTTTAGCAAGAGTATTAGTTAGTAAATATCGAAGGAGAATCAGTACTATATACAGTTAATAAATTCGTGCCAAGACAAATTGCATGAACAACCTTTATTAAATTATTGTTGAATTTTATCAAACTCAATTCTTTAGTATTTCGCATTTAAAATATTTAATACTGAACGCCGTATTATAGTGATACTCTATTTTAATGTTTTAACATATTTTAATTAATTATTATATTAGCCAATGTCACATGTAACTTTTATATTTCACGAAGATAACATGTATATCTTTTATATTATGAGTATATATTAAACTAATGTTTGACAAACGTAATTTCATATTTGAGTCTAATTAAAATAGCTTATTAAGATAAAATTATATAAGAACGAACAAATTTAAAAGCAGCATTTATTATTATAAATTTAAGTTATATTTGTATGATCATAAATATTTTAATACCCGTTGTTTATGGATATATGTTAAACATTAACAAATCCTCTTTTGTGTGATAAAATTGTACCTCCGTAGGGATGTAATCCACCTGTCAGCCTATACGATCCCTTTGCAGTTAAAAAGCTCACGTTCAACAGTAATTACAACCGAAAATTAATATATTTAATAATTAAATAAATCATAATTAAATATGCTTTTTGAGCTTTATTATAATATTTTATCGTTTCTTTTGCTTAAAAACAAATTGATTTCGTAATTGACGCATGAAATGTTGATGATCGACTTATGTCTATGTTTTATATATGCTTTTATATCTTTGCCTAGAGTTTTTGAGTGAATGGAAGTGGTGGGGAGGTTTGTATCGTGAAGTAGAATATGTATTAAGTCAAGATATAGCTACCTATGTCCCAAATTTCGTCTAAATTCGTCCAGCTGTTTTTTTGGTGGTTGAGTAATAAACACACAGACTTTCTCATATAAAATATTAGTAGGTAGTCTATGTTATGTACTACTTTCTGATATTGTACGATCGTGTTTTGTCATTGAGTTTCGAGTTTGTTCTCACAATAGCTCTGTAGAGGCTTTTAAGCTATAATGTATATCTTTTTAACTATAGTTAATTGTGTCAATAGAGCTGAAGAATATTGCGCTGGTCGTAGCGCTCGGAGAAAGCGATACGAAGACAAGTCTATTACAAATAAAGCAAACCAAACCAAAGAATAGTTACTAAGTTTAAATATTTATTGTTTAAATAATAAGGTTGTATATAAATGAGAAAAAATACTGGCACGTAACATGCCGGTACAAAATATTACACAAATATAAATATTTTTTATAAATAGAACATGCCTGGAACACAAAATTAAAAAACCAAAAGAAAACCTGAGAATAGCAAAAAATTTGTGGCACGGTTAATGATTTGCGGAATTATAAAATATGAAATAAGTTTATAAATTAATATTTTGGTGTGATTGTGCGGACAAGCAGTCAAGAGAGTGTCGAGATATTTAAACATATTATGTGAGCTATAAATAATTAATATAGCCACGAAGAGATTAATACAACAAGTACGTGAAAAAAGACCAAAATTAACTAACTTAAATTAACTACATATAGTTTAAACATAATATGTACTATTTTTTTTTAAATCAAAGTAAATGTTTTGTATCGCGAACTTATAAGGCTAAATTGTTTTAAAGTGTTAACATTAATAAGCTTGTGTTTGTGAACATGTTTGCCGTTTTACAATGCAATAACACACGATGAATATATTATTACTACACTAGAGGAGATCTCTTGTAAGAGATAAATCAACTTTCGTACACTCTTTCTCTGCATTTTATGTTGTTTGAATAATATATTTCATGATAAAAGGAAATAACAAATGTATTTCATAGTTTATAAAATGATATATATAAAACACGACCAAAATTTCCATTATTATTATTATGATTGAAATCGTCATAACTCTTTTTTTACAAATCGGGTAGAACTTTAATATATTTTTATAGGATTTAGTATCTAAGCCAACCGCTGCGCTAGGCTGTCCACATCGACCAGTGGCTTCGCTTATATCATAATTCAGAATTGCTAAATATCACAACTCTTTCTTCTAAAATTAAGGCTTCATCCCCCTTTATCCTTCCCCTTATGCAAATTTTGTTGGTTGTAATTTTGTTATTTGGCCTGTGCGTTGATTTGCCATTAGTTTGGGCTGTGCATTGGTATGTCAATCAGTCAGTCAGTTTTTGTTTAATATATACTTAGTAAGTATGGTATGCTTTGTATCCTTAACCATGGAATGAATTATTAAATATCAAATCCTTACAGTGAAAGTTTTGTAATTATACACATATAATTTAATTTAAGCCAGTGGCAATTAAAGTGTTTTATCTTTTAGATTTACTTCCTGAACAATGTACTTTATTAATATAATAATATATTTTTGAGTCAGCGATGCGATAGCTATAAAGTCAGAAACAAACTAAATTGTCACCTTAAGTATATTACGTACGTACGTACGTATGAAATTGATCGTATATCATGCCTTATCCAATTTACAAATAAACGAAAGTATAGCACTTATACGAGCAGTACAACAATATTTCATACAATATGCAGTTGTATTGTATAGGCCAGAGAGAACGACGAAGTAAATACAGTCTTTACAAAATAAAAATCAACCAGAAGGCGGACAAATAGTTTCTTGTATGTAACGTACAAAATGTGGCGATAATTTGACAATATTAGTAAAAAATCAAATTTAAATGGAAACAAAGTAAAGACACAGAAAATTATAAAATATATTTTATGCGATATCGTCGTATATAGTACTGCTTTTTGAGATCAAATTAGCTTGAAATTTTTATAAGTGATCTCCTAACTCATTAGCAAGATAAATATCCTCGCGATGCGATGCCCAACTTTTGCTGAAAATTATTCACTTTTGTAATCTTGGTGTACATATACTCTCTTCATTCTGGCAGTTTATACAGAGGAATTTACTTCGTTGTTAATTCTGTACTACCTCTATTTTCCTTCAAAAAACTACAGTACAGGTCCCAAATAATGGTCATTTTTAGTAGAATATGTAGTGTTATTATGTTATACGAAAAATATTTCTAATTTAACGTGCGTGCTTATTTTGAAAATCAGACGCGTATATTATTGGGATAGTTTATTGTTTCAGGATTGATATAGACTGATAGGTATGTAGGTACTGCTGTTTGCAGAAAGTACGGTAGGTACTTAAGATAGGTAGGTTAGGTTATTAATAAAATGTTTAAGGAAAAAAAAACATGTGTGCAATTCACACGTGGTAGAAGTGAAACCTTCAAAAATGTTGGCTTCAACTGTATAATGCTTCCTATCTCATTTTCTCCCACGTTAAATCTTATGAATTTATGTGTGTCTCTTTTTACTGTCGCTTTTTCGTTTCATCGACTTTCAAATCATAACGATGCTAAAGAAGTTTTCACTTCAAAAATATAACTCAAGTACAATTAGTCGATTTGTGATTTTTGTAATGAATTTAGAACAGTTAATAATTTGTTAATTATGATATTTGATAATAACTTTATTCATCGTTGTCAAAATAAAAAATTGGCAGCAATAACTAAAATGAAACGACAGTATGTAATTTATTATATTAAAAAACTAGTAAAATCGATGTTTAAATTCGATTTTATCAATAGAATTAGGCCCTGTCGGACACTGAGATAATTTAAAAATGACGTGACAATATGCGCTCGCGAACTGATGTAATGCGCCAGCAGCGCATTGGCGATGTAAGCGATGGTTATCATTTCTTACAATGCCATGTCTGTGGGCGTTGGTGACCACTTACCATCAGGTGGCCCATATGCTCGTCAACCTAACTATAAAATAATAAAAAAAAGTTTTCTTAGTTCTACATATTTAATTATATCATTTATTTATCATACAACTTTCGAAATGAAGTTCTTTTACGCGGCTTATAGTAGAGTGAAACGGCAGTGGCCCAAGGTCACGTCATATAACGAAATAGCATTCATACTGTGCTTAACAAATGCTACAAAATGCGATGCATTGGGCGTTCGAATTTGGGAGGTCGATGTATGTAAAGGAGGTTGAGGTGCTTTTTGGTGTCACAAAATACAGTAATATAATCAATTAAAATCTACATTTTAAAACACCGTTCGAATACTGTCGTTCTCTAAAGCTGTATCGATGAATGACTTTGTCCAAATGTTGAAAAAATATAATAAATTTTATATATATTTTTTTTTTAAATTATAATACCTTATTTTTAATTTGAATAAACCAATGCAATTGTTGTACCAAAAATGATACTATACCTAATTTTGTTGCACACGAAATTGTATGACTGTAACTACAAAATAGATAGTTGTTAGTTGTTTCTTTTAGTCTGTGTATAAGGAATAAGAGTAGTTGCTGTAATGTATTAAGGCTTATCACGCAACTATAACGCCTTCGTAGTTTACGCAAAGTGAACAAGGTTCTATAGTGGGTCAGTAAGTAATTATTACTGACTGTACGGTTGCACCAGTATTCGTACTCTTGTAATTAAGATACATTAAAATTTCACCGGTGGTTCCCTTGAAACTTTCATCGGATACACAAAGTTCCAAAAAAAGGATTCCTTCCACCTAGAGACTTCGAAAAAGTTACGATATAATTCACCCAAATAGTTGCCGGAGGGAAAAAAGCGAGCCCTTGGAAGTTTGTAAGACCAGATTTACACTAAGATAGGGCAGCCCTTTGGAAGTTTTGTCAGAGCAGACTTAAACCGAGATTGGATCAAGTTGCAAAGTTCAAAATTGGGCCTTCTAATAGCTCACAAAACGATAAGGATTCTGTTGAACTTTAAACAAGCCTAACGCAAGCTTCTTTTACAATATAAACAAAACTACAGATTGTATTATTCTTTAACTTATTTTAAACGGTTATATTAACTATAAAGTTTAACGTATACAAATATTATAAATGACTATGTAGTTCTGTATGTCAGTTTGTTACGCTTTCTGAGCTCTCTGAGCGATTTAATGAAATATAGTAAAAAGCAAGCTTAAACTCCAAACAGGCATAGCCAACTTCTTTATACCTAGCACAGTTGTTACTAAAGATAGTGTATTTTTCGTGATTGATGAATAGAAATTTCTGGTTAAAAATACTTTCCCAAGTTTTATTCCTTATCAATGTGTTTTTGTGTTTATTATGCGTTGGTCTTCGTTTCTCATAGGAATTCATTAGGAAATATAATTTAACTTCTCAAAATATTACTGCTATGTACATAGAATATGAAAGATTTATTTTTTTGTAGGTATATATCGATTGTCAAGTTGCTTGTATTTATTCCTTTTGGGAGTGCCCTAGTTCGACTTTTGAGTAAGGAAAATCTGTCAAGATTTATATGGCCGATAATCTGATGTTGACCATTTTTGCAATTGATTTTGCTGGTTGGGTTCACGCATGCTGTTTTTAATTGAGTCGCTTACGTGTTTCAGTGTGTGTATCTTAATGTACCCAAACCTTTAAGATATATCTTTATCTATAAGTAATGATAAACGAACAAAATAATTATTTACAGATTTTTTTTATAATGTCATTACTATTTTAAAACTAACTAGAAAATTTCGCGACTTCGTTACGGTTTACAAATTTTATAAGCTTTTACAATTAGTGTCAGATGGCGTTAAATTTGATTCACTAAAAAAAAATTGATATTAAAACCGGGTAATATTTCCAGCCATTTTTGAGAATTTCCTACATGTATTATACGATGCCGTTACATTACAGGTATGAACTCAGAGGGTGTTTCGATTCTTAGTTGAAAGGGCTACCTTTTCCCCTTGCAAGTTATGGTTTCGAACATAAACGAAAATATTTGCATAATGGTTAACCCATTCACTTCTCTCGATATTGATAGCGTCGTGTTTGTATTCTTTTTTTGTTACTTTCGTATTACGTGCGCATGTGTGTTTAGATGTTATGGCAACTCATATTATACAAACTCTTTTTCCTTAAAAAAGAGGACGCCTCACCCTAAGACTGAGACATTTACTGTTTATATTTATTTTTTCCATTACTACTCACCTCAACTAATTTTAAGCTGCTTTAAAACTCAATCAGAATAATTAATTTTATTTAATTTACTTACCTAACGTTCTAACGTTTTTAAAAATACAAAAATATAAAGGTAATAGAACACCATATAACCGGTACCGGACCGATAGCTCTACGTCTTACGAGTCGCACGCAAGTCCCAAATTCGAACCTTGGGCTATTGTCAGAATTCAAATGTGTAAATCACTAAAATTCTTAATTCTAGCAAATTCCTTAAAATGGGTATTACTATAATAAAAAAAAGAACATTTGATTTTACAAAATTTAAATCGTTTTGATTAGAAAGAGTTGCATAAAGGAGGTTGAAGCGCTTTTCGGTGTGACAAAAATACAGTAATATAATCAATTAAAATCTACATTTTAAAACACGGTTTAAGTCGAAAAAATAACACAAAGAACTTCGTTCCAGATGGGGGTCTCCGACCGCACAATTTATTTTTCTACTTAATATATATGGTCTTTTCATAGGTGCAAGAGAAAATTCGTATATTACTTCAGAACACTGTTCCACTTTCGTTCCTGGATTTATATAACTATGGCAGAATTGTATACGAAAAGAAAAGCTATTTGCAAACTGCATCGATAATTTGACATTTGATAGAAAACAGAATTTGAGCGAAGGCAATGTTCGAGATGCTGCAAACGACGGATTTTAGACGCAGAAGCTTTATCGACACAAGATGTGCCCTGTGTATAAAAGTTTGTAAAGTATGTATATATATAATGGATATAAATATTTTACAAATATAAACCGTACATTGAAAAAAATATTTATTAATCACTAGCTGTGTACCGCGTTTTCACCCGCGTATAACTAATATTTTTTCAATTCGAACCAATAGTTCCTGAGATTAGCCGGATCAAACAAATAAAATCTTCAGCTTTATATATTAGTATAGATACTTGTCATTTATTTATAAGAAAATTGCTAGTATTTTTAAGACGTTGATGACGATAACATCAAAGTGGGTATTTGCAATTTATTCATTTAGAAAAAAACTATTTCGAATGTAATATCAGAAATGAACTGCATTAAAGTTGCCATGTATGAGTATGATTGCAGTAGCAACATTGCTTGTTGTAGCCGTCGTAATTTACGGAGATGAAGATGCACAGCCGTATATTGTCGTCTTAATTTTTAAGTTGCTTATTCTAGCTTGATGTAACGGATTAATTTTTCGTTTTAAATATTTGACTTGACGCGAAAGCATTTCGACATGTTTTGTCTCGTTTGCATTTTGATGACAAAGAAGACGTTCTATTCAAATCATAGACGTTGGTCAATTGTTTTGTAGATTTATTTAAAATGAATCTCAGTCATTCTAATTAAATTTTAAATTGTACAAATAATATTTTTCGGGAATTCTAAGCCCAATAACTATTCGAATTATGTGACTCACATTCAATCAACTCTCTCAGTTTGAAATTATTGACTCCTTGACTTGAGGCTAGAAGTGTGAGAAATAAATTATAATTTTTTTGAACTTCGATATATTTAAAACTGACTTGATTTTTGGTTCTCATTACATATTCTTCAGTTATTTCAAGCGATCTTTGCTTTTCTTTTCTTTGTAAAAAATATTTTCTAGTTTCTCCATTATATTTCTAAAGAATTTTAAAAATGCACATTTTTTACGCTATTACTTCAGCGTCCTGGGATTTACTATTAACAATAACCATTAAAAAAACCGCTAGTGTTGAGGTTATATGTTTTCTATAAAAATACATTATTGTTGTGTTTAATTGTCGCCAAACTGCTGCCATTAAAAACATTACAAACAGTGAACGTGAATAAAACATCGGCGTATGTAAAGTAAAGTAACAGCATGTAAACGTCCACAGCTTAGTAGCTTGTTCCACCACACTGATCAATGTAGGCTACCTTCCTTACGATGTTTTCGCTTACCGCCGCACATTAAATTAATTATGAACAAAAATCAAGCACATGAAAACTCAGCGAGGACCAATGGAACGTCTCAACAAACACAAATGTAAAATAAAAATATAACTTATTCAAAGGTATAATTTCGATGAGGATGGTATTATGCAACAGCACTAATCACCGCGTTATCTTTATTTAACTAAACGTCCACACTTAATAAGTATATACAATTTTAAAATTATGTGAAGAAGTAAATACATTTATTATTATTATTATTATACATATTAAAAATAGCTTGCGAAAATAAAAAATGGTAGGTATAATAAATTAACAGCTAAGCTATATGCATTATAATGCGTCTAATATTTATTTTTCTTAGCAGGAAATGTCTGAAAAGTTTCTTATCAATAATAGACTCATTATCGTAATATGTTAAAATTAATTTTTTTTTTAAGTTAGACTGCAACATTTTTGCGTCAAACATAGTTTTAATCAAATCTTAAATTATATTACACTCACATTCGACTTTAAAATTGTAATCTCATATCCCTAAAATAAGTTTTCTTTGAGATCTTATGAGATATACTTCAAACAATCATATGCTACTATTAGAACTGATTTAAACAAAGCCACTAGTATAATAATGCATACAAGTTATGCATTCTTGTTATAATCTTAACCCCGAGTAGCGCTTTCCGTCTGTAATTCCGTAATATTTCATTGCAGTGACCTACATGGGTAGGAAGCGAATTTCTTATTCGAACCGCTCTCAAATTAACGAAGTTGACGCAGCTCGTGGGTATATTGGCAAATATTATTTAGCTTAGCTATCAGAGTCGAAGTTAGACTAATTATATTGATTTTAATCAATTTCAAAATGAATATATCAATAAATATGAATATATATACATATTTTATCCTATAAGTATTGGTTAATACAAATTCATATATTATGCTTTTAATATTTTATAACGCATGACATATGAAACACATTCAACGTTTCCTACAAGCGTTTGGGAATGCATTAATACTATTTTGTATGAAAGTATCTTTTCCGATACTCGAGGGGACGATAATATCATTAATAATGTAGAATATGACATTCGAGAAGATGGCTCCCACACGAAGTACAAGCCGAGCTGTTTCACGTAAACGATCGGGTAATCGCTGTTTCCAAATGTTAGTTGCAGTTTCGAGTACTTTGAAAATACTTATATGAAGGCAACGATTATGTCAAGATTTCAAATGGCATAGCATCTCGCGTAAACACTTTGATTTCTAAATATGGTACTTAAAGTTTCTCGGTTTTTCCGAGCAAAGTCATAGTAGTCTAAAGTTTGTTTACACTGATTTTTATAAAACTATCTTTTGAGATTTAACTTGACATTACTATGAAATTTAAAAATACTTTTCGATTAAATCTAAGAAACAGATTAGTGTAAAGTTTTCTTTATTTCTAATTCTATTTTAATTATAAGACGTACTATATAATTTCTCGTATAATATTTCGACAAAACAACATGAAGAAACCAAAATAAGTAGTTAACAATCGAATTCGTCTCAATCCTTTAGAATAAAAAATTAAGAAGCATTAAGTATGTTTCTTCGTTCAAAAGACATTTCTTCAATACTGTATTTTGTAAATACCTGAGCTATGTAGTGTGAGAGCCGTAGCCGTAGCAATACGTTTACTTTCACTTTGCATTTTGGTGAAAAAATAGTTTCGAATCCTCAGTCATTGGCCGTGTATGATTAATCAACACGTCAAACAGAACCACACATGATAGGAAGACCTTTAGAATACGTTTGCTGTAACAACATCTAAGAGCGAGTTTAGACAAAGCGGATAGACCTTTTTCAGAATATGTTTGATATAAGGTAAGCATTATGAAAGTTTTATAAGAATGTATAGAAGGTGATAAGAAATACGTTTAAGTTGAACTATAAACAAGAATGTTACGTGTTGTAAACATGTAACACAAGGAGGGGTTCCGGGAGCGATAAGCTTTTCCGATCGACAACCGGTCACGCGAATCACCTTATGTATATAGAATGGTGTAGACGGGAATCTTCTATCCATAATAACGGGGTGACCATTATATATACTTTACATAATTTTATGTAATAATATACATTATACGAAGTAATCATATTTAAAAAAATTTGATTGCTATATTTGGTCGTCACCGAAGCGCACGCCAAAAGCCATATTTTTTTTTTATTTCAACAGCGCGTCTCTTATATGTTACAAATTATATGAAACGCGACTATTACATATTATTTATATATTATGAAGAGTGTGATAAAGTTATTATAACTATAATATGATAATTAATACAGAGCGCTGTCATTTCCGTGGTTCAGTCGTTATCAAGTATGCACTACAGGAAGTGTCATTTTGTATTGTCATAAATGTTTTTTTAACAATAATAGCTTCGGGCTTGAAATATATACATGTAGGAAGAGGGTTGCTTATATTGAAAATACCATCTTCATTAGCCATGCTTATTTAATTAAAACAGTCAACAATAACTAATAAATGCACCTACAACAATAACTAATAAAAACAACTGAAACAATAACGAATAAATACAACTACAACAATAACTAATAAATACAACTACAACAATAACTAATAAATAAAACACATCATAATATAACAAAGTAACACAATAATATAACACTGAGGTCCGTCTAGCTTGAGCGCCGACAAACGAATGCCGCTCTCATTGGTGCGCACGCCTTTTATAAGGCGCCGGTGGTGGGGCAGACTAGTACATTCGTTCGTTTTTATTCATTTATTATTTATATTATATTTGCGCCGATACGGCCATTCTGATGATAGACGCGTCCCTGCGTCTACAGAAAGTAATCTTAAAATAAATGTTAATAATTTTATGTTTCCAAGGGTGCTAACCTCATAGCCTCAGCGCTAATTTTGGTTAGACGCTCCTGAATTAGTAAATATGGCAACCTCATAGCCTCAGCGCTAATTTTGGTTAGACACTCCTGAATTAGTAAATATGTCAACCTCATAGCCTCAGCGCTAATTTTGGTTAGACACTCTTGATTTAGTAAATATGTCAACCTCATAGCCTCAGCGCTAATTTTGGTTAGACTCTCGTGAAATAGTTAATATGTCAACCTCATAGCCTCAGCGCTAATTTTGGTTAGACTCTCCTGAAATAGTAAATATGTCAACCTCATAGCCTCAGCGCTAATTTTGGTTAGACTCTCCTGAAATAGTAAATATGTCAACCTCATAGCCTCAGCGCTAATTTTGGTTAGACTCTCCTGAAATAGTAAATATGACAACCTCATAGCCTCAGCGCTAATTTTGGTTGGTTCTCAGTAAAACAATAAGTACGACAACCTCATAGCCTCGGCGCTAATTTTGGTAGTCGTCTCACATATAATGATCACATTTTAAATCCTAATTAACTTCACGCAATTATTTTATTAAGTCTAAAAATTGGGAACTCACATTATACGATAAGGTCCTCCTGTCCGATTTCGGCCACGGCAATGTACACACCTCCAGCTTTCAGACTCCAGGCTGCTACTAAGAAATTTGGAAAGAAAACCTCAATAACAATTTATTGGCCCGACCTGGGAATTGAACCCAGGATTGTTCACTTGTCACCAATGTCTTACACTTCGCCGATACGGCCACGTCACTTTGGACTCCAAATTATCGAGCGGTTCTTAGTTGCTCATGACATACCTTGATCGGTCGCGGTCCTTGATTCGACGAAACTCATATCGTAAAGTAAAAGCGCGTTATTCACGCTTCCTTTACTCGCGTTTTCACTATCCGCGGATTAAAACGATGGCGAACCAATTCCTACATTCGCGGCTAAAGATTTATTTATTCGCGGATATAATCAGACAAATGGTAAAACAGACCTAACTACAAACACAAAAGTGAAAATAGGAATGCTTGATCGGTTACGTCTTGAAACTTTAACTGTAAACATTACCGAAATTAAGAATGGAATATAACAAGATGGGTTCGAACAGATAGAATCAATTGACATTCAAGAGTTGCTTGAATCGCAAGATGAAAATTTGACTGAAACCGACTAGGAGGAAATGTTAAATTCGCAAGCCATTGAAAAGGAAGCTTCATCAAGCATTGGCAAGAATGGCCATGTGATTTCTCTATGAAAATTGATCCGTACATGAAACGGAGTCTTATTTTTA
The DNA here is from genome assembly GCA_963151315.1 of Nymphalis c-album. Classification (NCBI taxonomy): domain Eukaryota; kingdom Metazoa; phylum Arthropoda; class Insecta; order Lepidoptera; family Nymphalidae; genus Nymphalis; species Nymphalis c-album. Next base: position 10,444,189 of record OY720595.1, read on the forward strand.
AGAGGCAAATCTCTAATACCACTGCTGAATATCAGTCTGAAGGAGCTTTTAAAAACTGCCAAGCAAGTTCTTTAACATCTAATCAATATGGTCAAAAACTTCTATTAAATTATCATTACTTTTTTTTCTCACCTCGGAACGTGTCCCTTCCTATAATCTAATATATATTACCATTCCATGTTCACGGTTTCTGCATTCGCTGCATACTCACGGAACATATACCCCGCGGATATTTTATTGTTTTTCAGCCTGTTCGGTCATCCTTGATAACACCACTTTCTTTAATATCATCAAAAAAATCCTTAAGTCGTACTTCATGATCTTTCAATTTGTACTCTTGATGTGTTCTTGTCATTAGGTTTACCCATTCCTTTACGTCAGTACAGTATCCTTAAACGTTTTAGCTAAAAAAAGCCATAGTTGCGGAGTTTCCAGGCATCGATTGATGGCGTCGGTTCATCCCCTCTTCTGATGTAGGAAGAGGGTTGCTTATATTGAAAATACCATCTTCATTAGCCATGCTTATTTAATTAAAACAGTCAACAATAACTAATAAATGCACCTACAACAATAACTAATAAAAACAACTGAAACAATAACGAATAAATACAACTACAACAATAACTAATAAATACAACTACAACAATAACTAATAAATAAAACACATCATAATATAACAAAGTAACACAATAATATAACACTGAGGTCCGTCTAGCTTGAGCGCCGACAAACGAATGCCGCTCTCATTGGTGCGCACGCCTTTTATAAGGCGCCGGTGGTGGGGCAGACTAGTACATTCGTTCGTTTTTATTCATTTATTATTTATATTATATTTGCGCCGATATACACATACATTTAATGCTCCCGCACCTCATGTAGGTGTGTCATATTTGTAAATATTGCCCACGAGTGGATGTCTACTAGAATGTAATAAAGAAATATTCTTACCAAAAGTTAAGCCTAAATATTTTACATTGAAAATGTAAGATTTTGTTTGATGTTTTAGCAGATTATGTATAATAAATTTATCCATGAATGGGTCTAAAGTGTTCCAATTCGGGGCATTTATCTAAATTCCATATACATATATAGGTTATTTTATAGTTATATTGAACAATCTGTTAAAAAACGTGTATAAGAAGAAAACACGAGGACCAAAAGTAGGTAACATACCTTAGTACCAGAAAATGAAATATCAATAAGCTAACTGGAATTGGTATAATGATACTGAACTTTGATTATACTCGTAATTCTAGTAAAATCAATTTTTTAGCGGACACTACGATGAACGTTCGAGGTACGACTTCAAAAATATGGGGTAAAATTCAAAAATTGGGTTTTTATTAATATATTTTATATGTACCATATATATTACTAGGGCTTGGTAGGGCCCGACTGGGCAGGTAACACCGACTCATCAAATATTCTACTATTAAATAGCATTGTACTTATTATTGTTGCGTTCCGGTTTGAAGGGTGAATCAGTGCAACTACATTCACAAGGGACTTACCATCTTAGTGCCTAAGGTTGGTGGTGAATTGGCGATGTAAGGAATTGTTAATATTTCTCACATCGTCAATGTCTATTGGCGTGTGGCGGGCGAGTGGTGACCACTGGTGATCAGGTGCCGCCTATCTATAAAAAAGGTTGTGTAAGCCTTGATTTAACAATAAAATAATATATAAAATAAAAAAAATATCGGTTTTACTTTGAGTGCTAATAGTAGTTTGAACTTTATAAGAGGTTCTCTCGATATTGCAGGTAAACATTTCAATTGGATTCATATGTATGTACTTAATATATTATACATTATACACACGATGTATATGTAGGTGTATAGGACACGTAGTTATTTCAGTTTCACTGAACTTCTGCCACATGTGTATTCCACCAACCTGTATTGGGGCAGCATGGTTGAATAAGCTCCAATCCATCTACTCAAAAAAGGAGAGCAGGTCTTAGCCCAGCTTCGGGACATTAACGGGCTGTTACTACTAACTACTTTTGCCCAGAAGTGTTATTGATGTTAGTTGCCCTATGTCCGGTAATATGTACTAAAAGGAAAATACTCATATTTCTTTATTAGTCAAGGCGAATATTAATTAAAATTTAAATTTAAAAAGGTCAGAATGAAATAGACTATTCGGGCTTGAAAAAAATATACATTTAAAAAACTTTTTCTCTAGTAGTGTAGTTCTTGTCTAACGATTCTTATGTACTATTTTATTCATGATATTTGATTTCTTTCACTGCAATACACTGAAATTAATTATTACTATGTAGCTTTAAAGACCCTGAAACTTACAAAGTAGGCAAACTGCAAACATTATTATAAACTCAGAGTAGATTGGCCCGTAGAAGATTCCTAGGTTTAGAACCACAGAATATTTCACACAACTGTACGAGTATGTGCTCGTTTCGTACACTCTGTGTTGCGAGTTAATCGCAGCGTGTTATACATATTTTAGTTCAATTATAATATCACATTGTAAACCGTCCAGTAGATAGAATAGCAGGATATTAATCAAAGGTGGCGAGTTGAAATCCGAGCAACTACTTCTGATATTTCATGTGCTTAATTTTCTTTTAATAGACCATAGCTTGCATAAATATGTTGTGTAAAACAAGATTTTTTGTTTATAATAAAGGTAATAAATCTATACTAATATATAAATCTGAAGAGTTTGTTTGTTTGATCTGGCAAATCTCAGGAACCGAAAGAATTTAATAATTGTGTTGTATAGTCCTTTTATCGAGGAAGGTTCTAGGCTGATTTTTATTCATTACATTTCTATTAATTATACGCGGGTGAAACCGCGTGTCACAGCAAGTCTAGTATAAAGTACAAACGATTATTAGCACTCAAAATAAAAACTACATTTTTATTTATTTATTATTATACCGTTCAACATTGGCATTGGCATTGGCATTATGGCATACCCCATAGACATTGACAAAGAAAAATATTAAACCATGCCTTACATCATCAATGCGCTACCAACTTTATTAACTAAGATGTTATGTCCCTTGAGCCTGGAGTTTCAATGGTTCATTCACGATTTCATCCGGAACGCAACAATACTGAGTATTAATATTGCGGTAGAATATATGATAAGCGTGTGGTACCTACCCAGACGTGCTTGTACAAAGTCCTACCACAATGTGAAACAAATCGGAATTATCTTAATTGATATATACTGATCATATTATAATCATAAAGCCGAGATGGCTCAGTGGCAAGAATACGTTAATCTTAACTGAAGTTGGCGGGTTCGAACCCGAGCACCACTGAACTTTTATGTGTTAATGTGTTTTTATATCAGCGGATAGTCTGCTAAAGTTTATCCAGAAAGCTGAACGGATCATGAGTTCGAATTAGCACAGACCCGGAGAGGAAGATTTTGTCCAGTAGTGGGACATTATCGAGCCGTTATTTCCTGATTGTTCCTATTTCATTGAATATGGATACAAATCGCTATTTAAATATTGGCAACAATTGTTCAAATTCCATGCAAAGTTAACTACGACCGCGCTGTCAATTAGCACATTTGGTGGTTTTAATCGGTGAAGCATAGTTATAAAAGAGATATTTTTTTTTATTTTATTAATATTTGGCAGTATTAAATTTCATTTACATTAATACATATGTGATCTTTCTTGAACAAATAATGCTTTGACGGTACACTATATACTACGGTATATTGCTACATAATTCTATATTCCTTATATAGAAACATGAAACTCAGTTCAGAAGGCGATCTTACCGCTTCCTAGCATATTCTATCGTGTAATCTTAGGCTACGATATTTGAATACTGAACTTTGAAAGTGATGCTATTGTTTATATATACACATAGATACATACTAACAACTGCATAAATATATAAATGAAATCCTTATTTTGCTGTTCGAAGTCGGGACGGACAGTTCGTATGGCGCACGTGTAAAATTGTTTCTGGTTTATTCACACAGTGGTTCCTGCCCATAGAATACGTATCGATACTACATGCTATAGCAGTATACCGATACAGCGATACTGCTATAGTATACCGAATAAATTGCTCTGTGGACTGCTGCGAACATAAAATCGGCAAGATTACTGTCCTAACCGTTTCTCTCCAGGAATCGTATTGAAAATAAGGAATGGTGTGGTTTTGCCGGTAAATTGACATAAATCCGCACGTTGCCGCAACAATTTCACTGAGTCGTGAGCGAGGCTAGGTTTCCGCTGGGAAAAATAAAATTTGACGCTTATATTTCCTCGTTTTAGTATTGAATTGCATACAACATGTATTTTTAAATTTAGAACCTGCAGATATATAACGAATAGCCTATGGCGTAAAACAATTAACGAAGTAGATCGTTTTGCTTTTGCTAAATGAAATATTTTTAATTTTATAACGTGTTTCGGAAAAAATACATGACAAAGTATTCCTAAATATTATTTATGCGTCTATACTGATATTATAAATGCGAAAGTAACTCTGTCTGTCGGTTACGCTTTGACGACTAAGCCACTGAACCGATTTTGATGAAATTTGGTATGTAGTAAGCAAGAGTAAAAAAAAAACAAAAGAAAACTATAAATCACTTGAACTATTATTATTTAAATAACATTTAAAATGATACATTTCTTTGACGTCAAGACACGATTCGCGTTGTTTTACCTTTTTGAATTATTAAAACGAGTCAGGCTGAATAAAATGTATAAAAATTTATGAATCCAATTTCAAGTTGCACAGTACAATAGAAGTCAAAGCGCTAGAACTTATGTACATACTCCCGACGAACCGGATATGTTGTTGTCAATTATGTATTCAAATATAATAGTCCTTCTCTTAGGTACTCTTCTTTTAAGATGAGAATTAATTATAATTATGGTTTGTATGTTTCTTTATACAATTCACCTATTGATTCAAAGTCAAAATAAAATCTTATCACCTTACTATGAATATATATAATAGGAGGCAGTGCTTTGTTGAAGCTCGTCTGGGTAGGTACCACCAACTCATCAGATAATCTACCGCAATACAGCAGCACTTGGTATTGCTGTGTACCGGCTTCAAGGGTGTGTGAGCCAGTGAAATTACAGGCACAAGGGACATAACTTCTTAGTTCCCAAGGTTGGTGGTGAATTGGCGATGGAAGCGATGGTTGATATCTCTTACAGTGCAAATTTGTATGAGCGTTGGTGACCACTTACCATCAGGTGGCCCATATGCTCGTCCGCCTACTTATGCCATAAAAAATATGAATGATAAAGATACCACTGATTATAAAATAACTGCTTTAAAAAGATTTAAATGTTGCTGAACGTATATTTATTTATAAAATAAGTGCCTATTAAGAAACAACGGGCAATATTTTTATATATTTGAATTTATTCTTTTATGAAACTTAAAGCTCGAGTTTGTAAATTGCACGAATCTTTTGAAAAACAAATAACGAATGGATCGCCGCGGTTGTATTTCCCTTGATGTAAATATTATTTCTCGTCTCATTATTAACACATAAATCTGAAATGAACATAGACATTTAGTTATAAAATAGTTTTACTTATTCTGAGTATTATTATTCCGTTCATCTACAAATTTATTTTAACTAGGAATATTTTTAAATATTGACAACGATTTAGTAAATAATAATTTGTTAATGCCATTAAGGCATATAAATTTTTCGGGGCGTCGCGGTAGTATGCACAAGCGATCCCGTGCCGCTCCACCAAAGACGATAAAGGTACGCTGGTTTTTAGTGGGTATTCCGGAGCCTTCAGCACCGGCGAGCCCCACATACCCCCCACTACATGTGGGGGAAACGCGTAAATGCGTTTTTCCAGCGAAAAAAAAAAAATATAAATTTTAATATAGTTTCTCAAACCCAAAAATTAATCAATTTATTTTGACGAAGCCACTAAAATGAATGAAAATGTCACACTATTAGTGAATAATTTAAAAAAAAATACATAAAATTCGTCTTGAACGCATTTAAGCTAGCTGTGGAATGTTCGCATAATATTATTAATCATAAGTAAATATAATATAACACATAAACAGCATAAAATAAATTACAGAATAAACGACGTAGAAGCTTCTATACATATAATGTACACGGTACAGGCGCTACTCCGTAAGTAAGTAAAAGTAGGCACTCCATCCGTCTCTGCAGTGCGCGCATAACAAGTTGTGTATCGTTTACATGGGCTATATATTATTCTACCTCGAATGTTGCAAAAGTAATTCAATCCAGTACCTATTTCGAAAATTTTCTTGAAACAAACTCAGTTTTCCACAAGTAGAAGAATTACCTTTGTACGCTCTTGTCTATTTACTGGTAACTGTGGCAGGTAACATTACCTAATACAATTTTTGCTCGACACACTCGTGAAATTGAAACAGAAGTGTCCCCCTGAGCAATTTCGGTACGTATCAAAGAGAATTCAATATCTTCATTTCGATTTCAGTTACTACTTTCACTATACGAGTTGCATTATTAATTCAAACGTTTTTTTTTTTGTCGCGAAATAGAATACACGGAATGTTGTTGTAGTGTTGTTTCATATTTTATTACTTTTAATACTATACCATAAAACGTATTTGTTCGTGTTTTACAGCACTGATATTAATTATTTTAAATAAAAGTCAAGTTAAATTAGGTTAAATTTAATTGAATAGTTAGACTTATGGAGATCGTTACAGCAACAAGATGTAGAATACAACTTCCCTAATAGTGGGGCGCATTCCCGAGGGGCGCGCAAAGACTGAACTGGGGCACATATCGTTCGCACACAGTCAGGCTTATTGTATCTTTTTGAAAAGATTCCTATTTGTATTCAAGTATCCAGTACATAATACATAATTAATATAATTATTTTTATACTTTAGTATAAATTAGTTTTAGGAAATAGGTTTTTCCTCTTAATTTGATTACTCTTACCATTTCTCTTACAATACTTCTTTTACGATAGGAGAGTGAGAGATCGCTCTAAGCGATAAGACCGTTTTTGCGCTCCATTCTTTTTTTATCTCTCTTATGTCATATGCTCTTAACGATGTGTTTATGTGATAAAATATTAAAAAAACACAAGTTGCAACGCTGTATGACAGTTATTTTTATTTTATAACAATGTAAAAAAGGAGTCCATATATTTTTATAGTCCGGGGGAGCGTGACGTAAAATAGGTCGGGAATTTCTGATATAGTTTATATATGTAATATAACATCTTGTCTGGTCCTTAATTTAATTCGATACATTTTATCGGTAAACATTAAATACAATGAAATAATTAAAAAAAATACCATAACAATAAATAATTATATAATACGTTTAAAAATAAAAGTCTACAAACACTGTTATGAAAAACTTACAGCGATAAGTAATTCATAATAATGGCGTGTTTCTTTTTACTTCTTATAAACTATATTAAATGCATTTTCCTTTGCATTAGGTTTCTCGAACGTTCTAAGTAAAGGCAGTACGACCTAGAAAACACTTCAATTAGAGCGCAAAAATAAAAGTTAGGTGCGGGGTGATATAGTGCTGACGATAAGACTTGACTACTTTACAATTAAACTAAACTAAAAATGTGTTTAAAATAAAACGTACGAGTATATCGTATATGGATAAAGCTAAATAGAAAACAATACAAAATATATGTTTTTAGGTCATGCAAGGTTGTATAAATTACTCAACAGTTAATCGTTAAGCCTGCCTTTTATACCTATAGTTATAAACTTCTATTCAATCATTTATTTGTTTAAATTTTAAATTTACTGTAATTTTATTTTAAATATTGATTTAACCAGATTAATCAATGTAGAGAATATTATATAGACGAATGGACTTAAATGTAATTTTAATAAATTTATATCGTTTAAAATGTATATGTACGACGTATTGCGCTATTACCTAATAGTTCCAATATTTTTAATTTTTGTTATCTTGAGACGGTATTATTAAGTGTTTAACATTTGATTATACCTTGCCTAATCGATCATAGTCATTCAGCAATTTTGTTGAATCATAAATGGAAAATAATTATTTATAAATTATTAAATTACAAGGAAAGCATTTAACTGCTAATCTGCTGAGTTGTTACCACGCCCATGCTGTGTTTGTCACGAAACATGGCTGCGATGTACTTGTGGCGATCTAATAATTAGTTTCATAAATCATTATTTGTGTATATGTATACTTTTAAATAACATTCAATTTTAATTTAAGAAAATCAAACGAAAGTGTAAGTGTAAGAAAACCATATTTACTATTTATATGTAAATTACATAATACATTTTTATATATAGACAATTAAAACTGTCAAACTCCTCATACTCATATTGTGAACTTGTGAACTTATAAAAAATATTTAAGGCCTCACTTATGAGCGTTGTTTAGATAAACACTTACTGTCACAATTGAAGTCATATTAAAAAGAAAATGACTTTGCCTGAGTCTATATTTCCCGATAGGTATAACGTTCGTGTCTTCAAATCTAGATTAAACAGGTTTCTTCTAGGCAAGCGTGCTACATCAGGCAAGACAACGGTCATATGCAACAAAAAATAATGAGATAAGGTAATTTAATTTAAAAGCTCGGTTCACTTAAACGTTATAGTCTAGACGTTATAAATATGAGTAAGTACATGATTAAATTTTTACAATGCTACGTACATATGATGCTAATTGACTCGTGTTTAAAATACATTATATTTTTAACTTGCTCTATTTCAATTTATAATTACATACAATAAAAACTCTTTTATTACAAATAGCGTGTAGACATTAAGAATAATTACAATTTTATTTTGATTTTTATTGTAATATGTAAAAATTATACATTTAAATGATACATTTTGTTTCATTTGTAATCTATGTCCGCTAAGGGTATAATTTAAGTTAGGTATTAACGTTTTTGAAGCGAAATATTCTCACGAAGCCGTAATAAGTATAAATAAATTTACAACAATTTAGGCCTAGTACGTGCGTAGCCTTAGAACTGAATGAGGTATTTAATTGCGGTGTTTGGTACAAAATGATACCAGCGAAGTATTAAATGTTTGATAACATAAAAGTCACCTGCTATTATTCGAAGGTAAGTTGTAGAATATATTAAATTACTAATTAACGTAGCTCTGTCACTGAAGACGAAGGTGTTTCTGTCATAATTATATATTATGATTAAATTTTAACTCAGAATACTAAACTGAACAGTGTGCATGTTAACTGTGCATAAATTATCTTTGTTGTACTTGTGTATTGTTTCCAGAATATGAACTTTATTATAATTCACTGCTTGTGATTGATGACGTTCATACATATTTCGAGCGTAATGATGATTAATTATTTATTTATCGATTTTATGAAAAACCTAAAGAGTGTTTCAGACATTCGGTATGGTCTATTCCGGTATGGTTTCGTTTATATTTAGTTTTAGTTTTGAACGTCCCTCGGCGTTCCGTATATACTTAAGATCTTATGTTCAAAGACTTAACAACTGCATAAGAAGTCCGAGAGTCGAACGGCGAAGTTTGTACTTACTTGTTTGACATCTTATACAATGTATAGTTAACATTTCGAATGTTTATTCGTTCTGAATATTACGAAATATAATTTGAATTTGTAATTTTTTTTTGTATTATATAAATTAAAAAAGTCGAATGCTTTGCGATTGTCAGCAACATCATAATTAGTAGTCAGGGTGAGGTATCCTCTCTTTCCGCGGGTCTGCGCCATTGTGGGTTGATGAATACACATGTGGTGGATTTTTATTTGACACATTCAGGTTTAACTCACGATATTTTCTTCTGCCAAATAATCACACGTGAAGAATTATAAATACAAATATTTAACGTAATGGTACTTGCTGCTAAATCCACAGGTTAAAGTTTAACATGTTTTAACCACTCGGCATCCCAGCCGGTTGCGGTCGGCAAAAGGTTTAAATTGCATGAAAAACATTTAACAGACTTTAACCACAGACCTGACTCTCACTTTAGGATAATTTTGTTGGTTGGTTCTACATTATTATATGTGTAAAATTGTAGTTGAATGATCGACTATTTGATGCTCTAGATAAGCATATGGTTTTCTTTTTATATAAAATTTTAATTGGTAGTAGAGCTTTTTGCAAGCTCGTGTGGGTAGGTATTACTCACTCATCAGATGTTCTACCGAACAACAGCAGTACTTGGTATTTTTGTGTTCCGGTTTGAAGGGTGAGTGAGTCAGTGTAATTACAGGTCCAAGGGACATAACATCTTAGTTCCCGAGGTTGATGACGCATTGGCGATGTAAGCGTTGGCTAACATCTCTTACAATGTCAATGTCTAGGGGCGTTGGTGACCAGTTACCATCATGCTATGTTATAAAAAAATCATGTGTCTTTGTATACTTATAAATACGTAAACACAGAACCAGAAACAAGATCGTATATCTGTAGAGAGTAAGGCTGAAGTGCAAGACTGCGAACTGAAATTGATGTTAGTGTTTAAATTTTTAAATTTTAAGGGTACTATAGCGTAGTTTGTTATGTATACAGATTGAATTAGGTCAATTTAAATACATTTGCTTGTTTGTATATTACATCACATTTAGTATTCTTAATGTATTGTTTTATTTTGTTATAAAAGGAATCATAAGTTAGCATATGATTTATTTTACTGCCACCGTTTTTAAATTGACTGCCCACCTTCCCACAGGGAGTCCTACACTACGTTTGCCTAATCGTGGTCTCCACTCTAACACGTGTCGGCTCCATCGGCCATCACGGTGCCTGGAGACATGACCAGCCCACTTTCACTTCAGCGAGTTTACGCGCACTAAATCTACGCTACGCTACGATTACGCACTAATTCTTCGCGCGATGTTTATGATTTATAATAATCCTAGCAAATTATATAAAGTTTTACTTAAATGCTAGTTTATACCATTTCTATGGATTGTTTGTAACTAACGTTTTTATTGCGCTTTCATTAGGTATATGAATATATTATTTACCTATTGTGCCCTTTGACGACGACAATGCTTTTTTAATATAGTATTTTTTAATACATATCATTTTAATTGTATAAAGCACCATGTATTATTTTTAAGACAATAAGGCGGTCTGTTATATGTTTTTGTTTTACTTTATGGTCCAGGTCATTCGACTGTAAATGAAACAAAGATATCATTAAGAGAAAATAAATAACGTGGAAATTGTACTTTTAACTTGATACGGAGCAAACGCAATCACGTTTTTATTATTTTTGTGACAAAAACCGCATAAAATATTGTATATAACAATATATAAACAACAAAAAGTAGAGATGGCCCAGTGGTAAGAACGCGTGAATCTTAACCGATGATCGTACGTTCAGTCCCGAGCAAGCACCACTGAATTTCATGTGCTTAATTTGTGATTTATAATTCATCTCGTGCTTGGCCGTGAAGGTAAACATCGAGAGGAAACCTGCATGTATCAAATCACTAAAATTCTGTCACATGTGTATTCCAACAACCCGCATTGAGCAGCGTGGTGGAATAAGTTTCAAAACCTTCTCCTCAAAAAGAGGAGAAGTGGCTAGGAGGAGAGGATATATATAAACAATCAACTATTTGTTTTAAGTAGAGTTGTCGTCCACATCGTTATGACGCGGTAACCCTTTATGGCAATTTTATTTGTATGGACAATAACAGTATACGTATTCAGAAGAGCTTAATCGAAGCTTATGGGTTCAAGTTCAATTATAAACACAACACAAGTGCTTCCCGGGCAAGCACCAATTTTCATGTGCTTAATTTGTGTTTATAATTGATCTCGAGCTCAGCGGTCAGATGAAAGGTCAAGTGTCTGAAGAAAATCTGCCACATATATATGTTGGTGACATTAGAGCAGCGTGGTGGAATAAGCTCTTAGGATTCTTCATAGAGAACGTTTGTAACTGAATACTTTTGTAAACCTAATTTATTTGTTATTAATGTAACAAACAAAAGCTTATAATTAAGTAAACTAAAATAAGAGCCCGTAAATGTCCCATCGCTGGGCAAAGAAATTCTCTGTTTTGAAACAGTTGGCTTAGATCATATTCCACCAAGATAGTCCACTCCGTTTCCGCACAACGTTTTCAATCACCGCCGAGTTCATTTTAGAAAAATCTCTTTTGATTGTAACGAGGTCAGGGCCATTCGTGTAGACGAGCGTATTATCGTAAAGTGTATCTTAAACTTTAACGATTGGTCGGTTACAGAGATAGCCGTCTTCTCGTGCTCAGACGTAAATGTGAAGACTGCGAAATTTTCCGCCAACCTCCCAAAGGAATCGTTCAAAGGAACCGCGGCCGTTGGTTCGTACTTACAAGGGCTTGTACGGGAAATTGCAAAAGTTAAATTAATTATTTTATTGTATTCTATTTATATATAACACCATTTCATATAAAAAGTATATAGTAGACTTTCTTTTGTACGATTTATTAGTGATTTTTTAAGTGCCATCCAATCAACCAATTCATTTGACATATTTAAGGTTCAATAAACACATGTAAGTTATTAACGATTAATCAAAAAATTTAATACAAATATTTATTAATTTTATACAAATTTGATAAATTTCTGCACAAAGAGCTTCACACCGTCCGTCCGAAATAACTTGTTTTGTACTAATAATTTAGTCGAATTCTGGAAGTAGTTGTTAAATGCAACACAGCTTCAACTTTACACTGGCAGATTTATAATAGAATTTTCATAAATAATACAAATAACTTTGTCATAGAAATATACATTGCCATCTAGTTGTCGTAGTAATTTGAACGTTTCAAATATGTTATTCGAATTACAATATATTCAGCACTCAGAAGTGAAATTAGATTTTATAGGAACCTAAAAGTGGTCATATTAATTGATGTAAATTATTTTTTAAATCCAAATAACACATTTGAACACACAAGTCGCGCCAATAATTAATTAATTACTTTTCCTTTATCTGCTCCCAAGATGGCGGCGGTTTTAAATTAGAGCGCTTATTTTTTTTTAATAACGCTGTTGCTTGGACCAAGGAGTCTCCTAACTATTTAATAATTTGATATAATTTACGTGATCTGATGACGGATTAGATTGTGTTGACGAGCCGGTTGGCGTGGTTGGCAGATACTTGCCTTTCGCGTCGCAGCGCAGGTCGAGGGTTGGAGACATTTGTGGGCTTGAACATGTCTGTTTGTCCTGATAAGAATGAGGTGTAAATATCTATATAACTATGTGTTTAAAAAGAAAACTAGTATATGTAATATAGCAGTTGTCTGGTTTTCATAGTCAAAGCTTAGTTTGGGATCAGATGGCCGTGTGTATATATGTCCCAGGATATTATATTATTATTATTATTATAAATGCCTACTAGCAGTGACATAACATTCTATTTCCCAAGGTTGGTGGTGAATAAAAGGCTAATGCCAATACAATCCCAATGCAAATACAATGCCAATCTATAAAAGAGCGGTGGTGACCGCTTATCCATCAGGGATTACTTGCCAATCTGCCTCAGCATCAGTATATAAATAACATGGAATATTGTAATTTGATGATTATATACTTAATGTGGTTAGTATTGCTGAATACGCTTTTGTAAAATAATATTAATATGTCAATAGATTTAGCTTCAAATTAAAATACAAATATAGTGAAACAAATACATAATAATTTAAACTGATCTCGAATTCCTATTTCCTAAAATAACTTTACATTATTTAATAATACGCGTCACGAAATCAAATACATGTAACATGACATTATAATAAAAAACATGTGATAAGAAAAAAAATATTAAAGAATTAAAAGTTAATATTTCTACAAGTGAAAATAGGTTTTTATTACATGAACTCGCCTTCGGTTTCGTTGCGTGTTCACCCGAATTACATACGTATTCCCCTCAATTCGTTTTGTGTACTAATTCTTTTGGAAGACAAATTTATATATTCTTGTATTTTTGTGGAAAATTATCGTAATGATATGTTTTCTACACAACTTACAAGAAATGAATAATGACAACATTATTAAAAATAAGCTTTTATAATATACATTTTTTTTGTCTACGCTGTTGACCGTTAAAGCGTTCGTTCACCTGCATCTAGCCATGTGTGTCATTATCTGAGACATAATGTTTACAAAATTTTTGTGTAAAATTTTATATCCATAGTATAAGATGAAGTGCTTGGAAGATTTGACCTAAAGAAACTAACAAGTAGGTATTGCAAGTTCAATAAAAACTTATAAATACATAAATATTATACAACGGTTATAATCACTCAAAACTATTTATTATGTACTCCTTGTTATTATGAAATAGTAAATAAATAATTACTTCTTCAGTTAAGAAACCAAGCACCGAACTTGACCCTTTAGTGATTTATTTTTACTTTTAATTAAGTTTTATAAAAGTATTTATTATAAATACCTCACACGTCTAATATGTATGGAGTCAGCTTTGAATAAAACTAGTCTTTATATGCATATTATAAATGCTTACATTTATATATTCAATCTTTTTTATAATTGGAGGGGAAAGTTTAAAAAGGTCTGAGCTGTATAATTGCAGAAAAAATATTGGAGAATTGTGACCATGGAAAATTTTAGATACTACAATATAATAAAATGTTAATATCGAAAATTGTTTTTTGTTTTTAAATGTTTGTGGAAATATTTAAAAAAATAAAATAAAATCGAAAAAGTTGTATCAAGGAACTGTACCAGAAACGCAAAAAAATCTCGAATTCCATTAAAAGAAAACATACGATTTAAAACTGCATATGATATTAATATTTTAATGGCTGGTTCATTTTTCGCCCAGAGAATCGGAATTGCGATTCAAAGGGGAAATGCTGCTAGCATTCTTGCCACCATTCCACGCGGTCACGACTGGTATAATAATTATTTTTAAATTTTATTTGTATTTAGTTAAGGTTTTAATTTACAAATAAAATTATATAAAAAATGACATATATAATAATTAACTAATATTTTAACATAATCCAAGTTATATACAAAGCGGAACTACGATTATTGCTGCAATTTAACCCTTAATGTAGTGTTAATGAGGACTCGAACTAATCGAGGTCGTAGTTTACGTGCGATAGTTGGATCCAAACAAACTTTAATGACTTGCCTCCTGACGTGGATCTAGAGAATCTAATTATACGTCATTAATTATTAACGAACTTTAACGATATCTTTTTAATCATCTATTTTCTGATACTATTTCTTGTTCATAAATACATTACAATAAACTCATAGTTCACATTATGAAAATGTATTTTCTTATATCTATACTAATATATAAAGAGTTTGTCTGTTTGATCCGGCTAATCTCAGGAACTACTGGTTCAAATATAAGAACTCTTTTTGTGTTGTATAGTCCTTTTAGCGAGGAAGGTTCTAGACTGATTTTATTTCATTATATTTTTTATTAATTATACGCGGTTGAAACCGCGGTGCACAGCTAGTCATTATATAAGAGTCAATAAATTTCATGACAACGTATATTATATCTATCTTGGTTATGTTCCATATCTATAGGAGTTGAATCGTGAATATACGATATTGAAGGCATTACATCATTTTCTACACGTAACTAATACACGTAACCTAACTGCAATAGTATATTCAGGCAAATGGGCCACCTGATGGGAACTGTTCACCTCTCGACATAGAGTACTATTGGCGATGTAAGAAATATTGACCAATCCATACATCGTCAATGCCTTACCAACTTTTGGAACTAAGACGTTATGTAGTTTCACTGACTCACCTTTCAAACCTTTTTGTTTTTTTTCACGCACTGGAAACCTTCAGAAAGGTTCCCTTTTTTATAACGCAATCGCGGCCCCTCACGTGCTGTGTTCCACTCGTGCCTCCTCGGAGCTCTCCTCAGGGGGCGATGGTCACCTTTCAAACCTATACTACACTGAATATTGCTGCTTAGCGGAAGATTATCTTATTGAGTGGTACCTGCCCGCAAGCTTGCACAAAACCAAGTAAGATGTCATTGATTATATGCCAAACCGATTTGGTAGGAAAGCGATTAGGCTCAGGACCAACACTACCAAGTCTGGGCTGGTAAAAATAATTCCTTGATAGGAAATAAAATGAATAATGGTTCAACCCGGAGACCTGATGTTATA
Organism: Nymphalis c-album; assembly: GCA_963151315.1. NCBI lineage: Eukaryota > Metazoa > Arthropoda > Insecta > Lepidoptera > Nymphalidae > Nymphalis > Nymphalis c-album. The sequence continues at coordinate 10,460,331 of OY720595.1, forward strand.
CAAGCTAAACTTTCGCTGTAAATTCTTTATATATATTAATCACATATATGGTTTCACTAGCTGTGCAATGAGATTTCACCCGCGTTTAATTAATAAAAATATAATAAATAAAATAAGCCTAGGGTCTTCCACGATAAAAGGACTATACCACACATTTTTTGTTTTTTAAATTTGATCCAGTAGTTCCTGAGATTAGCTGGATCAAACAAACAAACTCTTCAGCTCTATATATTAGTACAGATTACGTTTAACAATATGATATAAAGGGGTGTCCCAGTACTGTTATTTATTTTGTAATAAATCTCTACAAAAGTATTATTATCGTAGTTTTTTTTTAAGATTTTCCACGACATTAACTTTACGTCAGGCTATGTTTTCGCACGCAATACACCACTTGACCTTGAAGTTATTTAAAATTTTAAGGTTGTATATATTTTTTTTAATTTCAAGTTATAAATGAAAGCAAAGTTCGTCTATAATTGAACAAAGATGTCACAAGTAATGTAATATTGTATATATCATCAGATATTCTACAGCAAAACAGCAGTAGCAAGTAGTTGTTGTTCTGGTTTGAAAGTGTAATTACAGGCACATCTTAGTTCCCAAGGTTGGTAATGCATTGGCGATGTAAGTGATGGTTAACATCTAATGCCAATCAATGCCGAGGTCTACGGGCGTTGGTAACCATCAGGTGGCCCACAAGCTAGTCCGCCTTTAGTTCCTTTGCTTTAAAAAAATATTATGTACATTGATGACCTCTATGTACATTACGATATTCCAAAAACAAAAATAACTAATTTATATTGAATTTCTGTGGCGCGGCTGTTTCAGTTTGTTTCTATGTCTGCGTGACCACGGCTTCCTGTACCGCGGGATTGCTTAATGATTCATCCTGAGAGGTCTACTAAATCTACTGCGGAGCATTAGCAATGTTGAAATATCTAACCGCTCGCAATAACTTGCCGGAGCTTAACCTTCTGTTGTTTCATTTATAACACATTTTTATTTTTATACGTCAGTATAAAGTTATAAGTTTAAGGAATTGCAAATATCGTATGTATTGTTTACGTAAATATTATTTTACGCAAGTAAATAATAAAGTTTTAATTAATATTTAAAGTATACATAGATAAACAAACGGCCTATTTAGTTATTTAGCTGAGCGATAAAGAACAATATTTATTATATCTTATTCATATAGTAAAAGCTTAAAATGTGATTATTAAATTAACATATTATAGTAATTCACAAAATAATAAGTAGGTATTTAATATTGATCTGCTTCTGTTCCATTAAGATTGCGGCGGCCATTATTTTATGGCAATTCTTAATATATTATACTTAATTATATTAAAAATCACGTGCACGAATAAACACATACTTCCTATGGAAGTGAAAAGTTTCATAGTCACAATCTAAGAAAGTACAGGACAAACGAACTGTAAAATTCTTATCAGTTTCTTATTGAGTTTTATCTCAATAACTGTTTTATTGGCCTGATCCAATATTTAAGCATCTATATAAATAGACCCTACATAGGGGAGTGGGTATCAATATATAATCAAAGTGTTCATAAATTCCACGAAAAAAGAGAAGAAACTTACCAGAGATAGCGCGCCCAAGCAGCAGAGTGCTGAACACGATGGAGAGAACTTGTCCATTGTACCTGCCCTTCATCTTGCCCTTCCAACTTCTATTATCATCAACTGGAACCGTCTGAACACATCATCTCACTTCAAACCACACTCACATGAGTTATTTGAAATGTTCGATGAAACTATATTCACTTAAAATCACATTCGGCCGAATACTGAAACGTCATTCAAATATGATTAGGACTCAATTGCTTGGAATGTCATTATTTTTCAAAATTTAGTATGCGAAATTTGAAATTCGAAGACGTTTCAAATATTTGAGCCCCCTTCATATTTGAAAGACGTTTCAGTATTCGGCCAATTGTCTGTCAAACATTTGTAACAACCATATTTATATAAACAATATAATTGTAATAGTAATTAATAGTAAATTAATAATTGTGATAAACGTCTAATGCACTGTACTATGATAGTATTTGTTTTCTGTTAAAATTATGTCATGTTTTGTAGTTGTGCAATGTTTAGTACGGGTTCTAAATTACGAAATATAATTATTTTAAGTGTTCATACATAATTTGTTTGTCCTTGATGTACGTTGTAATGATGTGCGTGTTTTTTGAGTGGGATATAATCAAAATGTCATTACCCCACTTGAATTATATTCAGAAACACTATCTAACAACTATAAAATAAGGATCAAATGTTTAATATTTTATATTAATATACATTAACAAAGATTCATATTGAAGTCATAATTAGCTGAAAAGTGTTTAAAGTATTGATTTGATATTTAAATATACGTTATTTAAAATTATTTTTGTGAAATTTTATGATCTGTGATCGATTATTTATTATTATTTACTGATACTGAAGCTTACACAAAAGAGGTGACATTTCAAAATGTCTGCACACAAGTGCGAGGTTGCGCGAGCTTCCCACTATTAAAACGCGCTGTTAATACATTTCGTATATCCTGCATAAATGTATAGTTAAGGTCAGTACATTGAAAATTAAATCGAAACGTGTTTGGTTACGTTTCCACGATTACCATACATAAACTTCGATTATTTTTTATGAAATGACGAATTAATCACATTATTGGATGGATTGGACATTGGCGCTGTAAGAAACATTCACCGTTCCTAAACTTTTTTTTTTTTCACGCAGTGGAAACCTTCGCAAAGGTACCCGTCTCCCTTGGGGGGGGGGGTGTGATTCGGGTTATGTGGAATTCTTACCCACTAAAACCACTGCGATGGTCGACCTCGGCACGGATCGGAGAGGCTGCGGGATCGTGTTAATATAACGCACCCGCGGTCCCTCCCGTGCTTTGCTCCGCTCGTGGATCGGCGGAGCTGTCCTAAGAGGGGAATATTAACACTTCACTTGGTGGTAGAGCTTTGTGCAAGCTCGTCTGGGTAGGTACCACCCACTCATCAGATATTCTACCTCAAAACAGCAGTACTTGTTATTGCTGTGTTCCGGTTTGAAGGGTGAGTGAGCCAGTGTAATTACAGGCACAAGGGACATAACATCTTAGTTCCCAAGGTTGGTGGCGCATTGGCGATGTAAGAGAAGGTTAACAGCTCTTACAACGCCAATGTCTATGGGCGTTGGTGACCACTTACCATCAGGTGGCCCATATGCTCGTCCGCCTTCCTATGCAATAAAAAAAAAAAAAAAAACCGTTCCTTATATTAACCGGATAACATAACACAATATACTAGGTATTACTGTTTGGCGGTATCATATCTGAGTGGGTGGTATCTACCCAGACGAACTTTCACAAGGTTTCGTTTCATTTGTGGTTTAGAATATTCTAGTATTATTATAGTGAAAAGCTGCATAAATTAAATGAATATTGTGTTTAACACAAATATGGTTAAGACCGTCCAATTTCATTTAATCATTACTTATTCATATTGGTTTTCACCATCATCTATATAAATAAAATGATAGAGGTCTGCAGTTGTGCGCGCATCACGGAAAAACTACGGGATAGATTTCAATGAAATTTTCAAAATTTTATTTCATAGGCCCTTATCAAAAAAAATATCTTCATTTAATAAAAAGTTATTAAAGCTCCAAGAAACAACGATTTGTATATACACTGCGTGTTCAGTGATGTATGTTTACACAAAGTATATTTTTGCTTGCGATCTTTTTGATGTTTTTTCCTTCGTACATAAGAAAACTTTGTTAATATACGCGGACGAAGTCGCGGGTATCAGCTAGTAGTCAATATAAATGAATAAAATAAAATATTATTCTATATATTTTCAGTTCATAGGTTTTACTTTTTTTCTTATTAAATTTATTTAATTACTATATATATATATAAAAAACCAAATTGCTTTCTATAAAACTAAATAGCTTACTTTACTGAAATATTTTCTGTACTGATATTATTTTATTTGCAAAAGATTGCAGGAGCGGTATTTTGAAAACTAAAGCGGAATTGCTATTAGATTTCAATTCGCACAATTTGCCAGGGCTTGATTAAAGTGCTGTTTCAGAGAGTGAACTTCTGATAAAAAAAAAACTTTATGAACGATTTTAACCTTTTAGTATCAGCAAATAATCAAGTATTTTTATATGACTTAAAAAAGTTAGATTGTTATTCGATATGACATCAGTATGCAGACAGTGTGATTTGTTTTAACTTTTAATATTATGTTTAATATATCAAACATAAAAACATATATTAGAATTTCTCAGAATCAAACATATAAAGACGAAATTCTCAAAGAAGTAGTTAAAATCTCAAATCACCCCTTTCGATTATATGTACCACGGAATTCAAATGAACTGTATTGTCGAGTGTTAGAAAATATTTTTTTATATAAATGTAATTAAAGCAGCTGACATTTGTTACAATGATTCACATTTGTGGCGGTTCCTTTATTGTTGTCAAAATTACAATAAATTTGAAGGAAATTAGTTTATCAGTTGTGCCTAAGCTATTTTTATGTTGTATTGAGGAATGGTCATTTAGTAAATTGGACGAACATCGTGCGTGACGAGGCAGCCGTAGGCGTTGCCGAAGTGTGGGATATACCACGGTTTTAATACAATATATAGATATAGTATGTTGCGACTTACGTGAATATGTAACTTTTGTAAGGAAAATATGCTTGTCATATTTTGGAGGAAATCGAATTATGGTTACGTAACATTATGAAACTGTATTACTGTGTGTGTGTGTGTATCTGTGCAATGTTCGTGTGTGTATTTATTATAACCATATCAGTGATATTAAAAAATACTGTAATGTTAGAAATAATTTTTATAATTAAATTATAATATAACCATTTGCGATAGGTCTGGTTCACTCTGCTTCCTTTTTATCTAATCGTGTGCATGCCCCCTGTATAATGGTTGACCTAGAAATTGATATTAATATAATCAGTATTAAACCCCTACTTTCTTTTCATTAAATATAACAAGGACGCTTTATAGGAATTTGCTACAACGATTTATAATTATAACAAATTATCAGAGAACTTTTTCCGATACGATTTATTTTAAAATGAATTATATATGTAAATAATGGCGTGCATCAGAATGATTGTACAACATGACAGATCAGCTTTGAATTACTACCAGAATTAAGTAATTATTTAGTACCTACTATTTAGCACCTTTGTTTAAATATTTAGTACCAAAATCATTAACAAAAAAAAATCTAAAATGGTCAACTTCCGTCAAGATTACACACACCCACACACACACACACACACACACACACACACACACACACACACACACACACAAACATACAAACACACAGTAGTGTTTTAAAGCTGATCCTTCATTTTGTAGAGTTATTCTGATGCACACAAATAATGCACATCTAATAAAACCTGTATATAATAGATGTTAACTAAACTGATATAAGTACGTAAAATAAAAAGAGTAGTCGTGAAAGTAATGGGTTAAATCGAAAGTGTCTTTGTTGAAAGCTTTTCAATTTGTACGTATAAATTGTAGCGACCGTACAAAACCGCGGCATGCGGTTTCCCGCGAGACTGACATTGTTTTTATATATCCGTTAATATATTTCATACTTCATCGTTTTAAGTAATTAAGGTTAATAATCATTATTATTAATATTATAGATAACATTTCGCATGGGTATTAAGGCCTTTTATAATTTTGATATTTTTAACACGCTTTTATTAGCTTGGGTTGTATGTAACGGAATCTTTGAACTTAATTTTCACCAATTTCCAGAAGGCTGATTAATTTGAAACTTTGCATACGTATCAAGGACCGATGACAATGCAATAATTTGATAACAGTTTTTTTTTTTTCGAAATTTCGCTGGATAATCTTAGCGTGTTTTTTAGTTTTTTTAAACTATTATTTTATTATGCCTGCTTTTCTTATTTTTGTTTCTGCCCTTGAGATGAATAAATATTACAGAAAGCCGGAACAGCCTTACTCCTTAATTCGTCGAAAAATAAAGTATATAATACTTAAATTTAAATTTGCTTACTGCTGGATAAAGTCTTGGTATTAATATGCAACTTAACTGCTCTAATAATTTTTCGTAGTTGTGTACCATCATAGGTCGCTTGACATATGCGGTTTTCCTAACAATACTTCGTTTGCTGTTTATAAGTGACACTAATTTGGATTTGTATACGTGATCTTAAGAACAATTCAGTCACACACACATACACACACACACACCCACACACAAACACAGTAGTCTATCTCGATTCATTCGGTCTATTTTCGAGCATAGAGAGGATAGTCCTCTCTATGCTCGAAAATAAACATTTGTATGAAACTACAAAAACATTTAGTACAGATATATTTTCATAGAAAACAAGCTCACACACATACATACACACATAGAAAAATATATAAATGTAAGTAGTCACACACATATACACACACACATAGACCAATACACAAGCTTGTATATAGAGACAGAGATAATAAAAATGGCAATTTTAATTTAACACGACTGAAGTACGCATTATATGGCTAACATGAACGAGTCAGGTCGTAACTATATAATTTATGTCGCTTTTTAAATTCTAAATCGTTACGGCTGTACTCGTGTCACATGTCTATCATCGTAGATCGTAGACGATTGTATTTAGTGAAATTAATCAATCATTATTATTTATTTATTTATTTTACACAAGTTTTGTTTACAATTTTAATAGTAGCCATGAATTCCACACTAAATTCATGTGTTTTGGAAGTCAGTTCCTTCCCAGATTTGTTGTACATAATTCTTTCTTATTATATAATAGAACCAAAAAAAAATAATCAAAATCAAAAAAAAAACTAAAATTTTTTACCAATTAAAGTAATGTATTAACAATAACTTAAATAATTTTATGTCAGCGCGCGTGTGTGTGTAAGCGTATGTCTGTATATGTGTATTTATATGTTCGTGTATTTGCGTGCTTTTAATAATTGTGGTTTTATTTAATGAGTATATGTATAAATGCAGCAAATAATTAAGTTCATTTACAGTTTCTGATTTATGTTACTAGGATACTGGCTTGTTTTGCCATGCATTTTTGTTTTTTTTTCTTTATCATTTTTCCTTGTTTAATCAATTGACAATTATGTAAATAGCATTAGAACTATTCATGAATTGTATCTAAACTCACATTTAAAGTTATCATGAGTAACGTTGAACACAAATCTTTCGTTGTAAATCTAATACGGTCAAAATTTTATCGATATGTCTGTTACAATTTTAAGACTAAACCTAACTAAACTAAGATTGTGATACAATTTGGTATGAAGGTCAGACATTGACTCAGACTCTTATACCTAATACTCGCTAAAAAGTTTTAGAGATACTTGAGTGATGCCTACAGATAGTTTTATGCATGAACATGTCTATTTGTCTTGAGTCGAGGTGTATTTATCTATATCAGTATGTATTTTTAAAAGAAAAGTAGTATATGTAAGTATATCAGTTGTCAGGTTTCCATAGTACAAGCACTATGAGCTCTGCTTAGTTTGGGATCAGAGGGCTTTGTGAGAATAATGTCCCAGAATATTATTATGTCACGGGCGAATACTAGTTCAAAGACTATTTTGGTTATTAAAAATAAACAATATAAAAATATGCTTATTTTTTAAGTTAATTATTTTCAAGTCAAAACTATTATACTTCTACATAAATATTTTATAATTAATACATTCGAATATCACATCACTAATATTTACTTAATAATAATCTCAGCTATTTATAAAACATCAGTACAGTGTTAAACTAGGGCACAAAATTTCATAAATGCAAGTTGTAAAGATCTCATTCATTCCTATCGTAATTTATTTCGCTTCGTTAAGAATTTTCACTCTATTCAAGTTATTAAAAAAACATAAATCATACGTAAGTAATTAACTGTATTTGAAAATTTTTATATTTTAATAAGCTCGGTGGTAGGGCTTTGTGCAAGTCCGTCTGAGTACCACCCACCCTTCAGATAATCCACCGTGAAGCAGAAATACTTGTGTTCCGGTTGGAAGGGCGAGTGAGATCATACCTACAGGCTTAAGGTACGTAATGTAATGATGTTAGGAATATTTAAATTTTCCCATGGCACCAATGTCTATGTTCGATTTCCACCACTTACTGTAAGGTGGCCCATCAGCCCGTTGGCTTACCTATGTTATAAAAAGATCACTACTATAGAATTTCGTCGGCATAAATTTTAGTTTCTTGCGAAGTTTTTTTCATAATCATCGGGTCCTTTTCACACACGGTTTTATTGTTATTTCCGTCATGGGCCACCTGATGGTAAATGATCACCAACGCCCATAGACATTGGCATTGTAAGAAATGTTAACCATCGCTTACATCGCCAATGCGCAACCAACCTTTGGAACTAAGATTTTATGCCCACAAAACCGGAACACAACAAAGTACTGCTGTTTTGCGGTAAAATATCTGATGAGTAGGTGGTACCTACTCAGACGAGCTTGCGAAAAGCTCTACCACCGAGGAAAAACTAGTTGTAAAATTAAAAAGTAATATATGTATTTTAATCGTTAGATTTTTGTATATTTCCCTACAACTCTTTAAACTCCTCACAATATATTACTCGTATTCAACAAACTGTTCCTTAATGTTTTGAACACATTAAATCAGAACTGCCCTACTTTGAATTAGTAGAGTTATGCAAATTGCAGTAGCAATATCAAATAGCCCATAATAACTTTCTTGGGTGTAGAAAATGTGTGTTTTTCGTCCGCGCGGAATTTAAATTGTGACTATGAGTCTTATTATTACTGAAATAAAATATAACCTATGTGACTCTTAATAAATTTATAATTAATTATTAGCTTTCCTTTAGTAAGAATTATTAAAATAGCTTCTATAGTTTCAGAGTTTATAGATTGAAACCAAAGAAATCTTATCTCTGTTTATTTAATAATAAATGTTATTATTTGGTCTTAATTATTATTTGACATGTTATTTTGGTTTAAAGTATTTTATCCCTTAAATTATAATCTGTGCAATTTGCACATGATACACCTTTGGTGTATCTTTTCAATTAATTTGATTTACGAACGTTATTTTTATGTGCATGTTTTATTTCCAAGCATCGTCAATTGAATTTCACAATTAATATTAATTTATAAAACTGTGGCTTTAATTAAACGAGTAAACATTTTTGTTTTAGTAACATTCGCTTCGTTAGCGAATGGTCGATTGACCGCATCTCTCTGTTACGCTGTTACTCTCATTTTCTTCCAGCGACCGGATGTCGGACTGATTGTAACGAACCTAAATAAATTACCTGATTTCCGACTCGTATTGTTTCCACTTCAATAAAACGAAGTTTATAGAGAGCGTTCACGTTGACCTTAATATACGTTAATATCCCGCTTTTATTTCGTGTGTAAGTTCATCTTATTTTAGTGCACGTCATTTAGTATGTGATTTCCGTTATATATTAACAGTTCACTCAAACTTTAATTTATGTTTCAATACAACGAATGCGTTTCGGTATGAATAGTACAACACATTTATATAGTTATGTTCGAATTATGAATTCATGAAATTTTAAATGAGGGACCGACCAGCGATCTCGTATATGTGTTTATAGCTTAACATTTATAAATAGCTGACGTAAACCGAGATATGAACGCGGGCTTAAATCCTGACAGCTACAATGTTTTATTTTATTAATTATCCGTAAAAGTCATACCGTTTTTTTCTTGAAATTTCGTATACTTACGTATTTGGACCTGTTCATCACGAATATAATAATTAAAATTGACGCAAATTTAATTTTCAAAATCAAAACAAAACATGAAAAAAAGCGGCATAACCTTTTCGGAACTACCCCCTTTTATTTTATCTGATCATCAATTCCACATATTATTTTCGTTTAAGCACATATATAATTTAATATTTTCGACTTTACGATAGAAGGTCACTGACGTGGTCACGAGCTATTTAAATAATTATATGTACATACATAAGGTCCGCATCCCTTTCGACATGAGAAGAGGCTATTGTCCAGACGTAGAATGCTTTAGGGTTGCTATTGAATAGCGTGGAACTTAACCTGAACATACTTTGCGATTTTATTCCTACATAAAGTTTTATTCAAGAAGATTTTATACTGAGCATCTACGAACATGTTTGTACAAAGCATCCAAAGACAATTTGAGCTCAAGAAAATTATATCTCAAACGTATGGTTGTAGAAGCTTTATTAATATTAATGTCCTTTCACAATAATTGATCTTTATTTAAATGATATCCGTCTTTATATACCAAAATATATCTTGTCAATATAAGTATTAATTTATTTATCGATTTGTATATGTATCTATATCTTTATTTAAGTGCTCAATGTAAATAATTCCTATGAAAAACGAAATGCTAGATATTGATTCCACAAAATATAAGAAAAATAAATGAATGAAACACAACATTAACAAAAATGTAAATAATACTTTAGTGTACACACACCCATAAACACATATGAAATCCGTTACATAATTCGAATTTAACATATGCAGAACATTTTTCATAATTATAATAAGGAATTTATGCGCAGTAGTCTCGGCGTTGGGATTAACTTAAGGCAGTACTTTAAAACATTTATAACTTAGTTTTTATTCTCTCGCCACAATTTCTCTGCCATATTTCATTTAAGCTTTTTATTCAAAGCGTGTAGTTATCTTGTCTAGTGGCGGAAATATAAGAACGACTTACTGTTTTTTTTTTCTGGCATTATTAATCCATTTTATGAGTTTGTCGAAAAGATTTAAAAAATAATGGTTATTAATTTGATTCAGACACTTAGTCGTTATTATTTATACTGTATGCTCGCAAAATAGAGTTTAAATGTGGAACATTATTGATAATCACGCCATTATTTATTTATATTATAACCACCAATTAATGCAGTAATTAAAGGCACAAGGGACATAACATCTTGGTTCCTTGGCATTGTAAGCGATGGTTAACATCTCTTACAATGCCAATGTCTATGGGGGTTAGTGACCACTTACCATCAGGTGGCCCATACGCTCGTCCGCCTTCATATGCCATAAAAATCGTTTCTTGAAGAAACTATATCAAAATATAATATGCAATAAAGTATAATGTGAGCTGATTCATTTGAAACTATTACCTCGGGAGAGCGCAGCCTTAATTAATTAAAATTCGATTATTTAAACAAGTAATTGGATTATGTGCTTAATCATTTGTAAAGTAATTTATAATGACATTTCCACTTTTATCTTTAAACGCAATCCCAAAGAAATCGTTAAATCTATATTTTTATTACAAAGCTGGAGAGTTTGTATGGCTGGACGCGCTAATTTCAAGAACTATCAGTCTGTATTGGAAAATAAATTGCATTAGATAGTCTGTTTACTGAGGAAGTTTATATAACTATATATATTCAACGATCTTCAGAAACGGATCAATAACTATAAAGGTCAACCAAGCTGTATAACATAACTGTATATACACATGTATGTATATGTATTTTATACGGGCGCTTAGGTAAAATTCAAATTTCGTAAAACGGTGAAGTACGTCTTGTCAAGTATAAGAAAAATTGGCGCCTTATGCTCATTTCTGTGGTTCCGTTATAAATAAGAGCGAACGATGTATACTGGCTAGCTTATACATAAACGATTACAGTATAAATGCGTGTCGAAAGACGAGTAGCTCGTGAGCTTATGTGAATGCATTCGCAGGGCGAAGCCATCAAGCTGCATAAAAAGTGTCCTCTATGATAAAAAGGGCATTCAGATTTACTCGCTTGTTAAGTATGCTGAAGAAAAATCATCAAGGCTTATTATATAATTATTTATTTTATATTATATAAGAATATATTATTTATTGTGTTATTATTTTATTTGAATTAAGGTCTAGGTTGGGTTTATACCGACTGTTGGGTTGTCTGTTTCATGTCAATGTTAACTATAATAACCTTTTAATAATTGTTTAAGTTTAAATTAAAAAAAATATTTTATTTATGTTTCTTTTTGAAGGTATTTCCGAGTATTACTTATATTTGTTTTAGTAAATAAAATCTGCTTAATGTTTTGTCACCGTCATAATGTTAGTGTTAATCAGTTATTGTTGTATGTTATTTTGTCTTAGAAGTATTTAATACGAATATATCACAGTGATTTTATTTCAAGAAAATGCATGTAAACTTAATTTTTAAACCGAGATTTATTTTAAGTTATTTTCTAAAGATAAACTACCCCGTAGTCATTGAAATTATAGGAATTTTATGACGTAATAACGGTAAAAAATAAAAGTACCAAATATTTAATTCGTTTTTGTTTATGATGATGAAAAAAGAAAATGAAATATTAATGAGGGATAACGCATAAGCGATACACCTATGTATATACTCGTATATATTTGATATTCAATGTATATAATAATCTCGTATCAAGTAAATCACACCTGGTTATTCTCGTATCACTGTAAAATGTAAAATTAGTACAAGCGACCTTTTAAGCATATTTTATAATTACCAAAAACATTAATTATAAAGTTTGAAGGGGACGTTAAATTACTTCATGTTTTAAAACATTAAAATACGCTTTCATATTTCTGTAGCCCTTCTTGAGTTCTAGCATTTTCCCGTATTCAAATTTAGAACAGTTTTGTCAGCGTTCGTCAGGGAATCTAATATTGTTTTGTGATTTTATTTCAGAAAATAAGTTGCATTTTCCATAGTCCGTATCCTATAGAAACCAATTGCAATTATGAAATACTAAAATTGCTAAGAAGCATAAATTATAATTAATTTAGGCGACATCAAAGCGGGTTATTAAAATTAATTATTAATAATTTCACAATGCAATCAGCTACACTAAAGCAATCAGTATACTTCGACATAATTAATTATGAACAGTTTAGGTATTCATTAAACATTAAATATTCCGAAATTGCTTTTGTTTATGGAAATTATGGAACAAATTATTGTGTAAACTTTCGGCGTTTTTCATTTGTTTTTGAACGCAATTATCAATCGAACACTATTTACGTATTTAATTTTAAGTTGTGTCAGTTTTCATTTAACAATTTATTTTATCGATTTGTGTTATTGAAAAAATTGTTAAATATATATTTATTTAATGCGTTTTTATTGTTTTATTTAAAAAGAGAAATCTATAAAAGTTATTTTAAATTATTTAGCACACTTCAAATAAACATAGCCGGTTCCATAAAAATGGTAGCCGAGTTATTCTTTCTTGAATCACTGTATGTCCTTTATTTATTCACATAAGTGTCCACAATTATTTAAACGAACTATATATGTGGTTACTGTATAGGTCCACTTGTTGAGGTCTCCGGTCCTCTATCAACGTTCGCGCGCTCGACGGAGCGTGGGCGACTGCGCTTCCCAGCCATTCATTGTATAGGAGATGGGTACTATGGTTATTCGAATTTATCTCGCGTTGACTTATATTCGAGTTTATACTCTAAATATAATGTATAACACCAAATAATATTTTCATGAAAGTTTAAATAATATACCAGATTTTGTAGATTAATTTTACTTGGTATAGCTTTGTGCAAGCTCGTCTGGGTAGATACCTCCCACTCATAAGATATTTTACCGCAAAACAGCAGTACTTGCTATTGTTGTGTTCCGGTGTGAAGTGTGAGTGAGCCAGTGTCATTACAGGCACAAGGGACATAACATCTTAGTTCCCAAGTTTAGTGGCGCATTAGCAATGTAAACGATGGAACATATCTTACAATACCAATGTCTATGGGCGTTGGTGACCACTTACCATCAGGTGGCCCATCAAGTATGCCTACGCTATTAAAAAAAAGAGAAAGCTGTAATAAATTATAATAGATAGGGTTTTATTGATAGCATGACGATGAGATAGAGCTTCTATTATAATATCAACATTAATTCGTACGGCCAAGCTCAGATATTAGCTGAGTGGTTTTACATAATTCAGCTCTCTTTCCGGATTACAAATCCGTATACATTTTTAATAGCTATCCATATAATATTTAAGAATAATTGTACCGAAGGATTTACCACTTTTATAAAATAACCATAAGTTCTAGAATTTCTTCGAAAACAAAAACAATTACTTCATGCGATATTGTCGGTTGCTCGCTTTGCATTGTCATATACGTGTTTTATACAGATAACAAATGGTGAATATTTTCTTTTTAGATTCATTTATTACGCTAAAATTACCATGATTTTAATTGATTACAGTTGTCTAAGAAATATTGTTAAATATAACCTTATATATTTGTGAATTATACGTTTATATTGTCTAATTTAATATAGTAATTTATATCTCTATTTGATTTACGTGTCAAGCGCACGTTTGACAGATTTAAACAATAACCGATTGTATTTATTTAATTAAATTGTTAATTATTATTTTAATCGAGAACCATTAGTAGTGGATGAAATGCGTTGAGCAGTGAGAGAACTTTCGCATATTTCATACATGTTTTAGCTAAGAACACATTCCTTCATATAAAGATCACAAGAGTAGCAATAAAAATCAACAAATTGATATTAAGATCCTAATAGAAAAATATTAATGGCGCATTCATTTTAAAATTTATACTCAAGTTCGGAAAAGCGGTCACGACTCAACCCCTACTCTGTAAGGACTGTTATTTTGACTTGCGGTTACAAGTCCCGTCGAAGTAAAATACTTTCATACAAAATTAATCTCACGGACTGCTATGGCTTAAACTTGCAAATCTTATTGTTGTTTTTGAAATTGTATAAGGCAAAGGAGAATCACAGACGTCTTTTATAGTGACATAGTATTCAGTAGAATCTTTTATTTTATAAAATACTAGTTGATACCCGCCACTTCGTACGCGTTGCTTGATATATTAACAAAGTTTTCTAATGTACGAAACAAAAAAAACATCTTAAAGATTGCAAGCAAAAATATACTTTGTTTAAACATATGTATGTACATCACTGAACACGCAGTACATATACAAATCGTTGTTTCTTATAGCTTTAATAACTTTTTATTCAATGAAGATATCGCAATATTTTTTTTTTGATAAGGGCTGTGTCTAAAAAATTAAATTTAGATAATTTCATTGAGATCTATCCAGTAATTTTTCTGTGATGCGCGCACAACTGCATACCTCTATCATTTTATTTATATAGATTATTGCTTTCAAAAACCCGCTCGTGATGTTTTTTTTTATATTCTGAAATTAAATATTTTTTTGTTCGCACTATATTTTAGATCATGGCATGAGAAAAATATCGACATAATTATCTAAAATGCTTAAAAAACCATTCAAAAAACCCTTTTAAATAACCTGAATGGCGGATTTGCTGGATTCCTAATGGCGGGGTGCTCAATACATTCATCAGTTTTGTTATTGGGGTCAATGTGACGAAGCAAAAAATCCTATTTCACACCCGATTCCTATGAACGCTGTGAAATCAAATGATGACCGTCCATTTTATTGTACGCTTGTAATTAGTAGGTACTGAACTCAAAAACACGTTGTGATTAATTTTTATGAAACATGTTTCAGTGTATCCTTTGAAACTTTGCAAATATTTTTTATTAAAAACTAAGAAGTCGTTTAAAAAACAGTACAAAGCGTAGCTCGTAGCGTGGACTGAGTGAGGGAATATAGAGTGCACTCGTGTTTGCGCACACACTTGGGCACTATAATGTCTTGGTCAGTTAGCTATTTTCTCTTATACGCCGATGAGACAGGAAGACAACGTGTAATGCACCAAAAACAATATAGCAGGACTATGCAGATTATACACTAGATCAAACCAACAATAATATACAAACAAACACATAAAATACTATTAACCACTAGTAACGTAACTAGTAATGTAGATATATAAAAAAAATATGATTGTCTGTAAAGTCGGTTTACGGACGATAGTTTAACGTGACAACGTCATAACAGATAGATGCGGCGCAAGCGTACAATCAGCGTAACGGGACAATAGGCGTAACGGGACAATGAGTGTAACGGGACAATGAGCATAACGAGACAATGAGCGTAACGGGACAATGAGTCATCCTATTTCGTGCATGCAGCCAGCGTTCATCGATTTATTAGACGTTGTCACGTCAAAAGACTACTACAATACGAACCATTAATCGTTTTCACAAATGATTGATATAAAATCGATAGTGACAAAACCATCATCACAGTAGGACAATGCGATTTGTTAGAGCGACATTGCTATTATCTTTTCATTCGTATTTCTCTCGTGCAATGTTGACACGCCATTTTAATTAGAATATCCATTAAATCAATACGTTGACATTCTATGTATGAAGCGAGCAGCTTATTATATTCTATTAAAATAATTTTAATAATGAGTCAATGTCAGAAATCACTTCCTGTCATGATCAAATGATACGTGATATCAGATATTTCATTAATATTTATTGTAAAATTTTGAATCGTTTGTAACGTCTGTGCTATAATCATTGATATTACTTTTATAAGAAATGTTTACAGTTACAGTACACTGTCAGTGCACCGCTATTTTTTATCATTTAGTGCAAATTAACTAAATTGCTAATGTATGTAAATTAACTGCTGAAAAATTGCTGTACGCTGAAGTCCTTAGATTGCAAATGGAAATACCAAATATACCTACATCCTTGGCTATTACAAAAAATATCCAAAGTTGTCTGCCTTCCTTTCAGATGCCCTCGATGTTCGTTTATAGCATAGATTTTGTTCAAATTCCCACAATTTTTTTATTGTATAATACAAAACTGCGGTATGCATATTTCATAAATTGCGTTATATCATTAACATCGACGCTTTCTTGATTTATACACATTACATTATCGTTATTGAGGACTTAAAGAAACAAACAAATACCATATATACTAATACCATAGTACGCCGCGTGGATTGGTGGAAATAAGCCGAACAGCTATTCCCAGTTAAATTGAATTTTTAAGCGAAAAATTAACCATCCCTCATGCCACCAGTTGCTGTTATTAGAGGACTTGTTAAAAATGGTTTTGAATTATTACTCCAAGATGAATTTGGGAATATATCGAATGTAAAATAGTATCAGTTTCAATTTCGAACAAAACAAAGATATGATTTCGAATTAGAGTCGAATATTTGAGCCGTTTGTTTCACTTCAAAATTGTCTAATACAACTCCGGCTATTAACACTGTCTCCCTGATATTTGTGATCAATCTATCAGTTTATTTCCATCATAAAGACAAAGGTAGAACAACCAAGTTTCATTAAACAATTATGGTGTGAAAGCCTACCTGAAATCCTTGAACGAAAGTGACCGTATAAGATGAAAGATTTCTCGCCCCTTCCACATTCTGTCTGAGCATTTTTGTTCAGTATTATTACAAAAAAGTTTCATTGTAAAGTATACATGTAGCACGTATGAGTAAGACTGCGTGATTATTTTCGAAATGTCATAATTTATAAAAAAAATACAAAAAAAAATCTTATTCCTTTCACGGAGAAGATTTGTCAAAATCACACTTTTAAAATAAAGCGACTGAATTATTATATTTGTTAGCACAGGTGGCAGACATTATTCTTATATAACACACAGACACTTTATATAACACTTTATAATTGTAATGCAAGATGTGCACCGGGCAACTGATGTCAAAAGAATGAATGGTCGCTTAGTCGAGCACTGCTTTTTATAGGGTTGTAGTGGTGGGTAGTTGACAATTGCACGTGCTGCTTTTAAAAAAGGAGGCGGCGCCGTCATGTACATTATTATTTACAGAGCTCATTAAGATTAGAAGATACAGATTTTGAAGGCTTTTTGTCTAAATAGTCAAATACCAAGCGTTGCGGTTCGGTTCCGACATTTTTCAAGCAACGGGTCACTTACGGATATTGAGTTAGTTTTTACTTACATATTTAACCTTAATAATTTAGTAGTTAAATACTTAAAAGTAATAGGTCTTATATGTTACAACGGTATATAATTACAAATAAAACTATACACTTTTGATTATCGTTCAATTGAATTATGAATAATACCACAAGTTAATTAGGAACGTTTATTAAAATTAAATTTTAAATATTAGGCTATCACATTTGACCAAGTTTGCTTTATAATATCTGCAGCTTTCTCACCAATTACAATTTCTGCGACATTTGTTCGTGCACTTATTGGTTGTGGAAGTATGCTGCTATCCGCAACCCTTAAGCCCTCAACACCATATACTCTTAAGTCGGGGTCTACCACAGCATCGGGATCAGTGGAGGGTCCCATTTTACAAGTAGATATTGGATTGTGAAGAGATACGACCATAGTTTTAATCGCACATTCCCAGTAAGGTTCAGATCCTAACTGATAAGAGGAACAGGAAGGATATGTTGGTAAATATAAAGATGCGTTATATTTTCTAAATGAATCGGACTCTCCAAGACCAATTATGTACCTGACAGCTTCTTTAATTGCAGCTATATCTCTTGGGTCAGTTAAATAATTACCGAATAATTTTGGATGAGAATAAGGGTTTGTATCACGAAGCTCCAAATAACCTTTTGATTTTGGTTTTAAAAGAGTAGGTATAGCTTGCCATGTGTCAACGCCTTTAAGGTCTCCGAATGCTTTAAAGTAGGTCCTATCTGATATTTTCCAACTCCTTCTAATTGTTGTTCCAGAATCCGAAGTGATTGAGCCTCCCATACTTATTAATTCAATATCTGGCACTGATTCCGGTTCATCAGATAAACTGGTTTTTAAGTATCCAACAGCTTCTACTCCCCCGGGAGTTGTAAGTAGACCATCACCAAATTGCAGCCACTGCATGAAGTTTGGCAACGTAGCGACTTTGTGTTCTAAAAGACTAGCGTTAGTGGTGTTTAATTTAAAAATGATCCCTGGGAAGCTAATTTGATCATATAGACTCCTTCCAACTTTTAAATCTGCAATTACTGGTATCCCAAGCATTTGTAAATTTTCTTTGGGGCCGACTCCAGACAACATGAGTAATTGGGGAGATGCTATAGGACCGGCTGATAAAATGATTTCCCTCCTACACCGTACCACATGCTTGACATAGTTTTGACTGTATTCAACTGCATATGCCCTTTTTGTTTCTGGATCAATTAAAATTTTGGTAGCCTTGGCTTCGGATAAAATATGTAAATTTTTGCGGCGTTTATGCGGGTGAAGAAATGCTTTTGCGGTACTTAGTCTATGCCCTTTATTTGAAATGGTCTGTACATAGCCAAAACCTAATTGATCAGGATCATTGTAGTCTATTGTAGGATGCCCAAAAGATCTTCCAGCTGCAAGAAAAGCTTCCACGAGACCAGTTCTGTGGAGTAGAAGATTAAATAAATTATTAAGATTATTGTTTAGTATATAATAGTGTCAGGTATTTATATATATTTATATATATATATATATATTCTTTTTTATGTCTTGGTCGATTCCGGGCCAGGATGGACACAAGTATACATTTATATAAACTTATATTCCGCGTTGGAAGAAAAGAGATTTGCAGTATAAAATTAAATATTTCTCTAATTACATAAAGATATACAATGTCGACGCTGCATCAGTTTGCTAAAATACTTAAAGTTTACTTACTTAAACGGAACGTTCTCGACGGTAAGTTCGCCATCACGACCATGATATGGTTTGGTTCTGTATTTCTTTAATTCAGATTTTTCAGACTTCATGTAATAAGGTAAAATTTCATTGTATGACCTGAAATTGTTAAAAGATTTTATTTGATTATTTTCTTTAGTTTATATTTGATTGGCTTGCAATTTGAATTTTGTTAATGAAGATTTCATAATAAAATGATTAAATAATGAGAGGATACAGAAATTATTTAATTTGTATTCTGTGTCAAGAATGCGACGTGGTTGGATGTTACAATGTGGGAGGGTTTTGATAGAAATTTACGGCAAGCCCTTTTACGACATCAGAGCGTAGCTCGCATTCGACATAACGTCGAACGAGAGACTGAATAATAAAGCAATATTGAGCGGAGCTGCTCTACGACTGTAGTGTAAAAGAAAATAAATAATAAGCAAGAATCAATGTACTATTGGTATCATGTAAATGTCCTTGACTAACACACGTTGTAGATTTTTAGCGGATATATTTTATTTTAATTTTATTTATTTACTTTATGGTACCACAAAAGAAAAAAAAAACTAACACATTGATACAGGCTAAAAAATAGCATACAATTTTGGCGACGTTAACTTGTTACCTAGCGATCACTCCTGGGCAACCAATAGTGTTAGGAATAACTCATGGGATATGTGGGTATATGTAGGTTTCATCACGATTTTCTTTCACGCCTAGCAAATTAGCACATGTTACCACAGTGCTAGTTCGGTTTTTAATCAACGATCTTCAGTTAAGATGTTTGATAGTGAGTACCAAGACTTTTTAAGTAAAGACTTTAATTGTAAAGAATTATATACCATCCGTTATTTCCAGCAGCAGCAATTCTATCCCAGTCGTATGGTCGTCCTCTTGCATAGATCATACTGTTTGTCACACTAGAACCGCCGACAGCTTTTCCTCGCGGAATGTAACAGCGTTCCTCCTCACTACCTGGAAATTGGAATAAAACCTTTAGTACCTAACACCTATATCGTAATTAAAGGTTTGAAACCTTATTATTCGTTTATTTTCGTTTAAAATCCAATATAAATACCATAAACTATAGAAAACTATAAGATCGCAGTGATCACAATGAAGATATATCGTCGAAAAGTTTTTTTTTCAGCCTTTTGCCGTCCACTGCTGGAAGAAAGCCTCCCCTTATAGAACGCCAACCATCCCGATCGATCGATCGATGGTTAGCCATTGATTGAACCCAGGATTAAAGGATTTGCAGCCTTATGCGCTACCCATGAAACCAACGTGATGGTTATCATATAAAGTTATTTTATATAAGTCGTAAGTACCTCGGATTGTTTGCTTTTAAGTGCATTATGAATAGTTATACAAAGTTACAGAGTTAAGAACGTAAATTATTTGTCTACTTTATGTTAATTGCGGGGGTCTGCGTCCACGTGCTAACAAATATTAATTTAAATAATTGAAGGTAAAGTAATTAAATAAAAGTTAGGTACCAGTGGGCAGTAGCAAACCGTTACTTTGTTTTTTTTCCTTGTGATATCGATTTTTTTTAATTTAGCTAAGTACATTTATAAACGACGAGACAGACAAAGTAGCGTACACGCCTCATAGAAACTGTTGTCACTGTGAGCAGACATAATACATATTTTTTATTCTAACATTGATTTACTTGGTGGTAGAACTTTGTACAGGCTCGTCTGAGTAGGTACCACCCACTCATCGGATATTCTACCGCAAAACAGCAGCACTTGGTACTGTTGTATTCCGGTTGGAAGGGTGAGTGAGCCAGTGTAATTACAGGCACAAGGGACATAACATCTTAGTTCCCAAAGTTGGTGGCGCATTGGCGATGTAAGCGATAGTTAACATCTCTTACAATGCCATTGTTTATGGGCGTTGGTTACCATTTACCATCAGGTGGCCCATATGCTCGTCCGCTTTCCTATAATAAATAGAAATAAAAAAAAAACAGATAAATAGGTCGACTGATAGTAAGTGGTCATCACTGCGCATTTACGCCATAAGAAATATTAACCTTACATCTTCAATGTATTGGGAACTAAGATTTTATGTCCCTTGTGCCAGTAGTTATAATGACTTACACACACACTTATAATAATATACATAGTATATAAATAGTCGTATAAAATTATTTGATTCCCTCTTTAGAATAGCTAATAAGTGTGGAGCATCAACCTACCCACGCGACAAAGCACTGCCATCAGTAAATGCCATTATTTGCATGTAAACCACAAACACTTGTCACGAACGAGAAATCGACACTGCAACTTTTACGTAGAAACGAAAGTGTTACAAATTTCCATACAACTGCATCAAAAATAATAAATTTAATATTTGTCTATTATACGAAGGTACTAAATAAAAAAATAATTATGCAGAAACGATATTTTCGTTTTTTTTTTTCTCAGAGAACAAGAATTGTTATCCAATGTTGAAATCCAACATCAAAAAATATATAGTCATATTTTTTTAAATCGTATTCCTGGTTATTTATAGTGATAAATAATAAACTGTACACTAAATTCAATCGTTTGTAAATCTGTTCTTAATCCCTAAGGCATTACGATCTTTTGTTCGTGGCATTTTTAGTAATCTCCAGAGGTTTTGGTGATATGTTTGTGTTTTGGACTCAAACTGGCCTCATTGTAATGATTACAACGCGAATAAATTTCTTAATGACTTCACAAACTGTATAGTGAGATTTATTACAGTCCACGCTTAAATATGTCACGCGGGAATACTTAATTTACAGTTTATTTTTTAAAGTAAACGCTGTTATTTAAAATTTAAACATTTTTTTATAATGTTCACCACTTCTCATAGACATGGGTACCGAAAGAAATATTAAACATTCAACCTTAAGAACTAAGAAATTATAATTCAAGAGTTTCACTGGCTCACTCAAACTTCACAAGATTATTAAGTATCCCGACAGACTTACACAATGCCCTACCGTCAGTGTTAAATAAAATTACAAAACAAACAATAAAAAAAATGGTCATCAAAATATTACCAAATAATAATAACATTATTCGAATATTTTAAAGCAGTCGTTAAAAACTTGTTTTATTTATAAACAGTGAAACCGTTAGTAGGATTTATGTGTGTAATGTATTTAAACATAAATTATTCATACACGTAGCATGCTAATACGAGACACTTGCAGCAAAAATAAATAGAAACAGACGAAGTTTTACAGTAGGTAAATATTTTACAATTATATACATTGCCTTGTAGATTATTTGTATATTGAATGCCTCGTTGGTCTAGTGGCTAGATATAAGGCCGCAGACCCAGTGGTCCTGGGTTCAAACTCCAGGTCGGGCCAATAACAAAAAAATAATGGGTCGGTCAGAAAATTCTCAGTAGCGGCCCGGATTCTGGTAGTTGAAATGGTGTACACTCTCGTGCCTCAGAAAGCGCGTTAAGCTGTTGGTCCTACGCCTGAACTCTTTCCGGTCGTGTCGGATTGTCGTCCTATCGGGTTATAAGAGTTAGGAAGTAGAGAGTGCACCTGAGTTTGCGGTTGGCTAATCTGTCTTGGGATTGACCACCGTGACCGAAATCGGTCTGGAGGACAGTATTTATATATTATTTATAATGGGGTTTTTATATTAATCATAATTGATGATAAAACTTAACTCTACGCTCTAAGCTCTACTCCATATTATATATTTTTAAATGTAAAAAAATAATATGCATTATACAAAGTCAATGCTTTTGTTGTTAGCTCTTTAAGTTTATATATTGATAAAAGATGATAGATAGACAGATGATGATGATAATACGGAGCGCGGGTATACATAGTTACACTAGCATTTTTACAATGTGCTCCCCACAAGGTGAACCGACGACATTGTAAAGGTCTCAGGAAGCCTGGCCATTGTGGAAATCTTTATGGGAGGCCTTTATCTAGCAGTGGACGTTTTCCTGCTGATGAGATGATTATGATAATGAAGATGATTCGCATTTTAGGTGGTACTGTATTCCAATGTTTCTAACTTCACAGTTCAGCCCACTTTCATTTTATATGTCTTTTTTTTAAATTAGACACACTTAACGTCCGTTTGAGCCGTCAAACGTCATTCGCGATAAATAAACTTGGTTAAAGGTTTAAGACAATAAAAACTTTATTATGTAAAACAACTATTTCAGCAGTCTCATTTGTCTAGTGGCCGTAGTGTCACGATATTCTCATGTAGCGTTCAGTTCGGTTTCTTAAAGTTCGCAATTTTTGCACTGGCATTTCTCAGAAAACACGTAACACCGTTGGTCAGTGATGTAGGAATTGCGAATAAAGAGTGCACTTATGTTTGCCCACACATTTCTGCCTGCTCTCGTCCCTTGAGAATGGCCGCCATAGTTAGACTATCAGGAGGATACCATTTTCACCTTTTGAATTATACAAATTTCATTTGAACCCTCCTTTTATAATAAGATTGTTAACCCCCGGCAATACGGCATGCGTTGCAATGTCTTTTTATTATATATTCGACATGAATCGTAAGTCCCTCGCTATTAAACTTTGATGGTACTATGCCAAAACTTTCACAAACAACTGCACAAAGTTCTAACTAAATGCGAAGAATAACAACAGAAAACATATATATTATTTAGACATTATAAACGTAGATAAGACAATATAAGTTGGTACATAATATACTAATATATTACGATTATTATTTGTTAATATATAAGAATAAACTTGTTTCTGATATATTCTTATAATGGTTTTACCATAAGAAATAATATCTGAACCGATATGGCACAGTGGTAAGAATGCGTCGACTTTAACCGAAGATTACGTGTTCAAACATGAGCACCACTAAACCACTTCTTTGCTAATACTTAGCACTGAAGAAAAAAAAACTTAAGGAAACCAACAACCCGCATTAGAGCAGCGTGGCGGAAAAAGCTCCAAATCCTCCAAAAACGGAGCGAAGACGGTCATCATGGAAATATACCACATGAAGTTTCACAACTTTTTAAAATCACATTAAACGGAACCATAATTATTTTATTAAACTAAAACAACAACGTACTCGTTTAACCAATAATAGCACTAAACGACATTAAATATCGAACGTGAACAAATATATAATTAGAGGCATATAACGGTATTTTAAAAGAAATGCATCCAGTACGCGTTGTATTGTACTTAAAGTCAATGTTCGCATAACTGTTAAAACCTAGGTCAACTTACGTTTAACTTGTTGACTTCTTACATTATTAATGTTTAGCGTACCCTCGATACTTTATACTGTATCCCTCTTACTAAGACCGTTGTATAGAGATTGTAGTTACAAGATGTTTTGTCTTCCTCTTTCAAATGGAAAGTTACTGATGAGTGATGACAAAAAGAGAGAAATCGATTTGTCAGCTATTTACCCGATATATATAATTTATTAATAAAACCGTTTACGTAAATATAACTCAAATATTGACACAATTTATAAAAAATATAACTGTTTTTATTAATTAGAATTTGTTGTTCGACATCTTTTTATGTGTATGTACAACCGGTTTCATCAAGTCAATGCATTCAACCCAGGGCAATGTATTCGATTCTGTAATAAAATCTGCAGTCGTTTTTGCATTTCAGACATAACTTTAAAGCTTTTACTAAAAAAAACATTAATAGATAGGCATGTTTCTTTGGGGATTCCTACCACAAGTTAACTCTATAATTTTATAGGTATCTTGACCGAATATTGTGGGTTCAAACTTGGGCAAGCACCACTGACTTTTTTGTGTGCTTAATTATTGTTTATAATTAATCTCGTGCCCAGAGGTTGATTATATTATGCATGTAATGAACAACCAATCTGTCAGATATTTATCCACCAATCCACATTAGAGCAGCGTGGTGGAATAAGTTCTAACCTTCTTTCTTCTTCTAATCTTCTATTTTTTTTTATTGTATAGGAAGGCGGACGAGCATATGGGCCACATGATGGTAAGTGGTCACCAACGCCCATAGACAATGGCACTGCAAGAAATGTCAACCATCGCTTACATCGCCAATGCGCCACCAACCTTGGGAACTAAGATGTTATGTCCCTTGTGCCTGTAATTACACTGGCTCACTCACCCTTCAAACCGGAACACAGCAATACAAAGTACTGCTGTTTTGCGGCAGAATATCTGATGAGTGGGTGGTACCTACCCAGACGAGTTTGCACAAAGCTCTACCACCAAGTACTACACATAATTTGTACATTAATTTGTATATACTATATTTATGTATATACTAGATTTTATATGTATACTATATTGTACACAATTACACTTCACATTCATGATATTATTCTATGTAATGCAGACAACATAGTTCATTGATGAAATACTTTAAAACTGCAACATAAAAATACGTGCTTTTTATAGAAGTTAAGTATTCTATTTTCGGAGCTGTTTAATTATAAGCATCCCTCAAAATAGCCGTACGAGTAGGCTGCGAGCTGTCCAGTCAACTTTGAAAAGACATCAAGTGTTATAGAAGCCACCACAAAATACCTACTAGTTTACTTTGCACGTATTTAAAAACTCGACGTAGGCTATTTTGTACTTGTGTCTGTGGGCGGTTAAGCTTCTTTCGTACAGAACGTCTTTTTGTGTTTTTTTTTCTTCGTTTTAAGAAACGCGCTGCAGGTTATTACGCTACCGCTGTTAATAGATAGTTAATGAACTTTCCTTTCATATTTAAACTTCGAATACTATTTTAATTATTATTATTTTTCATTCAAAACTGTTGTACTATTAATATTATTAATTATCTACCACGTTGGTCTAGTGCTTAGATATAAGGTTGTAAATGCCAAATTATTGAGTAGTAGCCCGAAGTTGGAAGAGTATACACTACAACCGAGTGCACCAGAGTGCATCTCTGTTTGTGCACTATAATACGTCTTCCTTGTTATTTTGATATATACGTCTTGCGCAGTAGGCTAGTCTCTTTTAACATTGGATGCCGTGGTCGAAATCGGTCAGGAGGACATTATCACAAATATTATATGATATCAAGCGGTTCCCTTTTAATTTAATTTCAATTTTAATTACAAGGTGGTTATTATGTTTTCGGCTTATTATTATCAATTGGAGAGTAGTAGACTACTTTTTATTTAAATGCGTTTGAACAGGTTTCATCCAATAAGATTGCGACGTTTTTCAAATCATTCCAAATATGTTATCTGCGAACATTAGTTCGGCTTTGAAAATATTAGCAGTTTTGTTCTCATTTTTTTGTTATTGATTCAAATAACAACTCTCTTAAAAATATTTAGGCACTTTTTTTATTAGTAAGCTTGAGAAGCAAGTATATTTGTGTAAAGATTTTTGCATGGAAGCTGAATCTGCGTGGGCGGACACTTTGGCGTTCTTTCTTTGTTCATATTGTTCGATCATTTTTCTTTGTTACATTTTTATTTTTCATTGAACACATTTATATTTAAATTTCATGTGTTTCGATGGAAAAATTTAAACGTTTTCAACATAATCGTTTTATTTTAAATCCCATAAATATTTTTATTAAATACATTTTTATTTTCAATTTTAAAAAGCGGAATATTGAAATTGTCAAAATTTGATAAAACCCATTTTTATAAATAAAAGAACTTTTGTTATTTGAACAAAACTTGGTACTACATATTTGTAGGTCTATGTTGTAACCATTTTATATTATTTAGTCAAAGGTGTTTTATCGACTTGTTTTCTGCGTATGAGGAGTGCGACAGATTTTAGTTCTCCTATGTACCCCTGACACATATGCAAAATTTAATGATGAAAGGTTGAGTAATTAAGATGTAAAGCGGACGATGTAACAAACAAAAATTGTTTCGCATTTATGAAATAACAAATTTTACAGAATAACAAAATATACTTACCGAAGCAGACTCCAGGCTGATGTTCCATCGTGTACGGCCAGACATAATCCGATCTCTGTAAATGATTGACTAGGGCTGGGATATCTGATAAAACCATTTCTGGTTTTCCTGCTTCTATAACCAAGACTGTCGCTCTAGGTTTGTCTTCAGTGAGCCGAGCTGCTATCACCGATCCAGATGTACCAGCACCCACGATGATGTAATCATATTCCTCTAGAGGTTTATCGTAGCCTTAAAAACAATCAGGAGGTTATTGACTATTTTAATGAATTAGGAAATCCATTTGATGGTAAGAAGGTACCTTCAACCATAGACATTGTTGTTGTAAAGAATATGAACTATTCTCAACGTCGATAATGTGCCAGCAAGCCTTGGGAAATAAGATGTAATGACCCTTTAGCCTGTATTTACACTGGCTTACCGTTCAAACAGGACATAATAATACTAAATATTTCTGTTTGCCTGTTGAATTAGTGATGAATGGGAGGGAAATTACTTCCCAGAGGGGGTTTACACAAAGCCCTTCCACCGAATAAAATTACCTTACAGTTTATTTATTTTTAAGTTAAATGTTTTATCAATAAATGTTACCAACAAAATTGGTTGTAAAAAATATAGGACAAGTAGCGGTATCGAAAAGGCATTCAGTAATTTGACTGGCGTTTTTAATTAAAGTATTATAAAGAGGAAGTATTACTTTAGTTTTATGTAAAGAAAACATATTTATGGAAATGATTTTATTACGTTGTTCGAAATACACTTTTATTTGCAAAGAGCCGCCGCATTCAAAGTACATATTTTAAAATATAATCCATATTTCAATCCATAATAGTTTAAAAGTGGCGATGCCTGTATATAACTTTCAATTTTTTTTAGGTAATAGCATAATTAACTCAATTACGGTAGTATCATAATATCATTTGGTGGTAGCTTTGTGCAGGCTCGTCGTACCACCCACTCATCAGATATTCTACCGCAAAACAACAGTACTTGGTACTGTTGTGTTCCGGTTTGAAGGGTGAGTGAGCCAGTGTAATTACAGACACAAGGGACATAACATCTTGATTCCCAGGGTTGGTGGCGCATTGGCGATGTAAGAGATGGTTAACAACTCTTACAATGCCATTGTCTATGGGCGTTGGTGACCACTTACCATCAGGTGGCTCATATGCTCGTCCGCCTTCCTATGAAATAATAATAAAATAAAAAAAATAAAAAATAAAAATAGTATCACATCATCTACTAGAGTTTATGAAAATAGTCATAAGACAAAACAATTAGCAATTAATTAGGTATTTCTGACCATGATTGAAACAAAAGTACGGAACTATTGTTATTAAAATTAGAAGCGTTATCTTTTTAATGTTAATTTTTTAATGGCATGTGAACAAGAACGTAATCTATTAATCTCACCTTTTGGTAATGCGTACGTGTCTCTCACAAAATTGAATGGATCGCCTCCAGATGTAGGGGAGTAGCTCATTCCCATGGTTTGCATTACCATTTCAAGTATGGGACTATGGATATAGGGTCCGTAACCGAAACGGGCTTTCCTATTATGACTCTTGAGTTTAGACAAATGGGGTTCATTTTCCTTTGTACCAGTTTTCTCATTATCCTTTATGAAATCGGTTCGGTTGTTAAAAGGATAAGGCCAAAGTATTCGTGCATTTCTTAAACTTTGATCATTGGCATTGTTTTTGTCGCTGTTAACTATATTGTTCGGTTCATTTTCCACAAAAGCAAAACCTTCATCATCGTATATATCTATTGCTTCCACACAATACGACACATAGAAGATACAAAGTGCTGCGCAAAACAAACGCAACATTATTCCTGTAATTGTAAAACATACAATTAAAACACGAAATAATTTAATAAACTCAAATAAAGTAAGTTAGTAACAGCCTGCGTATGTCCCACTGATGTGCTAAAGTCTCCTATCCTCTTTGGGGGAGAAAGTTCCGAGCTTAATCCACCACGCCGCAATGCGGGTTACTGGAATAGACATGTGGCAGAATTTCAGTGAAATTAGACACATGCAGGTTTCCTCACGATGTTTTCCTTCACCGTTAAGCTCGACATTATAAACACAAATTAAGCACATGAAAATTCAGTGGTGGTAGCTCGGGTTGGAACCCACTATCACCATTTATGATTCACGTGTTCAAACCAGTAGGCCATCTCGGCTTTATAAAACTAAAATAATAATAAATAAATATAAGATGAAGATTTGACACAGACTATCTTATTCATTACAACAGTAAATGTTGTATGTTATTAGATGATATTTTTTGTTATTATTATTATAGATAGACGGACTAGCAAATGGGTCACCAAATAGTAAAAGTTCATCAACGTCCATAGAAATTCCTTACAGCGACAAAGCGCCATCAAATGCGAGAAATAAGAATTTACGTCCCTTGTGCAAGTAATTGATCACCCTTCAAACCGGAACGTAACAATACTACGGAATGCTGTTCAGTGGTAGAATAAATGATAAGTGATGCTGGTCAAACGGGCCCAGCCTTTGGAAGTTTACATTGGTTATACTTATATAAATTAAGTGTTGTCACAAGTAATAAGTGTGTTCAACATATCAGCTTAATCAGTAAAGTTATTCTTTAAAGTTAAAAGCTTATATAAAAAATATTTTAATCTTAATATGAAACAAGATCACAAACAAAAGAAAACTGATAACCGTCATATAATATAGTCATTGAATTGTCATATAGTTATTTTCCTACTGGTTTTCTCTTTAGAAACTGACTTCCGAACCATTGCTAGATTTATTTTTAATATGTTTCAAATGTTTTTTTTGGTGATGATTTGAATATTTTATTTAAGTTGTGTGTAGTCATCATAATAATAGTGGAGAGATGGAATAATTGATAAGTAATTATTCAAGTAAGAATTACTTTACTTTTTGCTAAGATTTTAATTAATATTTAACGATGTAAAAACATATTTTAAGTGTTGTTTTTAAGTTACTTTTTTAATTAGTTTTAATAGGATATAGATGGTTTTAAAGAAGTGTCATATATATAAATTTTATAACGATTGATCAGATATTTTAAATATATCTTTATAAACTATATTGTATTGTTTGAATATATAAATATGTATTGCAATTGTTATGTTATTATTAATCGTTTAACGTACTTGGATTAGGTTTTAATTAATTATTAAAAAAAAAAAAAAGAATATTTTAATGCACACACTTACCTAGTAATATTTAAATTATATTGTTCAAATATTTAAATTTCACCTATCGAGTTGTATTCTGTGTCTCACTATCCACAAGTCGCGACTACAGCGGACGGTCAGCGAGTGACTGATCAGATTATGTGGTAGCCTTCCAAGCCTTGACCGTGTACTTGTGATACCGCTATGTCGTCGTACTATTTAAAGTACATTCGATTTGTTATTCTAGTGGTAAGTGTCCTCTTTTGTGAGATATTGTTGTTGTGTGAAGAAGAATGTATATGACAGATATGAGTAACATTTTAGTGTTGTATCCCTCAGTTGGTATGTTATTTTTTAAGTGAGTTTTTAACTGATTTCAAAAATCGTCTCCCTTTTTAGGATTTCAAAAAAATATTTTTTTTATGGTTGTAACTCAACTTTACCATTTATTTTTTGGATTTGGATTTTTTTTAAATTTGAAACTACATATTTATTTTGTCCTGTTTTTTTTCAAATTAAAATCTGACAATTATTATTATTCATCAAATGTCCATCAAAGTGAAGTGAAACTGGTGAAAAAGACCATAGATGGCGAATAAAGTTTATTTCGTTTTGTTAAACAATTTTATATTATGTTATAGTTTAATTTATGTCAAATAGAGTAGTATTACCGGCGATTTAGATTGTGTATGTCCAGTTTTTCGATGTCATAGAAAAAAATTCGTAATTTATTAAAAATTGAAAACAAACTGATCCTTGTTGGTATTATTACATACGACATTGAATACATCGGTACATAATGTCCCATAGGTTATGATAGTAAAGGACTGGAGAGTGACCCAGTGCTCGCGCATACTCTTCAATATATTCTCCTCCAAATAGTTCTGCCGGTAAAGTTTATCGCGCCAAGTTACACATATTTGATATTATCCAACTTGCGACCAAAGGTCCAACTTTATTAATTTATAACGAGTAATATACGTTCTATTCGGATCGGAAGAAAATCGCTGAAAGCTCGTCTGGTCAGATATTCAACTGCAAAACAGCAGTCCTTTGTATTGTTGTGTTCCGGTTTGAAGAGTGAGTGAGCCAGTGTAATTACAGGCACAAGGGACATAACATCTTAGTTCCCTAGGTTGGTGACCCATATGTTCGTTCGCTTACCTATACAATAAAAAAATAATATAATTGTTATCAATAGCCGATAAATAAATAGTAGAAAAAAATAGAAAATAGAAATTTTAACGATTATGTTCGGATTGGATTGTAATAAAGCGACAATTCGTTAGTAGAACTGGCCCTCTGATCTTGGTACTCAAGTTGCACACGTGATAGAAATAAGTATGCTAGTCCAGTATGTGCTTTCTCTAGTAAATGCAAATAAACACAGAGCATTCTGTAAATTATCATATTATAGCTAACAGCAAACAATCATACACTATACTTTTGTACATCCGATGAAAAGATGGAAGGTTTTACGATAGGATTTCTATCGGTCTTACATACATTTATTTTCTTCAATTCTATAAAATAAAAACAATTGTAATTCTATACAAATATAGAGTTAGGTAAGCAAATACATGCATGTAACTTGAATAAACGAATTGTTAAAAGACGATAGGAAATTAATAATAAAAGAGATTATTTTTTCTATTTAATTTTTAATTTCATAGTTAGGAATGTAGTCAACAAAAATTGTACGAAAATTCCATCTAAGGGTATCAAAATAAGGGTGTCTCTAAAACTTACAGAATATTCATACAAAAATAATTTGATTGTCACCATCGAATATAATCATTGCATTGTAAAAAATATGAACTATCCCTTAAATCGTCATTGCGCCACCAACCTTGGGGACTATTTATTTTTGATATTTTGTCCTTTGTGCCTCACACTGACTCACTCAACCTTCAAACCGAAACAAAACAAAGCATTGTTATAATACTCATAAAAGTATTGGCGATAGAATATCTGATGAGTGGGTGATACCTACTCAGACAGCCTAGCACAAGAACAAGCAAGTTCAATTGGTCTAGCGATTATTCTACGAATATTGCTTTGCTTTGAACTAACAACTAATTGGCTTTTATATAATTTTTCCTCTCAGTGAGTGTGTATCGGAACTTGAGTTTTAAACAATTAACCAAACCGTGGAATTTTAACAACCGACTTTAGGTTATATACTATTTTAATGCGTGTATTCTTGAAAAAGAATGTTTATTTATTATGATTAATATCGCATACTCTCTGACATTACACGTAATATGTTTTAAACGATATCGCCAAACTTACCCGAAGATTACGGTCTTATAGCCGAGCAAGTACCGCTATATTTTCATGTAAGTACAACTGTGAATATCCCACTGATGGGCTAAGGCCTCTTCTCCTCTTTTTGAGGAGAAGGTTTGGAGCTTATTCCACCATGCCGGTGCTGAGGATTGGTAGAATACACCTGTGATAGTATTTCAGTGGAATTTGTCACATGCAGGTTCCCTCAACTTATGAATGAAAATACTTTGAATAAAAATTAAGCAAATAAAAAAAATCCGAGATGGCCCAGTGGTGAATCTTAACCGATGGTCGCAGGTTCAAACCCGGGCAAGTACTACTGATCTTAATTTATGATTGTAATTCATCTCGTGCTTGGCAGCAAGGAAAAACATTGTGAGGAAAGCTTTATATTTATATGTATCTACCAACCCCGGTTAGAGCATCGAAGTGGATTACTCATTTAATATTATAAGATAATAATGTATATATAGTATTTACTATATTATCTTCTATCTATATATAGTATTTATTAATTTCTCCTATGTTCCTATATCCTTACTTTTGTATTTTATATTGATTTCATGAATACTGTTCTGGGGGTGATCACTTACAAAACGCTCGTACATCCTCCTCCTGCTCCTTCGACTCGAGTATTAGTATCGAGATTGGTTCTGTCTGTCTGTACAACTTATCTTGTTGTCATGTTTATAATAATTATTGTTTTTAAATATGGTGTACATACAGACAATTTGATTCGATTGATTAAATATTTTTTATAAATTAAGGACTGTTATAAAAACTCTTTGTTATATTAGAAATGTATGTTAATAAAAATCAAAAGTAAAAGTCGAAACTATTGATTAGACTAGTTTAATAAAGATCGCTTTCTTGTTTTTTATCAAAATATATTTAATTTATTTAAATATATACAGTTTGTACATTAATGATGCGAATTTCGCACCTTGAATGCGAAGAGGCGTGGGAGTGTTCATTGATCGCTATTTAATATAGTTCACAAATTTTGGAGCACTTTTCAAAAATTTTATTAGATCAATTTTATAGTCCATTGGAATTATATGGTATGGAAAATATTTAAGAATTCTTAAGTAATTTGTGATACGCTTAATAATACCAGAAAAAAACAAATATCAAACATCAAGTTTTTTTATTCACACAATTAGATCCATCTGTATTATTTCAAAATAATATATTAAAGTTAAATAAAAGTTAGTATAGTAATCTTGTATTCCAATATCAAATAAGTACGAAATAATTCTTTTGTAAGATTTTCTCAATTTGCCATCGATCACAGAAAGCTCTTACAGTATAAAATTTCAAGCTAGTCCAGATGCGCTTGCTGGTCGACCTGCTGCTGGACCAGATTTGCTGTGCGGTTTGTCTGTCAAAATGTTGCTTTAACCATAACCATAGGTTTAGATAATCCTGCTAACCGTGCATATGATTCTCTTTTTTTGGGAGTAAATAAATTATTATTATTATAATGCGCTATAAATAATCACTGTCGGACGGGGTGATCGAATAAATTTGAAGAGTAATTTCACAATTTCTTCTATTAATGCGTCTTAATATTGCGTGAGCCGCGTTTTGAACGAGTTACGATAACATATAAGGTAAACAATAATCTTATACGACTCGCACGTTACCTATTGTGTCTCGATCTTAATGGTACCTTGGCAGAAACCTTCGCGCATATGCCAACAATAATTGTTTTTCACCATTATTTTTTATGAATACAGTTTCGAAAGACACAATATTTAATTACGGAACTGTTATCTGATACGATATTTTTATGTGAAGATTGTAATTGATTGATTATAGTAATATGCCCTTGGTGTTAATGAAACGTTTAGTAAGAAATTGTATTTTTTTATATATAGTTTCATAGCACAAGTAACATAACGATTTTTAAATATGTCGTCAGCAGTGCACGTGTCTGTCAAATTTTATAAAAAAATAGATTACATATAAATCTGTTAGACATAAGCGTTTTGTTATAATTGTAATACGTGGTACAAAAGTGTACTGCCAACATTTAAACTACACAGAAAAAGTTCTTGACAGAAAACCCAAGTTGGACAAGTGTCTGCGCAAACACAGGTGCACTCTCTATTCCGTAACTCTCGAAACCCGATGGGACGCCAATCCGACACGACCGGAAATAGTTCAGGCGCAGGACCAACGGCTTTAAGTGCTTTCCGAGGCACGGGAGTTTACACACTTCCAACTTCGTCTCCGGGCAGCTGCTGCCCGACCTGGGAATTGAACCCAGGACCACCGTGCCTGAGGCCTTACATGTTGGCTACATGTATCTAGACCAGCGAGGCAGTCAATACCACATTATTTAATGGTTGAAGCATGACACTGTTATTTCTAGTATTGTTACGGCCGAATACTGAAACGTCATTCAAATATGAGTAGGACTCAATTGCTTGGAATGTCATTATTTTTCAAAATTTAGTATGCGAAATTTGAAATTCGAAGACGTTTCAAATATTTGAGCACCCTTCATATTTGAAAGACGTTTCAGTATTCGGCCATTAGTCTCTTATTTG
Source organism: Nymphalis c-album (assembly GCA_963151315.1). Classification (NCBI taxonomy): domain Eukaryota; kingdom Metazoa; phylum Arthropoda; class Insecta; order Lepidoptera; family Nymphalidae; genus Nymphalis; species Nymphalis c-album. Next base: position 10,495,943 of record OY720595.1, read on the forward strand.
ATTGCGTCTATATACAAAGAAAATATTCAATTATTTAAAAATAACAGCTGACAACGAAGACCTCGATTACTCTCCAGGCGGTAGCAAATTAAAAATTATTATCGAATGTCCTCATAAAAATGTTTAACATCCATTCTTGCTATCATATTAAAATCATGACTTTAATCGTTGGAGACGATATAAAAAGAAACAGGCTTATTTTAAAATTATAGCATATAAAATAGCAATAGCGTTTCGGAAATGTAATGAATAAAAAAATTACTGACATTTTTTTGTATGCGTTCACGATAAAAAAACATAAATTATCAGATTATTTTAATCGAATAGTTCGATTAAATATATTCAGACAATTTTTGTATATTTTTGATTTATGAAGAATTTATAATATTTAGGTTGATAACAGAAGTATGACGTTGTATTTTGTAATCTTAAAAGACTAGAAAAATCTTATTTAAACAAGCTCTGAATTGTATTTTACAAATATATACATAAAATATTTTTTATTTGTATATTTTTATAACGAAGTGATGTTAAAATAGGATGAGAGAGCCAGTGTTTAACAAATCCTTAACATCTTAGTTCTCAAAGTTTTTAGTGATTTAAATTGTTAACATTTTTCAATAGACACAAGACACAACTCATTAAAACAAAAACCAATATATTTAATATAATAATTACTTAACAAAACTATTCAACTTCTCTTATCTTACTCTACATAACGAACGCATCAAAAAAATGAAAACATGTCTGACATTTTTGACCTGCATTGATGAATCTAGGTAAAAGTGATTTCTGTCTCTCGGTCAGACCGTTCAGTTAGCTGAGGCAACGGGATTAATTCGCAAACGAGTTTTTGACGCAGAGAGTGACGATATAAAAAGAAACTCGACTGCGTTACAGATCCCTAGACAGTAAAAATTCAAATAACTTGTAAAATGTTCGTCTCTACAAGAGTGACGTCTATTATATATAATATATAAATATTTAGGGTTCTAGATTTAAACATTAAATTATGCTTTTACATAAAAAAAAGTATCCTTAATATTTTTTGTATTTTACTCTCATCACCATAAAAACCTTATCTAAATTAATTATATTAAAAAAAAAATTATAAATAATTAATTATTTTCTGTAAATCATACATATCATATCATAGTAACAGCCTGTGAATGTCCCACAGCTGGGCTAAGGCCTCCTTTCCTTTGTTGAAGAGAAGGTTTGGAGCTTATTCTACCACGCTACTCCAATGTAGGTAGGTGGAATACACATGTGGAAAAAATCCAGTAAAATAAGACACATGCAAATTTTCTCACGATGTTTTCTTTCACCGCCAAGCGTGAGATGAATAAGCACAAATTAAGCACATGAAACTTCAGTGGTGCTTGCCCGGGTTTGAACCACGATCATCACTAAGCCATCTTCTCATACTACGGTAATTAATAATAATTATTAATTAATATTATCAGGTATTTTCTGCAAATATTAAAAAATAACATTAAGAAAAAAGGTGTATATTTAAAATCGCCAAAATCTGCCATCTAGCGACAAAAGTCTGAACTGTTTTATCGACAACGACTTTTATGGTTGTACTAGTAAGCTCAACATTTCCATTTCACTTTCACACTACATGGTAGATGGCTCTTATAACACCAACCTTTAAATGGCGGCGAAAAGCTTTTAATAAAAAGGATGAAGTAGCTTAGTATAACTTACGCATCTAAAGTTTAGGTAAAGCTTTTTAACTGTGTCAATATGATGAAATTTTAACCTTGAGAAGATTTACTTAGCAGCCTTAGCCCACCAGTGAGACATTCACAGGATGTTACTGTACTGTAATATGTCTTGTTTGCAACATTCGTTACTAAGCTTATTCAGCTTCATTATTACTTGATATGATTATCTAGAGAGATAATATAATCCATAAACGCTTACTCTCTCTTAATCCCTCTGATTATATGAATCACAGGAATATCATCGGATTGACAACTCCAAATTGAATTGGAGCTGAAATAGAGATGACGCCTACCATTAGTACCTGAACGGATTCGTACAAGATCGTAAAACATCTGTTTTTTTTATGCCACACTAGTTACTCATCCCAAAAGTTAGTTTAACTGAAACGTTAAAGCTAAAGAACATACAAATCATTTTTCGTCTTGACCATCGCGTTTAGTGCGCTGAAAAACTTACCAAGGGTTCTTTTTTTTTTTCATAGGAAGGCGGACGAGCATATGGGCCACCTGATGGTAAGTGGCCACCAACGCCCATAGATATTGGCATTGTAAGAGATGTTAACCAACACTTACATCACCAATGCACCACCAACCTTGGGAACTAAGATGTTATGTCCCTTGTGCCTGAAATTACAAATTTAAATTCTTTTAAATACAATGTATGGTTTAAGAACGAATACACATGTATAATAAACACTATATAACAAACAATATAGAATTCGATAATTGTTATCAAATGCGTTGTTTAATAATTGTCTAAATCTGATGTATGCATTTCTAATTTTAAAAATCTCTATATATCCTGACATTTATTACTAATATTATTATTTATTTAAGCTACAATAAATACATTTTATTTTATTTATTGTGTTTTGTATTAATGTGAGCTTTTGTTAGAACGAAGTTCTTTTACGCGGCCTACAGTAGAGTGAGTCGTTTTTTAACATTTAACATGTGCGATTGGAAGTAAGTTGCACAATGTAGCAATTGCTGATTAGATAACAAAATAAAAATACAGTTAGTATTTGTTAAAGCATTTTATTTAATAGTATGTCAAGAAGCCAATAAAGTTACGAACAAAACACTAAAATATACTGTATTAGTGGTACTCGTTTTAAATATTATTACGAAATTTAACGAAATTAATTAATTACTCAAATTGAACAACATTACTAGTTTCATATTCAATTAATAATGGCTTTATGAAACGTCTGTAAGGTAATGACATAAGTAGTAGTAGTAACAAAAAAACCAATATGAATAATATCGCACCCAATAGTAATGTAATCATAATCTTTTATTATGATTACATTACTATTGGGTGTCCATGTAACAAATAATACCTACCTACATAGCACATATACAAGAGAGAAACTTTTGACGTCGAAATTTCCAAAGTTGAAGTCAGTTTGAGTTGATTTTGTTTCAGACTTCAACTCAGCCTTTGCTCTATATATTATCTTCTACATTTCAGATCACGTACGACTACGTGGGCTCCAAATACTTCCCGTTTTCCCTCATTTTGCCCATTTCCGTGAAGCAAAGTGCAATTAGATACTTATCAACAAAGATACTTGTAGATAAACTCGTTTTCTAAACTCGGGTGCCGAAAGATTCGGGCGGTCGTGCGGTTATGAAACGCCTTCATTAAGGTCCATCTTAGTAAGTATACATATGTGAACGTTGTATATGATAATAAGTCCCTTGTTATATTAAATTAAGTTCTGAAATCTAGTCTTAATCTTCTATGAGCTGAAAATCATAATATATTAGCCAATGTTTGGCTCTAAAAATATATTAATGTAATTATAACTCTTACGAATATTATTTTATTACTTATTTATTTTCAAAAAAAAACATGTGAATAAATAAGGTATAGCTACATATGTAATGTCATGTTTCAATTTTTTTATTTAATTTTTTATTTTTAATATTTAGCAAAAAGAAAGTCGTTCAAGTTACAAGTGAATCATATTTTTAATATTTTACTTTTAGAAAATCGTTAAATAATAAAATTGTAATTTAATTACGATAAGTTTCTATTACCAATGTAATTAGAAAAAAAATACAATTTCTCTAAAACTTATAGACTAGTCTTAATTATTTACTTAGCTAAATATAAATACAAAACTAAAAACTAGTTTTATCTTACAAGGCATTGAGTGTATACTATTACATATTAATTAGGTTACTTATATAAAAATATTTATAATCGTAATCAATTCAGAAATATCAAAAATTAAAATTTAAGTTACTTTAACTTTTGATATTATTATCTCTAAACGTTGTCTAACTTTTAATATAAATAAATTATCAAAAGTTTTTCAAACTGGGTGGCGAGTTAGTCGAAACGCCGAGAGAAGAAAGCTCAGCAGTTGCGCCAAATAGTGTCTTGATAAAACACTGTTACCTATAAAAAAAATGGTTGTCTGTAAAGTCGGTTTACGGACGATAGTTTAACGTGACAACGTCATAACAAAGGATTGATGAAATGACTGCCCTCGGACGCATAGGCCAATCGAGTGAAAAAGAGATAGATGCGGCGCAAGCGTACAATCAGCGAGACGGGACAATGAGCGTAACGGGACAATGAGTCATCCTTTTTCGTGCATGCAGCCAGCGTTCATCGATTTATTAGACGTTGTCACGTCAAAAAAACAGATTTGAAAAATTATATCGCACATACATATACTATCTAGATAACATAAATGCAAAGGCACATAAGATAGTTTTTGATTATGACAGAAAAAGTAGGAATTTTACTAAAAATTTCCCTTACATTTTAAATATAAACCCTAGATTTATCTACAATCACATATATATTATCAATAAAGTCACTCTAACAATATATACAAAAAGTTTCAACTGAAATAATTATTTATAGTTTTAATTTTATTAGTTATAAAATATAATGTTAATATAATTGTTTTTATTTTTTTATTCTGTCTTTCAATATGAGGCTTTAAGCCTTAGTTATGCTACAGAAACCATTGCAAAGTATTTGAAACTTAAAAGTTATTTAATAACTATTCTCTTCATAAATTTTCAAGAAGACGCAAAAGTATGCACAAATTTAAAAGTAACCCAAAACTATTAAAAGCGTATACAAGACTATATACTCCACAAATAGAACCTACAACGTGAGTCCAATATAATAAATGAAAATATTTTGGTTTCATTTGAAATGATGGCTCATTGCATAGATTTTTAATGAAGCTTTATGCTAGGTATTAAGCGAAACAGCCAGTGCATTTAGTACGGGCGAGGTAAACTCGGTCACTCTGAAATTTAGAGTGGGTTAATTGTTAGTTATGGATAAGAGCCGAGATAGCCGAGTGAACGTGTGAGTCTTCACCAAAGGTCGCAGGTTCAATCCAGTTCTTGCTCAGTGGTGACGGAAAATGTCGTTAGAGAACCTGCACGAGGAAACTAGGCAATATTTGCCGTGTGTATTATTTGGTCCCCATTGAAGCAAGCCACAAATGTAATAATAGTTTTATATATTTATTTGAAATACTAATTCATACCGTTGGCGTGTCGTTCTTGCGGCTTCTGGATCTCGTAAACAGCAATAAATGTCGTTGGCATCAATCCTAGAGAAGATAACAATCAACTCTTAGATTCGTTTCAATTGAGTACCTACGTAAGTAAGGACTAGCTCTAATTCCACATAACTTTTTTTTATTACAAAGTAAGGTGGACGAACATATGGGCCACCTGATGGTAAGTGATGATACTTGGTGGTAGGGTAAAGCTCTACCACCAAGTAAAACAAAGACATATAGTAAACAAGTTACGTTGTCATCTATGCAATCTATATTTCCACAATATAAGAACCGTTTATCCGACATGAGGGAAGTGAGTTATAAAGATGACAATTATCTTGAGGCGGTTTATATATTATATTATGTATTTTACATGTTATACTAAAAGCCGAGATGGCCCAGTGGCTACAACGCGTGAATCTTAGCCGATGATCGTGGGTTCAAACCCGGGCAGGCGCCACTGAATTTTCAAGTGCTTAATTTGTGTATAAATTCATCTCGTGTTTGACGGTGAAGGAAAACATCGTGAGGAAACCTGCATGTGTCAAATTTCACTCAAAATTCTGCCACATGTGAATTCCACCAATCCGCATTGGAGTAGCGTGGTGGAATAAGCTCCAAAACCTTCTCCTCAAAAAAGGAGAAAAGGCCTTAGCTCAGCAGTGGGAAATTTACAGGCTGTTACTTACTTACTTACATGTTATACTAACTTTTCAATAGAAAACTCAATTAGTTTCACGATCCCGACTCGGGATATGAACTAACCAGGATCCTGCATTCTTGTGAACAGCTGAAAGCTAGACCGTTGATGGAGTTACCTAGTTACCTTATTCGTATATATAATAATTAAGAGTTTCTAGATAAAATGCATACCGGGATAATATATAGTGGTTCTGTTGGCTGTATAGTTCGCTGGTGGTATGCTGAGAGTGCACGTGTACTCTTCGAAAGGTTCTGTGACGTCATCATCGTGTACCACCGCCTTTGTTATAATAGTGTACAGTCCCCACGAATCCATTTTCATTTCTGACACGGATTGATTTAGAGGTCTCCTAAAATAAATGTAAATTTAGATAACTAAAATAGATTGATGCATTTTTTTTTTTATTTGTACAATTAAAATAAAGTGTAATAGTAACATGGAAACATTTATGTGATTCAGAAATATTTCGTTTAAATTATTAACTTCTTTTTTTTTATTCTTGTATTTTTAAGGGGAAATTATTATCTTAAATTTGACTCATATCATTATCATATGTACACATTTCGTATATAATTTTCATACGATTTTATCAAAGTATTTTATTTTTCTGATAATATATCACATGGTCACTTCTTAGGAAATATTAATTTCTTATATACATAATTTAATGTGTGCAGTGTTGTAAATTAATTAGCAGTCAAAATTAGTCTGCGCTGCTCAGAAGTGTTCTAGCTCACAGCCCTCTTTGACAACGTCTTACACGACGTGAGACGAGTGTCTCTTAAACAATTATTAGCACTCGATCTTACAAAGTAATGCAAACGTTATGTGTCTCACATTAATATATAATACTTGTCATAAATTTCACCCGAAAGTCTTGCATTTGCAATGTTAACTAACATCCATGTAGGCAAAACCGCGCATTGAAACTAGTATTTATATATATTAATAAAATAATATTGGATAGTTTTACATAATAAGGTATTACTAATATATTATAATAAGATAAAATTACTCACCCCTGCACCGATATTATTATTTCCGGTTTCGGATATAAGTCCTCAGCGACACATATGAGGGTCACCAAAAACACATATTTCTTCTCTTGTATAAAACGAAAATTATTCCCAGGACCTGAAAAATATTAGTGTATACTAATATGATACGTAAAAAAATCCAAATTAATGAATTATATAATAAATATTTGAACTACTAATTCTTAGCAGAAATTGAAACTAATACTTTAATTCGATCCTAGTGGGATTTGAGCTTCGATTCGTTGGCGCGGAATTTACTTCAGGAATTTTAGCGCCAAAAATGCGTTCGCTCTGTAAAAAATCCTGCTACTCGACTTTTTGATTGGATTATGTTAGGGTTATATAATGTTAAAGGTAAGGACAAAATGGATTTTTGTTATCCCAGACAGCGAGCGATATCCGCCATCTTAAAAAACGTATTTTTAATAAAAGTTACCCACATAAATATTATATAAGGGGTTACATAAACCAATCGAAAAATCGAGTAGCGGGATTTTATGCACAGCAAACTAATTACCAGCTAAATGATAAACGTGGGAATGTAAAGAAGAACAATTACATTGTATATAAAAATATATTGTAAATAATTTATGTATAATATTTATTTGATGTGAAAGGAATATGAGATGTAAATTATATATATATGTATATATATTATATATAAGCGTAAAGAGACTTGCAGGTAATATACGAATAGTGTTCTCGTATATTACCTTAAAGCCTCGAGAAAGCCTTACTGTAAATAAGCATTGGTCGCGTTTGCCGATCCTCCTCCATAAAAGTTGATACCACACAAGTATAGACGCCACTGAGATCTGTCGTGGGTTTCATTATTTTTATAGCACGGTACGCCTGTAAGGGCTCATCTGAAACGAAGAATATAATAATTAAATAACGATCCCGTATTTTAAGCAGGTGATAATAATAACAAAATTAAAAATCCTATTATCACTTTTTTTTGGAAGTGCAAACTTCTTTAGAGCCGATTTGAAAATCATAAATACATTTACAATTTATTAATACTTACAGTATATATACAAATAATATAAATGTATTTTAACTTTTTTTTTTAATTAAGCTGTATTCATATTTTGTACCGAGTTAGCGACATACTGTGTATTTTGATGAATAAAAAGCTCTATAATAAAATTGGATAAAATTGTTACTTGGAGTGCCAATAGATGCGGAAATTGGAAGAATATATTTTTTTTTTCATTTTTTTTTTCATTATGTCTACTATATTTTATCAATAGAGGAAAATTTCAAAGGTGTAATCTTAAAGGAAATCTGATTTTACTTTGATGTTTTTTTTTTATTTTCTATTTACAAATATATATAAAAACATAACGACGCTACATTTATGTGTAAATTTTCTGAAAATCGAGACGACTTTCCGATGATGTACCAACTTATTTGACAGATACGTTCATTATACAATGGAAACAAAAAATGATATAGTTTTTGTGACTATGGAATTCTTCCATTTTTGAATTCTCTCACGAACTTATTATTAAAGTAAATATATACTAATTATATGGCGGACAAGCATATGGGCAGATGGTAAGTGGCAATTTACACTGGCTCACTCACCCTTCAAACCGGAACACAACAATACCAAGTACTGCTGTTTTGCGGTAGAGTATCTGATGTGTAAGAGTTACCTACCGAGATGAGCTTACACAAAGCTCTACCACCAAGTAAAGTGTATGACTGTTACGCTATCACGGCTAGAGGGGATTTTTATTTAACTAAGTATAAAGCAAGCTAAACACGAATTTTCCTCCTCTTACCTAATATGAGGGCAAAGCCGCGACCAAACACTACTTATGTACATATAAGAAGGTGTTAAAAAAAACTTACCAGATATTCTGAAATTTAAGTCGACTCTGCCTTTAAGCAATCCAATAACCTGAGGCTTTAACGGTGGGATCCATTGATAGACCAGGCTCGCAGATCCATTGAAGAACCACTTCATCACAAGACCCAGCGTCGCCGTGGTTTGAGTGCTGAACTGACAGTCGAGTACAACAAACTCGGTGCCTATTTCTACGAGAGATGGAACTTCTATTCTATGAATATTTACAGCAACACATTCTGTGAAAATTTACTGTTTTATTATTATTATTATTCATATTGAAAAATAAATGTATTCTTCTTTTGTTGTGTTCACTTTATATATAAAGATTTCAGATAGTAAAATGTGATATTAAAATAAATCTAATATATTTTGAAAAGAGGTCGCTTTTAAGATACCTATACCTACAAAATTCAAATGATTGATCTTGTCTTAATAAATAGACGTTGTTTTTACAAACGCAAATCACCTTTGTAAAAGAAAATGTAACATTTATGTTAATATGTTACTATCTCTGTTTTACTTTATTTGAACTATTTCATCAAAGAACGTTCCACATAAATTCTATTATGATAAAAACATTGTTTTTCTAAGATACACACGAATACACGGCATGAATAATGAATCAAATATGTACAAAATATGTAGCGATACAAACAAGCTTTTAGGAAAATTGCTATCATTTCATATTCTTTATTTATTAGGACCATTATGAATAATAAAAGTGCATTCGATATTGTGTGTATTTTAATATCTTCGAATGAAAAATATGAAAATGACTCAAATTTTTAATAAATTTGTTTTTTGAAATTACTTGGTACAAAAACAATTGTTTGTATGTAATTTGTTTGAAGATCGTTTTGTATTAAAATATCGATGTAATTCGTCGTTGATATACGTGTATTCATTATAAGAACATAATTTAAATTAAAAAGGTATTGAACAATATATAAAATTACACCTACTTAAATTATTTATACGTTATTAACATAATATGAGGGAACAAGAAAAACAAGCGACGCTAATCAAAACACGAGTTGACGAGAAAATTAGTAAAAGTTGACATACTGGTAAAAGTTTGAACACGAACGTGACAAAGTGAACACAACATGTAATTTATAATGTATTACACACGAGCACTCAGCAAGAGAAACACTATCTGCGTATACTCCATTACAAGTTATTGAAGTTCGTAAAAAAAACAACCAAATCGTACTATGCACTAGTCGTGCTGGTTGAATCGTACTGACTGAACTTCATATAATCATAGTGGTCTGTGCGCATGCGTATCAGCCTGTTGATTTACTTTTCAAATAATATTTGTGATTATTATTTTTGTATTCTATAATTCTTCTAAAAGAATAATACCGCATGTAAAAAAATTACAACATCGGGTGTCGTTAATTTTAACTCTTAACAGGTATGTACATATTTTTATTAAGGATTGCAAATTATGATCGCTATTGTTAGAATATATTTAAAAAAAATATAATTTCGTGCCGTCACGGTAGAAACTTTTTTGATACCTAAAGATCACAATAAACTACAAATACAAAGATTGCAAGTTACTACTATATCGCTTTATCATTTGTTCACGATGATTTACTATTTTAAAATCGGATTGTTTTTTCTTTTCGTGTAAAAAGTTCATATAGGTTTTTTTTATCGTTACCTTATTTAAAAAAATATAATATAATGTAATGTAAAATGTAATGATGACTGGGAGTCATCGGCGAAAGCAATAGGAACGCCAAGTTTAGTATATTTTAGTTTCCTTTTTTTTGTTAGTTTAATTTTGTTGGTTTGCCCACCAGTAGTTGGTTATAATTATAATTACATATATAAGGACCTCCAGACCGATTTCGGTCACGGCGGCCAATCTCAAGAGAGATTAGCCAACTGCCCAGAAGATATTATAGTGCACAAGTGTGTGCTCAAACACAGGTGCACTCTTTTCCTTAGCTCTCATAATCCGATGGGACGGCAATCTGACACGACCGGAGAGAATTTCAAGCACAGGACTAACGGCTTAACGTTCTTTCTGAGGCACGGGAGTGTACATTCTTCTAACTTCCAGACTCTGGGCCGCTACTGAGAATTTTCTGACAGAAAAACCCAATAACTATTTATTACCTCGACCTGGGAATTGAGCCCAGGACCACTGGGTCCGCGGCCTTATATCTAGCCACTAGATCAACGAGGCAATTTTTTTATGTATGTACTATATTGATGTTGGATGATATGATTCTAATGGTGTTTTTAATAGAGATAATGTAAGAGATCATTTGTATCAGGAAAATCTTTTTGCTTTATATACCTTATACCTATTTATTTCTTATATAACGAATATGTATATATAAATATTAAATTATCATATATAAATAAATAGGTATATAAATCAGCATACTTGTAATAGCAGCGTAATTGTAATTGTAAGGTGTATTTTCTTTACAGAACAAAAATATTCCAGCATTTAGTAGTTAATAATAAAAAAAATAATTGTGTAGATAAAGTTAGAAGATAGTTTCATTCGCGTTTTAATATTTGACAAGGCGAGGTGGGCTGAACGTAGCTGACCCGTGACCCCGTGCTAGGGCTGCCTGCTTGAATTATAGAGACTAAACTTTACTGTCAGAGCCTACATTATATCACTTTTTTTAGCATAGGTAGGCGGAAGAGCATATGGGCCACCTGCTGGTAAGTGGTCACCAACGCCCATAGACATTGGCATTGAAAGAGATGTTAACCATCGCTTACATCACCAATGCACGACCAACCTTGGGAACTAAGATGTTATGTCCCTTCTGCCTGTCATTACACTGGCTTACTCACCCTTATAATCGGAACACAATAATACCAAAAGTACTGCTGTTTTGCAGTAGAATGTCTGATGAGTGTGTGGTACCTTCTCAGGCGAGCTTGCACAAAGCCCTACCGATGTTATATATCTCGTTAATAAAAACCAAAATCAGCTATAAACTAAATAATATCAAAATGAAGATCAATCCCTTCATCTCATATCTCTCAAACTTGTATAGAAAATATTTTTCTGTAAGGTATCTTATTACGTGTGTTTCTCTACCTTAAATTTAAATAAATTTTTGGTTACTTTCACTATTATATTCGTTATCACCGAATCAAATACGAAATTCCAAATATAATTGGAATATATTTAATTTGATATTTCAGCTACCGCATACTTCTTTCATTATATGCTTATCATATAATATACTTGCTTATATATTCTGTGCTTATTATTGAGTATATTGTGATATTTAGGAATAGTGGAAAGATGAAAAATAGTGTTATAAAGCTTCATTCCATATAAAATCGAAGTTTAAGCAAATTCAGCTCTCGTCGCGCCTCTAATCCAATTTTCATATATGTTCCTATAGAGCGACGGACAGCAAGCGTCCCTGCCGCATACTGAGAACTTTACTTTTTAATAATAAAGTGCTATACCGGTTAAAGTTCAATAAAACAGTCGTCTAGCGATAGATATCCACTTAAACATAAGTACGTATTCCATTCTGGATTGTTGTACTGTTTTAAATTAAAAATGCTTTGTTCTAGTGCCTCGCCTGTTCGACTGCGGATTGGTTCATCGTTTAACAATTATTGGTAATAATTTAATGTTACAAAATTGACATTGTGACAATGTCGTATATCAGAAAGCATGTGGAAAAACACCAGGATTTGATTTAACTGGACGCGGCAGATTGCCAACCTATTGAACTCTGATAGTAATGAAATAGAGTATTGTAATATGAGTACTTATGTAAAAGTTCAAGCGTAAATGTTTATTCTTCAATGGTAATACACTAAACATAATTATGTGTATTGTGACTTTCATTAAAATTATTTGAATTTTTAAAATCATTTAAGAAATTACTTCGATAGCTTCATAATACCTTAGATGAGTTGTGAGAAGAATTACAAATTATGTAATTATTATTTTTATTATCAGATTCTAATCGCACTTCAGCTAATTCAGATGACAGAACCTAAGCGTAAGTGTCAACAGTAACTGTTTAATTATGATTATGTTATTAAGGCATGTATCAATTCGAAATTTAAAAAAAAATGGTTGTCTGTAAATTCGTTTTACGGACAATAGTTTAACGTGATAACGTCATAACAGATAGATGCGGCGCAAGCGTACAATCAGCGTAATGGGACAATGAGCGTAACGGGACAATGAGTCATCCTTTTTCGTGCATGCAGCCAGCGTTCATCAATTTATTAGACGTTGTCACGTCAAAAAAGAAATAAGAATTAATTGTAGACTTACATGTACGTTAAGGCATTGACATAAGAAATATTTTGAAATTATTTAGCAAAATGTAATTTCACATGATGCCATCCCTGGGGATATTGAAAAGTTTACATATTAATAACAAAATTCTATACGATTGGTTGTTCAATAAAACTACCTCGTCAATTTATGCTCGCGTTAGGATAACTAACGACGGTCAATAGGTACGTTGCTAAACATAAAGTACGGTACTTGAGCTTTTTTTTAAGTTGATTTATCTTGTTTTGAGATCAATTTAAATCTACAGTAAATATTTCGTCTAAATATATGAGGAGTACATAATATTATAATATTTTAGAATAATAATAGAATTTAGCATTTAAATTATTTTAATTAAATAGTATTTAAATGTAAAAAAATAAAAATAAAAATAGAAGTAAATACTATAAAATTTAGGGAATATAATTAATTTAAAAGAAGTATAAAGCAGTTAATAATGTAATATCATAATTGTTTTAAAGCGGTAGCTTATGTCCAGCAGTATTGGAATGATGGTTAATGAGAAAAATAAAATATTATATATTTTTATATAATACGATGAGTCTACCCGTATTATATAAGCTATTTTGATTATATGATACGAATTATAATAATTATTATTGATTAAAATTTTTTTACAGAATGATCATCTACATGAAATCGTATTAGGTACCGTATTTACTTAATATAAATTTGTAAAATGTAATTTGATAATAACCTGATCATACTTTGTATTATTTTTTATACCTATTATTGATTCTCGATTATACAGTACCGATTTAGCACAGATAAAAATAAGGTTTTATCCCATTATTACTTTTTATTAAAAAAAAATGAAAGATTGATGAATACCTTTCATTTATTTTTACATAAATAAACTATAATTATAAAAAAATAAAAAATCATAAATACAAAGCTAATGAATATTTGTTATATTATATTATATATGTTATATATTATATTTGTTATATTATATTCACAGAAATATTTATTGGGTGAATCTCGACAAAACTGACGAACAATATTTACTACTATATAATATTAGCATGACTTATGATATATGATATATGGCATAGATATATTAATTTTAAATGCATTACAGCTTATAAGTAAGGTTAAATTAGTGATTTAATAACGTATTCCGAATTTTAACAAAATAATGATATGAAAATATATCGTGCTACACGCAGGCTCTGTTTCACGACATTTTGAAGTTACAAAATTCGAATTTTAATTGACGTCACAAAGCTAAAATCTTTCTTTATAATTTTGTAAACTCGTAAAACACAAACATCACTGTTTCAATGAACAACTTATTGTCACACAAATTATATAAAATGGCGGAGTCTCTCGTAAATTTTATTTTGTTTTATAAATATAAATTTCTTTTTGTTATAGTCAGAATAAAAAAAACAACCTGCCGTTTGGAAAACTAGTAATAGACGAATAAATTCACCCGAGAAGAACCGGCGCTCGATAAATAAATAATCGACGAGAATTTTCTTCAATTTATTTCTATGTTTTTCATTATGGGTAACAGCCTACTGATATATATATATATATATATATATATCATATATATGTATTTATACTTTTATTTGAATATATATATATATATATATATATTCAAATAAATATATATATATATATATTTATATATATATATTCAAATAAAAGTATAAATACATAATACATACTTTTGTACAAACAATTTTGAGACGGCAATCGAACCCGCAAAACCGGAGCGGAAGGCTCGCTGCCAACATTAACATTATTAAATTTTATAAAAATAAATAACTATGCAAAATTGTCTATGTTCTGAGTCTAAGGAAGTTAAAATTATTTTTTCAATTATAAATGTTCAAACATTGTTCGCGACTTATAGTGTCATTCCACCCTGCATTTGCTTGAATTATAAAAACGATTGCTACTCAAAGAAAACCCATAGTTTCCCCTCATATGTAATTACGGTCTACTAGCCAACAATAGCAACTCGTTTAAGATTCACTTTAATTTGAGCTTTTATATGGACAATAACGTTCGTTCGTTTATATGGAGTCTTTATTATGAGTGAAACGTATTCATTCATTCCATTCGTAAGTCTTACTACTTTAAAATTTGCTTAGATATACATTTTATTTTCCAAAAAGGCAGCCTGTCTCGACGAATCTGATGCTAATTTTCGTTTCATCGATGCGGACGTTAAAAAGACCGAATGAACGACATCGGGCCACGTCCACATCCCCTCCACAAAAAAGTTGAAAGGCTTTAATTTAGCTCGCTGTTAATTCGTACACGACTGATTCAAAGGCATTGTCGGCCATTATTGGAAGCGTAAATTGTCAAACAGATGCTGCGAACGACTTCGGTTACGTCCTGCTTGTTTTAAAACGCAATGAAAATTTTATCGACAACGTCATGGATGTATGTATAACTGGAAGAGCAAAAAATAAAACAAACGATTTAAATATTGACGATTCATTTAATTGTTATGTTATCGACTTAAAAATAAATGCTTAAATTAAATGTATAACTTAATTTATTAATGTTATATGTATAGTGTATACTAACATATTAATTTAATAAAATCTTTGCAATCGTGTAACACCTTCATATTGTTGTACATATTGTTTAAATGAAATATAAATAAACAAAAAAATTATAACTATATTTTGTATGTACTTACAAATAACACAATTTAATTATACATTAAATTAAAACAATAATATTTTCTAAGAGATCTCTTCCCAATATTAATGTGACACAAAAAAAACTAACAGCTTCTCAATGTTTTATTGATGGGCTTCTTTTTCTTGTGTGATGTTAGAGGTAACTCCACCACGCTACTCCAATGCGGATTAGTTGGACACACATGTGAGAATTTCACGCGACACAATATGCAAATTACCTCACGATTTCCTTTGCCGTTTATGAATTATAAATGAAGCTTATGAAAACTTTGTGTATAGTCAGATTAGAACCCAAGGATAAGATGATAACCAAGTATGCGGAAAGAATGGAATAAACCAAATAAAAATATACTTATAAATGTTATGCATAAGCTATATATACATATTCACTCGGTGGTAGAGCTTTGTGCAAGCTCGTCTGGGTAGGTACCATCCACGCATCAGATATTCTACCGCAAAACAGCAGTACTTGGTATTGTTGTGTTCCGGTTTGAAGTGAGGCAGTGTAACATGCACAAGGGACATAACATCTTAGTTTCCAAGGTTGGTGGTGCATTGGCGATGTAAGCGATCTCGTCCGCCTACTTATAAAATAAAATAAAATCTCATGTTGTTTGTTTACCAAGATAAGCGGTAGGCATTATTCTTATATCCATTTGGAATAAGTTACAAGGCAGTTATTTAATTTCTTAAGTGCCTTAATGATTTCGGCATAATTTCCTCGTGAAACTTCAATAAATCATTAGTTTGTGAATCTTTGACGAGTCATTGTTGTCAGAAATAAATGAAAAAGTATCTTAATGTTACTACATTATATAAAAATGTAAATGTATACGCTGTATGCTGAGCTAATGAGTTGATGAATAGTAATTAATTCTTGCTTTCTTTTCTTTATCGCCGAATTGATTATCAATATTTATTTAATAATATGTTTTTTTTAATATTGTTGTCTCCTTCTTTCCAATAACAAATTAATAATGTCAGAAAGAGTGAAATCAGTGTTTGACTGAACAGTCGCTAAGCACCGTTTATAAGTAAGGTCGATGGTGTTCAAGCAATTTAAATATTACATACATTTTGTCTCATTTTGTCTTTCGCGTCGCAGGTTCGATTCCCACCCAGGGCAGACATTTGTGTGCATGAACATGTCTGTTTGTCTTTAGTCTGGATGTAATTATCTTTATAAGTATGTATTTACAAAAGAAAAGTTGTCTGGTTTCCATAGAACGAGCTCTGATTAGTTTGGGAATGGCCCTGAGTGAATAATGTCCCAGGATATTTATTTTTATGATTATTTTTACTACCTATTTATTTAAAATAAATTATTTCTAAATAATACACGGCTTTACATTTAAATGTTGGTTATGGAATTAGCTAATCAATGCGTGTCGAATGTTAAATCAATGAGGAATATAAGATAAATCAGCATTTAACTAGATTTGCTTCACAACTTAAATAAGTAAAATTGTAAATGAAAAAGTACAAATGCAATTGATGTGTCATTATAGTCCATCCAATCCAAGTCCATATGGTGATTCAGATTTTGTAACAAGAAAGTAATTTCCTGGGCGCCTGCAATCAATGAAAATTAATTTTAAACATACACAATTTTTTTTAAGTATCCGTCGTGGAAAAGAAGCTTAGCTTAGCTTAGCTTAAATCATACCTAATAAACTAAAGCCGTATTAAGGGAAGTATTCAAAAAAATGTTTTTTTGGAATTTACATTATTAAGTTGTGCATGAGTATGATAACGTGTGCTTGCATGAGTACGTACGAGTCGTTATTATTACGCTATGTATTGTTCATGATGAAAATGAATATAATTGAAGGTAAAGATATAGGAACTACCTACATATGTATATTTTTTTCACAAAAAAGAACCGTTGTTATTATTTGTAATCTAGTAATACTTTTAACAATGGAATACGATTTTATGCTAAAATGAATTGAAATAGTGAAATCCATGATTTTAAAACCGACTGTTTTTTTTAAATTAAATTATTTGGAAACCATTATTTATATCATTATTAGTATTGATAACTTGAGACACATTTGTGACCCACGCGTATCGACAACACAATAGTTTCCCAACTATGTGTACTTACATACAGCTGTAGAAGCACTTAATATAGGGCATATAGGTATAGGATATTTATACAAAATTAAGTCCTACTTACGCGTTTTTATCAAATTTTCCAAGTTCTAAAGTAACAGCTTCCCTCTCAGCCTTAGAATAATTCTTCCATATCCTGTAGTTTCTGGCATAAGATCCTATGAGAGTTCCCGGATATTTAATTGCATCCACCAGCAATTGCCAACTTCTATTGTGACTGCATAAATCTAAAACATATTGGTACGAATATCAAATCATTTAATTGTCCGCTCTGACTAAAAAAACTTAAGTATTTAGAAATATATGACTTAATACAAATTACGTATGTATTGTAAAGTAACAGACGGTAAATATCCCACTGCTGGGCTAAGGCCTTCTCTCCCTTATGAGTATATATAGTTCAAAGTATTAATCTTAGTTACAGTAACTATCAGGCAGATTAAAAATATGACATTTTGTTTTTTTTTATTGTACAATAGAAGATTCTAAGGAATACTCTTTGCGTATAAACGTTCTAAATGAAGGATTTGACGGTCAGCAGAAGTCTAGACTAGACTCTAGAAAACAGTATTCATAATTAAACAGAAAAGGCCATCGCCTACTTTGGCTAAAACCGACACCATTCATTTTTATATAATTGACATATTTCTAAATGAAAAAATAGTTTTAATATTATATTTTTTTAAATCAGAATATAAAAGCTTATCTGAACTCACCGTCTTTAGAAAACATTTGAGTCGGATGATGCGGACAGCCAGGTTGTTTGCTAGCGGGACCCATCCTGTAGTTAGGCCAAAAGTCTACTGTGCCCGTTGACGTCCTCATACCGTACTTATTAAAATCCGTATGAATAATATCCACGAAGACAGCTGATGAGGTATCAAGTTTTTGTGTACGCTTCTTCTCAAAACCTGCAGCGGCAGGATCTAAACCAGTGATTCTAAATAAAAACAAATTACTAAGTAAATCTTTGAAACAACTTATTTAAAAAAAAAAACTTCTGTAACAAAGAAAATATTAGGATATTTATAGGAAGAATAATTTACCGTGGCAACACTATTCCTTTCGACATCATGTTGCTCCCAGCAATGCCCCAGACATGCGCTCCAAGCGAATGACCGATGAGATGCGTTTTATCCAAATTTAGTCCAGCTTCAGCGAGATTAATAAAGACATTGACAAGATCAACTCCCAGCTAAAATATAATTAAAGTTTAATTTTAAATTATATTATGGTCAGGAGGGCTCTGGCTTTCTCCAAATTAGGTCGTTATCGCTATTCTCAGTGAAGTCGAACGCAACGCAACACGCAGGAGGTAAAGTGTGTTTACCCTATCACAGGCGTGTTTCCTATTCCCCTCTCAGAATCTAAAGGTGAGCAATCCGATACGATTTTATTATTAAATAGGGCGAGTGGGGACACCACCCATAGACATTGGTAGTGTAAGAAATATTAACTAGTCCGTAGCCAATGCACCACAAAACGTGAGAACCACGATGTTCTATTCCTTGTACCTGTAGGTTTGCTGGCTCAATCACTTTTTGTTTGGTGGTAAAATATGTGACTAGTTGCTGGTATGTCCCTTTAGTAAAAGAGTATAAACACAACACTTCCAAGCTCTGGGTTGCTGCTGAGAATTTATTAAGGAAAAAATCAATTTACTTGTGTTACAATCTAGGCCTAGGGTTTTACCTACAATCTTGGGTTTTAAGCATTATAATTACACCAAGACCAGCGAGACAGTTGAAACAATATTATGAAAACGTAAATAAAAATAAACGCGCGGTCGCTAGCATCAGCTATTTGCTTGTATACTAATTGGCTGCGAATAAAACGTTTTGTGTTCCTTAATTAAGCCTCGGTTAACTCGATTTGCAAAAGTATCTCCAATACGTAAACAACTAACAAAATACAAATACAATTTAATGATTAATTAAGATGCACAATTATATAAAAACAGAAACTGAAATTACGTTTTACATTTTAATAAGATACAGCTTATTTAGTAAATAAACACAATAAAGTACTGTATCATCGTTATCCTAAATTTAATTATACTTTATTCAATTTATCTCTTCTTTTCAATCGTCATAAGATAGATTCCATCGAGAAGTGGACCTTACTCTTGTGGTGCTACTCTGCTACGAATTGTTACTTTGCAATAATAATGTTATACGTTTATTATATAGGTATTGCATGAAAAGGAATGAGTATTGACACCAAACTTTTTATCAACTTTATAATCGTGTACAGAACAATAGGATATTTATTTATGTTTTTTATTAGAGCTTTCTATTAAGCTGAGCGGTTTCACCCGCGTATATATAATAAATTAAAATATAATGAATGAAAATAAGCCTAGAGCCTTCCTCAAATAGGACTATACACAATAATATTTTTTCAATTCGAACCAGTAGTTCCCGAGATTAGCCGGATCAAACCAACAAACTCTTCAGCTTTATATATTAGTATAGATTATATACCTATTCGAACGCTACTCTTAAAGTTTACTTTACCCAATATATTTAATTTTATAGTATTGATTACTTAATTGCAAGGTGAAACCGACTTAGATTTTGTAGCACATATTATAACAATAACTTAATTCTCGATGTTTTTATATCAAACAATAAATTATATTGATATCTTCCTGACAAGATAACGCAATGTTTAGAGGAAGGTAATTCATATGAATAAATCATAAAATATTAACGTATTTCTCACAAAACAATGAATACTATGAAAACAAGACGTAGACAAATTTAACTACAAGGTTGCTGCATTGCTTTTATAATGAAGTAACAAAATTAAAAAAAAAAACGTAATGGTCTTTCTTATCTGGTGACTTTCATCATTCTCCTTTATAGAAGTTATGCAACACACGAAAGTGTTTTTTGGGTTTTTTTAAAGGCAAATCACGCTTTATTTACCTGTCTGGCATTGGGGGCTGCCCAGTTAACATATGAATTGGCAAGATTCGACGTTGGCGATGAAGCCAAGTACTGCCAATTGAGTAATACTACATTACTTTCTCCTTTGTCCAAAGATGTGGTGATGACTTCTGTGATTGCTGGTCCAGTGGGCTTACCTAAAATATAATTGTCTTTTGGTATAAGTGCCTAAAAAGAACGCCTAAAGACCTATCAAAGCAATATTTAGACCAGAGGTTCCCAAAGAGATAACATGGATTCAAATTCGAGCAGGCACTTTAATATTTTAAAGTTCCTATGGTTCTTATCTGTAATAAGAAACCGGCTTGTATCCAAATAAATTCCGACATATCCATGAACCTACTTCAAAATAGCGTCCTGGTGTTAGCTAAGCTAAACCTTATCTTAAATAGGATTAGGCCCATTCGTTTATATTATTGATTTGAAAAACTTCAAGTGTTAATGTATTAACTATATATAATATACGTATATTTAGTGATAGTATTTTATATATATAATGCATATGTATGGTTTACATAATACCTGTAAATCCGTGAGCAAACATCATAGTGCCGCGATCCGGCTTGTACCATGACGTCAGAAATATTTTGTGAGCTTCAGATATCGAAAATTCAGTAAAGTTATTGAATGAACTGAAAAAAAAAATTAAATACTATGTCCATAATATTACTAATAACTGTTCTAGTTTACTTACACTACTTAATGTTGTGTTATATTGTTACATTATTAAAATTTAATTATGTTATTTTCTTCATGATATTAGATATCCAGGAATTCTCTAACAGTGTCAAGTACTCCTTTATAAACTCGCGTATATTAATTATAACCCGGAATCTAATTACTCCTGGTTAATATCATATATAATTAATTATAAAATTTAACTCACTTGAAATAAAATCTTAACTTAGCATCTTGATCGTTTGCACCACAGACAGCTGTAAATACAATAATAGCTAATTTGAATAAAAACTAAAAGTTATTCATAATTTATTTGCATAATAATGTATTTAAAAGAAAAACTAATTGTACATAATAAGTGTATACAAATTAATAGAATCTCTGCCGTGTCTAAATATGTGTAAGCACTAATCTCAGGAACTTATCGTGTGAATTTTCATTTCGTATCCATACAAAGACAGATTGATACATGAGAATATATTTATGAATAGTTGATATATTTTTTTACTTCTCTAATTTGTCTACTTACTTGTTATACATTAACCTTTCAAAGGGGAAGTCAATCTTTTACTAGTCAAAAATATCGTATTAAATTTATTTGAATTTCGAAACTTCTTAGAAATTCAGTCAAATATCAGTACATATTCGTTTATGGCCACCTGGTGGTAAGTGGTCAACAACGCCCATAGACAGTGGTTTGTACTTTTCTTTAAAAAAAACAACATCGCCACCGCGATGTTGCGTAACTAAGATGTTATGTCCCGTGTATCTGTAATTACAATGGCTCACTCCCCCTTCTAACCGGAACACAACAATACCAAAAACAATACATATTCATAACAATAATAATATACTAGGATACGAAATCCATATACAGATTTTATTTTATAAAACATAGAAATAAAAATATTCTGAGCAATTTGTACAATATTGATATCGTACTAAATAAACATATTTTATTTACCGAATTCAGATGGCTAGGAGATAACCCAGTTACCTAAAATACACTGAAAAAACCATCAACAACGCGTGCTCCAATGTTTGCGCAATGAGTGACTAACTAATTGAAACTTAATTATAATATTTTTTAACTATTTGTTTGTTAAAAATTTTACTTGAACGAGTCATTTCGAAAATATCTGCCTTTAACGCTATTCATAATTACATGAACGAATAATTAACGATCACAACAATGTATCAATAATATATTACTGTTCGTTTATTGTGTCAAACTATATATTATTAATAGTTATGGAGTAGCCGGTTCGTAATAATTCAATACTTATTTTTTCCTTTTTATTTTATATATTAATAAAAATAATAATAAAAATAATAATAAATATGTTTATTGCACACTCAAGAAAAAAAAGAAAAAAAAATGTATTCTGGAACTAAAACTAAAATAAAAACAATATAAAAACACGTCTAAAAGATTGTCCTGTGGCGTTGTACCCAAGACAAAATATTAAATATTTAATATATTTTTTAAATAATATTATTATTATATTTATGGTATATATTTTTACTAGGTTTATAGCATTATATCTTAAGATGTTCAAAATTCGTAATGAACATCAAACAAAGAAAAGCTAACAGACGCAAACAAACTATAAAAAATACAAGTTAACCAAGAGGTTCTGCGGTATCTAAGACGCTGAACGTCTCTGAGCTAGGCTCAAGTTTTGAGCCAGGTGACCATCACTTGGATCACGAATAGTGTGAACCAGTTATTTAGAAAGGTCTTCTTAGTTAAAAAAGATTTCAAATGCTTTATTTTTGTAAACCTTTTTGATAACATTTTTTTTAACAATTCATTATTACTGTTGCTCTTTTGAAAGTAAAATAACAAATAAATATCTGAACTACATACATAAGAGCTTATAACTATAAACGAAGTCGGACCAAAACAAGTTTCTAAAAGCAGCAGGATAAGTTTTTAAAGAGAAATTTTGATAAACTCGAGATGTTATATAGGTATACAAATATGCTGTTCTCTGTTTCATTTATATGTTTACATTTATGTAACTTTTTCACCTCATATAAAATAAAAATCAGATTAACACGAAACATATCATTATGTTTTAGTTGTAAAAAAGCTGAACTTTCTAAATTAATTTAATTAATAAGTTATTCGCTAAAAATCAATATGCTTAATGATAATAGTTTATTATATAATCGATAGCAGTTAGATTATTATATAAATTAAATAATTTGTAATGATATTACTCACCAAAGATCACAGAAAAGTATAACCCGAGCACACATGCGTTCATTTTGCGTATTTTTGAGCAAATCATTCATTTCATTGGTTCCCTTTGTTTATATAGGGGCTGATATCTGGGTGTCCTTGCGTGAAACCTATTCGCCTCCTTGAAACTATGAAGATTAAACAATTAATTTGATTTGAAAATAACACAATTGGGATGTTTTGGATTACATTCTAGAAATTTATTTTTTCTACTTGCTTCGACCCGTGGTTTTACCTGCGTCACGTTTTTATAAGTATCTGATGTATAATCATAAAATCTAACAATATTAACTGAATCAAACATTCATTTACGACGATTGACGAGCCGGTTGACGTGTTTGGTAGACATCTGCTTTTCGCGCCACTGGTCGTTGGTTCGATTTCCACCCAGGACAAACATTTGTGTGCATGAACATGTCTGTTTGTCCTGAGTCTGGGTGTAATTATCTATATAAGTATGTATGTATTTACAAAAAGAAAAGTAGTATATTATGTAGTATATCAGTTGTCTGGTTTCCATCATCAGATGGCCGGATCGGATGGCCGTGTGTGAATAATGTCCCAGGATATTATTATTATATTAATATTATAATTAGAATCCTGATAATGATTTTCATGTGATTACCTACATATGTTATTGGGTTTGACATTGTTCATTATGAGCTTTTACCGCCGGGCGTAAGTAGATTTATGACGATCAATAAGAAAATGTAACACTTGAACATTGAATGAAGATGTTTGAATTTGAATTTGATGATACTCAAGCAAGAAGACTTCCAATCTAAAGGTTATCGCCTAGTTTTTAAGTCAATAGAATTATTTTGAGTATGAACTATAATTATTAGCCTACCACATATCATCTACCTAGAAGCCCAACAATACAATATTTTTCACTAAATCTTGTTATTATTAAACTAGCGACCCGCCCCGGCTTCGCTCGAGTAGCAGAGTAGAGAGTAATATGCACTAAAAAGTAAAAAAATAATTGCGTATTCTTCTATAATTTGATAACTAACTTACTTGGTGGTAGAGCTATGTGCAAGCTCGTCTGGGTAGGTACCACCCACTCATCAGATATTCTACCGCAAAACAGCAGTACTTGGTATTGTTGTGTTCCGGTTTGAAGGGTGAGTGAGCCAGTGTAATTACAGGCACAAGGGACGTAACATCTTAGTTCCCAAGGTTGGTGGCGCATTGGCGATGTAAGAGATGGTTAACATCTCATACAACGCCAATGTCTATGGGCGTTGGTGATCACTTACCATCAGGTGACCCATATGCTCGTCCGCCTTCCTATGCAATAAAAAAAAAAAAACTATTTTCTACTCATCAATTTGTAGGTACGAATATGTTTTGTGGTTGATAATGTGGTTACAAATATTGTTATTTTTGGAGTCGATGTCAGCCAAGGTGGTTTTATAACTACAATACATAGTTATAGGTGAGATGTACTTGTGTCGCACGCGCAACTTAACGAGGCGAATAAAATCAATTTGTAATGTGTAAGTTTTTGTTTGTTTTTAAAGGATTCCTACATTATTATTGCTAGGTATGTTAAAGTGTTTCCTTGTATGTTTCTGTGATCTTGTATATGGTGTACAATAAAGCATATTCTATTCTATTTCTAATAAGTAGGTATAACAAATGATCTAACTGGATATTTAGAAATCATATAATTATTACCACATTTGAATCGCGAATCGAAGGGAATAAAACCAGCTATCCTGATTCTTCTGTAGAGACAATAAGAATGCGTGCATATTTATTAAGATTGGCTTACTAACTAGATCCAAATACATATATGAATCTAAATTAAAGATATGCACGAAATTTGAAGTATAACTTTCTTTTATTCAAACATTTTAAATTTTAATTTATTTGTTTATTTAACACTATCAGAATTAACAACAGTCTGTTTTATTTGTATTTCTTTTATATATACTAGAAATTATTAGATATGTCTAACGTCATTAGGTCTTAACTGAGAAATTAGAATTAAGAAAACAATAACCCATATAATAATTTAGGTACATCGCGTAATAGTATTTATTTGTTTTGTAGGGATTTTTTACTGGGAAATCCATTGTATGCACACAAAACTGGAATAAAAGAATAATACATATTTTCATCGTGTGTCCGCTTCAGCCTTTTCCAGTGCGACTCCTGCACCAAGTTTAAGATTAATGGGTATAATTGTACGCTAACCATTTATTTGCAACGTAAAGCTCTCGCTCTCAGAATTATTTTTTATTAAAGTAAATATGTTATAAATACTATGCATAATCACAATAATCAGTGACCGTTGATTATAATTTGATTAAAGTGGTGCACTGCTTACAACATTTAAAGGATGCTGTTGGCACTGCCATGCAGTCTACGCACTAGGGACCCACATCTTGCTAATTATAGCATAAAAACTATCATCTCGGACCGCCGCGAACATCCTCGTTGCGCAGAATCAAAGGAGCTCCATCAGCGTCTTAAAGGCATGGTTAGTGAATCTATGATTACACGTGTAAAAGGCATACTGGTACTATATTATTCTATATTACCTAATAAACATATGTCAATGAAAGTCGGTCACAAAGTACACCCGATTAGCGTGTCGAAATTGCTTATCTTACTGAAGGCTGTGCAATTATTTACTTCACATTTTAATTAATTATTTCGAATTCAAATCATCATGTTTCCTTTTTTACGTTTTATGTTTCTTAAATCTCTTGCACGAATACATATATAATATTATAAGTACAGGTCGTCGTAAAGTGTGTATTTTATAATAACGGTTTTATTAATTACCGCGAACAAATCAAAGATAAGATTTATTAAATAAAATAACGGATATTTAAAATTTAATTCGAATACTAATTAATTAATTATGTATTGTATATAATTAAAGTACATGTTCGCGTTTCTGAAATACGAACTGTGTTAATTAGGTGGTTAGGTAAGTTCTTTTTCAAATAAACAATTATAATCAATGAACTAATTTAAGGTCGCGGTCGTAAAACTGCTTATGATAAAACTAACGAAACAATACAGGTTTTATATAATATTACTAATCTTTTAAATGAAAGACTAGCTGTGCCCCGCGGTTTCACGCGCATATAAGTAATAAAAATATAATGCATAATAATGTAAGCTATATTAAAATAAGAAAGATATATTTACATAAATTTGGATTCAATTTGACTATATTTATTAAAAATGTAAGAAAATCAACACGGCGGGTAGTCAAATAAATTATAATTGTAAGTAGGGTTAAAGACTTTAAAAGGGCTGTGCGAATAGATTGGTCCTCAGTTTGTTTGGTGCTTTGATAGCGATATCTAATAGGTGAGGCTATTGTACTGATTATGTTATTTATTGTATTATGTTAAAATGTGATAATGTCTAAATGTGGATTGTTAAATTTAAATATACTCGGTGACGTGTATGTATTGTTTTATTTTAAAAAGAATATTATGCTAACAATAATAAGCCTAGAACCTTCCTCGATAAAAGGACCATATAACACAAAAATAATTTTTAAATGCGAATCAGTAGTTTCCGAGTTTAGCCGGATCAAATAAACAAACTCTTCAGCTTTATATATTAAGTATAGATGAAACGTGATGCATTAACTTGATGCTAATTTATTAGTGGTAGGGCTTTGCTAGACCGTTTGGGTAGTTACAACCTCGTCATATATTCTACCGCCAAACAGCAATAGGTACTTAGTATTGTTGTGCTACAGCTGGAAGAGTGAGTGAGCCAGCATAACTACAGGCACAGGGAACATAACATAACATCTTTGTTCTCAAGGTTTATATTTCTTATTGCCAATGTATACAGGCGGTGATCAGTTACTATCAGGTGGAACTCTCTCCAGCCCGCACACCTATTTAATTAAAATAATCACTAAATTGTATTGAGTAACGTACTAAGAATTGGTTGATTGGTTGGTTTAAATGTGTAATAATATCAAGGTTCTAGTATTTTGTGTGGATCGAGGATTCCTTTATTTTTGTTTATCTTTATACAATAATTTGAAGATTAAATTTATATTCATCGGGTGGCTCATTTGACCTACCGCTTTATTAAAAAAATTGTTAAGTACAGTCCGGCTTGCAAATCTAATCTTAATTTTTTTATTTTTATTGTATAGGATGGCGGACGAGCATATGGGCCACCTGATGGTAGGTGGTCACCAACGCCCATAGACAATGGCATTGGAAGAAATGTTAACCATCGCTTACATCGCCAATGCGCCACCAACCTTGGGAACCAAGATGTTATGTCCCTTGTGCCTGTAATTACACTGGCTCACTCACCCTTCAAACCGGAACACAGCAACACAAAGTACCGCTGCTTTGCGGCAGAATATCTGATGAATGGGTGGTACCTACCCAGACGAGCTTGCACAAAGCTCTACCACCTAGTAAATAATGCTATACTAATTTATTTAATTCAAAAATATAAATTTGACCCGTCCGACCAGATACTAGAAAATTTAATAATAAAAAATTAATTGTTATATACTAAAACCGTCTCCGAAGCGAGCGTCATCTCTTGGATATAACAACTTATATATTATGACTTATTCAAAACTCTTATTTAAATAACTTCCTAATATTTATGTATTGTTAATAAAAATGTAAATAATCCACAGCTACGTAAACCTCTCTTGCTTCCTCTCCTATCTTTTTAGTTTATTCAACCACGCTGTTCTAATGGGGGTTGCTGGATACACGTTTTCCGTCCATGCTGGCTTCATTACGATGTTTTTCTTACCCTCCTTCCCCACCATTGGGCACCACATCATGGCTCTTTTATATCTGGTAACACTAAATTCTTGTTCACACAAAGTACCCGGTCAAATAAGGTAATGTAAGAAAATATATTTTTGCCGTAAAGTATAAAATTTGCCTTTAAAATTGAAAGCCATATTACCACAAATTTGCCTGTAATTACAACAGATACTTCAACGTCCTAGATCAGGAGAATTCCAACTCAAAGCGCAGGACACAGCAGTTACGCCAATTAGCCCTAATTGTATGAATAATGTCAATGGGCCTTTGTTCCTCGGATGCCGCGATAACAATGTACAACTACGCCATATTACTTTAAACGAACTTGGAATGGAGTCCACAAAACAGTATTACTGTATTAGATATAAATATTCGAATGTACTGTTTTCTAAATAATTAGAACTTTTGTTGATTAAACTCATTTTCGTTTGTTCATAATGATGTTTAGACACACGTTTAACGATATCTGCTATACCAATTTTAGCACGAAATACTTTTTAATTAAAAAATAATATTCTTATGTTTATAATATCCTGATCTAAACTTATCTAATAGCTACCTCCTTTCGATCTACAAACTTTCTAAAGTTGTATACTAAAAACGTTCTGATTCTTTGACAACTGCAACATAATTAATTTAACATAAACAAACGGCTATCTGCTATTATTTATATGAGGATGTGAAAGTTCTATGATAGCCCGATATAGTATTTGTGTAATTTTATTATTATAAACTGTCGGCTTCGAAGCGTATTTTATTTATTTAACACTGGCTTCGAACCGGTAAAATAAAGGACCGCGTATTTTTTTACATCGTAATACACAATATAACTCTATTGGTATTCGAGGCGCATGACGTCATCGTTATGACGTTTTCCGAAATCTTTAACAATCACTCCGTTCATTGGTGAAAACTGTAAGAAAATCCGTTCGGGTTATTGATTTAATTCAATACTTCTTCGTCTTGAATAACTCAATTTTTTTAACCAAATATGAAACTCACCGCAGACAATATATGACATGACCATAATAATTATAATATTTTAAGAATACATGCATCAAAATACTATTTCACCATTAGTCAACATTTACTGGCGAGTAATAAAGAGAGTTCTTACAGAATGGAACTGCGGAAAGACCATTTTTTTCATTAATAAATTTAATCATTAGTTACCATGGAAACGCCAGTCAAAAATATGAATATTAACAACACATTTAGAAATCATAAGGTTTTATGATCAGTTTTCAATTAAACATAATTCCACATTTTATGACAGTAACGTACTATGTTTTTATATAAACAGTAAAAGGGTAATATAATATAAATAAAAGATTTAAATATTTTCAGATAGTTTATTTTTTTATTAATAGATATTCTCCTAATCATGTATTTATTTTCGCTTACAATTCTTAATTTGGAATGGTATTATTCATATTGTTTAGCTTAAAAAATAATTAAAACATAAGTTGCCTGAATCTGACGCATGCAAAGTTGACAGGCTTAATTAAAATCATAAGGAACATAACAAAGAGTTAAAGATGAATGAGACTCTTTGGTTTGAATATCGCTTCTCTAAGTTAATTACGCATAATCTATTATAGATTAAATGTATTGTATTATATAAATCTGAATGAAGACAACATCTCTTCAAAAGCATCTATCAATATAAAAATGTAGCGACAAACATTAACCGCTGCTTGTATATCTACGATCAGACATATACCTTATAACTACGTTAATTTTTTCATTGTTATTTGTACATAAAAATAAAAACAATGCCAACAACCATGATAAACTATTATAATAATTAAGTTATAAATGTAATAATAAACACAAAACAATACAAAATGTAAACTTACAACTTACAACGTCATCCGACGAATCTATACAACTGACAAATGATCGAATTGTTGCAGATATTGCAAACGACTCGATTGTTTTGAACGAAGCTATTCGAAAATAATTTGCACCAATAAATACCATAGAGAGTAAAGAGTTAAAATAAAGATTTAAAGAAGATCTATAAGTAAATGAAGACATTGAAGAAAATGAAAGAAGACAATAAATAGTAGCAATGAAATTAGTTCTAAGTTAAGATCTAAGAAACCGTAGGTATATTCATTGGCGCAACACACAGGTACTTATAGGTTTTTACTTCAAAATACGCCCGATACGATAAAATATAGTTTGAGGCCAGATTTCGAAAGAAAGCAGACTTAACATGTTAAAATGAGTCTAAAATTTAACCCGTTATTTTATTTAACATTTTCATTCACTTACATGTAACAATCGTTACGTACAAAGTGACTGAGAGCGCAAATAAGATAAGGACTAAATCCATTGTTTAATATCTATTACATATCTACGTTATCCGTTGTAATATCAATGGCGAACAAAAACATATTCATATCACCACAAGCTAATTCCATCGAGAAAGAGCAAACACGCGTATGTATACTAAAACTACATAAAAATAATAATAAGCTCATAAATAATCCGTTTCATAAATAGATAACATTCCGATACAGTGAGAATTCATATACGTACGTGATCATTACACACTAGGGCTCGACGGCGTACACTCGTACATTCGTAAGCGAACAATCATTTGCGTTCCTCGTACTCTACTCCTATCTTCGGTCGGGTCCCGTGGTTCCATTAAGACTATTTGACACTATCCATTCGTAGAAAGTCCGGCAAGAATATCGAATCCGTTCCCTCCGTATCCGCGTCGTCACGAGCACAAGACTAGTATATTCTTTCATATAAATAAGCACTTCAATACTGACGGTCGTCGTAAATGTAGATGGCCTCCCCCGCCGATTCCTTGAGGGGGGGCGGGGCCGGTGGGAAGTCGAGGTCTCCCGGGCGGAAGAGCTTGGAGGCGTTGGGCGCAGGGGAGGCGGGCGCGGGGGAGCTGCCCGGGGAGCCCCCGCCGCGCCGCTTCACGCCGCCCGGCGACGGCGCCGCGCGGAACGACGAGCGCCGCGCCAGCCTGCGCAGCACGGGACATCGTTACCATCGATTACTTCTAAATATGCCAACTTTGTTGGCCACAGTTACTAATGCCATGTTACAAAACTTTAAATAAATGCACGATAAGAAATTTTTTTTTTATTACCTAGAGGCCATTTCTTCAGGCGTTTCTTCGATTTCGAGCACCCAGCTGACCGAATCGTGTTTCTCTACGACTCCCTTGACGGCCGGTAGCGGGGGCGTGTCCGGCGCGGGGGAAGACGCAGGCGATGGGGGAGAGTCCGGTGGGGGAGACGATGACCGCACAGATTCACCCGAAGATGTGCGTGTGCGCATCGGCGTTCGTTCAATGTATCCGCCGCCCGCTAAGAGGGATACCACCTGAAGACAATGTAAGTTTGCTCTCACTTAAGTTTTATTTATGCATATTCTATGTAATCATTTATTTTTTCAAATAATGGAATACAACATTTGCTAAACTATATAACTAATTATACAAAAGCATGCTATCGACAGCACCGCAACGCACCTGAGACTTCTGCCGCAGTTTATATCTCAGCTCCTCGTTGAGCGCCGCGATCCTGGTGGCGTGGTCGCGGTCGCGCGCGGCCACCTCCCGCAGGCGGCGGTTGTCGTCGCGCAGGCGGTCGGCCTCCCGCTGGCGCGCGGCGGCTCGCTCGCGCAGCTCCTCGGCGGCGTGGCGCGCGGCGCACGCGTCGCGCTCGGCGCCCGCGCGGCGCTCGCGCTCGGCCGCCAGCTCGGAGCGCGCGTCGCGCAGCGAGGCCATCTCGGCCTGCTTCAGCTCGATCACTGCTCTTAAGGATCGCACCTAAAACAAAATTCAAATAAAAAATATTTAGAAAATTATAGATTTTAATAGTTGGTTCACCGCCATCGTAAGAATCGTCAGGTAAGGCAAGGCTGATGTAATAAGTTAGTAGTAGTTAGTAGTAATAAGAGTTAATGAGTTTTCTCTTGGTTGGCTCTTACGACCACTTTTAACATACCTCCGCTGCTAACTCCGTGGCATCGGAACTCAATTCTTCTTTCGTGTTTAATTGTAGCTCGTACGCTTCCGCTTCACAGTAGACGGGATCGCAGGCCGCGTCACACATGTTGCACGACTGGTCGCGCGACGCCTCCGTCGACGAGTTGCGCAACTTGGCGCCTCGCTCGATTTCAGCCCGTGCGGCTTCGAGCTGCGCGCGCAAGGTCCGTTCAATTTCACTGTGTGCGTGCAAGCGTGCTCTGCTTTCGGCAACTTCCTGCTTCAGGGTATCTATTGTACCCTAGAAAAATACAATTTATATGTATTACTGCATGAATATTAATAGTTTCTAAATACAAAACATAGCAAATTTTTGTCATTTTACCTTCAACCCCTTCACGTCGCTCGCCAAGGCTGATACCTCTTCAATGTGTGCGGCTTGTAAGCGCGCATTGGCTTCCTCTTTGGACGATACCTCCATCTCTAGCTCTGAGATCTTGCTCAGGCATTCTGCGACTGTAAAATTAAATTTTTAATAATATTATTACACTAAAATACTTTTAATAAATATGTGAAACTATCTCCATTGGGACTCTTATTTCTTCGTTATATTTCACTGGAGTAGCTTTTAAAGAAATATGGTATAGTAGACCATAACACATTATAGTTTTCTTGAGTATAATTTTAAAAAACTTACAATAAGTTGTTAGTAAAACTAACTCACAAGTGGATTCGCTGTTATGACTTATCTAAATGTTTTAAAATATTTTATATTCAGTTGAATGCTGTTTTGCTTACTTTTTATTCGCACAATATGCATACAATAAAATATTCAAAATGTCGACATTTATTATTTCTAAAATGTAAATTAGATTGCATGCATTTCGACGGCAGTAAAGTATGTTAGCAACAAAAGAAAACTTTTGAGTATAATGATATTATAAATTGTAATAAAATATAATCGTGATAATTTACTAACTTCTTTGCTACCTACTGCTAAATTACAGGAAAGAGTCAAGCATTTTTATGTTATTTATTGTTCACCAAATACTGTAATATATAAAACAGTTTTTATAGCTTGTACGTGGGGCTTATATTTTATGTGTTTAAGCAAATTTAGCAATAACTTAATTCTAGTTAATATTGTATATTCAACTCTTCCTATTATCGTCGCTGTTTGTAACGCTTAATCGAGTAAGCTAGTTCGTTATTACTTCAATACATTTTCAAATATAATGTTAGTCTATTCTTATTTTCATTAGTTAAATTAGATTTTGTTAGGTGAATTTTCGTGAAAACTTTAGTCGTTCAGTTAGTTTTGCAGCGTTCTATGCTGCCTTTGAAATACTTGATAAAATTAATTAACTTTTTTATCTTAAGTTATTAACACATAATTATATTAATTGTAATTTAACATACTGGTATCGAGATCCTTTTGCGCACGTTGCTGGCGGTCGCGGTCTGCGCGCGCGGCGCTGTTGCGCTCCGACGCCGCCACGCCCCGCCACCTCTCCGCTTCCTGCCGCCATGACCCGCTGTTCAGGGCGTCCAGCTAAAATAATTAAATTAAATAGGTGATTAATTTCAATATCATAACCATCACAACATGCAATTTTTTCAATGCAAAAATATATTGGTATTTTAGTCATTAATATGGTTAAAAAAATTAAAAAAAACATGTACAAATATTTTAAATCTAAATCAGAAATGAAAATGATAATGAAAATGATCATAAAAAATTAAGACTTACTCGAAACACTAGGTATTGCACGAGAACCCCTAATGCTTCAACGCCTTTAGTAGCATGCGCGAGAGCAACAGAGTGCTCGCGCGGCTGAGCGGGCGGCGGAGCGGTAAGCGTTGCAGGCGGTGACCGCACGGGTTGCGGCGTCTGCACTCGCTTGCTTCGCGGCCCCACAGCAGCGGACACGCGCGGAGGCTCTATAAAAATAAATACTTATTTTAAAATGACGTCCATTAAACACCATATTCATATACAAGGTAATTTATCCTATAAAGATCTGTCAATTCCAACAATTCTACAAAGATCTGCCAATATTGATACTATGGAAGTAAAATTAAAGTGTGAATATAAACAGTTGTGTATAGCGTTGTGGTTTCAAATCATGATAATAATCAACAACTGTTTTTAGAGCATAACAAAGTAGTAATTATTAAAAAAAATCGCATTAAATATGTCAATCTAAGTTTTGTGTATTCCTTCTTAGATTTGAATTATAGGTATTTGAATAGTAATTATATTTCGTATATTTTAATTATCGTTGTAATAAAATAATTCTTCAAAAACAATCGTCCATCAGTCTTTGTTTTTTTTTTGTTACAATCTCTTTTCTCACGGCTCTGAAGAAACATCACGAACTGTAGGTACGTAAACAATAGGATACAATACGGTAAACAGATACTGAGTTTCTCAGTGTCGATGCTATCGAACCACATAAAGAGCTTTGTGTGGCTGAATCTTTATACAAAAGTTTATTATCGCTAGGAAAATCTACCATCGTAATGGACTAAAGTAGAGGTTAAAACAAACAGTTTACACTTTCAAGTTTTGTATCATAACTCTGTACAATACTCTCTAATAGCATGGATACCGCTGAAAATAGAATCACTTAAGACAAAATGTAATTGTGTTAGTGTTTATTCTATTAGATTTGTTTATACTACAAATGATATACGAAAAATATAATGTATTTATGTGCCTTTAAATTGTAAATTTGGATTTAGTTCAATCGATACTTCTAAAAATTTAAAACAGATTTGTTCTTAAAATACTTTTTTCGTAAGATCGTATCTGCAATCATCTTACATACACCCTTGTTTATAGTAGCAATTATTTATTATTGGAAATAGCCCCAAGGCGATCGTTCATGCCCAAGGTTTTACTATCATTAATGTTGTTTAGTTTTGTAATAACCTTTAACATACGTTCGTTTCTTAACAAAAAATTAAACATTTTGGAAGATTTTTGGCATCCTGTTATAAAAACATTGTTATTCATCTATACTAATATATAAAGCTGAAGAGTTTGTTTGATTAATCCGGCTAATCTCAGGAACTACTGGTTCGAATTAAAAAATATATTTTTGTGTTGTATAGTCCTTTTATCGAGGAAGGCTTTAGGCTTATTTTTATTAATTATACGCGGGTGAAACCGCGGAGCACAGCTACTTTAACTGCTTACTTTTTCCATAAAATTACTACCGGATCGAAAATCAGTCGACATTTTATCGCTAGACAAAAATAGGGCAACCTCTTCTGCAGGGCAAAAATTGTTTTGATATCAAGCTATATTATACCCCAGTATAATGCCGTAAGATATTATGCTGTAAAATTGTATGTAATTGTACACTCGTACTTGGCGAGCCGTATCAACATCAGTTAACAGTCTTATTTCGAATGCTGCAGAACTGAGTGATAGTGTAGCTTAAATGTAAGTTTACCAAGAAATTATGTTACATTAAACTTGTCTAGTGTTTTTCCATTTTAAGTAACATTCATTTTTACAGTTGTGCACAAGGATAAAAAACAAAATTGATCGAATATGTAACTTTCACATACAATAAAATTATTTAGTAATTGTCTATGGTTAATGTTTATGGTTACTCTTAAACATAACATCGAATAAAAAAAAGAAAATTATTTAAATCGGAATCGTTACTTCCTTACATTAGCCCGTCCAATACAAACTCTCCAGCTATAAAAACATAGCTAATCGTTAGTATCGTCGATCTCAACCGCTTGATTTTATGAATACTCAAGGACAAAATTAGATAACGAGGCCCTTCGTATTACAATGTGACGTCACGAGGGGAAATCGTTGAGAGCCATTTTATTACATTCACGAATATTAATCACCACGTCTCTTACTTTCAAACGTGCATTGCTAACACAACTATACTGGACCTGATACGACTTTAATGAGAGCTTAGTCAATACTCAAAAAGGGCATTCTATGTATCTCGCGTAACATTCCTTGATCAGCTGATAAAAACATTTCTTTTTCATTTGCATACGCTTATGGTATATTGAAAGTGAAATGAAAAAAAACAGTATATTATTTAGATAAGGAATGTTACGATAATGGAATTAAAGTAGAAACATAATAGAAATCTAATAAATATTAATTATAGTAAAAAATATATGTAATTAATGCTTGTAGTCGCACCTTTTCGGCGCTAAGAAGCATAAAAAGAAAATTGAAATAATATATGCAAACATAAAACGAAAATTTGCGTGGTCGTATTTACTGGTTACCTTTTAATATAATGATTTTGAACGACGAATGAATTCCAAATTTAAATTATTTGATACTTTATACCCCGCTGCTTTCAATCACTCTCTCCCTTCAAATTCATTTATAAACGAAATATAAAAAGATTATTTAAACGTTTCCCACGCGCTTCATTGACGGTTCCTGTTGAAGTTCACGCGTCACTAACCGTAAGATCCAATGGCGCCCATTTCCGCTTTCATATAATAGATAGAAAATAAAACATCCAAACATTTGTGCTACGGCGTAATTGTCCAGAAGTTACATTTGGTTATTTATCTAATACGTGAAATATAAAGAACGATTATTACTCTTTAAAGTTTCTCTTAGGTCAATTACAAGGTATATACGAAACGAATCATTAGGTATCGATGACTGCAATCTTAAAATTATCGATAAATACACAATAAATGTATGAAAATACGTCCAAATAATAAATAAGTAGATAAGTATGCAATTTTGAGTTTTTTTTTTTTTTAAATAAGACAAAAAAAAAAAATTGATAAGTATGCAATGTTGAGTTACTATTTTTTTTAAATAAGACCAAATAAATAATCTATGCTTATATTATAAATACGAAAACAACTCTATCTGACTATCTGACCGTACGCTTTAATGGCGCCACCATTGAACCGATTTTGATAAAACTGGGTATGAAGCAAGATTGAACTTCAAGGAAGGACATTGATGTTTTAAATACATAACACCTTCTTCCCCATCCCCGATACGCGGGTGAAGCTGAGGGCGGAAGCATTTAATATAATCGTAGTTAATTAATTAGTAAACTTTATTTGTCATATGCGTTGCGCAATGAACTTATAAAATTATAAATTATTGGTAGAATTTATATAATATTATTTGAGTTTGCATTTAAATATGACAAAAAAATGTTCTGTATGTTTGTACGTAAATAATAAATTACTATTTTTTCCCGAATATTAAAATCGTTATACAAAATCAAATTATAGAAGTAGCCGGATATTATTACAAGTAATCTGTTTAATAGAACCAAAAAATAATAATTAATAAAGAGATGCGTTATGCGAACGGCCGCCGAGGGTCAGGCTCTGAGCAACGCGCCGCGTGGGCTCCAATTGAGTACGGTGAAACTTCAAATTAACAAACAGACAGGGATACCAATCCTATAACGGGGACAATACCAATTCATATGACGTATTCGTATAAATCAAGACATTTCTAAGAATCAAAATATTCAACATTGCAATTGACGTTTAAAATACAAATTAATTTCGATTTTAGAAAATGATATATTTTTTTAATATTTATATAACTTTTTTTGGCAACCCTGCACGATTAGGGAAACAACAAAAAGCGCCTACGCCGGAATTTACTTCATACGATATTTGTCACATAATGATGTTGAAGAATGATTATATAATTATTTAAATCCATCTTGCTTAAAAGTGCAAAGCAGTAAAAAATGCAATATATATTTGCAAACCCATTCTAAGGAGAGCGAAAGAGATAGAGTGTACATTTATAAATCAAGTATGTTTATTTTTTTTCCTTAATAATATGATTGCATTGTTACTAGAACGACGAAGGTTGTTCAAGTTCAGCGAACTGCCTCACTATCCTACATAAAGACTGGGGTAACGGGTTCCCGTAAGCGCGAATTGAATACAAAATTAATGTAAAATAAAAAAAAGATGTCTGTCCACATTATTCGGACTTATCTTGAAAACAATGAGGATTGGCTTCAGCTTTCACTATAAAGTTAGATTAAATTAAACAAATATTTAGAAGTCTGCAGTTTTTTTTATAGTATAGGTTGGCGGACGGGCCTATGAGCCACCTGATGGTAATGGGTCAGCAACACCCTCTATGGACGTTAATTACACTAGCTCTCTCACCAATACCAATAAAGCACAACAATACAATGCACTGGTGTTATGCGGTGGAATATCTGATAAGCGGGTGGTACCCAGAAGAGCTTCCACAAAGTCCTACCACCAGTAATAATTAATAAGTTCTATCATGTTTGACGTTAAATATACACTAAACTATATATTGTGTGTGTGTATATAACTGTAAGCAACGTCGAGCTATTCTGTAAAGACTTGATATTCACCGCAGAACGATCGTAAAATGTCAGACAGTGACAATAATTGTACCATTTAGAGGATACACATTAAAATAGCATTATCACTGTTTAGTCGGATTTTCATATTAAATTTAACGAGTGACATCCGAAGTGAATTTTGTATTGATATATCTTAAAATCAAGTTTCAAAGAAGACTTTTAGTCCTGTTTGTTAATAAATTGACACAGAAGATGATCACTTCCTTAACAGTTTTTGCGAAACAAAATATGAATGGCCTATCACCGATTTTGCAATCACATTCGTATGTTACACAATACTCTATCCGGGTTTAAGAGAAATTCAATGATTGCATTATTTTTAA
The DNA here is from genome assembly GCA_963151315.1 of Nymphalis c-album. Taxonomy (NCBI): domain Eukaryota; kingdom Metazoa; phylum Arthropoda; class Insecta; order Lepidoptera; family Nymphalidae; genus Nymphalis; species Nymphalis c-album. Next base: position 10,535,264 of record OY720595.1, read on the forward strand.
TAAATTAAAAGCTATACATATTAAATTCATGCATTTAAGAAACCAAAATAAAAGTTTCTCTTTATGCAAATAAATACAATCAATTAATTATACAATCAATAATAATTGCCATAACAAAAAACATTTTGAATTTTGTAATCCAAAATAAAATCGTTTAAACGTTTGATTTCCGCCGATATTTTTATCACGTACCTGAGCTATTAATATAATAATCCAATAGTTGCGTCTGCGTAGTGAGAATCACATATCTAAAATTAGTTTGTTTGTATGTATGTCAGGGGGCCGAGCGTGAACAGCCGCCCGCCCTAAAAGGGTCATCGCTACTGGACAACTGTCACCGATAGACGAACACATAAAACGACAATTAACAAACAATACATTTCTACTTGATCTCCTTAACGTCTTTAAATCGCTGTTATTTAGCAATAAAATATTAAATTTAAAGAATTATTTTGAATTAAGTCAATATACATTAATTTTAAGATAATAGATCAATTCTTGATCTTTGAAAATAATAATTAACAGTCTTAAGTACATACACTGGTACTTAATTACGTATATCTTTACACTAATATGTTTATCCAACACTAAATGTGACATATAAGCGATATTAAGCGTAGAAATACGTCACACAATTATCAAGTATTGTAATGATTCACGTAGCAAACTTTAACGTTTGTAATAAACCTGTCATCATTTACTCGCGACAAAAGCACATTATTCCGTCCCCCGTTTCTTGGTATCGAATAAAGGATAAGTGTGTATTACGAAGGTAAATAATTTAATAAGTCCTTACAACCTTGCACTTCCTCGTATATGCTTAACGATCACGACTGTCATTTACAAAATAAATATTTCGTAAATAAATGTACTAAAATATTGTATGCACGTAAAAACAAAAACATAATAATCGTCTTCGCATCAATTCATAATATTTTTATATAATACTAGCTGCCGCATATTCCACCTGTGTGGAGTAGATGTAGATAAAATTATTTTTGTTTCCTTGGGGTTCAAATTTACTTCGTACTAAATGTTAACAAAATCATTTCAATGGTTTAGCCGTAAAAACGCAAAAGACATATATAATTACTTTCGCATTTATAATATTAGTAAAGCGCCATAGATTAGCTGCTATGTTCCTGCTTCTTATGCTGAAATTAAGATTTAGTTAATTTTGAATTCCAATGAATATCCATGCTTCATGTGCGAGCCTGACTGAAGAACCGCCCTCATTATTTACATTGATAAAGTAAGATAATTTTGCTTAAAAGAAATCAAAAAAATTAAAATAATAGGAATATATTTTAATAATCTGTTAATATAATTTCCTTTACATATTATTGCAAATGAGATGCATATCTCACGATATAGCCGACGTAACTAATAAAAATTGTTTAAGAATATTATAATATTTTGCAATAGAAGTCAGTCCAATGGATCCCAAAAGTCAAGTTTCCAATCAAACGCATTAAAACACATTGGATACTTCTATTAAAAAGTTAACAGTGTTAAACTGCGGTGCTACGGAAGGAACGTAAAACCGCTGGTCCTGCCTTATCAGTCTTCGATCGTCACGAATTTCAGTCCAGTTGAAGTATGAAAATAATGGCATTGAGAGTGCAACTATCTTTGCGAACATATGTACATACGCTTATGCTATATTATATTTCCTGCGCAGTTGGCTGGTCTCCGTTAAAAATGGCCGCCGTCCCGAAATCAGAACACAACATTTTCAAATATCGAATCGTTTATTTCAGACTTTGTTAAAGAGTTTGACATTTTGACATAACATTATAAAAGCTTATAAATGAAATGAGCTCTTAAATGTATTTTACGATTGTGCGGTCAACGCTTCCGGCTAACGATTCCAAATAAAAGAAAATAAAACCAAAATCCCTGCTTATAAAATTGATCTGGAATGCACTTAAGATAAACCTATTTATTCACGATTAGAGTTTGGGAATAGTTTTATTCAAATCCAAATATAAAGTTATTTTTGAACTAATATATCAGTAAGAATGTTTTTATTGAAGTAACTAGTTTTATGTATTATTTGATTTCATTTTTTTTACACATTTACAAATGCCTTACCTGTACTTTCTATATTAAAATCTATGGAATTTTAATATTAAGAACTCTGTAGATATATTAGTATTGCATTATAATGAATTTAAAAACTATCGAATTTTTACAGGGTAAATAAACAATTTTAGGTAACTTGTTAATTAGTCCATTGAAATGTTACAATTTATCTAACTAATATTGCATTTGTTAGAGGACGCAATTTTACTTATGGGACATGTGTGGGTGGTCAATAGAAGCTTAACCCCAAGTTTATGGGGCTGCCATCCCCACACATGTCCCAAATATAAAATTGCGTCCTCTAACAAATGCAAAGCAAATGTAACATGTCAATGGACTAAATCGCTTCTAGTTTTACTTTTACGACGTATGTTTCGTCCCTTGACCTTGTTAGTCACTGAGCGACCCCTAGACTCCAGAGTCTATCGACGACTATAAAAAGGCCGTTGTCGTCTGACTCGTTCCATCATAGACTTGAGCATAGCATCATTTACATCTTTATTTTTTTGAGACTTTTGTTCACTTGTTATCCCCATCATACCTCAACCTATACAATACACAGGACATACATTAAAGTATAAAGAGAGTCACTAATGAGAAGAAGCAACCAAATCATATATGACTAACGTAACTTCCGAAGTTGGTAAACAGAGAACATAGCATCATATAAAGTAATATCGAGTCTGGAATTGAATCGAGGTTGTGACAAACCTTGAAGTACGATATTATACGAGCTGTTTCAGATGATTTGTAATTACAGTGATTAAGATCAAAACTGAAGATCAAATCCAGTTCAACCATGGATTCTAATTATATGTATAAGGTTCAACTTCAAATTCTATTATATCGTATTTAAAAATGTGTTTTTTGTTTCTCTCTAAAGAATGAATATATTAGTTTAAAAACAAAGGTTATTAAAACAATAACTTTATATCTGTGTGTGAAAATGTTTTTTTCTTGTTATACACGAAATTAAATCATTCTTTGTTCTTTTACACGAAGTCGCAAAATTAGGAATAAATTATAATATTAACTTAATTACATTTGCTATTCTCAAAACTGAAGCTGTTTTACCTCAGTCTGAATTTGTCAATTAAGATATATATATATATATATATATATATATATATATATATATATATATATTAAGAGCGAACATAATAACAATTCAAATGTACTTTGTTTTAGTAAGATCTTAGAAGTACTTTCGTAATTTTATAAATACGAAATTCAGGATACCGCTGCATCGCGCCGGTTCGAATTATGGCTTCTACTCCAAGAAACCGAGAAAGATTGTAAGGGGTACATGGAGATTCTATTCGAATCCATAAAAATAAAAAAAAATAAAAAAACAAGAAACAAAAAAATCCAAAAGTGTCACTTCATACATTTTATCATCTAAATATTTATACTTACTTAATTTTGAATAATTATATTATCATTTTGTGTAACTAACGTGTAACATAAATAGAGATACGACATAAGTGCACTGACTCTTTCATGCGTGAGAAAAGAGTGAACGTGGAAATACACTTAAAAGGACAAGTTGTTACAATGCGGAAACTTGACGACAAGTTTGTCGAACCTAATATTAGAAAAGCGAGAGAAAAGTTGTATAACTACATTATCCATAAATATTTATCTACGGATATTTTATCGACAGTACAGTGTCTCACTGCTGAGCTAAGGCCTCCTCTTTTGAGAAGGTTTGAAGTTCACCATGCTGCAACCAATGAGGGTGGATTTTGTTATAGCATAGGTAGGCGGACGAGCATATGGGCCACTTAATGGTAAGTGGTCACGCCATCGGTCATCGCTTACATCGCCAATGCGCCACCAACCTTGGGATCTAAGATGTTATGTCCCTTGTGCCTCTAATTACACTGGCTCACTCACCCATCAAACTGGAACACAACAATAACAAGTACTGCTGTTTTGCGGTAGAATATCTGATGAGTGGGTGGCACCTCCCCAGACAAGCATGCACAAAGCCTTACCAACAAGTAAAATGTATGTAAATGATAGAATACGCGTGTGGCAGAATTTTAGTGATATTAGAAACATGCAAGTTTTCTCGCGATGTTTTCTTTCAGTTTTAACACTAGCTAATGGGAAATGCTTTGCAATGACCTCAATTTATATTTATTATTACACGACCAAAATAAGAGTGTAATGTTTTCAAAGTTCATGGTTTGTATGTGAATTTCTTTATTCCACTATAACTTGAAAACGCCTGAAAAGAATTTTAATTTGTGGGTATCTTTATGACTCTTACATCATTCTGAGTGACACTGTTTTTTTTTTTAAATCAATATTGCAGCAGTATGTCATAAAACTTTACGCACGTGCTAATAATAACTAAACTTTGTAATGTAATGGTGATTTTTAATATCTCCTTTAAATGTTATAATTTATTAAAGTCAATGTCGTAAATCAATGAATCCGGATTAGAAACAAATATTATTATTAATAAACTTCTTAAAAGTTTTAAATTATTTCATATAAAATATTACTTCGTCGATGATCAGTTTTTAAATGTCGAAATAACAATAATATCGTCAAAGTGGCCTCGATAACGAATGGGCAGGTATTGTGTGCCCTCGTGCCCTGGCAGACGTCCAAAGTTAATAAAATTCAGCGACGACAAACCGGCCAAAATTAATTCCAACATACATTCAGTTTTCGACAAATCAATTCCTTATTCATATTTCTAAAACTACTCATCTGAAAAGATCATTCATTTCGCGTTAACTATTCAATATTACTGTACTCATACTAAAACTGTTTTAAAATTATTGACACATTAGATTTTATCTATACTAATATATAAAGCAGAAGAGTTTGTTTGTTTGATCCGGCTAATCTTAGGAACTACTGGTTCGAATTTAAAAAATATTTTTGTGTTGTGTAGTCCTTTTATCGTGGAAGGTTCTAGGCTTATTTTTATTAATTATACGCGGGTGAACTTGTTGGTAGAGCTTTGTGCAAGCTCGTCTGGGTAGGTACCACCCACTCATCAGATATTCTACCGCAAAACAGCAGTACTTGTTATTGCTGTGTTCCGGTTTGAAAGGTGAGTGAGCCAGTGTAATTACAGGCACAAGGGACATAACATCTTAGTTCCCAAGGTTGGTAGCGCATTGGCGATGTAAGAGATGGTTAACAGCTCTTACAACGCTAATGTCTATGGGCGTTGGTGACCACTTACCATCAGGTGGCACATATGCTCGTCCGCCTTTCTATGCAATAAAAAAAAACCGTGGGGCACAGCTAGTTATGAATATAAAATCGATGATGTATACGAAAACAAAGTTACATACGTTGCTATAATTTTTAATTGACTGATTCCTCATTAAATTTTCTGTCATGACGTCCTCTTTACCGATTGGCGGCAGAGTAGCGGCATTTTCGAGAGAGACTAGGCAATTTCGCATGACATATATTGCTTATGTGTCTATAAACACAAATTCTTTCTTTGCATTCTCTCTCTAACTCTCATAAACCGACACGACCGGCTAGAGTCCAGGGAAACCAACAGCTTCATTTGCTTTCTGAGACACGTGAGTGATACTGGCAACTTACCAATGCAATAGCTTTTCATAACCTTATCCAGGGTTCGAATCGAAGATCCAAGACCAAGGTATCAGCGAACTAATAAGTCAGCCAATCCGCACTCAAGAAACGAGTCGGTGCATAAACTTTACGTGCATATATTTTAATCAAACGAAAGTTTTAATATCAAGGTGAACTCATGCAGACACTAACAATGGATTTATGCGACTATAATTAATCCGAGACAAGGCTAAAACATTTCATGATATATAATATACATACATATATATAACGCTGTATAAAATAAATTAATGTGACTTATTAGTTCGTGTAATTAAAGTTACCAGAGAATAATGCATAATAACTATTCTTATTCCAATATCTACAACGACGGAGATTTAAGTGCTAATCTCCTGAACTATCAGATTTGAAAAAAAAAACAGTTTTGCATTTGATATCACCGTTCTTGAGAAACTGTAATATATATGTGTAAACATGGTGGCGGAGCTAGACCACGCAGAGCAGCTAGTATATATTTATATTAGAAGTTGATGTTTATGTTAACCGTACATGAAAATCTTTGATGATATTTTCAGACGGTGTATCGAAAGGTAGTGATTACAATAACAGTGCCTCGACAAGGCCAAGGTTGACTGAAAGTATATAAAACAATAACACTACCATGGTAATCAGCTATTGTACAACATATAAGGTCAAATAACAAAGGATATTAAAATGTATATAATAGTATATATAACGGCCGAATGCTGAAAAGGAATGAATGAATGGAATCGCTATATCTTTTAATCAATAGGATCGTGTTACGTCAACGTAGACGAATAGAAAATCGTCAGAACGGGTGCTTTCAAGCGAACGCGATCCAAACTTTAGAAGATATAAGAAAACTTTGTTTTACAATTTTGTTAATCTTCAAAATGACTTTTACAAGTTACTCACGTGAAACATTTTAGAATTAAAAAGATGGGTAATAAACGGTAACCTTAGTTACCGTAAAACGAATAACATATTTATTTTCAGAGTCGTATAATAGTTTACACATTGCAATTTGAAACGGACGTTTAAAGATAGAATAAACGCATTAGAAGAAAAGTAAGAAAAGTAACACAATATAAATAGAGAGATAGCTCTATACTTAATGTTTTTATATTATTATCAGTTTATAAATTCTTATTTACTACATATCATGCATGTCGAAATGAGGACTTAAAAAAATGTAAAGAAAAACATTCTATACAAATGCTTTTCTTAAGTATTTGTCGCGTTATTGGCTGACAGTTGTCAAATTGGAAAAAGATAAGATTTAAAATTTAAATTTGAATGATGGCAATGATAAATGTAAAAAGATGCATTTAAATCGAGTGATTAAATGTTGTTTCTTTGATTTTTGAGGTTAATATTTTTTTATCATATTATGTAATTTGTTACATATTATAAATACATTTTGATTTATCGAAAAAAGCAATTGATGCTTTATTTAATTATTGTCAAAAACAATTAAATACTCAAAACAAAATATATAAACAAACATTATAATATACTTGCTTGCTATAGACACATAGATGTTTTAATAGTGAAATAAGGTATTTAATTTGATATTATTACAGTGTTAAAAAAAAAATGTTTTAACTTGCGAGTTACGTTGAATTTCAGTCAACAGCTTAAGTTACATGGAACACAGATCGATTGACATATGGTTTATAGACCGAAAACGAAAGGAGACAATAATAATACATAGACAATATATATATGTATATATAAGGCTAGTGTCGACTTAATGTAATAAGACATACGGAACTATTACATCGGATGCTGTTCATCGTTTTCTTACATAATATTTAATTATGTAATTAAAAAATATATGCAAATATACAAACGATATTATGACATTATCTATGCACATATCAAAAAGAACACAGCGCATTTTAATTAAGTTCGGAACGGTGACATCATCAGTATTAAAAACATTATATATATTCAAAAATAAAATATAAATTTAAGAACAAGCAATAAAACTATAGTTATAAGGACTGAAGCTATAAATTCCATATCAATTATCAAAATTTAAATGATCTATATAAAAGCAGGTCTTCCATTAAATTGATAATGAACGAAAATATCAATAATTACACCGCAATTGTTATCGTTAAACGCTTGTATAGTCTACATTCTAAAATCGAAATTAATTGATTCACATTATAACGGCAAAGCATTGTAATAATCACATATTGCAATTCATTTGTTTTCTTACGAAAGTTAATTGAATACGCATGAAATGTAAAAATAATGAATGCAATCAAATTAACATACCGGCTTGTGCGATGTTCGTATTTGTAAATCAAATTATATACTCGTCAGAAAACTTCTCTTCTAGTTTTTCTACGTAAGAAAGTGGTGAATGTCTCATTGCTAGATCGCTCCTCTCGCTTCCAGGAGAAGTCTATTTACTGGGTTTGTGGATAAACGTGTGACAGAATTTGAGTGAAATTATTCATAAACAAATTTCTTCACGATGTTTTCCTGTTGAGCACGAGATAAATATCATACAAAAAATAATTACATTCACAAAAAATCTTCTTTCAGTGGTTCCTACCGGGATTGGAACATCGGTTAAAATACACTTCTAACCACGATCAGGTAAATGTAATGACATTAACAATTATTTCAATTTATTTGATTATTATAATTATCATTCGAGACTTATCAAACAGCGATTTATTTAAACAAATGAAAATCAATATCAAGTATTTTCTTAAATGAATTCTATAATGACATACACTTAACTTTGGTGATATAAAGACATATTTGATTCAGGTTTTTAATCGCGTTCATATCAATGTTTATTTCGTATGTTGAGTCGTCGTGTCTTTTTCGTGAGTACAATACAAATATATTTAAACCAACGACAAAACGTCATATGTTTTGTTGTGTGTAATTGTATATGTTTTTAATTGTCCAAATTCTATTGAATTGGATATTTATATTTAAAAAAATGTATATCATGTTAAAAATGTACAAAATGTGAATCAGTATAAAGGATCCCATATGAGGGACTGTGAAAGTATTAATATTATCAAGTAAAAACTACTTATTGAAAATCCTTTCTCTGTTCTGTGGAGTACTTTAAATTAAATCTTTCATCCAAAAAGTATGAATGTTATGTGTCATTTAAAAAAAAATACAATTTACGTTTAAAAGTTTACATTCCGTAAACGAAATACGATGACAAGAACGCCGGTATAATTAACAAAACGATAACATATCTATCTTAAAGCGACTAGTTTAAACAAACACTTCATACTATTTTGTATAATACATTTAATGTTAATTTAATTACTTAATAAATCAATGAATTTGTTTTAAAAAAATAACTGACCTCGTCCGTCCACAAACATTTGCGAAAAGTTGCGCTAACTCATATCACACAGCGGGGTCAATCCAATCACAAACATCACTTCACGATATCCGAACCACATTCTGCCAACATTGGCTCACACTTGTGTCCAACAAGTACAACGCAAATAAACGTATCAGGGGCGTACCGTGCGTGTGTCCAGAAGCGCGCTATATGTTAGACTGGCGTGCTCTGTATGTTCCGTACGTCGTTTCGTTGATTACCAAGCAGCGAAAACCAGATCGCTATAGGATTTATTAAAAAAAAATGTACTCATTTTATATGACGAAATATAAATTATATTTATAGTTAATAAATTAATTATATAATTATTTAAATAAAAAAAAGAAACGTTGAAACTATACGTGAATAATATTTGAAAATATATTGCCCGTAATAAATTACAAAATCGACAAATCAAATTATTATTTAATTTTCACAAATATTAACGTCCAAGAAATACATTACAATATTACGATCCACATCAATTATATTTTATTGACTGTCGCATAAAATGAAGAGGAAATTAATTTTTATTGCTAATTAATTGTTTTTATTATAAAAAACGCATTAATATTTAAACAAATAAGTGGTATTGACCATATTTGACATTTAAGAACTTGTTGCTTACGTCATAAGATTAAAAGAATTAAAAAAAATAAGTCCAAAGTTATATGTATGGTATATATTTTAATAGTAATGCATAAATAATACCGCATTTTCCCATTTTAAGTTCAACGACCTGTCGTGGAAAGTCGACTGAAGATAAGAAAACTGACAACTAATGCGTTTTTTTTCTTTTATTAATGTGACAGTCTTTGTTATTTAGATCCTGTTTCTTATGATTGTTTATTACACACTTGATTTGTATCTTAACACCTTAAAATTATATTGAAAGATGATATACTTTTTAGGTATATAAAATTATTAGTTTTTACTTTTTGGACGCAAGATTAAAACCGACATAATCTCGAAAGTACCGGCACGGCGTTTAAATGTAAAATGCGCATATTCATTTAGCTTTAATGTGGCTCCCCTATGATTAACATGACTATCGTTCGTAATGAAATGACCTAGAAAATAAAATGAGGTTTTATTTAAACTTAAAATACATTTTAATTACGTTTCTATCTTTACTAAAACACACACATCTCGACGATATAATAATAAACATGTATTTTATATCATACATACATTAATATCCTGGGACATTATTCACACAAGGCCTCAATCACAAACTAGGCAGGGCGTAGTGCGTTCTATGGAAACCGGACAACTGATATATTATAACTTTTCTTTTGTACACATACTTATAAAGATAACACCCAGGCCCAGGACAAGAACAGACACAACAGAACAGAAATGTTTGTCCTGGATAGGAATCGAACCGACGACCTGGGGCGCGAAAGGCAGGTATCTACCAACCATGCCAACCGTCTCGTCACTCGATTAATGCTCAAAAAAAGTATTATTTGCTAAGATTATAGCATCTAGGACTTGGCCTTCTACTGGTAGTCTGGTACGATACTCTAGGAACAACCTCGCCACCTCAGAATGCAATCACGAAATATCAGACTAATATGCGTCATTGATAATAATTATAACATTAAACGGATATACGTTTCAAAATAATATCGCCGTAACCGACTGTTATACGAAGTAGTTAAAAAACAAATCGCACACCCGACCGCGATCGTGAAATCTTAGATGGTAGATATTCTGAAAGTGACATGCGACATTGACTGTAATAATTATAGCACATGAATGTTACACGCTTCAAAATAGCGTATGACGGTTTTCAATGTTTCACGAGTAAGATATATATAATAAGGTCCTCCAGACCGATGAGGCCACGGCGGCCAATCTCAAGAGAGATTAGCCAACTGCGCAGGAGATATTATAGTGCACAAGTGTGTGCGCAAACACAGGTGCACTCTCTTTTCCTTAGCTCTCATAAACCGATGGGACGGCAATCCGACACGACCGGAAAAAGTTCAGGCGCAGGACCAACGGCTTAACGTGCTTTCCGAGGCATGGGAGTGTACACACTTCCAACTTCCAGACTCCAGGCTGCTACTGAGAATTTTCTGACAGAAAATCCCAATAACTATTTATTGGCCCGACCTGGGAATTGAACCCAGGACCACCGAGTTTGCGGCCTTATATCAAGCCACTAGACCAACGAGGCAGTCGTGAGTAAGATACGATGTTCTTGAGTATAATATCAAGCATAACTATTGCATACATTGTCAATACAAGATCTGATGGGGTTAGATTAGGAGCTAGTTTCATCACGCTGCTTCGATGCCGATTGGTGGATACAAGTGCCAGATTTTCATACACATGCAGATATCTTCGTCTTAAAATATGAACACAAATTAAGCACATGAAAATTCAATCAATCAAACACTTAATGTGATTAATACCTACAATATTCGATTAAGATTGAAATGTTTTATACTCTGAAGGCCGAATACTGAAACGTCATTCAAATAATTAAGTGGCACTTAATATTTGAATGACGTTTCAGTATTTGTGTTTTAATCTTGCCTATATTACTATGCTTTAAACCGGAACACAACAAAAAGTATTAATATTGTTGTTTAGAGGTAACTAGCTGTTTGATTGTGCTGTTATTTTGATCATGTATTATCATAAAGTGCACGCGCACGTGTTCCTAATTGTGATGCACGTCCACACCGAGACCGGATACGATCTGAACAACAACCCACAAAGGTCGAACGTGTACAATCAGCGACATCAGTGATAAAAAATTGCACATACTTAATCAAAATCAATATAAAAGTACAAGTCGGCTCTTTAAAGCATTCTTGAATCATGTCACGTTATAGTATATATGTAAGAATTATTGTTATACATAATCATCAATCAGTTGGACAGACGTATTGTTCTCACTACAATATATACATTTAGCCAGCTTCTATGGCCAGTCTGCTTGGCTCTTGAATCTAACCGTCCATCCACATATGGGGTCATTGAAATCTTAATGCTGATATTATTGAATACTGATGAATAACGATAACAATTTCTTAAGCTTAGGGTGAGTCTATATTACTCCACCAAATGCCACACGCTATACCTACAAACAAAGCAAACTATCGAAACAAACTAGAGTAGCTGACTACTTCGTCACATAGAAAAACGGAGGCATCACTGTCACGCTCAATCTGCAATGTAGAACAAGTTTTTACACTTTCTTACAAAACTGTAAGAACAATTCTTGTATATATTTATAGACATTAAATGTATTCTGTCGCCTTAATTTATGGCGAACAATAAATACATTGTACTATTCAAACAAAAACAAACTAACCGGAAGATATTAATGACGTTTAAAGAATGTACGCGAGTACTTTGACTAGTGTATCCGTTAGTTCCGTACGGATACTCATATTTAACATGACGTCGCTTTATTTTAATCTTTATTCCCTAGATATTAAAGCTTAAATTGGGTAAGCTATTTCTTATTCTGTTTAAGTGACAGTAACTAATTCATACTGCAACGGAGGCATTGAGGTTTGTAACGTCAAATATATGCAAAAACTTTATTACTCCATTCAAAAGAAATATAAAAAGCGGTATGCCATATCTGCATACAAAAATTCTCAACATACACGCAACTATAAGAACTATTATTATATAGATATTTTGAAAGTGTGTGTAGAACATATTTCGCTTTCTCAATCGAAACGCCGAGTCACAAACCACAAAAGTAGATTTTTTAACGCAAAACCAATTTCTAGTCGTAGAGATTGCATAAATTTATTTAAGATTCGAGCGAAGGAAAGTTAACTAAACTTTAAGACAATCATTAGAATAATTTAAATAGCGTAGTCACGTATTATTAGTTGCATGTAATTAATTAACAAATAATTCTTCGAATCGAGATGGAGTTGAAACAACATAGTTACGAATGAATGTTACGGTCCGCTACTCTCGTCTAGCGAACACAGCATACATATGCATGGCATGGAAACCTGACTTTCTTTGCACTTAGAATTTCGCAGATTGAAATATTATGTCCGCACGCACCGATGCGTATTACTGTTCAATTGTTCTTCATTATTTCAATCACGTGTTTCAAATACGCATCTAATCACGCACGTCATAGTTTTTGTTACGTAGGTGAATAAACTTATAATTATCGCACCCTAAAAGAAATACGTGACAAGCGACAAGTCAATCGCTCGCCTTATCCGGACAGACGTAGGTAAATATTAATATATTTAATATTCGATTGAAATTCGAACGATTATTATTAAATGCGTTTCGTTTTAATTAATTTATTTATTTTATTTTAAATACTAACTAATATCGATTTAGTAACGTAGGTACTAAGAATTAGTTGATACGTTTCGACGTACTTCTTATAATAATTTGAAGGTTTTTAATTGACAAGTACGTAATGTCACGAGTACGGAGCGGCGCGCGGCGGTAACTTTACACTTCTCATTTTCAATTATTTTGTGGGTCATGTTTAATTACTCCTTAATTTTTTATCTAAATAAATTTCAAGATAAACTTTCTAATCATAAGCCAAAAAAACGCGTAAAAATCACGCCTACCGGTTAAACCATAACAATTAAAAAATTATAAATTATTTAAAGAAATAACTTCTTTTAACATAAGAACCGACCGCTATATTACTATTACATATAACAAAGAATATTTTTATTAATTTATTTAAGGAAAGCAGACGAGCAGTAAAACTTGATGGTAAATGGTCATCAGCAACCATAGACATTGGCACAAATTATTCTAAAACCATGAAACAGTAATGGATCCGAAATGATATGACACTTGAGCCTGTAACAACATTGGCTCACTTGCTATTTAAAGCGGGACACCTCAATTGATGACATTGAAAAATATGTTAATTTTACTCAAAAAAAAATGTATCGCAAATTTGCTAGAATTTCCGTCTCTGTCATACAAACTACTGTCTTACATATTATATAGTATGAGTGTGATTTTTTTCTAAATCATATATGTCTAATCATCTTGTACTAACTTGATACTCAACAAGTCACAAAGTTAAATGCGACTAATGGCCGAATACTGAAACGTCTTCCAAATATGAAGGGGGACTTAATTATTTGGAACGTCATTAATTTCAAAATTTAGTATGCGAAATTTGAAATTAATGGCGTTCCAAATAATTAAGTCCCACTTCATATTTGAATGACGTTTCAGTATTCGGCCGTAAGTCACATTATAAATGTAAAAGTGAGTTAGTTCGTTTGTCATAATTTCACGTCTCACTTACTTAAACAACCATCATGAAATTTTATGAAATTGTATTGAAAATAATATATTAACTGAATATAATAATCATAACATTTATGTACACGAAACAAAATAGTGTTTCATGGTGAGTTTTCGCGAAAGAGTTACTGTGTTAGTATTTAGAATAGCTCTGCTGTTTTTTTAACGCTCACCGTAAAGCCGCACGAACTATCCTTACGACCTTTTCGATCAATGACCGTTACTGACCAGCGAATACATAACAGAAGTCACTATTAATATCTATGATTCGATCAGAAGTAACATTTTATTATGTAGGCGGTATTGGTAAAAATAACTCATCTCTATGCGTACAAATAAGTCCTACATACCTCAATCTGACTGCGCTTTTTACATTATCATTACAATTAAATTTCTTTATTAAATAAATTAAAATAAATAAATAAATTAAATAATTTATTTTCAGCTTTATTATATATAATTTATAAATACTTCTACTATAACCAACATAGCAACGAATTCTTTGACTGTCCATCCATATACATATATACTCATATGGTAGATTTTCATCCGACTAGTGCAGGTATCCTCATGTTTTCCTTAAGCTTTGAGCGCGAGATTAATTATAAACAAATTAAACACATGAGCTTAGTAAAGCTTGCCTGGGCAACCCCGCGATCTCAGTTTAAAATACACTTGCCCTAACCACTGAGCGGCCGGCTCTTCATTCTGTAATGACCTCATAAGATAATAAATCTAGAATGGTGTAATTAGTGGGTGTAGGTATAAAATGTAATCTTAGACAAGACACATAGACAACAGTAAACAATGGATCCTTATAGAATTGCAACGTACCGTGTCGGTATGACGCCGGACAGTAGAACAATCGATCAATTTAAAACTATAATATTATTCGCATTACAATCATTACGGTTAATACAACTTCTTGTTGTTAGTTATGAACCGTTATTAAATAATATACATCGACTTTCAAGTATTTTTATAAAATAGCTTGACTGTGTACATACGTGTAAAATTCATATAAACTCACCTTAAAGTTGAGATGTCAAAAAAATCATTTATTAGGTTATAAAATAAACTTATGTTCCAAATTTCAGCTCAGGCAGTTTTACTTCGCGTGGAGGACAAAATATTAAACAAATATAGTATTATGTTTATTCGCTTGAGTTATACCTAAATCAGTTGATTTTAAAGTTTGAAACTTTCGGCGTAATTCTCTGAGGTAACGGAGCGGCTATCCATCTACATATTTGTACTGCAAGGAGGTTTATTCACGTAATTTATAACGTAAAAGCTATTTTTTTAAGTAATTAATTAAAATATCATAGATGATTTAAACATTTTCATATAACAAAATTGTAAATTATAAAATTTGATTTAAAAAAAACTTTGATCAATTATCGATAAGTGTAATGCTTCTATATTACAATTTGAACTTTGGGTCTTATTATATCATTTGCGTTTCTTGACATATATATATATATATATATATACATGCAAGTTATAAAAAGAAAAGCGATCCTATTTCATAACCATAGCTTCGTTCTCGTCTCTCTCTATTCAGTCCATTAACTATGTCTATGCGTAAGATCACGTCAATAAATTTCTCCGTAGTTACGTGAAAGAAAGAAAAATCAACAAATACACTTTCGTCATAATAAAGTTAGGGTATAAGTAATCACAGTTTCATGAAAGTTACACCCATGATTAAAACGTCTTAAATAATACAATAAGTAAGCATTTATTGTCATTTCGTTACTAAGTAGAAAATTTACAAATACATACAAATTATGAATATATATGACAGCTGTCTGTTACGCTTTCCGTCTATACGGACAGACAGATGACAGACTGCCAGAGTTACTATCGCAGCTTAAGTAACTAGTAACAATAAGTCATAACAAGATAAAAATACCTTAGTGTGATAAAGTACTAAATCGTGTCAGATATCATTATAACTCAATCGTTTTCATTCTATGCCATACTTACCTAATAGCAATAAAAAAAACATACCACTTGTCTTATTCGCACTCCATATTAAAACATTTTCACTTCTTTACGCTTAGTGAAACATTAGATTTTATCTTTTTGTAACGCATTATAACGCTCTACATTAATCTTGTTCTATATAAAATAACGAATGCTCCAAATATACATGAGGTAATAAATATATAATATGTTTTACAATGAGAACTATTTATTTACATTAGTATTAAGTATATACAGATAAAAAATTAAAATAGCTACTGAACAAGTCATAACTTCGTCAATGGGTGGCGAGAATGCTAGCAGCAATTTCCCTCTTCTAATCCTCTGCGCGAAAATGAATCAACCAGAATAAATAAATATATCATTAATGTAACTCATATAATTATGAAACTTTGATCAGAAAGTGTTCCACTACTTGGCAACGACATTATTTATCTCAAAAAGGTTTAGATCTTACTCTATTACGCACCTCCAATGCGGAATGGTGGAAACTCATGTGACAGTTTTATCAGAAAAAAACACAAATTAATCTTAAAACTCAAGTGGTTGTTTGCATGTTTGTTCCCAAAATTGGCGGCGACGCATTGGCGATGTAAGCAATGGTTATCATCTCTTACAATACCAATATCTATGGGCGTTAGTGACCACTTACTATCAGGTGACATATACTCGTCGGCCTACCTATTCATATAAAAAAATCATATCTCAATTCAAAAACATTTAAACGTTTCTCATTATTTATTTGAATTACAAATACAAGATATTTAGCCTGCTTTGATTTTGTTTATTACGAAATCCATTATGTATGTATCGGGTGATTTTTATTGGTCGTTTTATAGTTATATCTCCGGCTACGATGACGCTATCATAGGGAGATAAAATAGATATTTGTTCATACATATTTTAAACACTAACTGTGATCGAATCCAGTAATTTCCGGTGCAAGAGTCCACATTATCAAATCATCTTATTCATTGATTTTACTTGGTGGTAGGGCTTTGTGCGAGCTCTTCTGGGTAGGTACCACCCATTCATCAGATATTCTACCGCAAAACACCAGTAATTGCTATTGCTGTGTTCCGGTTTGTATGGTGAGTGAGCCAGTATAATTACAGTCACAAGGGACATAACATCTTAGTTCCCAATGTTGGTGGCGCATTGGCGATGTTAGCGATGGTAACAACTCAAAAAAAAAATTGAGTTAAATTACTACATACAAATTGAAATTAAAAATAGCTACTGCACAAATCATAAACGCGTGGAATGTTGGAAGGAATGCTGTAGCATTTCTCCGTTGAATCGCAATTCCGATTCTTTGAGTGAAGAATGAAACAGAGTGTCATCAGTGAAGGTAAGAGGCGTTATATATATAAAAAAGGTTTTTTCTATAATCACCCCAAAAAATACGTCAAAAGAACCTAATCAATACGTTGACCAGGAAAGGGTATCGTCGCTGTCGTATGTTGTTAACTAATATGATCAATTAAAGAAATGACATTTACGGAATATCAGAAAACACTTGTAACTATCATATTATATAATCATAGTATGAGATACTACATATGTAGGTAAATTAATTACTAAAATCAAACAAAATATTCGAAAAATTCACCAAACCCCATACACGGGGAACACGGCTTAGGCAATTTGATGATTTAAATTAAAAAATATATTATTATTTTTAAATAGTTTAGACTAGGTGCTCAAAATTGATAAACACAGCTTTTTTCTTGTAATTCTACATATGTACCTATACTATATTTCGTGTTTATTCACAACCCGTATAAACATACAAATTATTTTCGAACCAACGCACGCTCTCGGACGGATGTGTACGAATACCTATCAGAAATGCACTCACTTACTCCATAACTCAATGTAATTTCAATTAAGGTTCCGATAACTCAAAACAGTGAAGTGCACGGATGTACTTACATATGCACAGACCTTTATTTGCGCACTAGTACCAGTCGTTTCGGCTTCGGCCGCGAAAAGACAACAAAATGCGTTTCGCGCGACATATTTTTATCTAATACCATACGATAACGCGTTTATACAGGTTTGTTTATTAGTATGCTAAAATTAATGCTTTGAAAAAGACAATCATATGAAAGATAGCACTCCTTATAATAGAAATTTTGAAAATTTTTTTAGTGATTTAAATTTTCAATAGAATAATAATTTCATTAGAAATCGTCGCGCGATTTTATACATACTTAGTTTGTTTTCACGATTGAATATATTATTACACTGACGAAAGTGTATTTTTTAGATTTTCTTAAAAAAACACTACTCATAATAATATTAATTTTGCTATAATCTCGTTGAATACTACAGTTCGAAATTTAAGTTTTTGTAATGCAAATAACCAACCAACAATACCGTTTACTGAGAATACATGAGACAAAAAGGGAACAAATAAGAGTTTCCGATACAAAAACTTAAGCACTTCCTCGCGGGTTTGCTTCTTAGAACTAATGAAAGGTACGTAAATAGTTACCGGGGTGGACGGAACCACGCGTCGGCGCTAAAACATCGTGACGAACCAATGATTGATTGAACTGACATTGAACCACCCGCCAACTGCTTATGTACTTCCGAATGAACTTGCGTATAATAATAAGAATAATTACACTCTTGCAACAAAAAAATATATCTCTTTTAAAAGTAATTTATCTTTATTATGAAAGGTTGGATACAGAGTTACAAATGTATAGAAATGCACAGATTTTTAATAAAAAAAAAACAGTGTTATGATGTCGTGTCTGGAAAGGACAGACAGTGAATGGATTCCTTATGAAAAAAATAAAGGATCTTTTAACAGACCCACAATTTTATGAAATATGAAAGTATAGTGAGGTGTAGTAACAATATATTGTATATACCATTTATTATATTGTTATTGAGTTGTAAAATAATAAAATATATACTATATAACATTGAGTGTATTATTAAAAAAAAGTTTTAATCGCTAACAAAACGATTGTACAACTTGGCGAGATAATGTGCACACTTATTGTAGGTGATCACATTTAATTGTATTAAACAAATAATTTGCCATAACCATCGATCTATATTAGCAATGTAATAAATTTTACTATTCGTTAACGCGACACCACAATGTTAGATATTGTTTTGTCTATTATTAGCGCACCAACACACACACTCATAAAACCGAACGCTTATACAAAGTTATATCCACTGGTTAACTCTAGAAAAACTGATAAGTGGTATCTATCTAGACGCAACTAGCACTACGTACCACCAATCAAAACAGAGTCTAAATATAAATAAATAAAAATGAAAACAAATAAAACAGTTTATTGCACCTATTACTCATTTAATAAAACACCCAATGGCAGCACTTTATATCCCAAAACGGTAGCTGAAGAAATAAACGCTTGTACAGTTGCCCGTAACTCTATTCTTGACCGATTTGTCATATAGCGGGGTGCGCCGTGAAACCGTTGCATTCCTTGAACTTGTTTAGGTAATTACTATAATTTATTTGTCCTTTACACTCATGGCGTTGAGTTCGAATCGAAACCAAATGCCATTTGATAGGCAATAAAATGTAATATATACAGACTCAGGTGCTGCCCGCGACTTTGTCTGCGTTATTTGTTCCCCATGAAGACAATTTATAATTAAGCTATATGTCAGAATACGACCAGTGGTTTAATAAACATAATTTACTTACGCGTTCATAATATTTGTAAAGATACATAAATAAAATAAAACTGTTAATTTCGTAAGCGCTTCTGTCACTTATAATATTTTATATTTCAATAATATAATGTCTAAAAATAACCATGTTTCATCAATACTTCAAGAGCTAAATAACATTCCAAATTCAAAATATATATCTAGTTTTCGCCCGCGGCTTCGCCCTTGTGTAAGGCAGTCAGGTGGTAGATATCCTATGTCCTTCTCTGAATTCCTATCAAAGTATATACAAGATTTAACGATGATGGTTGAGTTGAAATGCCAAAGCGTAAAGGTTTTTAATATACTTATGCGTTTTTAATATTAGTAGTATTAGTATCGAAGATCCCTTATGAATTTAAATCCAAGTACTAAACTAGGCTATAAATAATATCTTCAATACATGGCGTGCTCTTTATGACCCAATTTTCTAAACTTTTACATTACGAAACAAAAGAGTTTCATGTAATGTAAGTAATGTAACTTGTATCATTCATGCATTTATCGTTACGCCATTCTTTGTATGAACACATTACCACTGGTCAGTTGGTAGCGTGCGTGCATTCAAATATGATTTTTATAACACAAAAAACCGATGTCTATTCTACTTTTATATGCCTCTATATTTAAATGTATACTCGGTTAGTAACATATTTCGATGTTTAAAAATGTAAGGGCATACATATTTTGTCTATTAATTTATCTATCTTTCAATTTGTCTGAAAATTTTAAAGATAGATTTATTTTAATAATGTCTATTTACAAATAAAAACACACTACACAATTGTATTTGACTGTTTGCATGTTCGTTACTGTTGTTAATCAATCACGCTCGAAAGTCTGGACAGGTTCTAATAAAACTTGATCTAGGTTTAGTTTTTCGTGAAATTATATAAACGATAACAAATAATATTAATGACTTGATTACCAGGTATTAACCTAATACAACTCGTAAACTGAAATCTTCAGGTAAGTCACAAGAAGTCTGCTTTGAGCGTCACGCAGCAGGAAGAAAATTAAAAATAAAAATTTAAAATCTAGCTTAAACCGGAGAGTTTAAAAGCTTGCACAAGAGTTCTATATAGAATGACTAAATGAGAACCCGATTAGAAAATAATCCTCTATTTAAGAAAGGATAGGAATCGTCAGTAATAAAAAAAAGTTAAAGCTAAATCTACGGAAAAAAACATCAGGCACTGGTACTTTATTTTCGACCTCATAAATATGGTTGTCGAAGTAATTATTTAACAATGATGTGTCTTCTTCTTTCAAATAATAAACAGTTGATGACAGAAAGACAGGAATCAGTGTTAAAATTTACCAAGATAACTATCAGTTCTTCTTGTTATAATAATCATGTACGACTCTGTTAATTTAATATTAAAACTCTACAGTCTACGTTTTACTTTGTACGTTAATTATGTAATACGTTCAATATACTCGAATCAACCTGAATCTTATCCGTTTAACGTACCGTTATTAATTTGTTTATTTGAATAAATTAATAATTACGAAATTAGAACGCGTTTTTTTTTTACTTCAAGTCTCATTACTAGAGTAATGAGATATAAACGACTTGCATGTCATTAATTTCTTAATATATCTAATATATCGTTACATAATTAACAAGAGTAGATCATTAGTATCTGTTTATGATTTTATATAATATATGTAGTTCTAAAGTTGTCTGTATCTACTCATAATTACGAATGCAACATAATTTGCATTGTATTGCAATATAATTTTCCTATCGAACATTTATTATTATTTATTATGTATGAACACATCATGAACGGTCTCGTAACTCGTGCGGTATAATACTAATAAAATTAAATACATTTATATATCGTTAATCGTTCCGTTTTTCAATAAATTATGTACTAGATTACGGGTAAACGCTTCAAAAACGGCTTGAAAAATAACAGCAACCATTCGAATGTGGTTTTATTTCAAATTAGTATCGTCCAATCATAACCAACGTTAAGACGTCAACGTTTGTGGAAATATTCGCATTGGCGTAATTAAAATGTTGTGTCTGTCATTATCTACTTAATTTTTAAAGTAATAAGGTTGAATTTGGAACAAAAGTTATTGTACATTTCTTATCTATCTAGTATCTACTATACTATCAAATACTACAAATAGATTTGCCAAAATATTTAAAAAATGATAATAATTTGTATAAAAGTAAACTAGGAAATGCGTATTAGATCATATTTTATTGTAAGTTATAATCCAAGACCATGAAATTTGCCGTGCGGGGCCACTGGTTGTTTTGTGACAATGTTGCTCTTTTGTGTTAATTTAATTTTTATTTTATTTATTTTATATCTTTCCACTACTAGTCTACTCCTATCGTGCGAGCAAAGCCGCAGGCGAAAACAAGTATAACATTCGCGGTTCGGATTGCTTGTGCAAAAATATCCTTATCTGGGAGTTATACACATCGTATAATAACTCCTCTAATGGGTTTTCGGCACTTGAAAACTAGCCAGGAAAGATAAAACGAGCATCTGGTTTACTCATGAGCGTCCAAATTGATGTATCGCTACACTTTAGTGCTTTTAGTGCTAAAAATTAAATCCACGGTTAAATCCTCTTGTCTTATTACCTGTGCATGTGTGTGTCGTATCTTAGCTCAAATGAATGAATGAATGAATGAAAGGGTAAGAACGGCCTTACTAATGAACGTTGATAAGAAAATATTTAGTAAAACACTGATTCCTCTCTTTCTGTCATTATTGATATTACATTCGAAAGAAGATGACAGCATCGTTTTACTAACCACCCACAATGTTTATAAGGCCGTAAGTCACATAGTGAGAAGGAAGGTTTGTATAATATACATTATATTACTTAATCGTTGGTCTAGCTTATAAGCCAGCACATTCCGTGGTTCAACAAAAAAAACTATTCAGATTTTCTGTCAAGAGATTCTTAGTAATTGCCCAGAATAAGAAAGTTAGTGTTACTCATATGTGTCTCGGAAAGTACGTTAAGCCGTTGATCCTACGCCTGTTCTCTCTGATCGTATTATTATTCCGTTTAATCTTTGTGTGTGAGACATAGATGGCACCTGTGTTCGCAAACACATCCATTCTTTGATATCGGCCGCCGTGGCCGAAAATCGGTCAAAAGAATATTATTCCTTCATTTATTTACTGCAAAATTCCGACGAACATTTAACACCACACAAACCTCACCATTAATTTAATAAAAACGCCTCTCAAGTTAAACATTTTAACATCCAAAAACACCAGTAATAATACAACAAAGATATGAAAACAATACTTAACAAGCGTATGAGCAGATTGCGTAAGCGACAGCTATTAGTATCTTCAGGCTTTAAATCTAGGTGCTGTTGACCTCTCTTACCTAACCAGGCCACACCTCGTGGGTCTAATGTTGCAATACTTGACATTTACGTATTCATACAGAATCAACAGTTCCTGTACTGTGTGATTAAGGAACACTTATAAAGTAATACGTAAGGTGCGAAGATCTTAACCAATATGAAGTTTTTAGATAAATTATTTCCGTTTAGATAAAGTTTAAAACAATCTGCTCATCATTTACGTACATTCACATCTATGTATACCATTAATATAAATACGAAAATCATTTTGTCTGTCTGTTACGTCTTCAAGGCTAAACCGCGGAACCGATTTTAATAAAATTTTATTTAAAGCAAGCTTGAACTTCAAAGACGACATAGGCCACATTATTTTAACTAGCCTATCTTTCCATAACACGCAGGCCACGGGTGAATAGTATTTATATACATATTATTAACACCAAAAACACATAGCCGGATTCACAACCAGAAGTAAAAAAAAAATATTTTGTGTTGATGTTAAACAAATAAGTAAACATTAATCTTATAATGAGGCCTTATATATATACCAAGCGCACATAAAATCACCTAGACCTGCTTGAATCTTATTCATATAAGTATTTTTGACTTTATAATTTAATTAAAGAATACATTAGAGATGGATAAAGGCAGATTAATTATCTGACTAAATACTGAACGCTCATTGGTCAAACATTGCGTCATTGACTACTATCAACCAATTACAATAAAGATTGAAATAAAACTTGTTCATATTTTGTCTTTAATCCTCGTCTCAGAGATTAACCTACAGCTTTAAGATGTACGCGTACGTACGTACTTTCTTACATGTTTATGTATTGTGCAAAAATGATATATAATTGCTTACATAGAACAGTAAGTAACTAGAGTATACAAAAAAGAAAGTAGAGAAATTTTCGATGACGATACAAATTACGACTTTAGTCTACATTATAATTGTAATATTTCTATTCTAATGCGTAATAATCATGCGTTGCAATTATTGTTTAAAAAAAATAAAATTAAATAGCTGATACGGCGCACGCGTCACATATTGCACGATCATGTAGTTTACTCAAAAGTAGTCTAGTTTAGTTTAAACATTTATTATAATAAATATTTATTTATTAAATTTATTTTTATTTCCACCATTTAATTTATTAGATTTTTAGAAATTATTCATTAAATATATTTATTGAATTATTTTTTCTTTGCAACAAGTACAACATATAGAATTTTTGTTTCCTAGATATATAAAATAATTTAGTCGTTGATACAATATACTTCATTTAGTAATCAATCATATATGCAAAGATACAATTCATATTTATTTACAATATTTAAATTAAAATGAAATTTTGATTTCCAGCAATTTTAATCAATTTTGACAGGATATAAGTTGTAGGTTTGGTTATAAGTCAACCTCCCAGACTATACTGGAACCACCAACCCTCACATAAGTACACCACCTAAGGCACGGTAAAGTACAACATCAAAAGAGTTGAATAAACGCAAATAATACGTAAAATCTTTAATTTATATATTAAAACAACTTCGAACGAGTTTCCAATGCTATGTAAACATGTAACAACATGAAATAAAAAAAAAAACAACCCGTTTTAATTTAATAGCTTGTCTTAAAGTCTATACGGATTGTATTTATATTATTTAAGGAAGCTTTGAAGACGAAAACAGACGTAAGACGAGACACGAAAAAATGCATTAATTGATGTGGCGAGAATGGGAGAGACCGAATATAACCATATATAGACTAATGAAGTACACACACGTAGTGTTTTAAAAAAAAACCTTATATATATTTATTTAAGGACTATAATAGGACTCGTATTGCAATAACTAATTATGTCCGTAATTTTAAATTTAAAAAATATCAAGTCGAATAGCGATACATATTACTTAATATCGATAAATTTATTTATTTGTCTCTACAAATATTTTACTCAATTGAATCTTCTTGTATTTCTTTATTAAAATTTAAAAAACATATATATTATATAAGGATAACTGACATCAAATTAAATTGTGACTCATCAATAAAATATAATAAAAGTCATTCACAAACAAAAATAAAGCATCATATGTTTATACAAGTTATAATTATAGATTTTTTTTCACATTCTTAGAACAATTATAAGGTGAGGAAGCAATAAATAAGCCGTGGGAGTGCCTGACGATTGGGTTCCTGGAGGTGGGCTTTGAACGTTAATGGAGGAAGAGATCTGACGACGCGATGACATCGGATGGAACTAAGCAATTATAATTGAGTTACTATCATTAACTGTCTGTGGAATATAATAAAAACTATTTGAATAAAATAAAAACTAACTAATGTTATATGCAGTCTGGGAGAGAGCACTACTTCAGTGTTGCAAGCTATTGTTTTAAGCTTTTCTTTTTTGTTTTCACTTTTATTTTTGTTTCTTCTTTGTGTGCAAAAGAGTTATTTATTATCATTATTATTATAAAAGCGAAAGTCAGTTATTTTAATTAACTTGTTTGTTGCTCTTTCAACCCTTATCTACTCAATCAATCATCATGATTTTTTGCATAAACGTTATCAGGCGCACATAAAAGAACATGGGTACCTAACACGCGGGCGAATCCAAAACCGAAAAGTATATAATATACTCTACTTATCTATAACTCTTCTCTGAATCCACTAATATTATTGTACTAGTTGAGTTTACGAGACTTCAACGATGTTTAAAGGTATTTTAATTAATTAATTGTATAAATTAAAAACAGATCTAAAAACATTTAGATATGACCTGTATACAATTATAATTTTCTAACACACACATATATGTATAAAACATGATATAGACGGCACTGAATGCTTACAATATTAAATTCTATTTATTTACTATCATAAAAACCACTTTTTATATATCAGCTTCCTCTTACGTTGAAATTCATGTTCTAATTTTTATTCTCAATGACGAAACATTTATAATACTTTGTCACATTAATACTTACTACCTTACCAATATCGAGTATTTAAGATAAACTTAATTTAATAGATATGTGCAAAAACAAAAACAGGCCTTAAAGCTATCGAACTGAAATCAATGTTTATTTAATCATGTTTAATTAATTATTATCGAACCAATTAATACTCGACAAAAAATCAAGATATAATTTTTCTCTACATCTCTACAAATGTGTAACGCTTGAATATAAATGTAAGTGAATGTAAACATTAATGATAATCAACCTGTTTGATGTCGTAAATACATGATGTGTGTCGTAAAACAATTATTTCGATAATTCATTTTATCAAACGCCGTTTGAATAATCAAAGGGCATTAATAAAATTATATTTGCACAAAATAAATGTAGCTATATGGCACAGGGATTGAAACAGCTATCTCGAAGAATGTTTTTTTTTTATTGTATAGGAAGGTGGACGAACATATGGGCCTGATGGTAAATGGTCACCAACGCCCAAAGCATTGTCTTTGCATTGTAAGAAATGTTAACCATCGCTTACATCGCCAATGCGCCTCCAACCTTGGGAACTGAGATGCTATGTCCCTTGTACCTGTAATTACACTGGCTCACTCACCCTTCAAACCGGAATACAACAATACCAATTACTGCTGTTGTGCGGCAGAATATCTGATGAGTGGATGGTACCTACCCAAACGAGCTTGCTCAAAGCTCTAACACCAAATGTTAGTTCACCAGTGCATTTTCAAGTAACCATATTTATAATTCATAAAATAAACCATCGTGATAAAAAGTGAAACACATGCAGTGTTGAATGAATATAATTCACATGTGTATCCAATAGTACGAATTGGAGCAGCGTGGTGGGATAAGCTGTAACCTTCTCATATTGAGAGGAATCCTTAGACCAGTAACAAGCAGAGTTACAAAATGTTTAATGAGTCGCATCATTTATTAAGAAATCTCGTTGCAGAATCCGCAAAATGTTATCCTACCCACACATAACACACTTTCTTCTATTGAAAGAAACATCCACCCACGAGTGTATTGACACGGTTCGTACCGGTTTCAAAATCTTATGATTTCCGAGTTTTGATATGTTACATAACTGTTTCAGATAGATTGTCCGTTATGCTACGCTCGGCGCATCACACGTCTAGTTATTGCATGTTAGCACGATGCTAACTGTTTCAATGGATGTCTATTATAACAATAATATCCTGGGACATTATTCATACACGGCAATCTGATCCCAAACTAAGCAGAGCTCGTACTATGGAATCCAGATAACTAATATACTTACATATACTACTTTTCTTTCGTAAATAAATACTTATATAGATAATTACACCCAGACTCAGGACAGACAGACATTTTCATGCACACAAATGTCTGTCCTGGCTGGGAATCGAATCCACGACCTGCGGCGTGAAAGGCATCTTACCAACCACGCCAACCGGCTCGTCAACTAATTCTTATATTCTTATAAGAAAGAAAGATCTACTCATCGAGGAATAATTACACTACACTACATTAGGAGAATAAATACGATAAAGCCCTAGGCCTGTACTACAAGACAAGCGTACAGTCCCGGCCAGCCGATGGACTCAGCCAAATATATTATAATTTTACTCTAATCACTTCCGAATACTGCAGTCTCTCAACAGTACCTTAGATATCTAAGTCCGGGCCTGGATAAGGGAAATATTTATAACAAATTGTATTGTATTTAGTCAGTAAGAGCAACTTTCTTGGTGGTAGAGCTTTGTACAAGGCCGTAGGTAGGTACCACCCACTCATCAGATATTCCATCGCAAAGCAGCAGTAGAAAAAAAATAGTAGTAGTGTCATTACAGGCACAAGGGCCATAACATCTAAGTTCCCAAGGTCGGTGGTGCGTTGGCGCAACGCTTGTAAAAGCTCAGTTGAAGCTCACTATTTTTTTTTTTGATAATCCATAAGTTCGATTAACTTATACTTTAAAGATATACTGTTAGCTATTTAATAAAATAAATTTCTTTCGCAGAAACATTATATACAAATTTAAGCACTTGTAAATTTAACAGTGCTTGCCCGAGTTTGAACGGGCAACCTTTTTTTAATATTCAATGTTCTAACCCAGTGGCTATCACGGCTTACATATTATATTATAATACAACCTAAGTATAGATAAAAATATGTCGCGAAAAACTTGTATCAATTACATAATAAAAATAATCGAACTAGTTGTGCGGTTTTATCCTAACAAATTAAAAACTCTCCTCTTTATAATATCGAAGATATTATAACAAACTACAGTATAATTTTTTTTAACAACTTGCGAATATATTTTTAAAACTTTCGCGACGTTATCAAATTTTATTGTTAAACTGAACGTTAAACGATTGGACTATTAAAAAGAAATCTAATCATGAATACGTTGTGTTGGAAATACGGAAACGTTTAAGATGTTCGCATGTCGGAAATGTTGTTAGATATGTGTTATATGATTGAAATTTTATAACAATATTTTTGTTATATTTATGTAAAATATTTTAAGACTGTCACATGTTATTATAATAGTGAATATTTTATTTTCTTTAATCAAATAGGAAGCCAACGTTATATATTAAGAAAAACATTATTTATTTAACTTTTCAATGTTTTTGTAATTATTTTTCTTTGTGGTGTACAATAAAGTATAAATAAATAAATAAACATTGTCTCATTGCATGTAAAAAATATTGTAACAAAATATATATCAATATTATAGGCTAAATTAATAAAATATAAAAAAATCTCGTATTGACGAAAAACAAAAAAATATTATTAATATGTTTAACTTAGCAGTGTTATTCTGTAAGGAAAGGACTCCCTTTCGGTACAAAAACATCTTAGAATGAGACGCTACTATGGCGTATATTTCCTTTAAATGTTATTATTAATTGATTGTTAATAATTTATTTACATTAAAACCTTAACTAAATACAAATAAAAATCAAAAATAATTACTATACAAGTCGTGAAGGAATGGTGGCAAGAATGCTAGCAGCATTTCCCCTTTGAATCACAATTCCGATTCTCTAGGCGAAAAATGAACCAGCCTGTCACCAGTGGAGCCAACAAGGCGAGGAGTAATACTTTGGACGAATTTTTTGACACTATTACTCCAATATTATTGATTGTTAATTGTGATTCTACAAAAAGCGTTAATTACTTAAAATTATATACTAGCCGAGCTATTCTCTACATTAAGCAAACTTTAATAAAATAAAACAACAATAACAAAAGATTTAATAAGCTTCGACTGATCGATTAAGGATCCCACACACATTGTTTAGTGGCGTTTACAAAACAGCAATGCATTTCCGCTGCGTGACGGACACTTCGATGCATTAACGTCCAATGTAAGCTATATTAGCAAATGTGATTACGTTTAAATTTACTTACGGATTTCTAAACTTATCCCTCCCTTTTATATCTACCACTAGCTGCGCATCGCGGTTTCACCCGCGTATAATTAATAAAAATATAATGAATAAAATTAAGCCTAGAGCCTTCCTCGATAAAAGGACACAACACAAAAAATATTTACTAAATTCGAATCAGTAGTTCCTGAGATTAGCCGGATCAAACAAACAAACTCTTCAGCTTTTTATATTAGTATAGATTAATATTATCCATATAAATACGTATCAAAACCCTCTTCTTTTTTATGAATCTATAATTACTTGTTATAAATAGTTTTGTATATAAGGTGCTTTTGCGACGACTGTGTTAAAATCAATTTTTAATGCAGTTTCAGTTTGAGCACATTTAATTTTTACAGTTAAACTTTTACTAGAAGTATTAATATTTTCGTGTTTCAAAAAAATAGTTTACGTTAAAATCTAGCTAAAAGTTTATTTAAAATAAGTTCTAAAGAGTGAGACTTATTTATTTTCTAACAATATTTTGTGTAACAAAATAAAATTATTTTATACATGTGTGACTTAAGGAAGTTCTCATTGCTTCATTACCATTAAACCTAACCTTATTTACCCTTAAGGGATTCTATTATAAGTACTTCCTATTTACAATTTATTGCTTCTATATTCTCTCCTTAGCCGGGATTGTTTGACAGTATTTTATTTTTATGAAGTAAATTCTATTGTATTTTATCTATGAGAGATGATCTGTTTTTTTATCCCACACACTAGCCTGTTAAACTTCGAAACAATAGCAAGTTGCGAATGTATTTAATGGCGCAAATTACAACATTGTTTTACCGCTCATGTACTGAGAAAGAAGTTGCTATTTGAGCAACAACAAAAACGAATATGTAGGTGTAGGTAATAATGGTTGTGTACTCTTATATGTCGCTCCCATTGTATCCAAAATAGTGTAATGTTATATGTGAATATTTATTGACGTTATAATTTACAATATTCAATTAAATATACAATTTTCATTTAATTAATATTTCTTTATTAATAGTAAACTAGTTTTCAAAGCAATCTTGTAATTTAAGCGTGATATATTAATTCATTTCTAGAAACTGTTTGTTAAGCAATTACTTTAAAATAAAATTATTTTCTAGTGCATAACATTACTTTTACTTTACAGATATATTGCTATATATATTATTGTTAAGTTTATATATTTTTAATGTTTCAATTAATAACTTATATTCATCCTACCTTTTACTCGATATCCAATTAGCGTTCCCCATTGATTTTTCAAATCTTCAATTTCTGTTCGAATATTAAGTTCACTCGAAAATATTTTCTGCTGACCGATCAAATTCTTGCGGTTGCTTTTGTCAGGTTGAAAAAACGATACGAATTTATGGAGCGGGCTCATTTTGCCAAATCTTCGTGACCGTTCTTTAAATCTTTTTTGCACAGTTCTACCGGCGAATCGAGCGTCTAACGGTGGTCAGAAACGAGCATGTCACAGTTGGATTAATTTAAAGCCTTACGAGTTGAATAACCAGACGATTTGATTAATCGTTACTTAAAAACTCGATTCGTCTTTGCATTTTTTTATAACACTTAAAAACAAATCACAGTACAATTGTCAGAGGCGATATTTTTTTGTGTTAGCCGTCCGAACGCTCGCGCAACAGTGTCGCTTGCCCTCGTCTATCGCGGACTTTCTTCAGGCTGTCAAGAGACTTTCAATGAGTAACGCTCACCCTCTATATAAAAACAGAACCGTGGGATTCGTATCATCAATTTATAAAAATAAATTAATTCAATTAATTAATTTTTCTATATTAAATTTCAACTAACTATAAAATAAACGACCGCTTTTCCAATTTCACTCGAACGTAATACGTGTTATTATTAGTATTATTTATTCTTACAGTATTATTAGTCTTATCGAGTTCTTGGAAATGCGTTTTAAGCAATTAATTTGGCCTGATTATGAAACATTAGCCTGAACTGGACTGTAGGTATAATCAAAAAAATGCACATGAACGGAATGTCACAGATATATACTTATTATGTAAACTTCGTACACGTAACTTAACAGACAATTAAAATTTATAAGCGAACATTATCTGAGTAATTATATGTAATAAAACGAGTGCCAGTGTATTAGTAATGAAGGTACGACTTCGACTTAACTACACTTTCTTTTTAGCCATTATGATGAAAACAACATCATTAAGTTAATCTATACAAAATAATAAAATAAATATTTAATTGTATATTTTTATAATCCGTGATAAAATAAGCTAAAACTGTTATTCGTATATGCTAGTTTGAATTACATAAATGTAATAATATTACAAATATTACATAAATATAATTAGGATAATGCAAAAAAATTTGGATTATTCTTTGAGAAACAATTTCAACAGCGAAATAAGATTATTTTTTATAACAAGTTTTACCGAATTAAGTTGAACGTTGCTCCAGATTTCAAAATACTGCAAAATAGCCGGTCGAGTTGATTTAACAACCTTAAAAGGAAGTAAGCAATTTTGTGTTCAATTTCAATACATGTAGATATAGTTATACATTTGTCAAGGTAATGATTTATATGTAATAAATTGTATATTATACAAGTCTGTAACCCCAGTGGTTTTAGGCTCTGCGTTGAATCACTTTTTTTGTACATAATCATATTATTTTAAAATAATAATTATAAGTTTTTGACGTGACAACGACTAATAAATCGATGAACGCTGGCTGCATGCACGAAAAAGGATGACTCATTGTCCCGTTACGCTGATTGTACGCTTGCGCCGCGTCTATCTCTCTTTCACTCGATTGGCCTATGCGTCCGAGGGCAGTCATTTCATCAATCTTTTGTTATGACGTTGTCACGTTAAACTATCGTCCGTAAACCGACTTTACAGACAACCATTTTTTAAAACGACTTTTTTTTTATATTATTGCTCTATTTTTATTTACAATAACAAATGATATATTTAAAGTTTTATGACAATCGGTTGAACGGGGCGGAAGTCGATACTTTAAAGCGCCGCCTGGTGGCGAGTTACATCAATGGGCATAGCATATATACCTTCTCCATGGAAAAATACATATACATAGCAATTTTCATAATGATCG
Organism: Nymphalis c-album; assembly: GCA_963151315.1. Taxonomy (NCBI): domain Eukaryota; kingdom Metazoa; phylum Arthropoda; class Insecta; order Lepidoptera; family Nymphalidae; genus Nymphalis; species Nymphalis c-album. Next base: position 10,568,157 of record OY720595.1, read on the forward strand.
GTCAAATAGTTACTGAGTTTATCGATGTCATATACATATATACAAAGATCCTCTTTTATATATATATAGATAAAAGAAGATATATTTAATTACAATATTTAAAGGATTGAACTATGATTACAATTTACAAGTACTCTTCATGTCTGTTATGTAATATTGTTTAACTTGTTAGATGTGGTGATCAAATGATGTCATCGTGAAAGTATAAAAAAAAACATGAGATACACACAACAGCGATTTTGCTAAGATTTCGCTTGTTTTTCGTTTTACACGCTTTTATATATGTACTAACTACATGTAATCTTATGTACTTAGTCAGTATCTACTCCCAGTTTGTGCGTTTAATAGCCTCTTTATTGAAAAAGGTAATAGACTACATAACATCTCACCATAAAACACGGGGGCGGAGCAGTTACTTTTAATGTGTGAGAAGCCGCGCCGAGTTATAAATACAAATTAAAATTATTAACGAATGAAGGGTTTTAATATATATTTTTTAAGAAGATGCATATTGTTATTATTTTGTTCGATACGTAACGTAGTTTCTTTGAAAGTGTGACGCCCGTGCCTGTTTTGCAATGTAATTGTCGTTATTTAGTTAAATTAATTTTTATTCGGTTTAAAATTTTTGCTTCGAATTTTAAAAATGATAACATACAACACATAAACATATAACATATAAAACCGACTCATGATACCTAATAACCACTTCACGGGTCGGACACGTATTTTGTTACATCCTGTATATATATATGTACATAATATAAGATATTAATTATAGTGAACAAATGTAAACTGTGTGCCGAACACAAGTTCACTGTCCTTTTCCTGACCCTGATTGATCAATGAGATGATAGCCCAAGGAGACAAAAAAGCAGCAGAGAGCCTAACCGAGCCGATATTGACAATTTGAAAAAAAATAACTTTTCCTATTATTATCTTTTATTGGACCGACACATTATACAATAATTTGAACCTCCATATTTAAGCTTTGCCAGAGCCAATCACAGTATCGATACGGAATTCCTGAATCTTTTTGCTAAGAAGACATGACTAGTTTAAAATTTCCATAAAAAAATCCTTATTATCTTCTAAAATATTTATCTAAATTGTAAAATTTGTAGGTAAAATGCGCGTAAAATCGGGATATTTAGACATTTTTTTATTTTAATTCCATATGTAATAGGTTAGTAGTAAATAAGTATTGTGAATAACATTTTTTACGTGCTTTTTTTTAAGTCCCATGCCAAAAATACAGATGTCTTGTCAACTATAATGTAGCGTATAGAGAGGTCGGGTCTCACCCGTTCACACTTCAACCTAATTATAATTAGGTTTCAGTTTTCAATTTCGATCGATCGAGTTTCGATCATATTGTATAAAATATTTAAAATTCAAGTGGACATTTTTTGTTACGATCCTTTTTTTCTTTTTTTTTTAAGGGGCATTTATAGGCAGTACATAAAAACAGTTAAAACATATCATATATAACTTGCCAGTTGGACCAATGCCAATCACTATTAAACATAATATTTACCTATATGTATATATTATAAATAAATACAAACTGGTTAATAATAAATAAGTTATACCTACGTTCATTGAGCAATCATCTCAAAAGATTTATGAAACTAAGTCAATCGTGTTTAAGAAACTTTATTGTTTTTATAAGTATTATCTACACATACATGACATAAACATACAGATTAATCAAGTCATCTTATCTATGAAATGACATCCTAAAATATGATATAAAAAACTTTGCAGAATATACGCTATATTATTCACGATAAAACCTAAACACATATATTCAAAAATTCAATACGGTTTATTACGGAACTAACCACGTTACCTCTACTCGTAATTGACCGGTTTTACTTGAAATAATTAAGACCGACAATTATATTAGCCACTTGACAGTAATAACAGTAAGCGAACACAAAGACACGTATCACATACATAGCCAAATTGTCGATAAAAATATATTTCTCATGGTCTTTCTTCCTTATAACTATTTGAATTAAAAAATTAAAGTTACCCGTCATGTCTAATTATAATATCTTGTTTAGGTAGGTATATATCATTTGTATATCTTGCAGAAATTAGCCATGTTATTAAGATCAGTTTGTCAATTATTATTGTTTTGTTTTCTTTTTATTTTTGCTAATTTTATAATAATAATGTCAATTAATTAATTATTTTTTTTAAATGTTAAATAATTTTTATATTTACGAGAGGAATTATAAAGCACAATTCAGTGGTGCCTGCCCTTGAACCCACGATCATCGGTTAAGATTCACGCGTTGTAGCCACTGGGTCATCTCTGCTTATTAGAACAAAAGAAACTTAATTTAAGAAGTGCGCATAAATAGCAAACTTCAAAACTTAGACAATTTTCCTTCGTTAATTTATCAATACCATTATTATAGCTATATTTTATTTCAATTTGTATAGTTATTGCAATTATGTATTTATAAAAAAAAAGTTTCCTTCAAATCGATAAAAGTTTCCTTTTTCAAATTGATATGTATTAAATTCATACGCAATATTAAAGTTTTAAAAAGCGACATCTATGGTGAAGTTCACGTATTTCGTCGCTTCGGTCCCAAATATAACCGCAGAAAGTAGCAACGTTTTTTAACATCGTCGATAGATGGCACTACTAGCGAATCTTTAACTTTTCACATAGACTAGGTACTTAAGAAATAATGCATACATAGAGTTGCAATATGTTATTTGTTGGCAATAATAAAAATAATAAATGTTGTTGTTTACGTGTAATAAATATGGCCTTATAGATAAAGATACCTAGCAGTCTGTGGTTGAAACACAATGATAGGATTACAGAGCAAGGTTAGATTATCGTATCAGCTTACCTTTGCTAGTCGAGAGTGTGTTAGGTCTTTGCGCAGGTGCTCTGTGTGGAACGGGTTTCCGCGGTGAGGGGGGTGGTGCGAGGGAGGTGCGCGCGCGCATCGCCACGGGCGACGAAGACAACTTTTGAACCACTCCATTTTTCTTCGCTGAAAATTTTACGTAATATTTAATTAACTTGCAAATGGAACAATTGTCACCGAAAACCGGAAATTTATTTATTGAAATGTCGTTGAACGATCTAGATTGTTATTGTAATTCGTTTTTTACTTTTCGTCTCTCACATTTTAATGACAATTTAAAATTGGAAGTCATACAATATGTAATATGACTGAGCCTTTTGAAATAAGTACCTATTTTAAATGAAATTAACTATCTACACAATACGACTGATTTTTTAATGCATTCTGTGTTACGTTTGTACTTAACAAAGGATTTGTTTTCATATCCATAACTCCCGGGAAACAGTTTAATGCAAACATTCGCAACTGAAAAAGAAAAATGCTGCTTAACTGCCAACATTACTCGGGATTCCAACTGATATTTTCCGAAAGAAAAAGAAGAAGAAAAATTAGATTTTTATGTTTATTTTCTAGCATATATTGTGTGTTGGGTAAAATAGTTCTCACTATGGAAATCCGAGACTAAAAAACAAGCGAAATGCCGTGTCTAACTAGTTTATACAAATGAGAAAGATTTGTTACATGTTATAAAGAGATTACAAAATCAACTAAATCGGTCTTACAGCTGTTTATATTGGTTTTAAAAATGGAACACGTTCTTTTTCCTTTGCTATTTTGTTTTGTCAAAAAAACTCATTCAAAAACTCTTCTCATATAAAACCTTTTTTTTCATACCTGTTATTATTTGTGTTGGTGATGATTTGTCTCGCGACTTACCAACAAACGTAGTATTTAATATACGGTATATATAACTTAATATATTATCTGTAATGCAATCCGTTCAATCGACAATACATTCAACTTTATACCTGGTCTTATAAGTTAACATTTATTTTCAATGTTTGGTTTCAAATTGATCTTAGGCGTATCCGATTAATAATAAATTAATTAATAAATAAAAATAAATAATAAATATAATTATCTTTAATGTAAGCCTTAAGAAGGAAACGCGTTGTCCTTATAATATCATTTTCGCAGAAGACACGCCTTTCATTGGATTTATTACAACAATTACAAGGTAATAAGGTCACCCAACTGTCATTAATTCGCATAAAAGATTTACGACTTTTAATGTACTTCATTGTCGAGCTATAATAATAATTAAAAAATAAATATATTTTTCGTTACAATATTTTTTTATTATTAATATACTACCCTGCGAGTTACAATTTCCGCTTGCAAGTATGCAGGTTTAGGCACCCGAAACCCTTCTTGATTAATATAGCTTCATTGATAATACAAGACTATTCTAACTATTTTTATCCTCTGTAATTTAACTTCCCAAGTTCCGATAAAAACTCCAAGAATCTTGATTCAATGCGCCATTTTTTAGTAATACTCAATGAATACATACAAGGTCAAAGTTGTTTATTTAAATTTATTCCGCTTGCTATACTTCATTGTAATTAAAAACATAAGACATTATACTTATTTCATTACAATGTATATTGTTATTATTGCATGTCAAATGTAAGCTAATCGAACTAGTTGCTATTTGACATACATTTTTAAAGGACAACTTCAGAGCTGGCTATTGTTTAAAGTGAACAGAATAATGGCGCAATCTATTATGAAACATGTATCACGAGGGTTACCAGGTATAAAATATTCTCGCGAACTATTTTTAATTTGAATAAAATACTAAATAAATCCATTAGACTCCGAAACTTAAGAGCGACTTATATTTTAATTGTTTTTAAGAAATAAACTGATGAAATATGAAAACACATTATGTCTTTAACTGTTTTTAAAAATCTTTTCTGTCCCTTTTTTAATTACATATGGTAACCCTGATTATGAGCATTCTATCTTTACTTTTAAAATGAAGGATTAAATTAAGATAACGTTTGAAACAATTAAAACACATGTTCATTACGTTACTTTTCTTAAACATATAAAATTATAGTTTGTACTTCATACACGGTAATGGATTCTTTGCTTTATGTATTACATTTATTTTAACTAATTTCGAATGTTTATGTTATGTTCACAACTATTTAACGACCTTTTTATGTAAATTTTAATTATTTTAGAACAGGAGATATTTACGTGGGGTAAATGTACTGTAATGTGATTTTTTTTTGTTTTAGAAAATAGTTCTTAGATTTTAATAAAATCGTAAATATCTGTGTAGTAGTCAAGTATTGACTCCGAACTTTGGTGGAGAAGTATTTATTTTTAACATACTGACTTTTTTGAATGTAACTGCATATATTATGTTTTGAGGTAAACTTGAGTTCATATAGATTGGAAATCAATATAATAATGGAATGAGAGAACAATACTCTACTCATGTATCTGGTAGCTAAAGATTCTAAGCCATTAACATAAATTTATTAAAAAATAAACTTTTTTTTAAATGAATAATAGTTTAAAACTAGGACTGACTGACGTAACTTATTATTGCATTTTATATAATGCTACAAATTTAACGCTCAATAAATATTAAATTAAAATCTTTATAACAAACTTTACATTATAAAAAAGTTTAATGTAAAAAGTACTTTCTGTTTTGACTTACAAATATAATACTTATACAATGTAACAAATCAAAACGGTTCTATGGTTGAAAATGAAACTCTATTTATTTATCACAAAGCTGACAATCGACTGCAATTAAATTGTTCAGTTCAAGTTGTTTACGGAATGTTGCATAGCATTACAATGATTTGCGACAAACACGCTTTTCATGGAGATAAAAATATTTTCTAGATAGAGAAAGAAACTAAAATAGATACATTATCTAAGGCTTGAAACGCCTGTCGGTACATTAACATGTTAATTGATTTAATTATTTAATACTACGATTATATTGTATTACCATTTGGAACGCCTGTGTTATATATTAATCATGTAAATTGGCAAAATCCGACGTTATCCATATGTACATATACAAATAATTTGATTTGGAAGATATAAAACCTCCATTAAAACATGTACCTACATATTATATGTGCGAACTTTCACAACAATCGGTTAAACAATGTCCATCAAACTAAAACATTTATATATACCAAAAAAAAAAATTATTTATCATTTTATCTGTAGGTTTATATAGATTCAGATATTAATTAAAATCAAATTCTCCTATTCCTTTATACAATTAAGGCTGTCCTTGTAATCCTCGAGGCATGGCCGTGAGCCTATCAATGTGTATGATTTGAGGGTGGTAGTAAGATGACTCACCCGTCGCAGCTGGTGGTTGGGGGACAGGCGGGGGGCGGCTTGGCGTCGACGGCGTCGGGGCGCTCTCCCTCTTTTTCCCATTTCCTGGAATAGATGGATTTGAACGTTAAAAAAATAGCAAGTTTTTCCATTCTACTTTAAGAATATATTTTATATTCAGAATTTATCGGCCTTACTTATAAACATTGTTTTATTTCTTTCGTTCATTATATAGGTATGTGTAATTAGAAAGAGAAAGACAGCATTGTTTAACTCATCAATCGCTAAGCAACGTTTATACAAAAGGCCGTTTCTTTTAACACTAATCAATTTATTAATATCCTTTTTAATGTATAAAGAGACAAATCTATGACACGTTTTTCATTTACTTAAACTTTTTAATAAGTTATACTGTGATGTAATGAAAAACGTGTTTTCTCCATTTTGTATCATTAGTCGACAATTATCATTTGTGTTAAATAAAGTTTTAATGCTAATTGTCGATTAAAAATTTATATTTAAAAATTGTATATGCCTAAAACTTATAGTTTATCAAGACTTTGTACAAATAATAATTTTGCGAAACATTTACATTTGTACGAAAGTTTATCATTCTTGTTCTTCGTTTTTACTGAACGTTAATATCTGTCTGTCTGTTTGTTAAGCTTTTACGACTAAACCAACTTTATACTGCAAGCAACATTATTTTAATAATAATATATTTCTTACGAGAATGTAAACGGACCAATAATTGTGAACGAGACTTCAACTTAAAAAAAAACGCTATAACGCGTTCAATTTAAGCATAGGTATTTATAATCTTTTACATTAGGTTCGGTTAGTTATGATTTGATTGTAATTGGCCTGTGATATTGTAAATTGAATTTTTGTTTTGGTCACGATGCTTTTAGCTAATATTATACCTGCGAAAGTGAGTTTGTTAGTTTGTTACACTATTGCGGCTTATCTAATAAACTGATCATAAAATATTTTCATACTTGTCAAGGGTACAGGAAAGGATACATGTCTAAACTAATTCATAATTAGTTCCTAAGAAAACAGATGATTATTTTAATAAAATGGTTGGTTTAAAAACGAGTTACACAATTAAAAAAAATACTATGTAATAAATGACAATCTAATTGAAAGTTATATCCGTGGACTAGATTTATGTAACTACCTATGATAAATACTTTCAAAAATCATTTGAATTTCGAATGCTTTTGATCATTCAAATTTAAAAAATAGAATTTTTGCGAACGTTTTTGATCGTTTTATAGTCCAAAAAAAAAATGAACGCGTCCTCAAATGTAATTCTATATGTAAGATTTTGCACGCAATGTTATGTTCGTGGGAAGGCGATTGCACAATGTCTTTAGACTTGACGACAAAAAACATGAAAATGAACGTTTTTTTCATTAGCATCGTGCAATGATTACCATCACAATCATATCGCCGCGTTCAACATAACTCCATTGGAAAGTTAGAAAAGACTGACATATCATTAAATAGATACATAACTTAGTACTTATTCATAATATCCATATTATTAAAACGTAGTAAACATGTCAACTGGCCATTTATATTTTCTTATAAGACACGCTTATTTAAATTATGTATTTTTTAATAACACATTCATTTGAGCAGTTGTTATATTATACTAGTTTCCGGCGGTTTCGCCCGGTTTTACGAGGGGCTGTTAGGTACCCTCTGTTCTTTTATGTGCCCCAGACAACGTGTACAATACACGTATACACGCAAATTCATATTGGTTGAGTTATGATTAGTATGATAATGACAAATAGCATAAAATAATAGTATAAGTAAAATTTGTACTAACAAATACATATTTTTTAAAAAGCAAAAGCGTAACAAACAAACTGACTTTCCACATTTATAGTATCAGTTAGGACTAATAAGCGACGTGACGATAACATTCAATTAACAATATTTTATATTACTGTTCAATTACAATAAAACCATTTCCAACCGAACATAATGTATAAGATTATAAATATGTTTAAAATTGAATGCGTTATAACGTGATTTTTTTTTTTGTAAATCGAATGCCCCGTTCACAATTTTCTGCCCGTTTACATTCTCGCAAGAAAATTATTCTTATTAAGATAATCCGTCTTTGCAATAAAATTATCCGGTGACATATCTGTACATTAACATTAGACTTCCCTTTGAAGCAAGTTATTAATTAGGCCTTTCCATTATTATTTTTTATTTATGTTCCACGACGTGAACCTTTATTAATTATTCTTTAATTTTATTTGATATTTTATATGATGATAGTGGTCGCAATTTAATAAAATAAATAAGACCGAGTTAATTGATTCTTAATGTAATGCATTAAAGATGGTATAACATAAACTAAAAAAAATCTAAATCTAGGTTGGAATATTTAACTGCAATGTTAACCGCATCAATGAATGATATAAGTTAATTAAAAAACAACAGATTTACAAAATGAATTACGTAAAACCGATTGCATTACATTGAGATAAGAAAGAACTCGTCAGGGTGGAAAAAAATATTGAATCGAAACAACGTAACCCGTTTACATGATTTACTTATCCCATAAAAGGTACATTGCACATATTTACAATATGAATTATTGCTTAATATTGCAATACTTAAGTTAAAATAATACGTGATTTAAATATTGACTGCCCTTTTCAACCTTACACTTGAAACTATATTATGTGATAATGTGAATTGAAATAAATAAATATCATTACGTAAAAAAAACTATGTTTGTTGTGTGTGTGTGTGTGTGTGTGTGTTCGTGTGCGTGTGTATGATTGTGGATATGTGGCTGTGCGTGTGCCTGTGGGTATATCATTGGTTTTTTTTCCAATCAACCGTTAAACGTGTACTCACCTCTGGCACCAAAAGATCCGAACCTCTCTCGATTCACGGCTAATTTATATTTTTTCTCAGCTTTGTCATTAGGAACGGGCAGTTTGGACGGATACTTTTCAGAAGTGCTCCTATAAAGCTTTTCCTTAGACCCGTGTGCCCCCATTTTCAATATTTTCAAGATCTTCATTAAATCGAAGACATATTTATATTAATAATAAATAAATTATCATTATATATATAATTTCCAGGAACTGGTATCAATTTTATCACATCACTAACTTAGCTCGAAACTTGTCGTTCGATTATGATTTAATGTCATCATCTACACACACATGCTCATCACAAATAATATCAGTTTGTATATAAACTCTGTATATATAAATACAAAACATATTTATTGGTGTCATAAATTTAATAAGAATGGCTTTAACGAAATAATCACTTAATGTTTACGTCTACGGTACAACGAAGTTATATACGCTGAAATAATTATTACAGTGCTTTTGTCTATTTCGGTAGTCGACTCACGTTGACGTCCACTATAGAAAGACACATCCACGTACAAAGTTACTAATCACGAACAACAAATATTATCGTAATAGTTAGGGACTGAGGGATCAACATTAAATGGCAAATTGGTACAAACAGAGCTGAGCTAAAGATGATCGCTTTCTCGGAACTGATTCCTGCTCGTTGTTTGTGCAAGATTTATTATTTAATTAGTCCCTATACTGGCAATACTATAAGTTACGCATATATTTATTAGGCATACATTACAGAATATAAAATTTATAATCTGTATTGTTAATTTAGAACAAGAATTAAAATGACTGTGACAAGTTAAATAACCGTAACTGTAATATTATACGTAATAGAGAAACTGACATAAAACGGGACACCAAACAGTTATATTACATAGTAAATCAGAGAAACTCAGAAGCAGTCAACTCAATTTCCGATTTCGAATGGCTCGCTCGTTATCTAGTCATTGGTAAAGCTTATCAACGTTAGTGTGAAACGACTTTATAATAATCCGTTATGAAATATTTAAATATCGAATTTTTACATCTAAGTATTAATACTTATTAAATCATCTTAAAGTACTTTGTGGTAGGTAGGTAGGTAAGTACTTCACTTCGTGGTAGGGGTTTGTGCGATCTCGACTGGATAGGTACCACCCAGTCATCAGATATTCTACTCCAAAACAGCAGTACATGCTATTGTTGTGTTCCGGTATGAAGGGTGAGTGAGCCAGTGTAATTACAGGCACATAACATCTTAGTTCCCAAGGTTGGTGGCGCATTGGCGATGTAAGCGATGGTAACATCTCTTACAACGCCAATGTCTATGGGCGTTGGTGACCACTTATCATCAGGTGGCCCACATACTTCCTATGCAATAAAAAAAAAACTTCACATAAAAAAGACGATTTTTGCGTTTGTCCGCTAAGTTCTACTGAATTATCCTAGCTTGATTTTGATGCTATTTTCACTTTTATGTAGGTACATATCTAGTAGATATTATCTACATAGTTTCTCCCAAAAGTTATACTTTATATTAAATATTTTTTATATGTGTTATCAATCGTTAAACGGTGGTAGTTGATAAAGTGACATATTATACTAGATATCTATAAGATATGGTAATTAATGTAGTATTAAATCGTTAAAATGCCTACAGAAAAATTTACAACATATATTTAAATTTATGGATAAGAAATAATAACCGTAATTATTTAAAAATAGAAAAAAAATACATCGTAATCTAAAATGGCGGGTATGACTTCCATAATTAAACAACACTGCAAAAAACATTAAATTATATTAATTTAACAATGTTCTTATAATTCAGCGTTCATTATATTTCATTACAAACAGTTTGACGTCGAAATAAAAACAAATAATACGTATGCAATTGAAACAAATATTGCCAGAGCACAAAAATAAATTAAACAAAACATTCGGTACTATGTTCTGTCCCGTAATAATCCGCATTAGTCACTAAAGTATAAGCAAGTGTTACCAGTTCCCCGAGATTTGAATCTATTTCGGAACCATTCGGTTTCAGGGTTAAATAACTTAAAGACGGTCCGTGTCCTTTCAAACGATATTTTAAAGTGTTCTAGTGTTGCGATATATTTAGTGCTTGGAGATAAATGATCCCAATATAAACGAGGTTTCTATAATGTGTCGCGTGGTATTTTAAAACTTTAATGGTACTTTTATTACCTAAAACGTATCTTCAAGTGATTTATGTAAATAAAATTTCGTTTCGTATAAGTACATTTGACATTTTTTTATGTTATGAAGGGTAAATTACTTTTAAGTTCATGTTGGTCGTATGTCCATTAAGTCATTCTTCACTGATACTAAATTACTAACGCAACGAGCACTTTAGATAATCATTTATCATTAATGCTTTATGTGATTATTTATAATTAATATATAATTCGTACAAGTGTCTTAACGAACGACGAGATTTTATTTTTTCCAACGATATTTAATTTTCTTTGGTTAAGTAAACAGAATTTTTCGGCAAAAATTTAATTGGATTTACATCTCACAAATAAATTTATAGGTAATAAAAAAAACCACCAGAATATTCGATGTTAATGCCTACCTATAAATATGACACAAACAAATGCATTATCATATCAGAGGTTATTTACGATGAAAACATAAGTGACAGTGGGTTATATCGGAGTAAACGTACATGTCACGGGCGGCGGACGCCGTGACGCGAGCGCAGTTGCGCTTCGCAATAAGTCGTAATAACCATTTATTCATACGCTTTGAGAAGCATGCGGGCGTGAAATATGGAATACGGTTTTGTAATACATTTTAGCTTTTAAGCAATATCTGACTTTTAAGTAACTCTCTGCTTAAGTTTTTTAATTTGTTACCAACCGTAACTTAAGTTATTGACATAACCCAATGTTAATATATTAAAACATAATATGCTATTAATGTTTTGACGTCTAAGTAAAATTATATTCGAAAACAAATCTTAGGTATTACAACTCTTCCGCATTTAATTGTTTAGAACAATAGTATTGTCATGTAGTACAAATCAATTTGTATGCTGTAATTATTCAGTGCCCGTGAATATGATTATTAGTATAAATACATATAACTGATTATCAAAGTAAAAATACCGCCGGTGCGAAAAAAAAATACACTGACTTGAAAATAACCGGGAAAAAGACCGCGGATTTTTTTTTGACAAAATATGCTATATCCAAATTTCAATATTATAAAGAAATAGCAAAAGCAATTCAATACGAAGGTGTTCCATTCAGTATGAATTCACAAATCGTATAATAACCTTAACCACACGTCCGCTAATGTTTTAATTTATAATAATAGTAGAGGCAGTTTGAACTCTTCGTGGGATCGTTATAAAACCGTATACATTGTCCCATAAAATAACTGACTATGCAATAGAGTTAAATTTACTTGGTACACAATGCATGAATACCCAATATTTAATCACTTTTAACTGATTACTACTTAAAAAAAACTGTAAACGTAAAATATTAAAAACCACAAATATGAATATAATCACAAATATTATCACTATTTTGTAAAAAAAAACCGCAAGATTTTCCACAGATAAGTATTTAGCACTTAATTAACATAACACAGAGTATAAATGACACCGGCTGTCAGTACTATGGTCTACGATATGAAAGAAAACGTACTCGAATGTATTATCCCCACCAGACGATATTGTGTAACAGAACTGAAATATTTGAGAACAGACTTATATTATGAGTTAATAAAACAACGCAAATGTTGCCATTACAAAGAAGACGTAACGAATAAAAGAATCTGAAACGATAATGTCTGGTTAAAAATATATACGACTACATTGGTTTATTAACCTAACATTAATTATAATTTTAAGGGCATGAGTTATGTGTGCCATATTTATATCAAAACATTTTTAGTTTTTGCAAATTCACGCAAAATGCATATCCCACTGTGATAATATGTCATTTCTTTGTATTAATTTTTAGTGGAAACTTGATTGATTTATGTTTTTCTTATATTTGTTTTTTACTATTAAGTGTTATTATAATTGTTTGTTTCCCAAATAAATAAATAAACTACACAGTGGTTAATTAAAATTACACTTTGAAGGTGAGCCAGTGACCTGCACAAGGAATAAGCATCTTAGATTCCATGATTGAAGGCGCATTGACTTTGACGAGAGAGGTAATGGGCCCATGGACAATAGTGACTACATGGCACATGTCATCCTATTTACTTATTTAGTCGTTTGTCTTTCTAAAATAAATTAAAAGTAATAAATTATGTGACTGATATAATATTTTGACATATTTGACAACAAATTGTATATTATGGAGAATCTTGTATTAATTGTAATTAATTGTTTACTTGGTGGTAGAGCTTTGTGCAAGCTCGTCTGGGTAGGTACCACCCACTCATCAGATATTCTACCGCAAAACAGCAGTACTTGTTATTGCTGTGTTCCGGTTTGAAGGGTGAGTGAGCCAGTGTAATTACAGGCACAAGAGACATAACATCTTAGTTCCCAAGGTTGGTGGCGCATTGGCGATGTAAGAGATGGTTAACAGCTCTTACAACGCCAATGTCTATGGGCGTTGGTGACCACTTACCATCAGGTGGCCCATATGTTCGTCCGCCTTCCTATGCAATAAAAAAAAAAAAATCTTGTAGCGTTTTCTTTTAGTGATAGAGAAAAATATGTATGACCGCATTTCTAACAAACGCTAACAAAATAACGATTCACAATCGAACACATATCTAACAATAATATTAGGCATAATATACACTATTAACATAATTATTTACAGTAACGTTATATTTCCCGCTATTTTTATAGTTAACATTACGGTTTATTAATCGTTATCGAAATAAATAACATATTAATTCGTTATTTAAATTTAACTCGTAAAAAAACTTCGTTAAGTAAAAAAGGTGTGATATTTTCAAATATTTTAAACAATGGGAGGATGTCTACGTTTAAGCAAGGATTATTATATGTATTTAAGAAAAATAACTTGAGATAAAATCAATTATAAATGTGCAAAGTTAAATATTTAATAATATTTTCTGTCATTCTGTTCTAATGGCGTTTCACGAATAGATTATTAATTGCATTTTAAAATTAATGTAGGTATCATTGTCATGGAATGGATATAATAAAACTTTACGACGAAATGCGCCCATCTCTGCTCTACTTAAAATGTGCAGGTGGTTAAAATTGTCATCATCTCATAATGTTTATAATATATAATTCAGAATGCAAAACATGGCATGGCATGGTAACTGAAAATAGAATCTCATTCGAACATAGGTATAAATGTATTTAACACCTCCCTCTTAACTTAAATTCACGCCATACAAAAATATTATACTTCAAAAAAATTGTTTTATTTAAATTGATATAAAGTAATTATATGAAAAAATAAATTAAGTGATTATATATGTCTTAAATTAATATTATGAATTTTTTTTTCTTCATATTTTTTGTTTTATAAATTTTGACATATTTTTAAGCTTACCTAATTAATTGTTAGTCGCAAATAAGTATGTAATAAACTAGAAACGGCAATACAACGATTTCGTACAAACCAGTTTTAATGATCAACAAAAAATTGTTTCGGTTGTGATTTTTTTTTATTTTATTAACTCACCCATAAAACACAGTCAAAATTTAAACGCGTATATTCAGCGCACCGACTTCCACGATATTGTTTGACAGACTATCGGTATATTAGGAGAATAAATTTTCATGAATAGTAGTCATGATTCCTGACGGCTGATAAGTTCGTTGGTTAATAGGACAGAAAATTCACTGAAGCGAATCTTATGATCCAATTCACTAAGACAAGATTCATTCTCTTTAGATATTATAGATCGATGAAGAAGCTTTAAAACGACCCGACCATGAATATAAACATAAATATAATTTATAATTAAGGAAAACTAATTGTTACTGTACAAACGTTTAACATTTATATGTTTTACGTTCTGTTCTACGTACATTTGTAGTTTATTAGACAATAACTAATAATAATAAATATGACGTAGATGCTACATAATTTATAAAAGATTAATATCATATCAATAATAATATTATTAATGAATTGTAAACAGAAATAATTGTCGTACACGTGTTGGTGATAACATTCTGTAGTTACATTGAGTTGTCAATAAAAAATGTTACATGTAGTTGTTTATGACTTCCAGAAATGCAAACAGTTGCAAACATACAAATTTTCTTGCCCGTCTCTGCTTTAGGTATCATAGAGTTTTTATAACATTGATAGAAAATCTAGCAGGGCACCTGATGGTAATTTACCACTGCCCATTGAAGTTGGCGCCTTACAGAATATTAACCACTTCTCACATCGCGACCAACCTTGGGCACTAATATGTTATGTACCTTGTGCCTGCAGTTAAACTAGCTCTCACCCTTCCAACCGGAACAAAAGCATAATATTGCTGGTTGAAGGTAGAATAAAGCTTGCATAAAGCCATCAAATGATCGTGGTAGCGTTTACCTAAAACTTCAGTGTAAACACGCCTTAAGTATTAAATATGATCACATAATTTATGTCGATACATTACTTCTATTTCAATCATAATGCGACTGGCTCATATAAACATGGTGGCTTAAATTGAGGTCGGTCTATTGCAACAGTTTTGGCGGAATTTCGTAATAACAAAACATAACCGAGACCGTCTTGGCCAGATTCCAAAATGCAGTCTCGAGAAGGAAATCGCCTCCTGCGCCGACTGTGAAATAATTACCAAAATCTCATCAACGTTTTATTTACGTCGTTCGTCATAAATTATACGAATTCATTTGTACGACATTAATATCTACACCACTTAAAGAATACATCTTCGTAGTTAAGTCGAACGTAGGTTATAATTCAATATTATAGCGTATCTGTGTTTCCACAGACTAAAAATAACGCTTGAGATGTCACTGAAATGTTTATCTGTAGCCCACACACGATTTGATCGTCATAGTTTTAATTAACGGCGGTTTTAATTTAAATAACGTTATAATCTTATAAAATACTTCTTAATTGGGAATATATGAGGACAATTTATTTTTAGCGCTAAAATTGAGGATGATAAAATTGGATTTTGATATATTCAGCATACTGATTGACTATATTGTTCGTGACTTCTACTCAAACTTATAGTTTTGCAACTTTATTTTTTTAAGTTAAACAATTTAATGTATTGTGCTAAATTTAAAAAAATATAATTGTTTATTTCAACCTAAAACATGTTTAGTTTGAAGCGTTTTTTAATAAGGCGTTTTTCACTATGAGAAACAAAATACAACCTCCTTCTTTATAGTTGATTAAAATATTTTTTTGTAGTTTTACTAAATCCCTTTTCTTCTATGTAGCATAAACGCTGTATGCGTGTAAAAATTGTGTTTAGCTTTGCTAGAGTACTGCCGTATTCAAGAAAGACTGGCTAACGGGACTTGTACAAGTGTGTGAGCAAACACACGTGCACTTCCTATTCGCTTACACATAATTCGATGGTACAGCAAATCCGACTCCAACAGAGTTCAAATGCAAGACTAACAGCTTCACGTGCTGTCCGAGGCACAGTACACAACCATATTACTGAAAAATTCTTAACAGAAAAACCAGAGGGGTTTGTGCCCAGGACCTTGAGATTAACCTTATAGCTTGTCATTATACCAACGAAGAAGTCAAGTAAGCTCAAGTAAGTATGTCAAGTATTGCCTCCACTGGTGACAGGAGGGCTGGTTCATTTTTCGCCCAGAGAATCGGAATTGCGATTCAAAGGGGGAAATGCTGCTAGCATTCTTGCCACCATTCCACACGACTTGTGTAGTAATTATTTTAATTTTTATATTTAGTTAAGGTTTTAATGTTAATAAATTATTAATAAAAATAATAAAAAGTAAGCGTAATAATGAATAAATTCATCAAAACTTAGTAATAAAAACTTCTACCATATAAAAGTCACTTGAATGATCTACATTTGTATACGTATAGATTCGTTCAATAAACACCATCGCTTTACAAACAACAATATAAGAGGATGCGCAAATTGACATCCGGCGTGATGTTCGACATCACTGTGGGTTGAGACACGATTTTATCTCCGTTCGTTTCAAGTACGAAAAAAATGTTAGAAGTTAATAAGAATACATAATAAAGAATTATAATGTAAAAGATTATAATTTTACAATACAACATAATCTGACTCTATTAGATAGAGAATAAACAGCCGGCGATTTCTATCGTTATTTGGATAACATTGTACTTCACTTTATTATTATGTTTACTATATGCATAGGTACCTATCGCCCATCGCTCCTACTTCACTTATTAAAAAAATATATACAAATAAATTGCTATGAGTAATTGATCTCTTAAATTATGAAGAGTAATAAATTTAACATATTAATAGGTCGCATTCGGAACCTTTGCGAACAAACGTGAGACGTGAGAAAAACGGTACAAATGCCGTGAGTAATATTCGTATATTTTTTATAAACCTACTAAATATACGTCGATTTAAATAATAATTAAATTTTATTCAATAATTTGTATCATAAACTTTTAACAACAATTTTAAAAAGGCCTATACTCTCACTCGACGGAAAGCCGCCAACAACAGAGGCAAATAAATTACACCAACTAAACTAAAATGATTACAAAGACTTATACGACACAAAATACAATACGTACATACGAGTTACATACAAATATGAATATATATATAATAATAATAATATAATAATATCTTAGGACATTATTCACACACGGCCATCTGATTCCAAACTAAGCAGAGCTTGTACTATGGAAACCAGACAACTGATATACTACATATACTACTTTTTCTTTCGTAAATACATACTTATATAGATAATTACACCCAGACTCAGGACAAACAGACGTGTTCATGCACACAAATGTCTGTCCTGGGTGGGAATCGAACCCACGACCTGCGGCGTGAAAAGCAAGTGTCTTACCAACCACGCCAACGGGCTCGTCAATATATATATGATCTGCAGGAAAACATCACATTGTTTTGTAATAATACATAATGTTACTGTTTTATATACGCGGTATCACACACATTGCCGAACTTCACAATTCATATGGTTATCGAATAAGACGATCGAAAGTTGTATAATTATTGAAGTCACGTAACATTAAATTACAGAGTCGAAACGCGTTACCATTAGTTACGCGAACGTGCTGTCTCCGAGCATAAACAGTCTAGCCCATTAAATCACAACCATGAAATACTACTTGGGTTTTAATAGGCCTGTGAATGTCCCACTGCTGGGCTACCTCATCTATTTTTGAGGAGTTTGGAGCTTATTGCAACACGCTGCTACAATGCGGGATGGTGGATTACACATGTGACTGGATTACAGTGAAATTAGACCCATTTGGGTTTCCTCGCGATGTTTTCCTACACGGTCATGTCCGAGATTATTATTATTATTAATTTTCTGAGTAATATATAATATAATATCCTGGGACATTATTCACACACGGCTATCTGATCACAAACTAAGCAGAGCTTGTACTATGGAAATCAGACAACTGATATACCTACTACATATACTACTTTTCTTTTGTAAATAGATACTTATATAGATAATTACACCCAGACTCAAGACAAACAGATATCTTCATGCAGACAAATGTCTGTCCTGGGTGGGAATCGAACCCACGACCTGCGGCGCGAAAGGCAGGTAACTAATTAACTACCAACCGCGCCAACGGGCTCGTCGAGATGAATTAATAACTCAAATTAAGCACCTCAAAATTCAGTGCTGCTTACCCATCATTATCAGATCGATCATCAGTTAAGAAACACGCGTTCTAACCACGGAGCTATCAGGGACTTGGGTTTTAATAGCAACATATAATAATAATAACAAAATATTAATAAATTTTAATATGAAATTGAAAACATCTATTGAAATGTTCTTAAACGAAAATCCTGGTAAACAATAATGTGCTTTATATGTGTTTTTTCTAAAGAAAACACATTGTTAGAGAATCTGCATGTGTTGGATAAACACCAAGGTACACTGAAACAGTGTGGTGGATACTCTAAGGTCTAAGCCTTCAACTTGACAGGTGAGGAGGTCTTTGCTCACTAGTTGGACACTCATTAATAATGTAAAATATACCCAAGCTAGAAGTAAAGTAACTTTTTTAATTAATTAAAAATTATAATTAAATTACCTTTACATTTAAATATATTAATGAAATATCTAAAGGGATAGCAGTTTGTTTGCGTTGACATTACCACTTTGTTCTTGAAGCTGTTAATTCGGAAAGTTATACAAACATACTTCAAATCCGAACAATAAAAAATACAACAAATATAACCCCCATTTTATTCCATGAGAACAAAATACCACAATTGCAATACAACGGGGCAATGCTGCTAGCTTTTGCCACCAATCAACGCGGTCCCTGATTTGTAAGTAGCAGTTTTTAATTAGTACATACATACGTATTTAAATCAGTAATGTAATTAAAATTATTACATATTCAACAAACAGTGCAAAGCTCTTCCATATATGAATTCTAATTAATAATAATAAGCAAAAACAAAAAACAATTTATCCGCCTACGTCACACGTCAGAGCATTAATTAATTAGTGCAGTAAATCGATCATCCACTTTCTAGTTCAACAAACACTAACGTTAAAATTATTCAATGAGATATCTTGAAGTGAGAATCAGAATTACAAGAAGTAAACAAGTATGCGCAGCGAAATCATTTAACTTTCGAAATTCATAATAATTATACCGTTATTGATATTATAAGCCGAGATGGCCCAGTGGTGAGAGCGCGTGAATCTTAATCGACGATCGTGGGTTCAAACCCGGGCAAGGGCCAATGAATTTCATGTGATTAATTTGTGATTATAATCATCGTGCTTGGTGGTAAAATTCTGTCAGATGTGTATTTCACCAACCCGCATTGGAGCAGCGCGGTGGAACAAGCTCTAAACTTTCTCTTCACAAAGAGAAAAGGCCTTAGCCCAGCAGTGGGACATTCACAGGCTGTTGATGTTACTGATATTATAAATTGTCTTATTTTAACTAGGTTTGATTCAAAACGTAGTTTGTGATCATTATTGTTATTACAAAAAAAAGTTTATTTCACAATTCATTAATTGCAAAATGATGATATATTAAATTTTGTTTTGATTTGATATGTATATAACCTCTGAATGCAAATAACACTTATAAATAAATGACAGTACATAGTTTAATTGATAAGGAGATAAGACACAATCATCTATCCTACAATAATATTTTCAATATATATGTTAATAAACATTAATGAAGTGAGTTGCTCTTTGGAATGTATTATTTTTAATTACAATAAAAAATTAAACAGCAAGTAACCCAATTATTTTCATTGACAATTCACCTTCGAGTAGACTTGATATGGTTAAACGAAATCGGTTCGTTCACCGCTTATCTACATAGTATTTTTCAACAATTTGGAACCAGTTTCAAATCAACCACCTGTATACTATGTGTAACCGGTTTGCTTGCGGTCACAAGACCATGTACAGGTCGTGATACAATTGTCTGGATGCAATACTATCCTGTATTGTGTTATTGTTGCTTGTGGTAAGGAACTTAATTAGCAATAGTTTAGCTATTAAATGAATAGCTTGAAATAGCTAGCTCAAGTGATTCTTTGCTTCGTTATAATTATATTCGATAGTGATATAAGGAATGTTGTGTTTTTCTATAATTGGAGTTTTAGTTAGCATGTTTTAATCACGCTCTTAAGGTGTATGTATGTTGATTTGCAACTGTGTGAGTTGCTTATTAAACAAATAAATAAAGTACCGTTCCTCACTAGTATGTACTAGTTGTGTCGTAAAACTATTTTTTTAATAAGTCTAGTGAGTCAAAAACAATTTTTTTCTTTTATGTTAAAACAGGCCCACCTAAAATAATTTTATAGTGGTTTTAAATTGTGTATTTAATCATTTAATTATGTACAATTTTTTTTTAGATTTTCGAATTATCGGCTTTATACTTTAATTAGATTATAATTCGGATGACATTTAGATAGTGAATTTCAGTAGTTTTGAAGACTTTTAACGGCTGTGACAAATTATGACCTCGCGAAATTCGTACGAACAACTTGTCACAAGTTGTCGTTGACTTTTACGGATTTCTAAACTGATAGTTTTAACATTTCATCACCTACAACAGCCTGAATACTGCTGGACATACATGTAATTATTTTAAGGCAAGGCACTGAACCAAAAATGCCCATGCCCAGCGTAGCCACTATTGGTGTAATCCATAAGTAAAGTAAAATAACAGCCTGTGAATGTCCCACTGCTGAACTAAGGCCTCTTCTCCTTTTTTATTTAGAAAGTTTTTGGAGATTATTCCACCACGCTGCTCCAATGCGGGTGGAATAAACATACGGCAGATTTTGAGTGAAATTTGACACATGCAGGTTTCCTCAAGATGTTTTCCACCACCGTAAAGCACAAGATGAATTATAAACACAAATTAAGCACATGAAAATTCAGTGGTTTGAAATCACGAATATCCGTTAAGATTCACGCGTTCTAACCACTGAGCCATCTCGGCTAGTAAATCCATCCATTGTAATCCATAGCAAGTTAAAATTTTATATTGCACACATTAATTACACTATACCTCAAATAAAATAGTCCCTCCTCTCAGTTTCAAACAATAGTTCGATTCACATATTATGCAATGACATATTTAACTTCGATTTCAAAATATATTGTTTCATTCATTATTAAGTTACATATTCCAAGAGATCCGGTATTAAATCCTATACCGACGAAGCTGTTTCTTGGAAACTATTGAATATCTTTTGTAGGTAGATAAATAGTAACGTCATTAAATACATTTGCGATGTTCGGTAATGACATCTTTGAATATCTAGTGATAATTACTAAAATCAATACAATATACAAAATAAAGATGACGATTTCATACTTAACAACATAATTACCTATATAAATTAGTAAACTAAGCTTCTACAGAAAATCTAAATGCACTACTATTTTGTGTGGATGATGTTATTATAGATTGGATATTAAAGTCAAAGATAGCAGCGAGGTAAAAAAACTTGGGGTACATATCTGAGACGAACGATACGAATTATATTACATAATTGAATATAGAAAAAAATCACTCACGTTAAATAAATTTGTAATTGATCATAATATATATTAAGCAAACGAAAATATTAAATTGCAATTATCTAAGAACAGAAATAAATATTAATTTACATATGTTTTTTCTGAGACACTAATAAATAAATAAATTTGAGAAGGCAGCCCAACAGCCTGGACATGTTGATGGTGCTTGGCAAAGTGGAGGGGAAACGACCACGCGGCCGCTTCCCAAGACGGTGGCTGGACCAAGTTACCAACCTCACAGATCTCCAAGTGACCATAACCCTGAGAAAAGCTGAGGACAGGACGGAATGGAGGAAACTTGTAAAGAACGTGACCCAGACCCTGGAACAGAGTGGACACGACCTTCAGCAATGAAGAGTACGACCGAGAAGAAGAAAAGAATAAATAAATATTTTATACGAATCTAACGTACGGTACGTAATAAGTTTTCCATAAGATATTATACTAAGTTAGTAGTTAAAGTGTTAAATAACTAAGCAAATAAACATGGCCGTGACACAGCGCAATGACTATGGCTTTAAAATATATTCGCAAACTTAAGATAGAACTATTTGAAGTCAAAGGTTATTCGAAGTACTATAACGCCGAACGTCTCTTTAATAAAGAGGTCCTAAAAGAAACGCGAAAAACTATAAAATCACAAGCCTTTAACAAGTCTGATATATAATTGTCTGATTATGATGATCTGTCAATTTACTATTATTTGCATGTTTTTCCGTCACAGTAGAATATAGCTAACCTTTTTTTATCCTCTGGGTGATTGAAAAGTCTACTAGGGCATTATTTTGTTTTCATCATCAAGGCTATCAGAACCTAACGTCACAACCCGTATGGTTGCTGGAGACTCATAAAGTCCCCATAAAAAATGTTTATAAAACTTTTTGTGCCAAAACCAAATAACTGGCCTATTGGGAAGCGAACGATGATGTCAATATACTAATTGAAATAGCCTTTGTATAATACACGAGGTTTAATATTCAGTCATCTACAAGTAAACAAAACAAATATGTTTAAAGTAAACAAACTTGTTAGTATTTGCCAATGTCGCTGGTGTTGGTAAACTGCAGTGGGCGAAATGGCGAGTGGCGCGTCATTTCGGTAAATAATATAATAAGTCTCGTTAAACTATTATACTATTTGGTTCTAAGGTCATATGAGATCTGGTCCCAAAGTCAAAAAGTAGTAAATAGTTAAATACTATATCGCTTTGGTCTTAGACCAGAGTGGGACATTTGTGTTAATTTTGTTTTGTCAACTTTAGTGTTAGTGCAAAAGCTCATTGTACATAATATGACCTTTTGCACTCACAAACTGTAAGTTCTGGCTCTGGAGCATCGCTGACTTATAAGGCTGCAGACGTTATTATCCTTATACTTTAGATAGTGCGTCCGTTATTGGATTTTCTATCAAGAATTTCGCGGTACCAGCGCAGAGTTATGAAGTTGGCAATGTTACACTCCCGCGCCTCGGAAACTATGTAAAGCCATAGGTCTTGTGAATTGTCTTCAATTCTGTCAGATAGCTGTCCTGTCCGATTATAGAAAAAAAAAAACTTATGTTCGCTCACACACAAGTCAAGGACATTATGTACAATTTGTGTACTTTACAGGATAACACAAAAATTATTATTTTCTTATGTTTTATTAGTATAAAAGATATAATTATATTTTCCTCTGATTTATTTCCACTGTAAGCAGTAGCTGATGTTTATATGTAGACTGTTACTTTTATCGCATTCAAATAATAAATAAAAGACATTGGATATGAATCTTTGCAGTATATGAAATATGTAATTGAAACTAAATTTTTACATTCGACCTTTTTACGTATTGATGGTCAGTGTAAAATCACTAAGAAGCACACAGCAAAATTTGTAACAATCGATAAGATAGACTTATATTACTTTCATTTTCCAATAGATTAACTGTACCTGAGAATACATCAATACATTTCAACGCGTTATTTACGAAAATCAAAATTAACTTTGTGCTATTAGGGAAGAAATATTTTTTGGAAAATATTTAGATTTGTATTTAATTGGTCGATTTGTTAAATTTCGAAAACAGGTTGTCTTTAACAGATTACCTAACTATACATCGTGGGCAATAAATACAAATAATGGTACCTTAATGTAATACAGGTCAAACTGGTAATCTATAACAATAGAGAGCTATGTCACGTAGGCTTTTACCCCCATTAAATGATTATGCAATTGTATCAATTTGTAATTGTATGTCAACAAATTGAATTTATTCATTGAATGAGTGATTATATTGTTCAAATATTTATATATTTACCATGTTATTTTATTAAAAAATCGGCTGCTTATAATAATAATGCTATATTTAATTGACTCGAATTTCAAAAAGTTGGGAAAAATTTTGGGAAATGTATATCTCCTATACTTTAATAATATATATTGACAAACGACTGACTGCTGAAAATTCTGATCCAAAGATTAGCTAATAAAACATCCTCTAACTCCATCGATAACACCACAGATAAAACGTTATCAAAAAGTTTGACACCTGATAAAGGAACTAAACCTTACTGAGCGGTTTGATAGTTCACAGTGTATTTGGTTTCGCCTTTCCGACGGGGTCAACGTTTCTCGGCTCGTCAACAAATCCATCGACGAGAATAACCCGTTACACTGCATCGCCTTCCAGCGGATTTCACTCGCGAACATTGCTTGCTAGACCATTAGACCATTTTATACCAACGCCGCGGGCTTTATGGCCAATCAACGCTGCAGTTGCAGTCCCTACGCAAGAATCAACGTTAGTCGATCACCAGGCCTTAAAATACCTGCCCATACTAATTAATATTACAAGGAACTATTGTATTTACATATAAAGTATTTGTACTCCCGAGAATTGAATTAAACACGAGTGTATTCTTACATTGTCATACCTACTGTTTATTGTTACTTTGAAAGGTCGACAGAAGATAAATGTACAACATCTATCACATTAAAATTATAACTAAAGATGATTGTACGTCAGCCGTTGATCTTTTATATCTCAATGATTGATACCTTTTCGTGATAAGACGAGGTATTGAAAATCCTGTTGCATTTATATGCTGTAATATTACTCTTATTTTTATTTGAACATTTCAAGAAAAGTTTGCAAGTTTCTTATATTTATTATTAAAGCGTAACATAAGCTTCGTATGGAGAAATTATTTTCCATAATTTCTCCTCTCAGTTACTTTTTGCGTGTTGATTAATCTACACGGCCAATGTTGTAGTGAAAGGTAGGCTTAGAAGTTATGATTGCCTGTAGTATGATTGGGACACCACCGAGAAATATTAACCGTTTAATTAATATTTCTGGCAGTTTCTTCATTTCTGTTCAACCATTTATTCTATAGATTTATTTTTTATATTACTGATGTTGTATTTGTCTAAAAAAAAACTATAATTAATTACGCTGGGTATCTATTACGATGCAATGCAACACGAACTTTCTCATTCTGTTTTTTTAATTGTTTTTTTATTAATTTGAAACAAAGCATAAATACGTGGAGTGCATTCACTTTTATTATGATTTTGTGTTGTTTTATTTTCTTTTTAAACAAACTATGTAACATGTAAAATACTGATAATTAAGTTGAAGCTACTGAACAAACAACAAACGGAACTAACCGTTGACTTGGAATTCTACTGCATAATATAATTATTCTAAGGTCGACTTGAAATGATGTCTGTTTAGCGCAAAGCTATTGTTTATTCAGTCGTTTCTTGAGTTTAAGAAATTAAATGTATGACGTATTTAAAACGGAGTTAATACTTTACTGTCAGAACGATTACGTGGTCTAGATGCATATTACTTGAAACACACTAATTTAATTTAAATAATACGTTGTCGAACTTTACGTAACGATATTAACCGTCTATTTTTATGAAGGCAGAAATAATATGTGACTATATTTATCATATTATTTTGTCCGTTAAAAAACATCACGTTTTGAAAAAGTTGTTATCGTTTGTTTTTGTAA
Organism: Nymphalis c-album; assembly: GCA_963151315.1. Lineage (NCBI taxonomy): Eukaryota > Metazoa > Arthropoda > Insecta > Lepidoptera > Nymphalidae > Nymphalis > Nymphalis c-album. The sequence continues at coordinate 10,594,493 of OY720595.1, forward strand.
ATATTTTGATAATTATTTAATTAAAATATTATCTACGATTTAAAATTATGACACCACACAAAAAACAGGTAAATTAATGAAAAAACCGTTCACATGTGGAACTGCTATACGTTATCTGATCATTTGACATTGAACTGTAGTTTTTAACACTTCACTGGCATAGGTCACATTTTCCTTTGATAAAAATGCGGTATGCGGTTAACCTTAGGGACGGAGGGGAACCATTGATTTTTCGTGTAGTACGATGACGTCACGACCGCGACAGTGTGGCGCAGACGGCGCGCGCCGGCTCGCGTCTCACCGGCGACTGCCGAGCCAACTCAACTACAGTAACTTCGCTAGACGGGCAAGAGGAAATGCCAGTTGCCATGCGGTCCTCCTCGTGTCGCTTCTCTAGCGACCTTTTGCATTGATTTGTGCAGCCCAGCTGATTAAAGGAAACAAACAGCAGCGCCTCTAATTTACTTTTACTATGTATATTACATCCTAACATTATTTATTTTATAAATAATCATGTTTTTTCGTATTATAAAATAACAAGGAAAACGGTATTAAAATTAACTTTCAATTGTTTACGTCTCGAATTATAACTACTTTAATTGTACTAAGTATGAATTTTGAGTTTTTAGTCACTGAACATTGGTAGCATAATTTACATGAAGAAAAGTCCCAGTCAAAGAAGCGGTCCCCATAACTAGATATTGTGACATTGCAAAACCGGTTGTATTACCATCAAGACCTTAGTGTTAAATTAATTTCCTTTTTCGCATTTACTATAAAATATAATTGTAGCTTAATAAATGCAGGCAATTCAGGAGTATAGGCCGTGTGTTTTGGTGTGTGTTAACACTGTGTGTATTATGTCAAAAAATTCATAGATACTAATTAAAAATAGGTTTAACTTTAACGATGCAATGTTTTAATTATTTTTTCTTTAAATAACCCTGCTGTGTTAATTGTGGGAAATGTTCTAATTTTAATTTTGTAGTATTTTTATAGTCAACATTTTATAACATTAGGTCTTTACATATGAAATTAGCGTTTTCTCGTACTGACCACTTTGATCTGAAATATCTCCTCTTTGGTTAAGAATTCCAATTTCAAATTTATAAATTCATTTAGCTGGTACATTTAAGTTTTGAAAACAGTCATTCATTTGTTTTTTTTCTTTGGCGTCGCTTATTACCGCACAATGGAAAACATGAAATATCGGTATATTTACGAGCTCTACCGAGTTCTACCGTGGCACCAGTGCTGCAGAAACAGCTCGAAGGATTAATGACGTGTACGACGCTGGTGTCGCAAAAGAAAGCACGGTACGTTTTTGGTTTCAACGTTTTCGTTCTGGAAATTACGACCTTCAGAACCAACCCCGTGGACGACCGGAGACCAAAGTGGATGATGAAAAATTAAAGGCTATTGTGGAAGCGGATCCATCACAAAGCAATTCAGAGATAGCTGCAGGCTTCGGGGTAAGTGATAAAACTGTATTAATCCACCATGTATTGCTTCAAGCAAATCGGGAAAGTACAAAAACTTGAACGATGGGTATCTCATGAATCGAACTTGCAAACACGCGTCGACTTTTAAGTTACTTTGCTCAACCGACACAATAACGAAGGGATTTTTAATCGAATCATTACTTGTGATGTAAAGTGGATACTGTACGATAATCGCATGCGCAACGTCGCAATGGCTGAACCCTGGAGACCCAGCTAAATCCTGCCCTAAACGAAAATTGACTCAGAAAAAGTAACTCGTGAGTGTTTGGTGGACTAGCGCCGGTGTCGTTCACTACAGCTTTATAAAATCTGGCCAAACGATTACGGCAGATATCTATTGTCAGCAACTGCAAACCATGAAGGTTGAAGTAGCTGCTAAAAACCGAGATTGGTCAATCGCTCTAGGCCACTGCTGCTTCACGACAACGCAAGACTACAACTGTACAACAAACAACCACTAAATTAGATGAGCTACAATTGGAATGTCTGCGACATCCACCGTACTCCCCGGACCTTGCTCCAACAGATTAACATTTTTTCCGGAATTTGGACAATTTCTTACAAGGCAAAAATTCAACTCCGATGCGGCAATCCAAACCGCCTTCTAAGAGTTTATTAATTCTCGCCCCCATGATTTTTTTAGTAAAGGGATCAATGAACTACCTATGAGATGGCAAAAGAGCATAGATAATGCATACTTTGATTAATCAAAAACAATTTTACAAAAAAACAATTGACTTTATATTCCTCCCGTTCAAAACGCCAATTTCATATGTAAGGACCTAATATAATATTACCGTAATGCTGTGTACTTAAACGCTTTTGTTAATAAAAACACTTGTTTTTATGTAACGCAAAGATGAAAACTTACCTTTATAGTAATAAGTTCATTCCTTCTAATAAAGGTTCTATTATATATAAATCCATGTTTAGCTTATTGTATATTTAATCACAGCTTTTAATACTGAATTTGATATCTTAAATTTTATTTAAGATTAATACCTACTAATACTATATATAAAAACAGTCCATTTAGATAAATGACTACGACTTTTATTCGAAAGCCCTAATAAACGTGCTTATATTTTATATGGTTTGATAATAATAAAGGGTGGGTTACAAATATTTATAGCAACATCTATAACTTTCACACATAAGGTTCCTTTTTATAAATTAGTAGAAAATTTTACTTGTTAAGACATTGCTCTATTAAATAAACAGGCGCCCAAGGGCGACGAAAAGCATTACAATAAACAAGAAAAGCTACTTGTGTGACTAATCGTGTGTTAAAATGTATTTACATATTTATTTTTTATTATTAATATAATTAAAATCGAGAGAACTACTTTGTTCATTATGGAAAAAGAGCATAAGATTATTACTTACGTAGCAAAGGGAAACGGCTGTTGGAGTGTTTTCCCATAGGAGTGCTGGTCGCGCTGATGTCACTTTGAGAACTGTGCAGGCTGCTTTTGCCACTGCCATTGGCCGATCCTAGATCCATGCGCATTCGCATATGGCGACTGAAAACAATGTACATTTTTAGTACTATTCTTCTATCTTTTACTTCGTATGTTCTTTATTTAGAGTTTATAACAAAAATATTTTGCCAATATACTATCTGCGATGTCCCCCTGACCGTTTTGGACTGCAACGCCCATTGTCAAGGAAGACTAGCCAGCTACGCAGGAGATGTAGTGCTCAAGTATGAGCACAAACACAGGTGCTCACACTTTTCGCACTCTCTGACAACCAGATCTAACTAAAAACAGTGCTACGCAATGGTTTAACGAGCTTTCTCAGATCAGATCTCAGAAAGTCGTATAAGTCTTCTTTCAGACTTCAGACTGCAACTGTCAATTTTTCGTAAGAACATCCATTAACTTTTTATCGGGTGGACCTGGGGTGAGAACCCAGGGCCACAGAATTTGCGACAGTAATTGCATTTAAAAAAATTGCAAATATAACATAAATATTATTACCTTTTAGGCTTCGTATTGTTATTTGTTGATTTTGAGCTTAGCATTCTGGTAACACTGCACGAAGTTTGCGACCGTTGTAATGTGAATGAACAATCCACTTTTGATTTGATATCTTTAAAAGATTTTGTTTTGTAATCGACTTTAGTGTCGATCGAGTTCTTCTTTAAGAAATTATCTCGTCTATCCGGCTTTTTCATGGATTTTGGACTATTCTGTACACTACTATTTACCTCAGTCTTTCTACTGGCCAACATAGTTTTTAATTTACTAGGTACGTCGCGCTTAGGCATTTTATACTTCTTTAACGTGAAACTTCTTTTCTCTTCTTTGCCCTTTTCAATGCACCTAACATCCTTAACACTATTAAGAGAATTTCTTTTGCTTGTATTTTTTGGGGTTTCGTCTTCATCAACAACATGAGAAATATCAGAATTTTGTTTTTCTAATACGTCTTCCACAGGCGTAAAGCATGTCTTAATCATGCCACATCCAGAACTTTTTTGGCTACATTCTGAATGAGTAGATGTCGTAGAATCAGGAGACATGTCATTTATAACATTTAAGAAAACAGGCGAGGCACGCTGGTTTTCAAAGTCTGTGTAAACTCCACTTGATTCCATACATGAATCTTCACTTCTATTTACTATTAAAGGAGCATTTCCATTCTTGTTTTTTCCACCATAAAGAGCACCATCAATAACTTGTGCTCTCCGATCGCCACGTTGCATATGTTCTTCTAAACCATCCGCGTCACTTTCCGTAAAGAAATCGGAATCAGTCATTGGATCTACTCTTCTTGGTACAGGCACATTTTGCCAATCCATTTCAATAGCGTCTTCCCTTGGTCCAATATTATGGTCGGCACTTCTACTTACTGGTCTTGACATCTCTCCATCTCCTTGATAGCCGTCTAAACTAGTAATACTAGTTATGCTTGTTATAAAACTATTGGACACTTTCGAAGTTTCCATAGACTTATCATTTTTACTGTCTGAATAAGTTTGTGAGTCATGTAAAGTTGAAGCAGAAAACTGTGAATAAGTACTAATTTCTCCATTCAAATCTGAACTATCAAGAGGTAAGTCCTCAGGCGAAGGAGTTTGATCTATCCTATTTGATGCCAAAATATTTCCATGCTTACAATCCAAAGGGATTTCTAAGTTAACAGTTGTATCAGCAATGGAACTAGCTGGCTCCAAAATGCTTCCATGAATGGATGGTAAAAATTCTTCTTCGACTAAGTTAGACACACAGTCTTCTTTACATACGTTAATGTCATCTTTAACAGAATTCTTATCTTGCTCTGATGATTCTTCAACGGAAAAACAAAATGCTTTAAAATTACCATCTTCACTTAAAATGGGGTCCATGGCGTCCAAAGTGGCTATGGGTGCAAAACTTTCTCTTAATTTGTTACAGTTCTTAGTTATATTTTCAAAACCATCATTTTGTATGGTAGACGCTGCTGAGTTACTATCGGTTCTATCAGTAGAAGGGGTATCTCCATTGTCTGGAGAGGTCTTGTACTCATTATTATCACAAAATATAGGTAAACCTTCAACCGTTGGGGAAAATGCGTTTTCTAAATAACATATATCGTCCATTTGATCCGGTGTAAGAATACCTAAACTATCATCCAATGAATTTTCTTCGTTATTTCTGCTTAATGAGTTGTCGTTCGGACTTAAATTCGTTTCGTATGTTCGAGAATGCATATGAGATTTTAGTTGTAAACATAGATCTGACCTGGATTGAGTGCAAAACGGTTTCTTAGGAAGAAAATTAAATTCTTTTTCACATGAGTATTCAAATTCCTTCATAGGTTTATCATCAAAATTTAGAACATTCGGTAATCTTTCCAAGCTTTTATTAGCCAAACTGGTAATTCTGCTTGAGTTTTGAGAATTCGATTGAAAGCTTTCATCTAATCCCTTTGAGCTCCACGAATCTGGCCTCATTTGCTTCGAAGATGTTGAAGGATTTGTTTGAAGATCGAATAACAAACTATACGGTCCAGAATCATCTCCATCTTTATCATCAACCAAATGTTGAGTTATATCGTTAATGATCCCTTTGGTCATTTTGTCAACGTTTCGCTCTTGCTTTCTGGATATTTCATTTAATTTTTCTCTCAAGTCTAAGATACGTGGATTTTTTTCAACCACCTTATCAGTATTGAAACTCATTTTAGGTATTAATGACGTATAAGGTTTAAAGTATAACTTTTCTTTCAATTCATTATTTCCTTTAGTTTCTGGAGTTTGGTTTTTATCTGAATTCTCTCTATTTTTAAGATCACTGTACTGTAGTGTTCTGATTTTGGGAGGTTCATTTGAATAAATACTGCGAAGATTTAACGATCTTGATTTTCCATGTCTATCGATAGGTATCTGAAACATAAAAAAAAAACAATATATTAAATATGTATACAACGATATAAGGACAATTATACTCGAGAGATGTTATCGAATATAGACTACGCGATTATTTGCGGCCATACTTATATATTATGTCGTCTAAAGAATGTTATTCACTGATTTATCTCTTTCTGTCATGGTTCATTTAACATTAGACAGAAGAAGACACATAGTATAACTAATCACCTATTAAACAACATTTATAGATAAAGATCTGCTTTTTATAGATATAAAGACTTGTTACAAGAACGGTACGATGAACGATCCAATCTATTTAATTCATCATGCATTAAATACGTAGATTGTTGATGTATAAGATTACAATATAATGTTTTAAACGGAGTATTCTAAGTTTAAACATGAGATTTTTAAATATAGATTTATTATTCTGTAACAACACCAATAATAATATATTCATCTAACGACCAAGTTATCATTGTTTCTTATACAAATAGTGTTAATTATTCGCACTATATATAGATAAGCTAAATTATTACATGTATTATATTACTTTGTATTTTAATATTGAGTAATTTTTGTTAAATAATAACGTACTAAATTGTATACTTGAACTAATATGTAGTGTATTAAGGTTCACGGAACCGTCATGGGTTGTGATTTTTAAAGCATTGCGTATTAACAACAAAGGTTTAATATAATTTATATTTTAGTTGTACCTATATCGTAATAATTGTGTTCGCTGTTCGAAATTCGACTGTTATCATTATTGAAAATTTTAGGACTAATCCTTATTTCTATCTTTTTATTGATAACACTAGAACTCACCAATGATTTCATTTAAGAGTTATTTTTTAACACAACTTAAAACATTCTATATTTTTGTCAAATATCAATAAATTATCATTAACATGATAAGTTAATTTAAAAAAAAAAACAGAAGTATTAGAGCACAAAGTCACGAATGGATATAATAATCAGAAATGTTTTTCAATTGTAACGATGTAAACTTCTCAGCCTGATTGCTCCAGTGGCTCACTTACACTCATTAGAACATACGGATCCGCACTCATACGCACTCGTAACGAGTAACAAACTGTGTTGCCAGTTGTCATTACCATTAAATCATGTCGATTTAACGGTAACAAATGGAAACACTGAATGGATTTTTTTTCTAAATAGGCTGACGAGCAAATGGGCCTCCAGATAGTGGACACCAATGTTGATAGACAATGCGCCTTCAACCTTGGAATCTAAGATGTAATAGCCCTTGTGCCTGTAGTTACACTGGCTCACCTTCAAACCGGAACACATCAATACTAGGTATTGCTTCAATTTGGCAATAGAAAATGTATTTTTTTTATTTATGTACAACTTACTTTAGATCCAGATTGTAGGTACAAAAAAAAGTATGCAAACCATTTTATATAACGTACCTAATCCATGGGATCTAAGATTTGATATCTCTTATGCCTATAATTACTCTTAACCTTCAAACCGGAACGTAACAATACAAAGTATTAAAAATTAATTGAGGAACTTACTTTTTTTTTAATTGTACATATTTTATCTGCATAAGGTTTAAAAATCGGTGATAATTTAATTCAGTAATAATAATATATCGATTTTTATTATAAGCTCAATGGTAAAGTTAAAATACAATGAAAATCGTTTCTGTCGACCATCACGGATATTCGAATATTTAGCAACCTCGAACCTCGTGTTTCCGTAAAACAAGGCAAATGTTTTGAAAGTAGCAACTGATTGCGAACGTGAAATACGTACAGACGTCGTGGCACTAATGAGCACGAATCAAACCAGGTTATGAGTATCGTGATCATTTGTTACAAAAAATTGTGCTACAAGAATTTCCGACAATGTTTACTTGGGGAAAATAGATTATATTAATTCACATATATCTTAAGATGAGAATGTTGTTATAATTAAACAGTGTTAAAGGTATCAATCGTATTCAGCCTTACTTACGAGTATAAACTTTGTTCAAGCAATGCGGTGTCTTTTTTCGAATGTCAAATCAATAATGGCAGATAGGGAGAAATCTGGTTTTAACTAAACAATCACTAATCAATGTTCGTAAGGTCGTGTATTAAATTATAAATGTGATTATACCTATTTATTTCACCACTTCAAAAAAGCAGGTTATTATTTCGGTTATATTTTTTACCTCAGTACCTACTTCATTATTTATATATTTTTTTTTGTTTGAGGCCCATTTAAATTTATATAAGAAATAGGTGGTGTTTCTTTTTCAAACGGTGAAAAATAGGGACGATTTTTTTTACATATAAATGTAAGCCATATTTGTTTTAAGTCCTTTTTTTACACAGATAATTATTTTATTTTTAAAGTTTTGACATAGTTACATCCGCCGTGATGATTAGCTAACGGCCAGTTGATCACGGCCAAATACATTGCGATAGATCTGTATGTAAATTTTAGTTTTTGGACTGCAATAAAGAGCATAGAAATATATTTAATAATGAAACTCCCAACCGCTCGCTCGCAAAATAATCTTAAATATTAATTGGTAAAGCAATAAAGGGTTTGTAGGCTAAATAATTAACGGGAAGATGGGAAATGTTAATAGTTCTAACGTAATTGAATAATTTACTAAGTGTTAGGGCTTTGTGCAAGCTCGTCTGGGTAGGTACCACCCACTCATCAATATTCTACCGCAAAATAGCAGTAGGTACTTGGTATTGTTACGTACGGTGGCGCATTGGCGATGTAAACAATGATTAACATTTCGTACAATGCCAATGTCTATGGGCGTTGGTGACCACTCACCACAACATACCTTGGCTTACAAGAAGAGCAATAGAATGGTCTATTGCGAGGCACAACAGACATCTTAGTACCCAAGGATGGTGGCGCATTGGTGATGTAAGTTATGGTTAACATCTCATATAATGCCAATGTCTAAGGGCGTTTGTGGACACTTTCCATCAGGTGGCCCATATGCTCGTCCACCTACCGTATTAAAATATATGATATCCATACACAATTATACTTTATAATATGTATTATTTAATTAATGTCAAATTTAAACATGTAAGTGGCACTCATATTTCTTCCGTATTAACTAATTAATATCATATAACAATACAGGGTCATCGTGGCCAACTGCTTCTCTGTATTAGATCATTATTAAAGAAGATAATTACATAAAATTTTAATACGCTTTTCTGGTACTAAATAAATTGTTTAACGCTTAATGAACACATAAAACATTTGAAGCTGTTAAAATTCTAGACAGTTGGACAGACCCAATGCATAGAAAACACGAGGATGGGTTCGAATCCGGGCAAGGACCTTTTGACTATCATGTATTTATAACGAACTTCGCTCACGGCGGCGAAGGAGAACAATCGCGTGGTAACCAGAATGTGCTGATGAAATTCTGCCCCATATTCGATCAGGATGATGAATAAGCTCCAAGCCATCTTCTCAAAAAACAGCTAGTAGATGGATTTATGGTTAACGGCATTTTATATAAATTTGGTATAGTAGGTGTTTAATTAAACACTTATTTCTCTTCTTTCTTTTCGTCATCATTGATTTCACATTCAAAAGAAGACACATTGTTTAACCGATCACTCGCTAAACAACAAAAAATAATAAAAAAATAGAATTCCGATTAAAAAAACACCACCAGCCACTTGAACTTGAAAAATGTATGGATTATGAACTAATATCTACTCGGATACTTTACTGATTGTACTCACGGAAATCTATTTTTTTAATCCTAGCAACAATCAATATATAATTCAGTTATAAAAGACGTGAATCGTGATATTTTAAAAATGAATCGTACATGATAATGTTCCACACATACAACCACGATGAATGTTCTAATATGGTAACAAATTAATTACTCGCGCACACATAAGCTTTATATGGTTGTGTAGTTTTTCTTAATATATATATGTAGTCCACGTTTATATACGGAAATTGAATTCTTGACATTGTCGTGATTATGTTATAGTGCGCCGTTGAATGCTAATGAAGGATCGATTCGTTTCAATTGTGTATGAAATACCTATTAATAGCAACATAAATTACGTATGTAGTTAACAAGTTTGTGTACGAACTGTTAGTACATGCGTTAGTCAATACATATAGGTACAGGTTTTATAATTAATGGTAATTAAGGTATGGTATTAATTATGATGGGAATTGTTAAAAAATATGTGGCCGTTACGTCACCATTATGGGACACAAGAGAAATGTGAATTATCGAAGGTCATGAAAAGAAAACCAATAAATCAATATTGGGTAAAAATTTTGTTTCATTAATAATACAAATAAATTAAACTTATTTATGTATATAAATAGCAGCAAAGAGGTAAATATATCTACGTGCACATAAAAGTAGCATAAGAAAAAGTGATACCGTTTGCCACCACAGCATACAAGTTACGGTGATGCAGTAATATTGCTATCGAAGCTAATGTTTAAAAATAATTATTCTCAATAAGACATATTATAGTCTTACTTGAGAAAAGAGATTACATAACGTGTAATAATTAATTCGCCATTCCATACTATGTTTTAAGTAGTTAGGTAGTGTTAATCATTTTAATGTAACATGCATAGTATAATGTAATATATAGATTAGTTTAAACAATAAGTTTAATTAAATTAAAAAAAATAGTTTTGAGTATAAATTTTATAATACAATCGATTTAATTAATTCAACTCGTTAAAATTTTATAACGATATCTCATAAAATCGAATATTGTATGTTACGTAAATTTTTAACCTCCATACCCAATGATATTATAAGTAAAAAGGTGTAGATAGGTTACATACATAGCATTCAATCTACGAAAATGACACTGTTACGCACACATAAATAACTTTATATTGCAATATACACACTATATTACGATTCGTCGCTAAAGTAGTTTGGCAAGATATAAGTATCACGAGTGAAAAAAAGACGAATATATTTGCGAGAGTGCATCGTCTCGTGTCAAAGAAACGACATAGAATAAATCATCAGACGTACGTTTTTTCTTACCCGGATTTATGCCTATGAATGCGATTACTCATAAATTCATTTTGTAAAAGTACTAAAAAATCATTGAAATATAAACTATCAATAATTTTATAAAAATTTAATATCAAATAAACAATATCAACATCATAATCATACATCTAAACACTATTTATACATCTAAATAAACATCTTCTTTACGACATAATGATAAAAATATCTATTTATATTTTGATTTCAATTTAGTAATATAATATAATTAATAATTTAATATTCTTTCTCATTTATATAAATAAAACAAACATATAAAATTATAATTTAATAATTGCCAACTGCCACCACTGTATGTGTTTTACTCAATGATCAGTAACGTCGTCTGTCTCTATTGCACTCGTTCATTAATATACTTTTGTTGCATTCATGCATTTCTAACGTCATATTTTACGAATATAATATTTGATTTGTGAAAATATTAAGATAAATAGTAAACTTACTAATGAAAAGTGATTCCTTAAGTTTAAGAAGTTTTGCTAGTATAATTTGTGCAATATCTCATAACACACGACGGGATTTCTGGTTATTTTGGGTCACTTTTAATTATAATTGTACTCGCTACGTGACGTCTATCCATTGACAATGGTGATATAATACTGAGGTGAAGTGTTGATAGTAATCTTGATTTCGAACTACTGCTCACGGAGTGCTTGTAACCTATCTACACCTTTTTACTTATAATATCATTGTCCATACCTATCTATAAATCTGTCAGCTGTCAAAAATTCTTAGATTTGTTGTACCAACTATAATATCATATAATTGTTATTCCATACAATCACAATGCGTGTTATCTATGTCAATAAATATAACACCAATAATTATATGCATAATGCATGGAACGTATCATAATGCAACTAGATATTAACACGTTTGATTTGTATTTAATTAAATAGTTAACTATCACTTTACTGTTTGAAAATTACAATTACGTAGTTAATTTTACCTGTCGGGCACGGCACGGCAGTGCCCCCGCCAAGACGAGACAACGGAAGCGCAGGGCACTACCTACCTTTTCTCGAATTCACATATCAATTAATCAAATAAGCTGAACCATGAAACGATGTTATTGCTACTTCTTTGTTATTGCTATTTAAATTCAAAATACTTTATTCAATATTAAGTATTAAATTTTCTTATTGATTGTCAAACCAGACTACCACCGTTTCGGAAAAGAAACCCCCAGCCCTGAGAAGAACCGGCTAAAGAAACTCAGCGGGTAGATTTTTGTAAGTATCATGTATTTTTTACAAAAAAAAAAATAGAAATAGCCATACGACGATCGTCTCATTCCCAAGGTGTGCCATCCATAAATTCTTAATAATGTGTTATTGAGTAAATTATATGCAATATTTAAACTTAATTTTTAATTATTATGACAATTACGGTAATCACAGCGTGGCACGCGGGTTTTAAACAGATAAAGATAACATTGATAAAAAATTTTAAATAATAAGTTCATTTTAATGTTTCCATTCTTATCTTATCTCTTACACGTACCACTAACTGCTGCATAATAACCAATAGGTCAACCCGAAGCTGTTGCACAAAAATTATTAGTTCGTCTTATTCATAGTTCTTATCAGTTGGTTTGTTTGGCGCTTATAACGTTGTCTGATAAGCACGTATGTTAACGTAGAATGTCTATATGCTAACCATTTTATCAGGTCGCACCTTTAAATACAAGCCATTAATGAACGATAATAGAAAAAAAAATAACATTAATCGAGCAACTGAACTACTTGGTATAAATTTGAACCGCCTTATGAAGTGTAGAATATCTGATGAGTGGGTGGTACCTACCCAGACGAGCTTGCACAAAGCGCTACCACAAAGTCGATTGTGTAGTTGTTCTCCTTAGCAGGCAATCCCAGCACCTATGCTTTGTTTATATATACCTAGAATGTGGGCGAAGCCGCGAGCAAAAACTATCTACTTCAGATGTATACAATCTTAACTACGTGCGTGCCTTATTGTAATGGTATTATTATAACTAGAAGTATTCCATCTATCAATAAAATAATTACAAAACAAAAACGGTTATAAAGAAAAATCTATACTAATATATAAAGCTGAAGAGTTTGTTTGTTTGATCCTGCTAATGTGAGGAACTACTGGTTCGATTTTAAAAAATATTTTTGTGTTTTATATTCATTTTATGGAGGAAGGTTCTAGGCTGATTTTTATTAATTATACGCGGGTGAAATCGCGGGGCACAGCTAGTATAATCATGCTAGTAGCTTTTATAATCATACATTAAAACAACATTCATTTGAAACGTTAACGAGATGATTTTTAATGAAAATAAAAGCTATTAATAATTAATTATAAAGTAATAAATATACAATAAAAAATCACACGAGGAGACCTTTATTAAAAACTCGCGCATTCGACCTCAGAATTAATACGAAAAGGTCAGCATTACAAGTAGGTAATAAAAAAAAAGAAACCTGTTCCAGTTTTGTTGGATCGCTCCGAGCATTCAAGCGCCATGATAAAGGAATTCTCGTGATAACATATTTTCAACATAAAATTGTATATATAGTGTAATTTGAAATTTTTATATACATATAAATCATGATCATGAATATTCAATTAGTTTTTCGTTGAAATAGAATACAACATGTCTAGAATACGAATAATAAATTGTGACAAAGTAGTATTACAGACACAAATTATAAATATTAAGTAAATAAATGATCCGAATATTAAAAATAGCGGGAAAAATAAGTCAAAAACAACCAAAAACATTTAGTAGTAACATTAACAAGTAAACTAAAACACAATTTTTTATAGAAAACGCAGATATATTATAATAAAATTAATATGTTACTATGAGTAACTATAACCTACTTGGTGGTAGGGCTTTGTGCAACTATGGACTCACCATCAGATATTATAGTATACAGAAACAGTACAGGTATGAAAGCCGAGTGAGTCAGTGTAACTACAGTCACAAGGTATATAACATCTTAGTTCCCAAGATTATTGTCTCAATATATATTACTATAAACTAACGTCCTTATTTATATACATACTGGCTTCGCTCTTCGCTGTCGATCTCTGTCATTGTCATTGATTTGTCATTCGAAAGAAAAAGACAAAACTATGTTTAACTAATCGTCTACTAAATAAATTTTATAAATAAGGCCGTAAAACATTTCTATTATTCACCGTGGACATCAATTATTCACAATTCTAAGCGTAAAAAAATAATGTTGATTTATAGTTTTGTTTTTAATTTTTCTAGGAAGTAGTTACATTTAATATCTGATAGGAATGTCTTAACTGCTTATAATGAAATACCTAATTGTTTATGGGATCATCTTCTTTTTATCCTTTTCTGGTGCGGAGGTATTATTATAATATATTTCACATTGTGACGGAAATACCTTAAAATCTGTCAATTTAGCCTCTTTGAAAGAACTCGTAAGGGCGGCAGTCCAAGCGCGATTCATGATCGATACCGATTGTTTTATTATTATTTTTTATTTGACGTTTCAAAAGAAATCAGAAGAATCAACCTAATGAACATCTCTACTCTTAATAAACCATAAATATAAAACGGGTTTTTCCTTAAATTTAAGCGAAGGATATTTTTTGTCCGGGCGCCAAATGTTAAACGCCAATGGTTATGTTATTTTCGTGATTATTTATTCGAATAGGTAAATTGCATAGCGCATCGTGTAAGCAAGAGATCATAACTGAGTAACAAAACGTTGTTATTCTAAGAAAATCTTATCATTCGGAATGATCTCTTAAATACAACCAACCCAAACAAACAATACCTAAGTGTAATTTAAGAAACTAAGTATTAATAAAAAAAATACAAAATAGTTTAAAATTACGTTGTTAGTAACAGCCTGTGAATATCCCACTGTTGGGCTAAGGCCCTCTCTTTGAGGAGAAGGTTTGGAGCTTATTCTACCACGCTGCTCCAATGCGGGTTGGTGGAATATATATGTGACAGAATCTTTAAGTGAAATTTGACACATGCAGGTTTCCTCACGAAGTTTCCCTTCACCATAAAGCACGAGATGAATTATAATCACAAATGAAGCACATGAACATTCAGTGGTGCTTGCCCGGATTTGAACCCACGATCATCGGTTAAGATTCTCGCGTACTTACCACTAGGCCATCTCGGCTTCAAATTACGTTGTATTAAATCATAATTATAAATTCTATAAATATCTGTATAACCCAACAAAACATAGATTATTATACGTAAGTATTATTTTTTATATAATATACAAGAAGTTATAAAATATAATTCTTATGTGCAACAAGAGGAACTGTACAATTAACAGTTTTAAAGATTGATAAGTAGCTTATATTTTACTACATCATGAAAAAGTATTAGTGAAACTACAGTACGTAATCTCAAAATTGAACTATACATATGTACATTCAGATCTTGCTTGCTTGAAATGCTGTAAGCACGTCATATTCGATTTTGAAAAGCCTAATAGCCTTAGCCACAAAACCATAATTTTTCAGAATAATTAACGAAATATTTCAAACAACAAATGCAAATTGCTGATTTATTCACAGGCACCACTAAGTACCTATATAATATGTTCTTAATTTATCTGTATTATCTCATGCTCAAAAATCCAAAATGGCCTAGTGGTTAGAACGCTTGAAACTGGTGTTCGCGGGTTCAAACCCGGGCACTGAATTTTCATGTGCTTAATATTTTTTGTTTTTAATTCATCTCGTGCTAGACGGTGAAAGAAAAATGAAGCAAACTTTACACTCGTATATTCTACCAACTGGCATTGGAGCAGCGTGTTTGAATAAGCCCTCAACTTAAAGGGAGAAGAGGCTACAGCCCAGTTTTGGGACATTTACAAGCCCACAGTTTATTTTTATGAAAACAACAACTTTATATAAATCCTCATCTATGTCTCACGACTGTTCACAGACGAATAAACTATAACCAATGCTATCGCGTGATATGCCGTACACACCTCTCACTTGATATTATTCCTAGAACACGTTTATGTATGTAGATAATAATATTGTAAAATAAATACTGAAGTCACGGGAAGAATATTTATAAGGGTATAGTATCGTGTTATACCTCTTTAAGATCAAAATACACTCTTCAGAAGTATTATCTTAGCACTTCTTATCTAAGCACTTTGAAATCACCAAGTTACAGGATTAAATACATTGACGATTAACGATTCCAACTATTAAAAATTTTGATTCTAGTGAAAACAATCATGAAGAAATTTACTAGCTCTTTTTCTCGATTAAAATATATAGCCAACTATTTTGTCCTATATTGCAATCAACGAATACTTACTTCACGCTTTATATTTGACTCAGCTCGTATCAATTTATATGTTCTTGAATTATTTAATAAATCAAAACTATGATGGTATTTTTCCATTACATTTGATAGTTATTAATGGACAACGTTTAAAGTATCCGTGAAGTATTATTATAGAAACGTACATTCACATACTTATGTCTACTCTAGTTTATAAATTATCAAGGGCACCGTAGGGATGCTTACATTTACTTCGCAGCAACGGAACAATTTACATTGACCGATGATGTAACCAACGGATGAGATTAATGTTCTTTACCAATCATGAGCAATCTACTACGCGATTAAACTATACGGATGTAATGATCACATTCACATATATTCCTATACATTAAACGTTTTTCATTTACTAATATAGCTTCCGGCACCAGCAATTAACCGATATGAATTTAGGCTGTTTCATAAATTGTAGAATATAATGAATAACGATATTTTAATTGAAAACAAGGAAGTTATCGCATTTTTAATTTGTTTTTATTATACTATTCAGAATAATATTCTCTAATCAAAGCTATCTATTTGCGTAAAATCGATAAAACATTTAACAATTCTGGTTCAAAACGAAAAGAGTATTATTTAAAAACATAAGCGACTTGGGCATTCTTATTGATGCAGAGATCTTCTTTTTTAAATAACTCATTTATCTGTCTATACACGCTTCAAGGTGAAATCAATATATTCGTTTAATTCTCTTGTCATTGACATTAGCGTTATGGCTTATCCTACTTATAAGACACAAGTTATAAATGTACTATATTCAAGTATTCTCTAACAAAGACTTTTAAATAATCATTATATTAAAAAAAAATGGTAAGCTACTACCGTACGTTATGTTTTTAACAGAATGAAGTCTGATAAACATAATAAATTACTTATATTTATGTACGCTAGATTCAAAGTTTTGTGATTAAATATTGTATGAATACGAATTTACCACTTACAGAGGAATGATCTTTTGTGCCTTCAATCCCGTGCAAGCAGCACTGCGTTATCATACGCTTAATTTGTCATTACAATTCATCTCGTGCTTGGCGATTAATGGCAATATCATTAGGCAAACTGCGTATGTTGAATGCAATTCTGCTGTATGTATCCTACTCGCATTGGAGCAGCGTGGTCGAATAAGATGTAAACATTCACCTCAACAGAAGAGGAGGTATTTTACAAGCAGTGAAGCTTTTGTTACTTTAAGAATGAATAAGGACAATTTGTTATTTTATGATACTGTTTCAGATATATAGGAGTATATTATATACTTTTATGGTAGCACAGATACATTTCTTCAGTTATTGTGTCATACAGACCTAGGTCTAAATGGTTACCAATAACAACTAACTAATTACAACTTGGTGGTAGAGCTTTGTGCAAGCTCGTCTGGGTAGGTACCACCCACTCATCAGATATTCTACCGCAAAACAGCAGTACTTGTTATTGCTGTGTTCCGGTTTGAAGGGTGAGTGAGCCAGTGTAATTACAGGCACAAGGGACATAACATCTTAGTTCCCAAGGTTGGTGGCGCATTGGTGATGTAAGAGATGGTTGACAGCTCTTACAACGCCAATGTCTATGGGCGTTGGTGACCACTTACCATCAGGTGGCCCATATGCTCGTCCGCCTTCCTATGCAATAAAAAAAAAAAAAAAATTCCTACCGGTAAACCCAAACAGCTATACTTTGTGTTCAAGTTTGAATGGTGATTACAATGGTCATCTTAGATGCCGTGGTTAGGTCTGCATCGACATTATAAGGAGGCTCTGTTGGCGAAGACTCTCTCCAGATGTTGTTGTAGGCTGTAGCAACTAGCAACTTGTACGATATTTGAAATAACTGACGTAACAATAAAGTTATAGTTATTTTTATTACATAGGAAGGCGGACGAGCATATGGGCCACCTGATGGTAAGTGGTAACCAACGCCCATAGACATTGGCATTGTTAGAGATGTTAACCATCACTTACATCCCTGGGAACTAAGTTGTTATGTATCTTGTGCCTGTAATTATACTGGCTCACTCACCCTTCAAACCGGAACACAATAGTTGGAATTACTGCTGTTTTGCGGTAGAATATCTGATGAGTGGGTGGTACCTATCCAGACGAGCTTGCACAAAGCTCTACCACTAAGTTAGTTAAGTGAAATATTTGTATTAATTAGGCAAAATTAATTGTTAAGAACATTCAGATTTGCTTCAGTTTACTGTCACCGAATATAAAATATTTGGTAATGAGAGTCAAAAAATGTACGTCGTTGAGAAACTCTTTACGTAACCTATGCAGAAACTGTATTGTTTGTTTTATTAATTAATTTTAATGAATGATTACAGTATCTAAATTGTTATCTTAAAATCTATAGACACTAACAATTTTAAACTAGAAACTAGTTTTAATAGCAGGAAGAAAATAACAAATTGCATGTCAAAGTAATTAAACCGTGTTTTCGTGAGAACTTTCAATAAACGAATGAATAAAATCTATCTAGCCGTTAGATGACTCCCGAAGAATTCAGACTTTAAGATCGTGCGAAAAAATTGCTAACGTTATAGGTGAGTAGAACAATGAAGTCGTGGCATGAGAGAAAATACGAAAACGTTGCCGCAGTATTTAGGTAGAGGACTACTTTATATGCCGTCACGATTAACAATGCCTCACTCAGGCATTGTTTTTGTACGTGTGACCTCATATGTTACACTTACATCGTAACTAAAAAACTATATATCTAATATATGTCGTCTTAAACTGTCTCGATCGTCTAATGGCTAACTTGTATGACTAGGTTGTGACTTGTGAGGTCTGGTGTTCGAAGCTAAAGTATGGACAAAGGTGTTTTTATCAGCAGCAGCATTGCACTGGAAAATTGGGTGTGTCTTACTCCTGTGGCTCGAAAAGTACGTGAAGCCGTTGGTCCTCTCCACGCATGATCTTTCTTCGGCGACGGGTATGGACAATAAGAGTGGCACAATAGAGTGCAACTGTTAGCGTACTCGTATCTCATGCAGTTGTCCAACGCTTAAATGCTTTCATAAGTATGGCCGTGTTTTATATAGGTTATGAGAAAATCCTCTCAACTCTCATAGGTTTCGACTAATGTCAATATAGAGAATGTCTATCAAGATACATTATTACATATTTACAGATATTACAATAAAAAAATTACATTAATTGCTCTTCATGAAGATCTACAAATTCAAATCATTATGTTCCACGAGTGCATCGATTGACAATCAATTATTCAAACAAATACATTGAAATGAAAAAGAATTTCGAATACACGGTATAAAGTAGGCAAACGAAGTAGAAATACAATCAATACAGCTTCTGTTTTGACTAGTCGAAAGGATTACGAAGTGAACTCACGCAAGCTTCTAGAATTAATGATTGGACAAACTGCTGCTGTTCGTCAAGTCAATAGAACTCACCACTCAACATCTTATATTCGCACACTTGCTATTTTCTCCCGGAGCAGACTTGAGCAAAGACTATATTTTCTTTTTTCATTGTATTCCATTTATGGTATACCTTTTTTGAATAGAAATTTCCATATTATAAAGATTGTGTATATTAATTAATATAAAATGATTCCTTATTGATATGATTACAGCTACTTGCAGGACGTTTTCACTCTCTGATCTAGTGGATAATAGTCTGATTGCCTTTCTACTGTAACAGTGAGATAAAAGTGTGTCAATAATAAACGAAAAGTCTTCGATTACAATTTGCAACTCTGTATTAACTTTTTGTAAAATATTATTTATGCTTTAAACAATGTAAACATAATAGCAATTACTTAAGTTATCGTTACCAAAATTATCAGTGTCATTTGGAATATAATTACCTCGCAACGACGGTATTTTAATCTAAAATAATCATAATCAGCTAAAGCATATGACAGTTTTTAACAAAGATACCTGAATATAGTATTTGCGAGAAATTCTTATAAGCCTTGTATCACGTTAGCTATTAAATCTCCTCGGTCGTATTGTCCATATCTTTGTTGTACATATTTCTTTAAGTATTTATCCAATACATATATATTGGGGTCAAAATTTGTCATACATTCATACTAATATATAAATCTGAACAGTTTGTTTGTTTGACCGGTTAATCTATATTACTACTACTGGTTCGAATTTAAAAAAATATTTTTGTGTTGTATAGTCCTTTATCGAGGAAGGTTCTAGGCTGATTTTTATTCATTATATTTTTATTAATTATACGCGGGTAAAACTGCGGGGCACAGCTAGTGTTATTATAAAAAAAATAGAACAAAATTTGAGGATCGAAGCTACGTTGGCTTGGGTTTGAAAGCATTGAAAAACCTATGTATTAAACCATAATAATTAAAAACAACAACATGTGAGTGTCCCACAATGTCGATGACGCTTTCCTGTGCCTTCGAGGAGAAGGTTTTGAGCTATTTCCATGCTGGTTCATCATTACATTATAATTCATACATAAAACACGATTCCGTAGTTACAAAGTCACGAGTATCATTAAAAAGTGAAAAATACCAATTTAAAAAAGTAAACCGATATCTATATTACTTAATATGTTGCAATTGCAGGATATGGGCATAGTGCGAAATATTGTGTTAGCCGCAATCATTCGAGTAAAACGAATTATTTGATTTGATTTACCGTTTATTAAGTTATAAGCCGAGATGGTCCAGTAATAAGAACGCGTGAAACTTAACCGATGTTCGTGGGTTCCAAACCGGGCAATCATCACTGTCTCTCATGTGCGTAATTTGTGATTATAATTCATCTCATGCTGCAATGAAAACAGCGTGCGGAAACCTGCATGTGTGAAATTTCACTAAAATTCCGTCATATGGGTATTCCACCAACCCGCATTGGAGCAGCGTGGTGGAATAAGCTCGCTAAAGCCTTCCCCTCAATAAGAGGAGAAGAGGCTAAGGCCTTAGCCCAGCAATGGAACTTAAGTTACATCGGTATTTTTAATAATCCTATTTTGAAAGTTCGAATTTTGACAAAACTTCAGTCTATTACATTTTTTTATAATGGCTTATGTAATGCGACAAGATGAATGTTATATTACTTGAAGGGTTACGAATGTAGCTACGGTAAAAGGAAGGCCCAAAACAATAAGATAGACAAGAGGAAGAGAGGGGTATTGTCATGCAGGAAGGGAGTAACTAATGGTACGTATAACTAGAGATAGAGATTGATGAATAAGTAATACACATTGCGCTGACCCAAAATAAATAGGATAAGACAAGGCAAATTGTGATGAATATATTTCCAGATAATGATTGTGGCACGTATGTAGACTTTTCTTAAATCTCTAATATAAAAGTAAAACTGGTTATTTAATATTAAACAATTGATAAATTTGATTCTTAAATTCGTTGTAATATTATTTTTTATAAAAAAAAGAAAGTATTTACTTATTTCAGGAAAGCTGTCGAGCAAAGTACGCTTTGGGAAGGCAAGTAAGGCGCTGTCACAAGAAGTACAAACAAAATCTTACACCGTCAAATGATTGATATATTTCTAAATGGGTGCCAAATATTTTTTCAACACATCGTGTCCGGTATCTGAAGTATTATATATTATCCGAAGTTTATCTTTGATCTAACGCTATTGATTTGATAATTTTCAGATTGAGCTAGATACTCAATCGTCTGCTAACATGAGGATAAAACGATGTACCGAGTATCAACTAAATTAACTTTTCCAAATGTGATTATATTTATTTGTTAGCTTAACATTTTATTTAAGCTAAGCTAAGATGGACAATGATAATTTAAAAGTATAAAAAAATGGCATTGTAAAAGCTGTTTTATGTTTAAAAAAAAACCACAAATACCTATTTTTACATTTCGAAGGCCATTATAATATAATAAATAATAAATACAAGAAATACTAATTTTAATCGTAAAATATTAAATGCGCAAATCTTGTACTCGTATATTATTAATATACATAATAATATGTATATTATATTTAATTTCGTTTCGTGATATATTTCAGAAACAGCTCTAACTCAAAATTTGTATTTAGATAAGATTTTGCTTTTTAAGTTAACCTATATAAGTGTCATTCCTGAAAAAAAATCAACTTACACAAAAAAAATCTAATTAATAGTGTCGCCCAGTACTGCCTGGGAAAAATTAATAAAATAATTATAAGTATAATTATAGTTCTACTTATAATATGAGTTATCCTAACGTATACATATATTGTATAGTATAAATAATTAAACAAGTAAGTATCTTTATTTATCTTATGATAACTCCTGACATGATTACTCAAATTGGCTTCACATGTATAGTCACATTTAAAAATAGGTTTTATAGAAATATAAATGAACACATAAATTCATACATAAATGAATAGTCTAGTTTGCCAATTGCAGCCTCGAACATGTTCGACCTGTTTATTTCCATCCATATGTATTATGATGCACAGATAAAATCGCGAATGTAGACAATTAAAAAAAAAGTTTCCTTAAAATATTTCTATAAAAAAAAAACTTAAACGAAGGCTATATCGTTGAGAGTCGATACATAATTACGCTCAATGATCCAGTCACGATTTTTCCTGATAGTATTTTTAAGATGGTTTAATTTTTGAACTCTAATTCAAGGTAATAAGATTCAGTTTGACAGCATCACAATTAAGGTATTGTGGAAAAGTTGTAAGAAGCTGCTTCATACTTGTTTTATTATTCTCAGAATTACTTATGTATTATTTAAACTATATAGTATAAACCCAAAATATATTTAACGAGTACGACAAAGAACATACCTATCGCTTTATTTACACAATATTGATTTTAAGTTCACATTGAATATTGAATATATATATTATACCTAATTAAAGATTCGTTCTTAATAAGAACTTCTTATAATAAATATTAGCATTTCGACCGCAGATTCACCCGCGTAATTCTTATGAGAATATGGGGAAAAATGTAGCCTATTTTATTCGCTAATTATGTTATTTATTAGATTTTTAATGGTGACAGAATTTTTAAAATCGGTTTAGTGGTTTTACGGTGAAAACGTAAAAAACAAACAAACTGAAATTCGATTCGCATTTATAACATTAGTTAGGATCCATAAATGATAGTGGGCACAGGCAGTTGCCAACTTTAGGATGAGGATGAGAAAAAATTGGCAGCCGACAAACGTGAAAATTTAAGAAGTTACAAACAATATTCTCTAGTCTCTACTAAAAGTACCTTATAAAGAAAAAAAAACGTAATACCTATTCATAGGTATTTATAATATGTTTTACAATTATTTATTGAGATGTTATTTGAGATTACAACGATTACTTGTATTGTATATTATACTTATAGAAACAAATGTCATTAATAAGGTTCAATGATCCCAAAGTAATAAGATGAAATAAATTACGTAGTTGTATCTTGTAGCTAGGTAAAATATTTTCAAATTGAAAAAGACACATAGTGCACTTGACCCTAATTCTTTAAATATAAATAAATTAGTAGCCATTTGCAAGTATCATCAGATAATTTCTTAATAAGTATATCTATACTAATATATAAAGCTGAAGAGTTTGTTTGTTTCATCCGGCTAATCTCAGGAACTACGGGTTCGAACTTAAAAAATATTTTTGGATTGTATAGTCCTTTTATCGAGGAAGGTTCTAGGCTGATTTTTATTCAATTTTTTTTAATTAGGTAATTATACGCGGGTGAAACAGCGGGGCACAGCTAGTCGGTATATATTGTGTTAAATTAAAACAAAACATTGTATTTAATTTAACAATTGTATAACTTTTTATTTTATTCCATCTAGCTTCATAATAATATGGTGATGTTATTGACCCTTACTTAGTTGATTTTTTGCAACAAACTGTGAGATGTATTTGATATTTATAGAGTAAGCGATGAGTAACCAAAGCAAGTGAATGATCTCCATCACAAAGCGAGACTCGTCAGAGCAACTTTTTTTTTTAAATCCAATTACTGCACCTTATGTCATTTTTATTAATAACAGAAACTAAACGCTTACGCGTGAAATGTGCATTAATTAAAACTAACAAATTAAAAATAATTAATAAAAACTATCGCATAATGACGTAATCGTTTTCTACGTTTTAGTAAACGCGTACTCTTTGTTTTACTAATAATCATTCAATGTTACATTTGTTTTTTATCGCCTAGGCACTAGACACCTAAACATGTTTAAAGCCGTGACCGACTGTCAGAATATAGATAATTTATCTGTATTAAACATGGCGACGTGTTACATTTTGGTACAAGCTAAATAAAATCAATTATTCCAATCGTATTAACAGAGTCTATTGGCCTAAATTCATATCATTTTTAAAAAAAGGACTGTTTCCCTATAACCCCATTTTCCCCCTCTAGTCAAGCGTAAAGTTTGTGTTAATTTTGGATACGAAAATAGCCCAAAGGGTCAGGATCGAACTTTCAAACTAATATCATTAAGCAGTCAGTTGCCTATTCATTACTTTTGAGCTATTAATTATTTTAGCCTTAAAATCATTACTAAATATTATCCCATAATATATTTTATCATTATATCTTGAACAGAACTCATTCTTTAAAGTGTATGTTCGAATGAAAACCTCGTTAAAAATATAGATGATCTTCGCAAGACGTAATATATGTAGATATATATAATAAGTTAACAAGTATATAATGGTCAACGCGAGATTTGTATGTCACGTCATCTCTCTATTGATCGGATATTAAATACCGAATCTAGACCTATTCATTATATTTTTTAGAAATATGTACAGAAATGCTGTTTTAAATGACATCAATTATTAAATAAATTTATAAGTCCATATCTTTAAAACATTTAAGCTAAACAAACGCAGCTCCATCAAGTATCTGTTATGTGTATATATTTATTCATATATAACAAATAAAACCCAAAGACCCTTGAACGAAATAAGATAGGTGTCTAAAATATAAACGACGTAAATCGTTCAAGTGACAGTTGTACTTTTATCTTTCTTGAATACCATTAAATGGGAAAAAACTGGCTCATAAGGGTATTTAATTATTTATTGATACTTTTTATGAACTGATCCTAAATACGTATAGTGCATTATTGCTGTTAATCGTTTTCTATATTATATGATTTATGAATGTTATATATTATGTATGAAACCAACCCCTGGACGTAGCCGCCTGAAGGGTCTGAACGGTGCAATGTAAGTAGAGCGCTATATTTTTTATGATATTGAAGGTTTGATTATTTTTAAGACATATTTGTTTATTTTATAATGTACTATACATTTTGTATTGATTTAATTTAAAATCCTTTTTATTTTGTTCGCGATTGATAAGAAATCGAAATGTTATTAGCAAATTATTTAAGACATTATTGATCACAATTTAGTTTTAACGTGTTCAATGATTAGAAATAATATACAGTATGTAGTTAAGAAACAATAATTTTTGATCTGCTTTAGTTAGTTAAAGAGTAGGTCGGCTGACTGAGGGCTTAACTGCGGTCGTCGTCTTTTGTTTATGCGTTGTGTAATGATATCATACATGAGACGTATATAACATAAATTCATTATGCCTTTTAGAAGCAAAATTAATGAAGTAAAATAGTTAATTGCATCTATTTGAAGTTATGAGTGTATATGTCTTTTGTGTAAATATATGGGATTCACTTAAAACTAAGTAAGTCATAAAAGTACATCCGTTTAATATCCAACAAATTAAATGGTCATCAGTAGAAATGATATATAACATACTCGATAAATGTCCTTGGTCATGATTTTGGAACTACCTACGTACAAGAGCAATCTTCGACTGCGGGTTATTGAAGTACACGTTATACGCAGTGACACTTACCTTCGACATATCGATAAGTTTAACGGAAACACCACAAAATAGCCATCATTTCACTTCCTTACTTGTAACATTGTTTTTTAATTATTCCGATTAGATACTTTTATGTCTAACAATGGTAGACGGCGGAAAATTCGTTTCGCATTTTCGAGACGCCGTTTCGCGGCAGAGGCCCGATCAATACTGGGTTTGTCGTTGCCGGCGAATAAGGTAAAAATTATAGCGATACGTTACGCGTGCGCGCGCAAACTGTTGTTGACTGACGAGCGCATGTGTGTGTCGTTCGGATGGCACGACCGGCAACTCCGCCTGGCCTGGCTGCAGGCCCGAACGGTGCGGCGGCGGGTGTTTAGGAACCGAGCGAACCGTAGCCGCTCGAGGCCACACCGACAAAAGAACTAATTGTTAGGTAATAAAAGCACATTACATTGCAACCACTCTTGCAACTGATGACATTTTATCAACACACCGTTCCAATTGAGGAGCTCATGCGGAAGCCCACTATTCAAATATATAATGCAAGGAAGAAAGATGTCACCGCTATGCCCGCCCTCATTTAAATGTACGATAACCTCTAGATTTATTATTTAAAAATAAAAATCTCAATAACCTAATAAATCTAATTAGAAAAACATTGCTAATGAAAAATCACCTAAGTTTTTCCATTGTTGTAGAGGTCGGCGTTGGTATTTTTCCAACATAGGTAAGTATTGCGTTTCAAGCTACGCGCAACCTTTGTAGTATTGTCTAAGTCTAAACCAAAATGAATTAAGTAATGCCTGATGATCATTATTGATTAAAACAGAATAAATCGGTTAAATTTATCCAAGTTGTATAGGTTTGTATTATTTAGTATCTACCTAATTTAAACACATTATGATTGTTGTTGAATGTGACAATAAATTTTAATTGTATAGTTATTGTTTGAATTTGAAGAAACTATTCTTATATCATTGACACTAAATTTCACAAGTTTTTATTTTATTTGTGCATGTTTTCGGGTGAATATTAAAAGTAAATGTCTCCACTTATGCTTAGGTACCTTATAATTTTTATTATAATGGTTATATAGCATAGCAGTGTTAAAAAAATAACCTATTTCACTACCCTACCCTAATCACTGTTCCAGCAAAACAAATTACTCATACAATACTCAGGTCAAGGGCGTAAAATAAACTGCGGCATCTCAATTCTCAACCCATTGCTTAGTAACAAACAGGTA
Source organism: Nymphalis c-album (assembly GCA_963151315.1). Classification (NCBI taxonomy): domain Eukaryota; kingdom Metazoa; phylum Arthropoda; class Insecta; order Lepidoptera; family Nymphalidae; genus Nymphalis; species Nymphalis c-album. The sequence goes on from OY720595.1 coordinate 10,621,813, forward strand.
ACTATTACCTTCTTTATCCTACTTATTTACTTTCTCTTAAGGCGGCCACAATATTTGTATTCAATGAATGTTCGCCTTGTTGTTACATGTCGTGGCTAAGTAGGATTCGTACGTGAGGAGAGCAAGTCGCGGGCGTAGCCCATTTCAGGGTTCATCCGCCTCCCATCATCACTATACGAGTTGCAGTGTATGCATATAGTCTTGAGACCGAGTGTTGAGGTTCAGTTGCCCTGCGGAGCGGGGATTTTAAAAGTTTTCAGTATCGTGTTGTAGTAAGTCTGCGAGAGTTCTAAAACTGGTCCGGGAGGTAGCGTTGCATTTTAGGTTGTGATTTTAAGCCGTTTCATTGCCTTCGTTTTCAATAGAACTCTTATGACTAATAACTGAACCAAGCGTCAGCTCACGCACCCGCAATGGGTTTGGCTGTGGGAGGGTGCGAAAGGTGGAAATTTAAGAGAAAACAAATTCAAATTCAAAATACTTTATTCGACATTGAAGTATTACACTTGCTTATTGATAGTCAAACTAGTAACTACCACCGGTTCGGAAAAGATACACCCAGCCCTGAGAAGAACCGGCGAAAGAAACTCAGCGGGTTTTTTTTGTCACTTTTTTATGTATTGTACAAAAGAATAAATAGAAATAGCCGTGCAGCGATCGTTTCATTCCCGAGGTGTGATATCATCCATAAAATCAGTAACTGTATAATAACCTTTAGCACACAAGCGATTCTTTACATTTTTTTTAAATTTAGCCTCTGAGGCATTTTGAACGCTTTCTGGAACCCTGTTGAAGAACCGTATACATTGCCCCACAAAAGATTTACTGACTATGCAGTCGAGAAACAGGAGTAATTAATTTGTGTTTGTTCCTTGTACCAATGTTATGAGTATCATATTTTCTCACAAAATCATTAATGTTTTTCCGTAGATACATAACATTACATAATATGTATTGAGAAGCAACAGTTAATATTTTAATTTCTTTAAATTTCTGTCTTAGGGATTCTCTAGCTCCTAGGTTATAGATTGCGCGAAAAAAAGAAAAAGTACGCCGGCTGAAACCTTTTTTCATGAATAGTTAACATCATACTGAGCTGGAAATTAACCGTCAGCTTCATAATGGGGGGTGGGTTATACCTCAGCCAAAAATGTGTAGTAAACCGGATGAAATTTAACGATGTCATTGCTTAGATGTTCGAAAATACGAACAATCGTCAGCTGCCTGGGTAGCGGTGGAAAGACCGTTCGCCGACGCAGTAAAAAATCGGTCGGGAGATAGCGTTGCAAATACAAAAGTCATAGTAAGCCGCTTCATCTTGACTTACATGATATACAAAGTTGATCTTTTACTGCTACTTTGTTAGCTGACGCTGGCTGCCACCACCCACTCATAATATATGTATCTATCGCAACTCAGCAGTACTTGGTATTGTTGTGTTCCGGTCTGAAGGGTGAGTAAGCCAGTGTAATTACAGACACAAAGGACATAATATCTTAGTTCTCAAGGTTGGTGGCGTATTGGCAATGTAATCGATGGTTAACATTTCTTACAATGCTAATGTCTAACAGCGTTGGTGACCACTAAACATCAGGTGGCCCAGATGCTCATCCGCCTACCTATCTTATAAAAAAAAAATCCCTTCGCACCGCTGGTCGTGTGTTCGGTTCCCACCCAGGACAGACATTTATGTGCATGAACGAACATGTCTGTTTGTCCTGAGTCTGGATGTAATTATCTTTATAAGTATGTGTTTACAAAATATGAACACAAGCTCTGCTTGGTTTGGAATCAGATGGCCTTATGTAAATAATGTCCCACGATATTATTATTATTCTTTATTCTTTATATATTTACATTATAAATAAATTTTGCTAGTTATACCTGGAAAAAAAGTGTTTTATTTCGCAACTAATTAATTTATAAGTTAAGTTTTGATTATATAAAATAGTTTTAATTTCTGCAAATAACTAAAAAGTTAAATTAACAAATATATAAGATTATTGAATACTAGCCGATACCCGCGACTTCGTCCGCGTTGCTAGATATATTAACAAAGTTTTCTTATGTAAGGAAAAAATCATCAAAAAGATCGCAAGCAAAAATATACTTTGTTTAAACATACATCACTGAACACGCAGTGCATATACAAATCTTTGTTTCTTTAAACTTTAATATTTTTTTATTAAATGAAGATATCGCAATATATTTTTTTTGATAAGGGCCAAGTATCTAAGAAATAAAATTTAGAAAATTTCATTGAAATCTACCCAGTTCTACCCAGTAGTTTTTCCGTGATGCGCGCACAACTGCAGACCTCTATCATTTTATTTATATAGATTATAAAACATCAAAAACATGATTTCATATTTATGTATGACCATTTTTCATATTTTAAATATTTTTTAAAGTTTGAATATTTATGGTCAAATAACTATGTTTTTTTAACTAATTTTTCACTTATGATGTTCACACATCAAACGTATAAAATAGTAAGAGACAGTAATAAAGAGAAAGAGAGGAAAGGTTAGAGTAGGCATAACGCAATTTCGTTATGCCGCGTAAAATCACTAATAAAACACCTATTTTATATGTGGCAACCAGGTAGTGGTGACAGGAAAAACTCTGACTCAAGTGTAGCAAATTCCTTATATTTTTGATTGGCGTGAGACTAGTATGGGACACATGGGTGAAGAATTAAAAAAAAATAAGAAAAAAATAATTAATTGAACTTAGCAATGGACATATTTTATTGGGAAACCTTATCTTGACGTTTATTTAGTTGTAAAATTTAAGAAAAAAATAATATTATCCGGTAACCAGATGGATTAACTTCAACCCTAGTTTGGATCTTAGACCATTATAAATAACTGTTATGATAAAGCAAATTGTAATTATTTGACCAAACAGATTAACTATAAAATTTTAGATAATTTTCTGAATATCGCTAAACATTACCTATGTTCAATCAATATAAAATAAATTAGAATGACAAGCCGAAATCATACCTAAACCAAACTTATACAATTTAACTAAAAATGCCGGACACATACTAATTAATTAATTATAAATAACTTTTCTATGATTCGTTTGCCAGTGGAAGACTTAGCATTTCATTTTATTGTGATGTTGATTTTTATTCATAAAAATTTTTCTTCAACAACATTGTTTTCCCTGCTAATGTATCGATCGCCGACGCCATTACATTACATGCGTGATGCATCATGCCGCATGCGCCTGATGCACGCCTGCGCGAGCCGCGAAGCTCTCGAACGTCGAAGAAATATCTTCGGAGTTCGGTCCGGCCATCTTAGTTTGCTCATAACTCTTAACGTATCCCATGGTCTACCTTACACTAAATGTTTGACTGGGGCAACTCAATGGAAATCTCAAGGCTGTATGGTGCGATACGTTTGTCTTTACCGAGAGGACGGATCTAAAAAATGTTAGAAATGTGAAATGTCACAAATAACATTGACAAATAAAAATTGAATCATAATAAATTATTAACATAATTGTATAAAGTTAAACAAAGCTAATTTAATATTATCTAATCATGTTTCTTAATTAATCAGTTATCGTAACTCGTAATTATGGAATATTAAAAAAATCAATAATAGTACTGAAATGGTCAACTCAACCTTGACCATTCAGGACATTCTGCCATACGGTCAGACAAAATCGAACTATAAAAAAGTGGACATGGATGCTGTATTACCTTTTATTATCTTACCAGTTTTGTTAGTATTGTCAACATCATCCAAACTCGTAACCATTATAATTATGATTTTTATTGGAATGGGTGCTCTCTACGTCCAATCTCGACCGCGGCAAAAAAATAGGTATTATCATAAGTTCCTTAATAATCCTATAATAAAAATAATAAAAAGGATAGAGTACTTTACTACTTACTTTGTACTTTATTACTTTAAACCTTTTAAGGTCTCCATTCTTCTACTCTTGGACATTGGCATCAGGAATTAATATGTTACTAATTTTTGAACTTGGAATCCTAAGATTACTTGAAATCACCCAACTAGAGCATTTTGTATTCTTACTGCTTGTAGCAAGCACATTCTACTTTTTTTACAAAATGAAAGCCATTGCTGACTTTGAACTTGCTACTGGAACTTCGAAGGGAAAAGAATACAGGTAACTATAGTTTACCTTAGGTAAAAACTATGTTAGACAATGCTTAGTATTCAATATAATATGGAATAATGACTGCCTCATTGGTCTAGTGGCTACAAGTAAGGCCGAGTTCCGGTGGTCCTGGGTTCAATTCCCAGGTCGGGCCAATACAATGTTATTGAGATTTTTGTCGAAAATTTTCAGTAGTAGCCTGGAGTCTGGATGTTGGAAGTGAGTACACTCCTGTGCCACGGAAAGCCGTTCGTCCTGAGCCTGAACTCTTTCCGGTCGTGTGTTCCGATTGCTGTCCCAACGGGTTATTGAGAGTTAGTGAATTGAGAGTGCATTTACGTTTGTGCACTATAATAGTTTTGTAAAGTTGGCTACTCACTTGAGATTAGCCAACGTGGCTGAAATCTGTCTGGAGGGCGGCTATTATAATATGGAATGTGACATGTACAAAAATATGTTACTAAAATTTAATTTTATGTTACTTTAATTTTTTCTAGCCCAGTATTGACAGCAGATTCATATTATTGCCAAATATGTCAAATAGAAGTTAATGAAAGGTTTTTTCATTCAATATGGTAAGTATCATAAATTGTATATACTTACACAATAGTTTAAGCCTCAAATTATTTGAATTGTTGTACACTAACGGTCGAATACTGAAACGTCATTCAAATATTAAGTGCTACTTAATATTTAAATGATGTTTCAGCATTTTGCAGCTCGAACTAGATATTTTAAAGTAAAATAATTATGAACCAATTTCTTTTTTAGGTGGGACTGTTGCGTTCTTCGGCCAAATTACTTTTACTTTCTAGCAGGTCAAGTGTTTGCATTTGTGACTCTCTTATATGGAACTAATCTGGGACTTACAACTGTATGTAAACCATTTATACTTTATGGTACAATACTAATGCCAGAAGATTGTAATGATGTATATTATGAATTTAAGTGAGTACTTCTATTTTGACTTTGATTTCAATGTTCAATTGTTTCAAATATGTTTGTTAAAAGTAATAATAATAATTAATAATGAATAATGCATACACTGTACTTGATTACATAAATTATAAAATAACTAACTACAGGCTCTAGGGACAACATTTTATAGTTCTGATTACATTAATTTAATTTCTTATGATTATTACATGGATGGTTATTAAAAAAGTTTAAAGAGTTAGCTAGCTACTAGCTTTTTGGCTCTCTCGGTCGGATCTATATTCTTAACTGGTGCGATGCTCGATTTTCATCAAATTTAATTTTAAAAGCAATAGTGAGATCAGAGCCTAGTCTGTTTTGTTGTACTGATTTTTTTTTGTGTTTTTCAGCCTGGCATTGTTTTTTGTATCCTGCATCTATGGATTGGGCTATCTTTTAATTACTGCTCTTGTATTATTAAGACAAGTATTCATTTACATTCCAAAATATAGTGGTAAGTATACACAATAGACAATCATATACTAGTGATAATATTGAAGGCTTTTTAACAAATGGGCATATATGCAAATATGCCATTTAATTTTTTATTTGCTGTAGCACATAGTAGTAGATAGTATAAAAGTTCTTTAAAAATCGTTAAATTCTTTTTTTTTTTTGGTTTATAAACTTAAAGTTTAACTACGACTATGTCTTTATTGTTAACATCTTATCATGTTAACTTGATGGTACTGTAGTGAAAATATTACCCACCTTTTAGATTTATATCTTATATCTTAAAGTATAGTAAAAAAATGTAAATAAAAAATATATTCAACTTAAATAACATACAAATGATTATAGGATTTTGTGATTCATTTCTAAGTTTGAAAAAGATTATAACTATGTCTTTATTGTTAACATTTTATCAGATTAGATTGACGGTACTGTAGTAAAAATATTACCCACCTTTTAGATTTATATCTTAGTGTAGTAAAAAAAGTATATTAACGTAAATAACATAAAAATGATTATAGGATTTTGTGATTCATTTCTTATATATTTCTAGTGTAGTAAAATAAAAGTAAATAAATATATTCCACTTAAATTACATAAACATGATTGTAGGATTTAACTGCTAAGACTATATCTTTATTGTTAACATGTTCTAATATTAGCTTGATGGTACTGTTGTGAAATTATTACCCACCTTGCAGATTTTTATCTTATGTCTTAGTGTAGTAAAAGAAAATTATTTAAATATATTCAATTCAAATAACATAAACATGATTGGAGGATTTTCCTATTCATTTTTAAGTTTGAAATAGATTATAACATATTTATAATTAAAGGCTATTTATTTTTTTAAATAATTAAATATTCCTATATAAGTCTTTTGAGATTTGTTAAAAAATTTAGCACATCATTTATAAAGTTATATAAGAGGAAATTATCTGTCTTTCAAAATAAATAAAGATTGAAATGTAATACAATGTGTTTTTATATGGCCCATTTTTGTTTTTTTTTTTTCGTAACAGAGGTATGCCTTTTATTATGTAACGATATTTAAAAAGCGATGTTTATAATAAGCAAAAAATCCTTCCAGCAGCTATTTAAAACAAAACTGTAGAATTGCTCCTTTGTTTATACACCCATATGTTATTAAGCCCTCAATATGTATCATTTGTTTTAACATGTCTCATTTCTTTGGGGTCTGACATTTTAAAAAGGAATTTAGATAACTCATACAGTGATCCCCTAATATCTAGTCCTTGGGATTGCTTTTGCTGGGTGGTTGGTTTTCTGCTGCTATACTGGTTGTGAAGCCTCTAATTTCTTCCATCTTCATAAATCTTAAGCCAGGTCATACAACACTCATGAGTTTTGGTAGTTAAGCTGTATCTACTCTTCCAGATCCAGATACAGCATTGAACTAATAAATTTCTTTGCTTTGAATATAACCTATAATTTATGCTTATTAATTATTATTATTAATAGGAATCCACAAAATCAAATTAAAATGAATTATTTATTGACACTTGTTATAGAACTCAATAAGAAAATTAACATACTAACTCAAAAATCTGCTCTACTAATGTTTTACATAAAATAATTTTGCTATTTACGTAAATACTAAATAGTGTTTACTTCAAATTGAATAAGTTGTTTGTTTTCAGAGCCACAGTGGAGGAAAATTATAAATGTGCTAACGGTGTAACCGTATAATGCCAAGACACTGTGCATATCTAGCATAATAATGATAATCATTACATAGTTAATTTATATCGTAATATTTATTCTTAGTTAAGTTATATATCAAAATAAAACTATCACCATGAGATCGTATTCTGTATATTTCAGTATTCAGTGCAAATAATTCAAAATCACTATTATTATGAAATTGACGCAGATGTTTTTAGGGGTTGATGTAATGTATGATCTCAAAAATATTATTATTATTAATCGTATGTCCTACTACAGGTATGTAATAAGTATTGAGTTTTTAAATTTTTTTTTCTGGCGTGTATCGACGCTATTTGAGCGCAAAATATTCTGCCAATGTCACGTACAGGAGAGATGGAGATTTGAGATTAGACGTTTCAAAAGTTTTTTTGTATTTTAAGAATATGTAAACTTTTGTTGTGAAGGTATAAAAAACGTAAAATAATATTATTTAACCTATTATAAATTAGGATCTCCAAGTGACAAGCAATCATGATAAAGTAATAGTTAAGTACTTTTCCAATGCAGGATATAAAAAAATAACTGTTGTATTTAAAGTACTATGAAATTTAATCATTTGTTAAAAGATATTAATAATAAAACGTTACTAAAATTGTACAAAAGTATATTAATCACTAGCTTAGCTACCCGTACTACGTCTAAAGGATAAAATTATTACCTATATGATACTAGTTTTCGCCCAAAGGTTCGCTCGTAGTGAGAGATGGAGATGGGGGGGGGGGGCGTATTAGGTATCCTATGATCTTTTCTGTATGCCTTACTAAGTATATACAAAATTTAGTGACAATCGGTTTTGTGAATGCGAAAAGAACATTAGCATATCATGTGAGCGAAACTAGTATTAAAACTTTAAAAAAAAAAAACATTTAATTGGTAATTATATTTCTGTTCCCCCAATCTTTATTAGGAGCCACATATAAAGTTGAAAAATGAATATAGCACGACCATCAGTCGAAGATGCGTAAGGTGATAAGTTGTTACAAGCAAAATTATTAAGGTGCGCAATGATGACGTAAGATACAAATGTAATTTGTTTATATTCTACATATTATTATAATTTGTGTAAATTCATTACAATTTAGAAACCGTTCGTTGGGCCGTTATAGTTACTGTTCTTTACAATCAATCAATCTGGGTAGGTACCACCCACTCATCAGATATTCTAGCGCAAATAGCAGTACTTGGTAGGTACTGTTGTGTTCCGGTTTGAAGGGTGAGTGAGCCAGTGTAAATACAGGCACATGGGACATAACATCTTAGTTCCCAAGGTTGGTGGCGCATTGGCGATGTAAGCGATGGTTAACATCTCTTACGATGCCATTGTCTATGGGTGTTGGTGACCACTTACCATCAGGTGGCCCATATGCTCGTCCGCCTTCCTATGAAATAAAAAAAAAAGAAATCATTCTGTTGCACGTTCCATGCAAAGAAACAATAATAATAATTGTAATACACGGCAACGGAAAGCCATTTCACTTCACGTATTAATTTAAAAAAACAAGACAAACTATTTTAATTCATTTTTTAAAAATAATTTGTTTAGTGGACACACAAAATCGTCTATACCTAATGACAATTATTATTTACTGATTAAGTATCAATCTTCCGGTGGTATATAATCCGGGACGACTAACAACACTTTCTCTCTCCATCTCAATTTTCTTGCATCCTGCTCTCTCTTCAAGGCGTTCAGTGCCGGTAAGGTTCGCCAACAAGTAAACGTTTTGAATAAAATATTGCTGAAATAATACAATTAACTTATTTTAATTTATTAATACAATAATTGATATTAACACCTTTGATAATAACAATTATTTGTGACTGTAGTCAGTCGTGTGTGTGAATAAGTCGGGATGGCCCAGTGGCTACAACGCGTGAATCTTAACCGATGACCGTGGGTTCAAACCCGGGCAGGCACCACTGAATTTTCCAGTGCTTAATTTGTGTTTATAATTCATCTCGTGCTTAACGGTGAAGGAAAACTTCATGAGGAAACCTGCATATGTAAAATTTCACTCAAATTCTGCCACATGTGTATTCTACCAACCCGCATTGGAGCAGCGTGGTGGAATAAGCTCCAAAACCTTCTCCTCAAAAAAGTAGAAGAGAGACATTCACAGGCTGTCGCGTAGTCGGTTTTGGTTAATTTTTGACAAAACTCCACACATTTCGTGGTTAACTACGCATTGGTCGTCATAGTTATTTTTTTTTTAAAGTGATAATGAATAGTCATTATCACTATACGGTACGTTTGTATATTATGTACACTTACGAGTACCTCTTGGTAAACCGTTTATCTGACTAATGATATTTTGATCATTAATTTATGTCTAATGAAAATAATATTTTGAATTGAGCTTTTTTTATGAAATAAGTAGACGAAAGTGCGACCGATACACTTGATGGTTAATGACCACTACCGCCTATAGATATTGTCGCTGTAAGTAATATTATTAGCCGTTCCTTACATCGCCAATGCGCAACCAACCTTGTGAATTCAAAATTTTATATGCCTATAGTTACATTGGCTCACTCATCTTTCAAACCCAAACAGCAATACTAAGTATGTATTTTTGTTGTGTTGGTGTTGCTATTGTTGTAGTGTTGGCGGTATAACATGTGATGACTGAGTAGAATCTACTCACTATACTGAGGGTTTGTTCAGTCTTACCACCAAGTGAAATCTACTTAAGAAATAGTTACTACAAAACAAAATATCAAAATACAGCATATATACCTGTTATAGTACGTTATAGCCTTTTTCCATTTAAGTTCAAATTCTTTCTTTACGATTTCAATGCTCTGAACGAATTTTCTAAATACTATTTTCGTCACATACAAATCATAATAATCTTCAGCGACTTGTTTTTTCAATATATATTCATGGTGGTTCTGTAACAAAAAATGGCATTTGAGTTGATATTTGTATAGAAGAACTTTGGTATCACAACTATGGACATATTAATAATCGTCCTCCACACTAATTTCGGCCACGGCGCCGGCGGCCTCAAGGAAGATTAGCCAATTGCGCAGGAGATATTTTAGTGCGCAAACACAGTAGCACTCATAATTCGATGGGACGGCAATCCGTCACGACCGAAAAGAATTCAGGCGCAGGGCCAACGGCTTAACGTTCTTTTCGAGGCACAGGAGTACTCACTTCTAACTTCCAGACTCTTCGCTACTACTGAGAATTTTCGACAGAAAATCTCAATAACAATTTATTGGCCCGACAGGATTAGAATCACCGGGTCTACGGCGTCGAGTCTAGCTAGACCAACTAAGCATATACTATTATATCATATATGAAACAAAGAAAATCACCTTTTTAAAACCACTAAAAGCTTTTTCCAATATTTTTTTCCTATTGAAGTCATCGGCTTTATAGTTTCTATCGAACCACATATCTTCTGTATACCACATCCAGTTAAGAAAAACATTCTTCAGCAATTGAAATCTGTAATGAGCCTCGGCTTTTCCTATGTTGTCGTGTTTAATATCGATTAGTCGACGTAATGGTCTCATACCGTATTTCACCATCAAATGTTTTTCATAGTGTAAATCTGCCATTACTATTAATGCCCTCAACCTTTCGGCGTGCTGTTTTTTTCGTATGTTTTCAATTTTTTCTTTCTTTCTTCTGTCTCTAAGTTCTTTAATCCTCTTCATTTTCTCTTCTTTATCGATCTCTAATTTCGCTAGTTCTGCCTAAAAATATGATGTGTTATATTATGAAACTTGCTGCGTAAAAAACAGTCGAAAATTCTTATAATATTTTTCACATTGAAAGCGGTCACTTCTATTAACGGTGATGAAAGGTGATGCAGGTAATGTATAATGGTAGATAGATCATCATCACAAACCGAAACTACGGAAATTGGGTATGAAATTACAAGGTCTATTTTATGACACATGCATTCGCTGAGAAGATATTCGGCAATACCACAATACAGTACCTAGTTTATTTATGTAATTAGTAATTTAAAGAAAATACTCTATAAGATATTCTAAGAAATAACTGCTGACAAACTTCTACTTAAGAAAACTGTTATCGACATTAAGGGAGAAGTCGGACATCTGGTGTGAGCACTTTGTCGCGCCGTCCATCCCTTTGTCACTGATGTAAAACCTTGCCGGAGCTTATGAAGACAGACCCTACTTAAGAACAAACTTAATGGTATTCGACTAAGCTATTATTTCCTATAACATCGTGATCAAACATGCTTGTGTTGAAAAATCTGTCACATGTGTATCCAATCAGCAATCCGCATTGGAGCAGTGTGGTGGCCCTAACCTTCTCCTCAACTGGCGAAAAGGCCTTAGCCCAGCAATGGGGCAGCATTCTATCTCTAAATGGTATAGGTGTCATTTCTTCATACCTACCTGTTGCTTTTGCTTAATACGCTCCTCTTCTATTTGTTTTCTCCTCTCACGTATCATTGCGTGTTTCTCTTCTCTTTCTCGTGCTCTCCTTTCCATTCTTTGTAGAAATTGTGGTACTTTTAAACAGTGTAGTACTAATGAGGGTTCTGTAATAATTTATAATTATTTTTATTAATATTTTGTTAAATCTATATCCAAAATAACTGATGTATTTTATAGTTTAGTTTTGGTGCAAACCTTCAAATTCTTTTATTTTGAGTTCATTCGTCAAACATTTAATTTTTGGTTTCAAGTGTTTGTCAATATCGTAGTACGTCTTTCGAATGTCCTCCCTCATTGCATCGACGGAATTACGTGAAGTTTCTATGATTTTGTTATATTTAAGTTGTTCTATAACTTTATTTTGCTCTTCTAGTTTGTTTTTTTGTAACGCAATTATGTGTTTTTGTACCTTGTATCTGTGAAATGTATATAATATAATTTTATAATTAATATGACAAAACTTCATATATATATAATAATATATTTTATTATACCTGTGCTGATAGGTGTTATAGTCCTGAAGGTAAATCTTCGATTTCTGAGCAGATTCTACATTAGCTGCATTATTTTTCTTCCTTGAAAGTTTATCGAAAAATTTATTGAGCGTCGCCTGTCTCTGTTTTAGAGCGAAATTTTCTTTCCTACTTGAAACATATAATTTCCATTTTCTTATATATTTTTTTGAAATATATTGTTCATGATAATTAAATTCTTTTCCAACAGAAGATACATGTAAGAACTTTACCAAATCTTCTGATTGAAAATTGTACTTTGATTCAAATTCTTTGGAAGCTATACCCTGAGTGACATTTTTAATAGAGTTTTCTTCAAGGATATTTTTTTGTCCTAGAAAATCATCGGACTCATTATCATCCATGTCTGAATTTATGGCCATCATTATCAATAAAGATTGTAGATCATGTTTAATTTCGTTCAATGGGGGCTGCGAATTACTATTACTATGTTTATCTTTAAGATTTTTCACAAATTCCTCATTTTTCGAATTATTCAAAACACATTCTTTGTGTGGCTTATGGTTACCTAACGTTTTATCTTGTAATATTGTGTTATTCTCTAAACCGAGGGCATTTGAGTTACTACTTTTTATGTTACGTGTAGAAATAGTATTTTCTTGTAATTTATGTTTATCTTTAACAACTAACTTAAAATCAGTATTATTTTCTATCGCTAAATTTATGTCAGCGTCCGATGACTCTTTTATATATAATGCTATTTCATTTTCTATCAATTCGTTTTCGTCGCTAGTGTGCGTGAAGTTATGTAGTTTCTTTTTTGCTACAGATTGTACTTTACTAATATTTTCAACACTCTTTATCATGGATTCATTTTGTACATTCATATTCTCAAAATAAGCACGTAGATTAACGATTTCCTTTTTTATCTTATGACAGCCTCTAGTCTTTTTAATACACTTCCTTGAAACAAAAAATAAATCAATTGTTTTAACGAAATATTGCGCATAAACTCAATATTTTTTGTCAATTGAATAAATTATATAAAATCTGCGGTTTCAAACATAGCCTGACGCAAAACAAAATAAGAGAACTTAAGCAACGATATTTTTTTATTTAAAAAATACAGGATTTTCTATGACACATGATTTTGTATGACAAAAACAAACTAAGTAATTATTAAAATTACGCACTTAGAGCTATATCCTACAACGCCATGATTATGAGTATCCCGCGCCTGGCAACAAAACAAAATATGTGTAAATAGGTATATTACGTTATCGATATTTGATTATTTTCTAATAAAAGATTTTCTTGTTATATAAAATGGCATACCATAGCTCTCCTTAACTGCATGCGTAAAAATATATTTGGTGGATTAAAATCAGGAGAATGTTTTAATAAATCTTTGTCAACAAAAATATTTTTTCTCAAAATTTCTTCCATTATATATAATACTTTTATTATTTCTTTAAATCATTGTACCGAGTAACAAACTTTATTACCAATAGCTCAAACGGTATCCATGTTATTTTTCAAACAATTTAAAAGCGTAGCATAGAAACAGTTAAATCGATAAAATATGTTCAGCTTTCTCTTTTAATTTCAACCATAAAAAAGTGGATTTATATATCTATATTGGTAATAATTCACCATTGTAAATAAATAGTTATTAGTAATAATTCTTTATATATTTACTAATATTTTTTTAGTATTTTTAATTGCATTTCATGTAGGTATTCCTAATAATGAATAAATAAATAGCTTAAATATTTTAGCTAAGTTATAATTAATACTTAACGAGATATTAAAGGATATTTATTTGCTTATCAAAAATATACATATTCTACTAATATAATACGAATTTCTAAACATTGAATAAAAATACGACATTGACACTGACAGCCACATATTTTTGACAAAATACAAATGCCATTGCCAATTTGAAACGAATTTAACTAACTTGTAAGTTATGAGAATCTCTAAGCATAAGCAATAGAATATAGATATAAGTAAATGTATCTACCTCTGCATAATGCGTCCAACAGAAAATACATCATCAAAATACCCATTAAAAAATTGGGTTTATTTACAGTTTCGCTGCCACTATTTGCGTTCATAACTTGTGTTTTCGTAACCATGTTTAAAGATTTTGATATTGCAAATAATACGCATTGCAATGTTCCAAATGTCTTCCCATCAATATCAGCATCTATAGGAAGTTACGAACCACAGCGCACAATATGGAGATTCGCTATATACGGTCATGCACCACTAAGGTTTTTCATAATTTATTTAAGATGGGATTATTATAGAAAAACGATTAGCCAAAATTGTATATTTGTAGTAAAATTAGCAGTATTTTTAAACATTATTGAAAATTTGTCATTAATAGGCTTGACTCATTGGACTTCTTCTCAATATTACCGTAAGTCAATTATACTTTTATGTTATTTTATGTAGTCTCATGTAAATTTCAAACAAAATATTTAGTTATTATATGCTTAACGGTATTTATATAAATGTTTTTATAAATAGACTGCTTACTATTTATTTTTTCATTCAATTCAAGTTTTTTAATATTTCAGTTTTCTTTTCAAAGGTATGGAAGTTCCCAATATCATTGTTGGTATCAACTATTTTTATCATAAGTATTCTAAATACGATACACCTTGCTTGTCATTATCTTTTATATGTGCAATATAGCTTAGGGCTTTTGATGTTTATCAGGGTCTGTAAATGCATGAAGCACATTTAAAAAAAATAAAATCACCTGGATTTGTTCTATTTCATAAAAAAGAATTCTGAAAAGAAGTTATATGTAATGACCTGTATAAAACTGTTTTAGAAAAATACATTTAAAAACTTTTTAGCAGACCAATGACAGAAAAAAATTTAACTACTATTTTTTTCCAGCGTTTCACGAAGCATGTTTTAAAACTTTTATTGGTACTTCAATATTTTACATGTTATTTACATGCATGATGTTAACAAAGTATAGGCGGCGGGAAACACAGACGGAACTAGAAATATATTCAATGAAATTAAAATGGAGGGCTTTTTTTGTAAATGTAGCTTCATTTGCATTTGCAGCTTATTTTTTCTTAAGGCACAATCGACTTTGTGAACCCTATGGTGAGTTTGATTTATGATAACTCCAATATAAGATTATTAAATGTTGGAAAAGTTTAATACTACTTTTTTTTTTACAGTTTATTCAATGTTCGGATTTTCTGAATACGTTGTTGTAATCAGCAACATTATGTTCCACATGACAACAGTACATGATCTCCGATCCCAGTACATTTATTTTACTAGAAAAGGTTTTGTAATAGACTGACTTAGGATTGTAAATAACATTTTTTTAATACAAGAAGAGCTAATTGAAAATGACATAAATCAAAGACTACCAAGTATAACATGACATTTTTATTTATATAGTGCTTGATGCTTTAAGCTTATATATTTATATATGTATATATAAAGCAAAACCTTTATAAAACTTCCGCTACAGTATTATTGTTATGTAGATAACAATAACATACAAGTATATATGTATAATATAACTTTTATTATGTATATTATTAAAATATAACCCCTTCATGATAATAATAAATCTCAACTGATAAAAATAACTACATAGTCAATAAATTATTATTAGTGTTTCGATTTAAAAAGTACTTAGTAATTCCTATTCCTACAATGCATTTGTACTTCATTTTTTTTATTATCATTTTTAACAGTAAAATTAAATTCTACTCATATTTAATATGTTATTTAAAAAATCTCTTTAAAAATATTTATTATCCTGCTAGTCCATTTCTGTTTATCAAATGCATATTTTGCTATATAAAAAATCATTCCACTATTTTTAACAACATGGTATAAAATTGTATAAAAAACAATTATTTATCACAGTATAAAAAATATATGGTAAAAAATAAAATTATATAAATAAAAAAACAACATATACTAGATAATTTTACAGAAACTTTACATGGAATTTGTTTAATAGAAATTTTATCATTAAGTAATTAACTCAACTTGTTAAAACCACTTAAATATATTGCTGTGAAATTCTACATTACAGGTAGCCAGTCTGACAAATTGTAACATTTGTTAGATGGATAACACTAATTTGTTTGTGGTAAAACATTAACAAACCACATTAAAAACCAATTACAGTTTGAATTCATCTTTCATCTTATCAGCTATCATTTTAGCGATGGCCAAGGACGATGTTGCACCAGGCGATGGAGCATTTCTACAGTGTAAAACTCTGCTGCCTATAGCACCAGATCCTGGCTTGGAGTCAAATACAAAATCCTCAATTAGAGTACCTACAAAAATACAAATACCTATAAAACACAAATTCCTCGATATACAGCAAATTGTCATAAAAACCCATTTGCAATTCTAGTATTTATCCTCATAGAATGATTACTAACATAACATTATTGTCTAAAATTGTTTATTGTCGACTTACCATCTTTTCCCATAGCCTGAGCTCTTACTCCAGCAGGTCCTCGCTCTACATCACTTGTTGTTATATCTTGAATATATTTTTGGATTTGCATTACTTGTAATGGCATCAAAACTGATCTAGTCATCTCTTTTAGTCCAAAACCAGCATATTTAAAGGCCATTTTGCGGAACCCAGAAAATGTTAGTATTTGTTTTAATTCTTTCAAGTTCACGTCACTCCATCTATGAAATAAATATATAAAATATTTAAGTAAGTACAAACTGAAATATATAATATTCATTTATTTGATTTCACTTACTTATAACCTTCTTTGCAAAATGCTAATATTGCATTAGGACCAACAATGACTCGTCCGTCTATTCTTGGTGTTACATGAACACCCAAAAATGGAAATCTGGCGTCCGGAACAGGATATATATTTGCCTTGGTAAGGTGACTTTTCTGTGGAACTAAATATAAATATTCACCTCTAAAGGGTATAATTTTTGGTTCTTCAGGGCAACCAGTTAACACAGCCACAGTATCAGATTGCAAGCCGCAGCATGTTAGTACATACTTAGCTTGTATGGTATTCTGTTTGGAATCAGTTATTGTTACAGGATAGTCAGGATTTTCAGATTCTGTAAACTTATTAACTTCAAAATTCAAGTATGTAGTGCCACCAGATTGGGCAAAATCACGGACATAAGAATTTGTAACTTCACCCCAATCCACAATACCAGTATGAGGTGACCATAATGCTTGAATACCACTACAATGTGGTTCGAGTTCTTTGATTTCTTTCGAATCTAATAATCGGATGTCTTTCACTCCATTCTTAAGTCCACGTTCATATAAATCTAAAAGTCGAGATACTTCAGACCTTTCTGTAGCGACAATTAGTTTACCACACTTAGAGTACTTAATGCCCTTTTCATCAAAATATTTATATGACAGATTAAGACCTTCGACACATAACTTTGCTTTCAATGAACCAGGTTTATAATAGATTCCAGCATGTATAACTCCACTATTATTACCACTTTGATGAAATGCGAATCGTTTTTCTTTTTCAATAAGAGCAATATTCAGTGTGGGGTGTCTAATTAATAGTTCCCTTGCAGATGCAGAGCCCACTATACCTCCTCCAATAACAGCAATGTCAAAATTTAGTTTACTTTGACTGTAACTGAAAAGTACAAAGGAGAAGGATGTATAAAGTATTCAATTACAAGGAATAACATAAACATAATATATCACTTACCTTCTATAGTTATTTATTATGGGTGTTAGTCGGTAACGTTTTCCAAGTGCCAAATATAATTTACTTACGATCGACATTATTTTCGTTCTATTAGTGTGTTCTTATAAAATAAAAATAAATATTTAACTATTGGTGTACCTAATATAACACAAGTTGTAATAAACTTATTTACGTTTTTAGTACACTTATTCTATTTTCTAACTCGTTCATACATAATTTCTGAATACTTAGGTTTATCAAAGTCACTTTAGTGAATCAATAGAATGTTTCCCGCTCGCTTAGAGGATAAACTGTATTCGGTATCGATAATTATACAATATACCTACTTAATTATATAAAACCCAACATAATATTAAGTTAATATTACAAAACGTCACTATAATAAATAGGTAACGAATGACTTTTGTTTGTTTTTGTA
This sequence comes from Nymphalis c-album, assembly GCA_963151315.1. Classification (NCBI taxonomy): domain Eukaryota; kingdom Metazoa; phylum Arthropoda; class Insecta; order Lepidoptera; family Nymphalidae; genus Nymphalis; species Nymphalis c-album. The sequence goes on from OY720595.1 coordinate 10,640,157, forward strand.
ATGTTTATCTGTCGTTGTTTACATCAATGACAGATAAAGAAAAGCCTCGACCGTGACGCAGTCGTCAATCGTCATGGGGCGCTCAGCAGAGAATCCAAAATACAATAAATAAAACATAGAATTTCATTTGTAAAGATACATTAGTTTCATTTATAATAAAACTAATGAACTAGACGATATGCAGTTGCACACCGAAAGGGTCAGAGCCCAGCAAAAAATCAAATTACTGATTATAATCTTGATAAAGAATTGTACATATTCAGTATAATTTCCATCATTATATTTTACATTGAATTTTATTCTTCCCTGTTGTAACAATTTTAGTGGATGACATCCGATTAGAAACATCCGAGTAACGTAAAATATATCAATTTATCGATCTTGAAATTTAGACTATCACCTTATTATGGATGGGAAGTTATGATTTCCAATTATATATAATACTATCACATGTCACTTATCTGTTGTCATGTTTCTTGCTTGATAACTGACTAATAACTGTCAATTGTCATATGTCATTTTCCGTCATTTTAATTTTGTTTGTTTTGCTACTGCAAAATAAATCTGAAGAAAATATATAAATAATTAAAATGCATCGAATTAAACACCATAAAGTAAAACAAGAGATGCCGGAGACGTCGTCGACCAGGTCGAAAAACAATGAAGAACATGACCTAGCATATTATATTCACGATAGGGTCGAGTTAATGCATCAAGTGTTTTCTATAATAAAACCAAAGGAATTAAAGGCAATGGCACCTGAATGTGTGCAAGACATTTCAATAGATGATTTACAAGAACTTTGTACAGAGGAAGTAAGTCAGTTTCCTTGTTACTGTTTATTATCATTATCAGGCAGAGTACATCCCTGCACGGTCCGACTTCGGGGAAACTCTTACCCAGCTGGGCACGAATTGTGGTGGGGGAGGGGAAGAGGGAAATGGGGGGTTAGTCCCCTACTTCCCGACACCACTTCCATTACAAGGGAATGTATGGTACATTCCATTTCATAAGGAGAAAAAATTAAAAAATAAATCTTGTTTAACTAACCTGAAAATTACATTTATCCCCATAATATCGAATTCAGACGGCTTCGGCGCTGCGGGAAGGTGCAGCCCCGTCCCCTTTTGCGTAACAAAGCACAGGCACCAACACTTGCCTCCATTGCATCGGCTTTTTGGCCTCACCTGTGCTTTGTTACGGCAGGCGGGGGCTGCCCTCCCTCCGCCCCTCCGGCTTTACAAAATCACTAGGAGTAACAGACACAAGACTAAGTGGAGTCGGGGTTAGCCAATTGAGTTTTTCACTAAATAATAACAATAAACATATAAACCATAGAGATTTACTATAGTCTTTATCACACATTTACAAAATCATGTTGTGTTTACAGTAAATGGCAGTAATGTCTTTTCTTATTTTACCCAATTGATGTTAAAAATGTTTTTCTTAATTTTCTTAAAAATAGTGCATTTCTGTTTACTGTGTGATTTTGTTATGATCAGGGACCAAATTATATGTGTTAAGTGTATGTCCTAATTAATATGAATAAACAATCAAAAATTATGCTCACATTTTGTTAAGTATTGTGACTGCGATTGATTAGTCCTATTAATTTTAGCTTTTAGGTATCAGCTCAAAACGTCTGTGTGCAATATTAGATGGAGCAGATCCACCTACAGACACAGAATCTTCAAGTTCAGAACCAATGGAAACCATCTCCCTTGACAGTATATCATCTGATGAAGAGATTTTAAGCCAACCCTGCACTAAAAGTAAAAAGGTAAGAAAATAATACCAGATTTTCTTAGTTAGAATAAGTTTGTTATTGGTCCTACTAAAAGGACCTTAATGTAAATCTATCAGTTTTCACTCTCAGAACACCTCTGGGTTTCGAGCATTAGGGTCTCGCCACATATATTGATGTGGAATCAGCTTATATTGGTGAGAAACATCTTTAATTCAATGACATAAAGGAGTAAATGGCTTAGCTCATATTAACTTAATTCTGATAACTGAACCCATTGCCTACCAATGATCAATATGTGGTTTCCTGATTTGGTGTATAGAGCTGATCTTATGGACGGTCCTACCAATGGCTAATTAATTTTCTTTTGTTACCATAATTTTACTACTCTCATATTGTCATCTACAACTATTTTTGTTTAATGTTTGAATATGCAAAACACAATATTATCTCATTATAGCACAAACACAGAAAGCACAAGTCCAAAGGCAGGCAAAAACGCAAGGACAGCAACAGCAGTGATAAGGATGGGGAAATCGAAGACAGATCTAAAGCTTCGAGAGCGGGTCTGACCGTGTTGGAGCTTCTTGAGTTACAAGCCAGAGCTAGAGCTATAAGAGCTCAACTGCAACAAGACACTACCAATAGTATGTATCAATGTTTAATTGTTAATTGAAATATAATTCATAAAAATTCCAACCATGCAAGAAATATTATAGTGGTTGCTTGTTTGTAAACAGGTGTACTTGGTTGTAGTGTAGGCGTTTGTTCCAACCACCTTTAAGAGTATTATCAACTGAATACATATTTTATTACCGAACAGAAATACTTAGTATTATCGTGTACCAGCTTGAAGGGCGAGTAAGTCAGGGTTGCTTGCTCAAAGGGCAAAACATCTTATTTCCTAATGGGGGGATGGGTGGTGCATTGACAATGTAAGGGATAGTTAATAATTCTTACGGTGCCTTGGTCTAAGGGTAGCGATGACCACTTAGGTGGATCACAAAACTGTCAAAGTATACCTTTTGTTATATTAAGTTGTTTTGTTAATGATATATTTTATTTTTAATGTCAACAGGACAGGAGACGGCCCCCGAAAAACATGATTCATCTGATGAAGTTGAGATAAAAGAGGAACCACCGGAAGTTGTGGAAATTAGCAGCGAGGATGAGAAACCGAAGATTGAAAATCTAACTGGTAAACAAAATCTTCCAATTATAGGTTGTGCGTATTTTTTATCAATGGTAAAATTATTAACATTATGTAAAGATCACCTATTGCCCAAAATACTGACTACATAAGTAGATGAATATCAACCATGACAATATGATAAAGAAACAATAATAAGAGTATGGTTATAAGTTCATATATCTACAACTACAACTTCTTAAATTTTCTTTACTATAAAAGGTATTCAGATAAGCAAGTATACCAGCTGATAGTTATGTAATGACGGCGTGAACACATTGTTAGAAACCTTTCGATTCCTAACATTGCCAACGCCCCACCATCGTTTGGTACTGAAACTTTTGTCCCTTGTACCGGAAAACAATTATACTTAGTGCTGTTTAGTGGTTGAATAAGAGATGAGTTGGTGGTACCCACTCGGGTTAAAGCCAGTAAATAAACCTGTATGCCTGCTAATTTTTTTTTATTTCTTTCAGCTAAACCTCCTTCACCAAACATAGATGCTACATGTCTTATCGAAAAAACAGCTAGTGTAAAACGAGTAAATAATTTAGTAATAACAGTACCACAGACAAAACCTTCACGAAAGATTAAATTGAATAGGAATAAATTAGTTCGTATTGCAACGAACAGCGACATAGCAGATAAAGAAAAAGATAAAAACTATACTAATAATGTCTGTAAACAAACAGCTATTTCTAATGATCCTGTAGAAACATTGTCCGTACAAATTTCTAACAAAGAAGTACCCAAACCAGAACAAAGTAAAAATCAAGTCAAACTAAAAAAGAAGCAAAAGAAGAAATCGAAAAAAAATGAGAAAGATGGAAGTGACCATGATGAAATAACGTTACAACTTTCGGACACAGAAAAAATGGATCTACTTGAAAACTTTAATAGGGAAGACTATGATAATTTCACGAGCTCTAGTTCAAAAGATTCTGAAAGTTCAGAGGATGAATCTGTAAAAGATGCACAAGATAAAAATACAGAAATTGATAAGATCGATGAGATTACTACGGATAATACAAAAACTACTGAATTACTTTTAGATAAAACCTCGGAAAATATTGAAATATTAGACACTACTGCAAAAGAAAACCATTCAATACAAGAACAACACTCACAAACAAATGATGTCGTGAATAACGTCGAACAAGGAGTCTGTAGTCCTCAAAAAAACAGTGATAATGATAATATAGAAAAAGTCACAACTTTGTCTAATATGGATAACCTAACAAATGATTGTAGTTTAGAAGAACATGCTGAAGTTATTCCAATTGGCGATGAAGATACGGCAATAACTCTGCAAAATGAAAGGAGTATAAATGGAAATGTAAATTTAGATACAGCTAACTCTCAAAAAAGTAATAATGAAGAACAGATTGAAGAAGGCGAAATATTAAGCAAGAAAGATTTGAATGAGGGATTATCTGATGGTGAAATATCCGATGGAAATTGTACAAAAGTGGATCCGTGTGATGCATCGAGCAAAGTAGTCTATATATCGGATGAAGATGCCAATTCAGCCAAAACTGTAAAAAACAAAAAGAAAGAAAAGAAATCGAAGAAACAAAAAAAATCAAAGAAAAAGGATTTTCGTGAAAGCGGCGATCAGAACTTCTTTGAAAATAATGAATCTAAAAATATAAATTCTGAACCAGAAAAAATAAATGTTAACCAAAAAAGCATAGAAACGAATATTGAGGATCAATCTGATAATATACGGACAATAGACGACGACGATGATGATATATTTGAAATTTTCGAACTATCCGATGAATCGTCTGATGTAGAAGGCGTTTCAGTGTTATCAAAAGAACCAACAGCTGCTGAAATAGCAGCGCTTTCTGCTAAAATTGACGAAATACATAACGAAGACATCGTGACAAACAAAAAAGATACATCTGAATCAGCAGACGGTATTAATGAAGAAGAAAATATATCGTGGCGAGATAGGTACTTAGATAGCAAGAAAGTGAAAAGGGTTCTAACAACATCCAACATTCTAAATGCTCTGAGAAAGAAAAACAAGTATTTTAAGAAAATGTTAGAAGCAACCAAGACCGTTGTTACCGAAGACAAAAGTCCTAAAGTATGTGAATCAGATATTGTCGTTGAAGGTTCTATTGAACATTTCAAAACTTTAGAAGGATCTACCAAGTATGTAAATCCCATAGAGACAGATAAAGAGGAAAAACAAAATGAAGGAAATAGTGATAACAAAATTGTGAGTAAGGAAATGGAAAAAAATGCAAAACTCTTATTGAAAATGTATAAAAAGTTATTAAAGTATAATGATATTAACAAGCAGAAAGATCCTAATAAAAAGAAGAAAAAGAAACAAAAGAGGAATAAAGATAAGGATAAAGTTAAGACGACGCAACAAGCGTTGCCTTAATGTAATGTAATCGTTTAGCATTTTAAGTCTATAAAGTAAATGAAAAATAATAAATATTTAATTATGTAAAAAATAAATTAAATACAGCCTATATATTATTTTAAAAAAATACAGCCTGCATTTTTTGTTAACTTATTGTTATACAGCTCTTTTTTCAAAACCATAATGAATATCATAGATTATTCCAGATCTTGACCAAAGATATCGTGTCAAATCAATGTCAAAGTTACTTATTGTCTATTCTTACAAAAGGAGAAGTATCTGGGGTTCGAATAGGCCATATTGTATAACAGTATTAAATATAATAACAATTTCGATTGTTTTATTTTATTGAATTGAAACAAAAATATCGAATGTATTGTTGCAATACTACTTACTTATTACTTACTGTGATTTTATGAAGGTTTGCAAAGAGATAAATCAAGAGATAAAAAGTTTTAGTTTATTAATTTCCCTTTTTATTTACAAAAGCGTTCTTTTATACCTTCTTAGGTACCTACATTAATTATAATATCCTGAGACATTATTCACACAAGGTCATCTGATCCCAAACTAAGCAGATCTTGTTCTGTGGAAACCAGACAACTGATATATTACTTATATAATACTTTTCTTTTGTAAATACATACCTACAATTACACTCAGACTCAAGACAAACAGTCATGTTCATGCACACAAATGTCTGTCCTGGGTGGGAATCGAACCCCGACCTGCGGCGCCAACGGTAGTCACGCAGTTTTTGTTATAAAGTAAGTAAGTAAGCCAACTGCGAAGGAGATATTATAGTGCACAAGTGTGTGCGCAAACACAAGTGTACTCTCTATTCCCTTACTCTCATAACCCGATAGGACGGCAATCCGACACGACCGGAAAGAGTTTAGGCGCAGGACCAACGGCTTTATGTACTTTCTGAGGCACGGGAGTGTTAACACTTCCAACTTCCAGACTCCGGGCTGCTACTGAGAATTTTTGACAGAAAATCTAAATAACACTTTATTGGCCCGACCTGGGAATTGAACCCAAAACCTCCGAGTTAGCGGCCTTAATACTAACACATATATATACTGTTACTAAAAAAAGGGCGCCATATCGTCTTGGGCCTAGGGCGCCGTCAAACCTCAATCCGCTACTATACTATACTATACTATAACTACTCGGCAGTAGAGCTTTGTGCAAGTTCGTCTGGGTAGGTACCACCCACTCATCAGATATTGTACCGCAAAACAGCAGTACTTTGTATTGTTGTTCCGGTTTGAAGAGTGTGTTGACCCCTTACCATCAGGTGGCCCATATGCAAAAATACACCCATCAAATTGGTATACCACCATAAGTCGTTTATCAACATTCCACGGGTAAGTAATGAAGTAAGTTCTTACAGAATCGCTACTGATTCGAAAATAAACAAAATGATAAAATGCTGTCCTTCGCTTTTACTGTCAAAGTTGCTAGATTTTGCTGATCTTACGCAAACCAAGTAATGTAAAAGAAGTCTTAAGTGATATTGTATAAGTTGAGGGATAATGGGCCTCTATAACCCTCGCCGGGTCGTTAGTGTCATTGTTTACGCGAACCTAATTTCGTTTTGTTCAGCTGAGCAACTTGTATCAAGAGATTGGATGAAATGGTGTGAGACGATTCGAATTTACGATATATCGACTATAAATAGTTGTGTATAGTATCTTGAATCAATTTAGTAAAGTAAAGTAAAGTAACAGCCTGTGAATGTCCCACTGCTGGGCTAAGGCCTCTTCTCCTTATTTCAGTGAAATTTGACACATTCAGGTTTCCTCACGATGTTTTCCTTCACCGTCAAGCACGAGATGAATTATAATCACAAATTAAGCACATGAAAATTCAGTGGTGCTTGCCCGGGTTTGAACCCACGATCATCGGTTAAGATTCACGCGTTCTTACCACTGGGCCATCTCGGCTTTTTTTTGTTTTTTCTTCATCAATTTTTTTGAATCAATTTAAGTAATGCTATTTATTATATACTAAATTAAAATGTAACTTTTTTGTGTAATAGGCTGGCGAACAAATCGGCCACCTGTTGGTAAGTGATCACCACCGCCCACAGACGTTGGCGAGTTAAGAAATAATAACCATTCCTTACCTCGCCAATGCGCTACCAACCTTAAGAACTGAGATGTTATGTTTCTAGTGCCTGTAGTTACACTGGCTTACTCGCCCTTTAAACCGGAACGCGACAGTAGGTACTAAGTTGCTGCGTAGGTAAGTATACCAAGTCAAACGGGCATGCACAGGCCTACCACAAGGAAATGGTACGTATTTGTTTTATAATTAAATAGTTTAACGATTAAGCATGTCTGTTTTTTATTTATTCTTATCATGTATATACACTTGATACAGCCTGTTTATATAGGATAAGGAACCAAACATGATTAGTGCGGCCCATTATTGTTTTTCTTATGTATTCTTTAATGAGGTGATTTCATGAACATGAAGTCACATCAATAATCTATAGCGAATGAAACTGCAAAGCGGAGCTATTTACATAATAATAATATATACTTGACTGCCTCGTTGGTCTAGTGGCTAGATATAAGGCTGCAGACCCGGTGGTCCTGGGTTCAATTCCCACGTCGGGCCAATAAATAGTTATTGGGTTTTTCTGTCAGAAAATTCTCAGTAGCAGCCCGGAGTCTGGAAGTTGGAAGTGTGTACACTCCCGTGCCTCGGAAAGCACGTTAAGCCGTTGGTCCTGTGCCTGAACTCTTTCCGATCGTGTCGGATTGCCGTCCCATCGGATTATGAGAGCTAAGGAAAAGAGAGTGCACCTGTGTCTGCGCACACACTTGTGCGCTATAATATCTGCTGCGCAGTTGGCTAATATCTCTTGAGATTGGCCGCCGTGGCCGAAATCGGTCTGGAGGACGTTATTTTGTATACTAAAAGTTTCATCATCATCAGTTCAGCAATATTTCCGTTAGACATTTTAAAAAACAGTCTACTCGTACAGAAAAGGACAACACCTACATCCCCCTAACTTTTCAACGCGAGCTGAGCTGCGGCAGAAAACTAATATTTCATTTACAAATATGCTTTTCTTACGTTAATTTCTTGATATCCAATGGAAAATAATAAAACTTTAGCATTTAAATAACAATGTCCGTCTTAATATAATTGCAGCTATAAAACAGTGTAACGGGTTTCAAGCAAACAAGAATATAATTAATAGTTCAAAAGCGGTATACTTAACTGTGGAGCAATGAATTCAATGCATAAATCTCATTTGAATTTCATACTACCTAAAACAAAGTGAATATTTACTTTGTACCTAATTACAATTCGGAAGTGGCAGAATTTACTAGAATTTATGTTCGCTGCCTGCACGTTAAGATAATTTTAATCTGTTCCATTTAGGGATTTAAATATTTTCGGATTCACTAATTTTCAAGTAGGTACAGGCTGTTTTTGTACCCTTTACCCATTTGAACTCGCATGTACGAGCATTCATACTGGCAAATCTAAACATTGCTTAAGGCAATTTTTTTAGGCAATCAATTTTTTATTTTATTTTAAACAAACGATTAATTTCAAAACAACAATGTTGGAATCGAAAAACTTATTGGATTATTATTTTGAAAAGTATGATCCTGTATAAAGAAGATTATTTGATGTGAAACATTTGTATTTTTTTTTTCATTTAGATATTACCAATTTAGTCTCTATATCTTTTAAATCTTTTGTAGGTATTTGTTAGGAATATGTCAAATAATTAAGTAGGTACTAAATTTGATATGGTTTTATGCTTATACCTTTGATTAGATCTTCGATTAGTCTATGCTGTATAAATCTGTTTCATAAACACGTAAATAGTTGATAGTTAAATAACACATTCAAAGACAAAAATGATTCCATAGACTATTTTTAATTTGATAACTTGTTAAAAGTATGTCTGTCATTAACAACAAAAATTGCTGCAACAAATATTTTTTACCGTATTCAGTACTTTACTACAAATACAAATTCAAATATCTTTATTCAATGTTGAAGTGTTACACTTTCTTATTGATTGACATAAATCTACCACCTACGTAGCTGTATACAACGTTTTATTACATTTATTATTATTAATACCAAATTTTCGTATAATATTATAAGATGATATATAATATAATGATAACGACCTGTGTACAAACCTGCTATCGACATTACCCTTCCGAATTCAGCTACGAGTTTCCGATTTTATCGAAATAGAAATGTAGAAATTTATCTTCAACAATCGGTTCTAACAATTTTAATATTTTGAAAAGTTTGTAGATAGATTTCTTGTCTTTTCAAAATGTTCGAAAAGTGTATTATGATTTATGTTTGATTTGCTCAGGTTTAAAATAGTTAACAAGAGTTAGAACTATTATATTATTATTATTTTATAAAGTCCAGTTACAAATTATTTTTCTCTGCTTTAAAATATAACAAAGCCCAATAACAAGTCGAAATATTTAAGATATTATATAAAATATATACGTGAGTAAAATATGAAATAGATTATTCATACTTGGTGGTAGAGCTATGTGCAAGCTCGTCTGGGTAGGTACCAAGTAGGCACTCATCAAGTATTCTACCGCAAAACAGCAGTACTTGGTACTGTTGTGTTTCGGTTTGAAGGGTGAGTGAGCCAGTGCAACTACAGGCACAAGGGACATAACATCTTAGTTCCCTAGGTTGGTGGCGCATTAGCGATGTAAGTCATGGTTAACATCTCTTACAATGCCATTGTCTATGGGCGTTGGTGACCACTTACCATCAGGTGGCCCATAAGCTCGTCCGCCTTCCTATGAAAAAAAAAAATCATACGAGTCCAATATAGGATATTAAACTAAGAAATAACTGAAGTTCAAACATAGGATATACTCGTAAGTACCTACGCTTTAGTACATGTTAGTACGGATACCTATTTAATTCACTTAAGATATGCATACGCGCATATGTTACGAAACTTGTGATTTAAGTAATTACAACTTAGGTTTCGCTGTAATGACTACTTATGAGGGCATGCCCATGCCGTATTTAAAAAACTTAAACGGTCTTATTACCTATATAAATAAATACGTAAATCCAAAAATTTGGCGATTAAGTATAAATTAATTTGTATTTATAAATCATCTTGTGCTTGACGGTGAAGGAAAATATCGTAAGGAAACCCGCATGTGGGTAATTTCACTGAAATTTTCCCACACGTTTATTCCACACGCATTGGAGCAGCGTGATGGAATAAGCTCCAAACCTTCTCCCCAAATGGAGATGAGGCCTTAGGCCAGCAGTCTAACATTGACAGACTGCTGTTTCGAATAATATTAAAAATTACCACTGTTATTTCAAATTCTACCAAGTAAAACCGGTAAGTAACTCAGTAGATAGTCTTTTAGATTATTCATTTATCCTGCGTAAGGTATCCTGTATCGAAATAAACGAATACTGACTCCTGAATCCTGATTGACTGATATAAAGTATTCTATTGAGTAACACATGTTATAAATATTTTTTTTTAATATTTCAATTTACTTACCATTGTGGAATACTATTAGTACAATATCCCTCGTACACTTTTCATAATTTATTACTAACAAGCTGATTTTTCGTGAGTAGCTTCCTTTTGACTAGACGCCCAATTTTTTTCCTTACAGTAAATGGTAGCTTACTAGGGGTAGCAAGGATAAAATATGTTGATTTCACGAATTTTAAAAATTTATTACTAACCGAATTTTTCTTTGTTAATTATCGAGATAATTATCTAAATAACGTGAAAAATATTATATATAGACAATACAATAGACAAAGTGTATTGTAATTTTGATATTACTATGCTATGTGGTAGCATCGTAGTGTTTCGGTTCCGATTCAGTTACGGTTCTGCTGAGGTTTAGTTTTATGAGCAACTGTCGAAGTTGGATTGGAATCCAACCCTTAACGCGTCGTGACTACGTTGAACGTTGTAAATTAGTTCAATGGGTCTCCTGTGCCATAAATGTACTCAAGAATATATTTATCGTTTTGACAAAAATATTCGGCATATATTCTACTAGTTCAGAACATTTAAATTAATTATCAGATCCTAAAAGCTTTGTTGAAGTATAAGTAATTAATAAATATAATGAATACAATTAAGCGTAGAGCCTTCCTGGATAAAAGGACTCAAGAACAAAAAAAAATTAAATTCGAACCAGTAGTTCCTGAGATTAGCCGGATCAAACTCTTCAGCTTTATATATTAGTATCGATAACAAAAAAAAACGAATATACACACACACATTTTTAAATATATGAATTCATCTTGATGAAATGACAGTGTAAAAACTAATAAGGTGTTAGTATATAACTTAACTATTAAAACGAGTTCTTAAACCGAGTAGATTTAAGATGTCATTTTCATTATCTGTAATTTGCACTGGGGTACCAAACTGGAGTGCATTCTTCTATTTCTACTAATTTCTTAGTTTTGTCATGTATATTGTATTAAAGTAAATGATAAATTTTAAAAAATAATTTAAAAATTAAATTCAATGTAGAAGCGAAACACTTGCTTATTGGTTGGTTGTTAGTTCGGAAATAATACCTCAAATTTGAACAGAACAACCGAATAAAAAAAATGTTTTATTAAAAATGTATAGTACATACTGTTAGGAATATATTTACTGGTTAAAAAATACTAATTGTCTATGGAATCACTTTAATGTATTTCGTTCGTATGGTCAAAAAATATAAATGATATATTATTTGACAGTGCGACATGTTATGTGTGAGTAGGGTACAGGTCGGATAACCTTATAGTGATTGATATGTATCTATTTTCGCCTACGGCTTCGACCGCGTGTGAGCGAGACGGATGTATTTAAGGTACCATGTATCCTTTTCTGCACCCCTGACAAAATGTATGCAAAATTACATGACGTTCGATTGGGTTGGCTCACTTTCGCATTTATAATAGGAGTAAGAATTAAGAGATATATAAGATTAATGGCCGAATACTGAAACGTCTTTCAAATATTAATTGGGACTTAATTATTTGGAACGCCATTTATTTCAAATTTCGCATTCTAAATTTTGAAATTAATGACGTTCCAAATTTCATTTTGAATGACGTTTCAGTATTCGGCCGTAAGTCTCATGATAGTAATACACAAGCATAAGAATTTTGTTACCTATTTCGTGACTTCCTTGTTACAGTGTAATTAGTATGTAATGATTGTTAGCACTCGTTACTGTTCCAACACACTTGCAGGAATGCAAGTTGTTTTTACATGAATGTTTAAGTATCAGAACGTGATGAGCCAGACGCGTCTAGGCTATTGTAAGGAGCCGTATTGTTACATCAGTATGTTTGTTATATCTCAGGAATGTCGCCTCCATAAAGTCGCGTTTATACCGAAGACTTATTAAAAGAGTGCCGCTCTTTGCAAGGATTTCTCATTTAACTTGAAATTCCTGTTTTCAAAGCGCCGGCCGTGCCATTAAATTGATGTTTCATGGGGCTTTAAAGTGCAGTCTGGTTGTAATGAAAGTTGTGGTTTTTGTCTTTAGAAATAGGTATTGTCCTTTGTAGCGTTTATTATAAATTCTTTGACGGCATTTTCAGAATATAAGAGTTTCTTCGTACTTACAAATTTTCGTTTAGATTTAAGTAAATATTTTTGAATGAAAATATCTTTAGCCATTTTGATATTCTTATAAATAAAAATATTTTTCCAACCTTTTTTAAAATTGTTCTAAAGGTTTTTTGAATTGTTTTTAGTAGGTAAACTTAAAATAGTATAAAAATTATATTTAATGGTAATTAATAATATTATTTTTTTATTTATGATAAAATATGTTTTTTTTTAAATTCAATAGTAATAAGCTTTTAAAATATTACTCCATTAATGTACACCACAGCTTAGAAAAAAAAAGACCGACAGAAGAATATTTTTTTACTCAATTACTTTTCCTAATTCTATTTTTAATATTTTAAATAATTTACAATATGACCTTTTGCTCATACACGACACAGATTTTATGTACGAAAAAAAAACTATATAAACTATTTTTTAGCAAGTTTTAAATGATTTATTACATGTCTTGAAGAAAATCAATCTTTTATATTAGTATGTATATTAAAAGTCATAATATTATAATAACAAAATATATACAAAATACATATTATATTATATTAAATATGGATAATTGTTTTTATATCCGTTCAAACCGAATGTAGTCAATTAAATAAATAACAGTAAAGTAATTGCATCGATGGCATCAATTAATTAATTTAATTTTAATAATTATAATTGTATAATTAATTTACAAATAACATTATTATCTTTCGAGTGTAATTGAAATTGAAGTAATTAAAAAAAATATTTATGCTTTTAATGATTTCATTTGTAAAACCAAAGGTAATGTAAATAAATACTACATGTATTTATACCTTATTTAATGTGCTTTCACGTAATTTTTTTTTTGTAAAAAAATTTCGGATTGGTTCCGGAGTAGGGGATAATTGTAACATACGTACAGTCGTAATTTGCAAACGTGTCGAATAAATAAGGTTTTCAAGTATGGCACCACATTTTCCCCCTACTAGAAGTATGGCAAATATAATTACGGTCACATTGTATCATGTACTTTCCAAAAAATAAATGCCATACTGGTACAAATCGTTTACCGACAAAAAAAAATACACCTTCGCGACGGTATGGCGGCCATTTGTAACTTTCGGAAAAGTATGGCACGGTGATTTTCGTGAATGGCTACTCGACGATCATTATCTGTGCAAAAAATTGCCTGGTACAAATGGTTGAATTTTCGATTTTAAATTAACATCTTCTCGTCGGTATAGCGGGCTGTAAGTCATACCGGAGAAGTATGGCATTACGCTACTGCCTACTTCTTTTTTCATCGACTATCGGAAAATACAAGAATTTTGGTGGAACGAATCGTTTGCCTTCGGTAATTTATCCGACAGGTTCGATTAAGGCCCACGCGATTGGGCCGCCAGTACCAGCGGTATGACCATAATTTTCTTTTTCATCATTACGTAACTAAGCCCCTGTAGAGTCGCCATACTGGTACAAATGTACGGAAAATTTGTATCAGTATCTCCCGGTCTATAACTATAAAGGTCAAAATAGTATACGAATAGTGTAAGACCGGTACCGGTATGAATGCCGTACTTGTGTTTTCTGTACAAAAGATTACGAATAATATTATATTTAAAAAAAATAAGACTTAAAATTAAATCGTATTATTTCAACATTAAAAAGATGATCGTTAAGCGCGATCTAAAATTTGGAAGAAAGAACTCAAATGTCATCCGCGCGTAAAAAATCCAAAGAAGTTACAAACTCAATTTGCATTCGAATGAGAAATAAAAAAATAGGCAATTGTGCTAAGGCGACTTGGAGATTCAGTTAGTAACGAGACCAGGGAATAAAAAATTACAGTATGCCTTTCGTTTCAAATATACCATTCAAAGTTTTTTTTTAAATCATAAAATAGGTAATCGAACGGGCAAATGGGCAAATGGGATGGTGAATAATCAACTCCTTCTATAGATATTGGCGCTTTAAAAGATATGAACTATTCCTTAAATCTAATGTGATAGTAGCTTTCAACTGTATTCCAACACTCACACAGGTTAATAAAAAGGCAATTCGAATTGGCGAGGAGATCAGGGACTTATGACATTACGTGATTAGGTAGGAGTGTATGTGACAAAGCCACCTGTCCAGCTCAGGTTTTCTTTAAACTTATTGGGAAATGAGATTCGAACCTGTGACCTGAATAGTTGCAGCTATGTAAGCTACCCATTAGATAAACGAGACAGTTGCTAGTATACACGGCTATTAAGCTAGCTTAGAAGATAATTAGCTCTGTGATTTATTGACCAACCCGTAGGTTGTGTCATGAATTCCATTTTTTATGATTTACAACTAGCGCAGTTTTTTGTTATTTGCGAATGTAATCCATTAGCGATCCTATCAAATGAAAATTTATATTTATTTTTTATGAATTTTAAATTGGGACTAAAAAAAATCAGTACTAAAATTAACAAAGATTAAATTAAGGTTTAGATGAAGATCAAGTCCACTGATGTCATTGCCATTAATATTATATAAAGACGTGTTTGAAAGTAACCAAATTATGAATATCTTATATAATATGATAAAATATTCTCATTTTATATCCGTTGAATTTTTTTAATATCCAACTGTCAAAAAGGTGTCTATTAGACGACGAGACTTGAAAGCGAATCTTTCCGATACTTTAATAATTAATAGAATAATTGAAAAGGATGAATTCGCTCTACGATTTTTATATTTAGTCGACCGACGCTCGAAAATTTCTATGTAAAATTGTCTGCAAAGGTAATCAATACGAGGTAAAGCGGGCTACCCAGTTGGACTAAAGCATTGTCGACGTGAAACTACCTGTCTATAGTTTTGTGTGTCGTCTTAAACTATTGAAGCGATAAGAATATCAGTTTTTTTTGTCACCAATTTAATGTGATGTTCCTTGTGATTGGTAGCCAGTGTAACAGGCTACTTACAATTTAAACCGAAATATAAAAATAGTATTGCTGTTTGCTAATTGGGTAGTGCTTACTCAGACAGTTGTGTACAAGCCTACAACTGCCAGCAAGTATTTATTTATTTATTAAGATCCTCCAGGAGTAATTACATCAATACAATATTAGTAGAAAAAACAATTTATAGCTTAAAACTAGATGCATTACCTATAAAGGAGAATACCTCATGCAATAATAATGGAGATAAAAAGAAGCTTACACAATAGAAATGAGTACATTTACAAGTTTTATCATAATTATACAAATTGAATAGTTATAAAAAAAAATTACACAACAATATTATAAAAAAACAATAAGCAAAAAAATAAATAAAAAGACTGAAAAATAAAATAAAAATAGATAAAGAAAATAACAACAATCACATGGCTAATAATTCAGACAACATTTTCTTACGGAACTTAGATGAAGAGTCGCCGAATGGATACTGGGAGGCACTGTGCTCGTTTATGATTTTACAAAAACGTGCCACAGTTGAGTTACTTCCTAAAACGGTTTTACGAAAAGTTCTTACTAATGGGGCTATTGGCTTTCTTGGGTATAGAAACATTTAATTTTATTCTAGAAAAATATTATTTATATTATATAAGTAAAATATAAACGCTGATCGAGTTGTGAAGAAGCTAATTTATACATCTATTCAACGCAGGTCGACTAAGGGTCGTTTAGGGGAACAATGAATACCAATCTTCAGACATGATATTATTACAAAATTATCATAACCTAATCTTTAAGCCTACATATATTATTATTGTAGAGAGAGGTAGACGAAACTAGATATAAAAAAACAATTATTCATCTCGGCAGCGATTTAATATATCCCTCCATTTTTGACGACTCTTTTTACCGCCTTGTTTAAAATACCATTTTTTTTTCACGCAGTGGAACCCTTCAGAAAGGTAACCCGTCTCCCTTGGGGGGGGGATCCGGGTTCGGGATCGGAGAGGCTGCGGGATCGTGTTAATATAACGCATCCGCGGCCCCCCCGTGCTTTGCTCCGCTCGTGGCGAGCTGTCCTCAGGGGGCGAAGGCAATTTCGCCCCCCCCCGCACTCCTCGCTAGTGCGTACGACAGCGCGTCCTCCTCACTACGCCCTATCTTTTAAGGCCCGGGCGTCGGGGCTGTTGTTTAAAAAGACCATGTGCCAACTCAAACATATTAAAAAGACAGCTACCACCAAAGAAAAAATATAACGACATACTTATTTAAAAATTAAAATAAAATTAATGAAATATGAGAAAAAATAATTGAAATATACTATTAACATGGAAAACGTCCTTAATCACTAAATATAGCTAGTATAGATAAGTTTGTTACAATACATTACCTTTTTCGGTTAAAAATAGAAATTTGAGAGAGTAACTTTTTAGATGAAATATTCCGCACAATGTCCAGGTTTACATTTTAAAATCAAAACTTTACCGCTTCTGATCAGGTGCGCATCTGATGCATAAAATATTTTTGATTAATACGGCTGAGTTCAGTTTGGCCTATATCCGATCGACCGACATACTAATGTTTTAATGAATCTAGTTATACATGACGCGTGTTAGTGCTAACTCGCTTATCTCTGAAATAACAAGTTTAACGTTTTCAGAACAAAAATATCCTGAAGCTAATTTTATATTTTTATTTTTACTCAATTGTTTTAGTTAAAATAATTGAGTATAATACATTACATTATAAACTAAAAATGAAATTGTTTCTATGTTTACTGAAGTAATGAAGTACTAAAGAAGAACTATTTTTTTATGTTATAGGTATGTGGACGCGCTAATTGGCCACCTGATGTTAAGTGGTCACCAACGCGCTTAGACATTGACGATTGCATCATTAAATACTCCTTACATTGATATCTGTCATATTGTTTATTTAAAAATGCATTGATTTTTTATATGTTATTGTAATACGGAGTCAAGGATATATTTCTTTTATAGTACCCGGGAGGGCAATTGACTCTCCTCCACCTGATGGTAAGTGGTAGTAGAGTCCAAAGGCGAAGACTGCTAGTGCAATCGGGAAAAATTATTTGCACTATCCGCCCCCGCCTTGCCGGCCCGCAAGATGCCTCTTCACGCCTCGTTTGAAGGAACCCAGGTCATAAGAGGAGGGAAACACGTGAGCTGGTAAAGAATTCCATGCTTTGGAAGTGCGACGAAGAAAAGAGTTGCTAAATTGCTTCGTGCGCGATCGAATTTATATCACAGTTATGTGGTGACATCGAGAGCCAGCACGCGTAGACTTGTGAAGGAAGGGGGAGGCAGGAATGAGGGAGAATAATTCCTCGGCGCACTCGCCGTGATGCAGTCGATAGAAAGCGCTCAGTGCCGCTATCTCTCTAAGCAACTGTTGTTAATAGAAGTCTTCAATATAAATGATCATGTTGACAGATAACATTAAAATGTTACGATAGGAATACGATCAATATTTTGACCAAAATCGCAATCACTGTTGTAAAACTTTATGAACCAAAGGGAGCTGATTTAAGATTCTTAAAATCTGTCCAAACAAAGCAATTCCTACAAGGCACAAGTGTGTCATGTTCCGACTTTTATGTATTTACTGTTGTATAATTAAAAAAATGTCACACTATAACTTAACAGGAAAATTATGTAAATATTATAATTTAAATAAAATTGTAATTTTGGGACAAAGAAAAAACTTATATCATAATAATATAGTTGTCAATAAAAAAAAAATGGGACCCCATGGGAAGCAACCCCTTTCAAATAAAAAAAAAATCATCAAAATCGTTTCACCCAGTAGAAAGTTATGAGGTAACAAACACAAAAAAAAAACATACAGACGAATTGATAACCTTCTCCTTTTTTTGAAGTCGGTTAAATAGTGCGATGCGATTAATACTATTGTTTTAGAAATAACAAATATAAATTATAACAGATGAAGTTCTTACGGCTTCAAAGATAACGAGTCTTTGGGTCAAGAAGGTCCTTAAGACCTCTAAGCCGATCAACGAGCAAGGGTCTCTTAAATCTAAGTGACCTAACATCACAACTAATAGTTAGTTAGTGAGACCAACTTTACTAATTTGTATCTTTTTTTCAGTATATATAAATATACACAACAAAATAAAAACAACAATAAAATGCTGATTGTCTTTTATCTAAAATATTTTCAGGACTCAAAATTCCTCGCACTTTAGGAAAACAAAACTGTGGAATATAGTGTCATTCCTGATTTTATGCACTCCGTAAGTCCACGACACTAAGCCTCTTTATTATTTTTTCACATAGGAGAAAATGAACGTTCTTCACGGTCTTTACTTTTTTTTTATGCATGTGAAAGCTTTGTTTGCTTAGTTTATTTCTCCGTATTTATCAAGAAAATCAACTATTATAAAATCCTAAAAAGTTATATTATATAAAAGTTATTTATATTACAACTTTGGTGTATTATAGAAGATAATTCAAAGCCGGCAACGCACCTGCAAGTGAGGGCTTGCAGATATCTATGGGTCCATGGGCGGTGGTAGTCACTTTCCATTTGGTGATCCTCCTGCTCGTTTGCCCTCTCGTACATAAAAAAGTAAAATCTAAATAAGATTTTTTTCTGTATTATATATTGTTGATTCAAGCTCACCATGTTTTTTATTTGGTTTTCGAGCAAATCAAATCGTAGCTTTGGTTGTTTTTAATAATAATGGGCAGAGTTGAAACAGATTTACGTGTAAAATATTCCATATGTCTAGCAATAAATTTCCTATAAATTTGGAAAGGTTGACATTTAAGAGCGCACGTATAAAATGGAGTCATAAAACGTTAAATTGATTTAGGCATTTATGTGCCTTTGGTGAACAGAGATTCCCCTGGAACGATATGGAAGGATTTACATGGAATTTTATGATAACATATAAAATTGATTGAGTGAAACCAAACTCAGTTGGAGCTGATAAAGTAACTTATTCAGTTTTATTAGTCCAATATAATGTCCAATATATGAGTCCAATTATAATTGTTATTAATAATATTTACCTGCGTTGATTTGGCAATTTATTAAAATAAAAATAGTATTATATACAATTGAGTGACACGACATATACCTTACAAGATTAAATATAGTAGTATTAAAATAATTAAGAGAAATGGCATATTATTATAAAACAAGATTAAATATAGTTAACATTTTTGTTTTTAGTGTTCATTGATTTTCATACACTCTGAATAAACATACATTTGGTCCTATAAGGGCCCCGCGGATATACATGTTGCAGAAATCGAGGGATTTCGTATGTTTAATATTATTTGTTCCTCCGATATATTCAGTGTGCACGTGCGGTACAGTCGAGTGTTCTTAACTGAATGATTTTGAACGCCGCTCTAGCCTCTACTCACTTATGTCACTGTCAAAGCGTGTTACGTCACTGTCAATGCCGTTCTTTTTTATACATAAGTCAAAAATAGCACTATATTTAATTATTATTAATTATTATCTAACATTTATATCAAATCGTAGTAAGTTATGAATTAATACGTTTTACTTGATTCAACTCCTGGGATGGTCCTAAATATTCTCCCATTTTTAGTTCCAAAGGTATGAAACCAGTGTTAACGCCCTACATAATAAATTGTGATTGTTTGTTTAATAAATTGTGTATTTATTTTGAAGTATGTTGTTAATTACTTAAGCAACTCTGGAAAGCTTAGTCTTCTTAATCAACGAATATTTATAAATTTTTACTCGAATGCAAATGTTGTTTGGAAGTTTCGTTTGTTCAATTTCTTCGAGTTTTTCTTCTTTTTTATAAACTTTGTATACGACGAATATTAAAGCCTGATTAGCTGATTTTTTACAATAATCTTTTATAACACTTTCAGTATTACCCTAAATCTTTTCTTATTGGAAGTTGACGTTTTCCTGATAAAATTAAATTGAATTTATCTACTAATGATTGGCACTGCTTAGTACTGTTGTTTGCCGGATTGAAGACTGAGTGAGCCATTGTAACTACAAGTAACATCTTTAAGCAATCGTTAATATTTATTTAATATGATGCCTATTTCAACCTAAAGCCACAACGTATTTAATTTCAATGTAATATTCATAGTCAGACGAAAAGAAGACAGAGCCACGAACACGCAGATTTGTTTGAAATACTGGACATTGTGATTCAGAAATGGACGTATTTAGGGCACCAGCATCTATAGACTACTGGCCGCAACATATAATATTATGACGACAGTAATACGTACGCTCTTATAACTTTCGTAGACTCAACCGATTTTGATAAAATAAAGACTAAACGAAGCGTTGAATTTTTTTTAATAATAACTCAGTAATTTCAATTTGTCATTTTAGCAGTTTTTTTGGATTAGCCCGGTTGTGTTATGGCTTGAAGGGTGCCAGTGTAATTACAGGCACAAATGATATAACATCTTAGTTCTCAAGTTTTGTGTCGCATTGGCGATAAATTTTAAAATTGATTATTTTGGTTTTGTTATCACGCAAATAGCAGTATTAACATTAAAAGAGACAGTTATTTTGAAATAACAGACTTATACTTCAACTTTATTTAATTATATTTTTATGGATGTATAGATTAATTCATTAATTTTATACAACAACTAACTTTTGCCCGTGGATTCGACCGCGTTTTTGTCTGTGGAGAGGACTTTCCTCTATCAGGTACCCCATGTCCTTTTCTACCGCTACGAACCTACATGCAGAAGCTCATTACGATTGGTTTAGTAAATTAAAAACGTGTAAACAACCAAATACATAAATAAAGTCACTTTCACATTTATAATTTGAGTTAGGATTAGGATAATGTAATTGTTGCCATTGTACAATTTTGTACAAGTCTACATCATTTAATAATATCCAATGTACGACCAAGTTTCCCAATCAACGTCAACTTGGCAGCCGTTAACTTTCCAATTCCTGGGAGGGTAGTTTAACGATCCGTGGCATCGGGTATCATGGTGTTAAAGTTACTAAGTGTTAGGAGAATATATTCATTGCAGTTTTACATAAGTTTTATATAAGTAATTATATCTGTTATTTTATTACAGTAACTAGCAACAGTAATCGACTTGATGAAACGTTTATGTCGGCATTGAATTCAAGTTGTTTCAAAATCTGCCATATTAAAGTACATAGCCTATTCGAATTATACATTTAAAATATTTAAATTATTAGTTTGCAGTAGTAATGTAGCGATGTTAAATAAAAAAAAATGTATTAAAAAGAGTAATTTATTTTGAAATCACAAATACACGTACAAGTGAAAATTTGAATGGTTGCAAAAATACCAGCAGGATTTCCACGTGGAATTGCGAAAAGAGATATATAAAAGACCAGTTTTAATCCAAATTTTCAATACATTTGTGTTTCTATCTTCGTTACCAATCTCGGTATCTTCAAAGTAAAGTCTGTGGTCGCAGTCAGACAAAATCTTTGTGAAAGATCTCTGAAACATTTTGCTACAAATATTTTTAAATACATTATACCATGAAATATTATAAACATATTATATTTTATTTTAAATATTCACAGAAGTGGCTCGCATTTTGTAAATGCATGTATTTTTAAGAACGCTCATTTATTAATTACTAGCTTATACCCGCGACTTCGTCCGCGTTGCTAGATATATTAACAAAGTTTTCTTATGTACGAAGGAAAAAATCATCAAAAAGATCGCAAGCAAAAATATACTTTGTTTAAACATACATCACTGAAGTGCATATACAAATAGTTGTTTCTTGAAACTTTAATAACTTTTTATGAAATGAAGACATCGCAATAATTTTTTCTTTTGATAAGGGCCAAGTGTCTAAGAAATAAAATTTAGAAAATTTCATTGAAATCTATCCAGTAGTTTATTCGTGATGCGCGCATAACTGCAGCCCTCTATCATTTTATTTATATAGATATCAAGATTTCCTTGTTATATTTGCAACAATCGTTATTTTATTATGTAACCATGGTCTTTCTATATAGATATATGAAAATATTTCTGCACTTTCAGAAGAAATTTTCCCATTGATCCAAAATTACGAGTATATTAATAAGTAATCATTTCTAAGATCCAAGAATACCGTGAACTAGATTTGGCGGACTAAATGTCAACTGTTCTATTTTAAGAAAGTAAATTGTTATTGTAAAATACCTTTTTTAGAAACATAATATTACGTATTTATTTTTACAATTAATATTACTTTTGCTAAAGGATTCAACTGCATACTGCGCACCCAAAATTTTTAATTCTTTCTTAAATAAATTATTTAAGCTGACCTGACCGAAAAACTAAATAACTATCGAATTATAATGTTAGAACATGTCATAAATGTCTTTAGCCTTCTGGGTGGGTCTTGAATCTTGATACTACAATCCAGTTTAAATTAACCTATGAAAATGAAGATATTATTATTAATTATTATATTAATATTAATTATATAATGGTCATTTTCTACCTGAAATATATCAACACTGTAAGCAGGAATGTCACAAGAGTCGTTTGGTATTCTACAATTCGAAATTTATAGATCAATATATTCTATTTTTTTACTAGTATGAAAACTAACAAAAATGATACCAAACTCATAAACATTGATAACGAGATTTGTTTTATGTGTAGTGCAGTGCAGTGTGGTTGATTTTTAAACAATGTGATAGCTATAGCTTTGGCAATTTTATCAAACATCTTTGTTCGACGATATGCAAATATTTGTGATATGATGTATTACTTCAAAATAACCAAAACGCTCCTTTAGCTTTTGTGTAAACACTACATTCAACGTTTTAGGTATGATGCTTTAAGGAGTCCATCATACTCAGCCAATACAAGTCTGGCGTTGAATGGAATGGTAGTATCGGAGAATTAAACCTGGGCAATGGAGAACTCATATGAGCAATAGGACAATGAATTGTAATACTTTAGGAACTGATTTTCAAACATTAATGAGCAATCAAGTATTAAAATGGGGTAGTTCGATAATTAATTTTATTTGAACCTACACGTAAGCATTCATGAACTCATTAAATGTCGGTGCCACGACGGAAACTGCTCATTATTTAATCGAGTGTTCCATGTAGTCGTATAACGGACCATAGTAAATTTATGTTTTTAGTTGAAAAATCTTTAGTATTACCTACGAAAGGGCGAGTGATGCTTGTAAAATATTCACTGTTAGCCAAATGCCTTCTGATCAATTCAGATTTCTGAATAAATTAAAGTACGGAAGCAAAACCATGCTCTATTATCATGCTGGAGTTTTCTTCGTCCCACGTTCTTCTTTCACTTATTATTGTTATTTGTCATTTCCTTGTAGTAGACAGAATTGTTATTCTGAGCAGGTAACGATTGTCGATTTAAAAATACCTGTTCTGCTGAATCTAGTAGTGGTTAGTTATAAAGCTGTAGATTCTCAATTACTGTGGTCAATAAAAGAGTTACACTCCTTACTCTTGTGTAGCAGGTAAAGATGTTGACCTTACGTCTAAACTTTTTCTTGTCGGATAGCTATTCCATCGGATTATGCGAACAGTACATCTGTGTTTGTACAAGTATTAATTGTGCACTATCTATATATATGGTTCCTGTTGTGGATAGTCTCATTTAAAATTACCGCTGTGGAACATATACATAGTTATAATCTTTGGACAAATATCTAAGTTTTCTATATATAAGCACTTCAAGTTATAGTACATAAAACACGATGTGGTTGTTATTTCTATAAACTTAACCATATATCCATAGTTTGAAACTTCCAGGCAACTTACCTAATGAGAGTTGTTCTCTAATAGTTCATATGAATTTCCTCACTCCTAATTTTGTTTTATAACCTTGTATAGGTTACTAAGAATAATTAAGTGATCGTATTAATTTGTTAAACCGCTTTAGATTATAAGTTTGGAAAAGAGAAAGAGAGAGAGAGAGAGAGAGAGAGAGAGAGAGAAATAGAGAGTTGAAGAAAGGTTGATTTTTTCTACAACAACAGGCTACCACCATACCACCTCGATGTTCGATGATTTTCACATTCTGTAGAGCCGATATGACAAAGAAAACTTCATTAAAAGAGTCTATTCATTTCTTAAAGGTAGGCAACGCACTGGCCTCTCTCTCAGTTGGATTTAGGCCTCACTAGCTCGTACGTTGGAACTGTATCTCTTGACAACTGTGCAGTAATCTGCGTTTCCATGGATGCCGGGCATAAGCCGATCATGTGCATCAGAAATATTGTCGCCGGGAGCACTGACAGCTGGGGAACATCTGCATGGGGCATTTATACCCATTTGATCTGGCGAGTAGCCATCAACCACCACTGGTAAACATAATACAAATGGAGCAAATTCCTCCAATAACCGAAGATTTAAAGGAAACTAAACTGAAAGTTGTAATAGTTAATCATTCTGACATTAAGATGACCGGTCATTTCTTTTTATAGATTTAGGCACCGAATATTTAAACAAAGCTTAATCTAACAGTACTAAATATTTACTATATGCTGATCTGTCACTTTGTACAGTCATTTAGATGCACGCCTTTCAAAATTGTTTGAAAGACTTTTATCATTTCATTCATAGGCAATTTGTCATGAGAAAGGTAATAAGAAAACGTTTTTGGACATTTTTCTACTCTGTTGATTTATAAATATCGCGTATGTTCCAGATTGTCCTGATATTTTAAGAAAGTGATTAATTCGTGTAATCTTTGCTTTTCTATTATTAGTATAATTTATTCATTTAAATTCATAAAACACCTAAGACTGGCAAATGGACCACCTAATAGTTATCACCGCCCGTATATTGGCACTATAAGAAATAATAACCATCACTCAGCTCTGTCCACCCATCATACTGAAATACAACAACTATGAGTGAGTTATGAGTGATTTGAACTTATACTAGTGCTAGACCAAAAAGTCAAGGAAAAGGTTTGTTTTTGTTACACTTACTCCAAATATCAAATCAAATGTCATGTTTTGGTTTCATCGTTATCAGCGGAGACGTCAAATACGTCGGAAACCTGTTTAGGGTTGGTACGAACATATTTTCAAAAGATACAACTTTCGTAATATATAAAGGGTGTGAAATACTTGCGCGTTGATGGTGGATATTAAACTATTATGAAACTCATAGTATATTCAGCCACACACCTAATGATGAGTATCAAAGTTTGTAGCCCTGAAAGTTACGAACTAAGTATATCCGAGGCCAGGTGCCTTTCCTTTACTTAACGATGAAAATAACATTATTTTAAATTGAGACCGAGTGGATAGTATATGTAGAGCTCAATCGAAAATTTTATTTTCTTAATTTGTTTTCTTTTTTTATCTTGCTGGTTAAAAAAGCACATGAGGTAACTATTACTTAATTTAAATTAAACAAAAGTTAGTCGGAAGTTATTTAATAAATATACAACATAATAAATAAAAAAATATTATTTATGCTCCTAAGACAAAGTTGATCCTTATAATTTCTATAATAATAAATAGTAGTAATAATTAGTCAAGAAATAAGTATTAATTTAACCTTTCATAAATCAGTATATTATTATGATATATTTGTATTATTACATAAAGATTTGATCACGGTTGTAGAAAGGTTGATATCAAAATCTCACATTCTTAACTATTCATAGGCAACCAAGTCAATTGCCTCAGATGGTCGAGAAAGCCATTAAATACTTTATTTATACTCCCCATACCAGATAGAGGAATTCATTCTTCAGAGACCTATCTAATTTTCCTAAGTAATAGAATCTTTCGGTAACGTTAATAAGAATAGTATAAGGAAGTCCATATTACCCTCATTTTATCTTTGTTATGGTAATTGTCACAAAAATTTACTAAAATTTTAAACCATAGGAAAGCTAACATTTAACTCATTACGGTCGAAATGTTTAGTTAATTATGTGAATTGTGATTAATGAAATGCTATTTTTCCTTAAAACTTACACAAATTGCTGTAACTATTTAAATAGAGTTCAAAACCTGGATTATGGACATATCCAATACGATATTTTAATTATACGAATCATTTCGTCTTCGTACTATTCAGTACTAGACAATCAAAAATTAACCATATGATACCCATCAATTCGTCTGCTGAAGCTAAATTTCACAGACGCTATGGATGTTTGCAATCGCACCAAACGTAAGCGCGATTTAAAGTACAACTAACGCCATCTGCATATTAACTGGTGTAATTATTTGCGTGTACCCTTAAAGTATCTGCTATATACTTAAAGCTATTTAGAACAAATACTGTCATTTTATTTTTTGTTTAATTAATATCCTATCTCTATAGACGAGTCGTCCGTACTTTTTTGAAACTTCTCTATTGATTTGAGTTACATTAAATGTTATATGTATTGAATAGGTTATAGTATATATTTAAGTCTTCTTAAGACCCGTTTACCGATTCGCGGTCTCCACTCTAGGACTTGTCTGCTCCAACGGCCATCGATCCATCGACGGTCCTACGACATACGTGACCAGCCCACTGCCACTTCAGCCTGCTAATTTTGCAAGCTATAATTATGCAATATGTAAATATGCTAGTATATATAAACACTAGCTGTGCCCCGCGATGTCGCCCTCGTATAATTAATAAAAATATAATGAATAAAAAGAATATCTGATGAATAGGTTGTTTTACCTACCCACGTTCTAGTCGACGAATTCGTGAAATCTTTGCTTTTCTATTATTATGACTTCTTTTAAATTTAAATAAGGCGTACAAACTGACATACGGAGCAACTGACAGTTCAAATATAATATTAAATATAAATCAAGTTTAAAGAAAAAACTGTGTTTTGCTTAAATAAAAACATTATAAAAATGTAATTTTTTTTTTCGACTAAATTTTGTTTTCTCTAAATTTAAATATTACATCATACAAATCGATTCGATAATAGCGTAAAGTAATAAAATAGCCTGTGAATATCCCATTGCTGAGCTAAGAGCTTCTTCTCCTTTTTTGAGGAGGTTTGGAGCTTATTCCACACGCTGCTCCAATGCGGGTTGGTGGAATACACATGTGGCAGAATTTGAGTGAAATTTGACCCATGCAGGTTTCCTCACGACGTTTTCCTTCATCGTCAACCACGAGATGAATTATAAACACGAATTTAGCACTTGCAAATTCAGTGGCGCCTGCCCGGGTTTGAACCCATGACCATCGGTTAAGATTCACTCGTTCTATCGATATCTCTATCTATCGATTCTAGCCACTGGGCCACCTCGGCTTAATAAATTAATTCAAACTAGACAAATTGTTGTATTTAATTAAATGAAGCTGAAAACCTAGATACATTCCTGATTATTTGATTCACTTATTATATAATTATGCGCCTTTGTACTAATCAGTACTAGACGAACAAAAATTAAAAAATATTTGATGAAATCTATTATTTGTTTTGTAGAAGCTTTCGCAGACACGATTGATATAGTTTGTAATCGTACGAAACGCTAGCGCGATTTAAAGTACAAGTAACGCCATCTGTATATAAACTGGTGTAACTATTGGCGTGTGCCCTTAAATTATTATCGTTTCCTTGTTTCATTTTGTTTAAGATCTTAGTAAAATAATTCACATGAATGAACTAATTGAATTTTTGCTAGTAATAATTTTTTTTGTGGTATTAATAAAAAAAAATTGGTGAAAAGGATTTCGATTTTCTGTGAGTTTGTGTTTGATCGAAAGTTGTTGTGTTGTTTATTTTATTATAAGAGTATATGTCGGAAAGGATAATTTTTCATAGAATTATCTCACTCACTCTCTATTTAACTCTCTCTCTCTCACACTCTATTTAGCTCACTTAGAATATGTGTTGTCATAATATTAACAGATTGGCGAGTAGACTAAGAGGCTTTTGCGGTTAAAAAAAAACAAGACTGCTTACAGATGTTCGTACATTGGTTGGTAAGCCCCTTGTATATTGAAGTTACTTTTACAATATAATGTCTTACGACATACTTTTTTTTTCGACTAATTTATATATAGCGTAAAGTAAAGTAACAGCCTGTGAATATCCCACTGCTGAGCTAAGGGCTTCTTCTTTTACTGTTTTTTTACTTTTTTGAGGAGGTTTGGAGCTTATTCCACACGCTGCTCCAATGCGGGTTGGTGGAATACACATGTGACAGAATTTGAGTGAAATTTGACCCATGCAGGTTTCCTCGCGACGTTTTCCTTCATCGTCAACCACGAGATGAATTATAAACACGAATTTAGCACTTGAAAATTCAGTGGCGCCTGCCCGGGTTTGAACCCATGACCATCGGTTAAGATTCACTCGTTCTATCGATATCTCTATCTATCGATTCTAGCCACTGGGCCATCTCGGCTTAATAAATTAATTCAAACTAGACAAATTGTTGTATTTAATTAAATGAAGCTGAAAACCTAGATACATTCATGATTATTTGATTCATTGATTATAATATTATAGTTATATAATTATGCGCCTTTGTACTAATCAGTACTAGACGAACAAAAATTAATAAATATTCTATGAAGTCTTTTATGTTTGTAGAAGCTTTCGCAGACACGATTGATATAGTTTGTAATCGTACGAAACGCTAGCGCGATTTAAAGTACAAGTAACGCCATCTGTATATAAACTGGTGTACTATTTGCGTGTGCCCTTAAATTATTATCGTTTCCTTGTTTCATTTTGCTTAAGATCTTAGTAAAATAATTCACATGAATGAACTAATTTAATTTTTGCTAGTATTCAATATTTTTTGTGGTATTAATAAAAAAAAATTGTTGAAAAAGATTTCGATTTTCTGTGAGTTTGTGTTTTGGAGCAGCTAAGGGCTTCTTCTCCTTTTTTGAGGAAGTTTGGAGCTTATTCCACACGCTGCTCCAATGCGGGTTGGTGGAATACACATGTGACAGAATTTGAGTGAAATTTGACCCATGCAGGTTTCCTCACGACGTTTTCCTTCATCGTCAACCACGAGATGAATTATAAACACGATTTTAGCACTTGAAAATTCAGTGGCGCCTGCCCGGGTTCGAACCCATGACCATCGGTTAAGATTCACTCGTTCTATCGATATCTCTATCTATCGATTCTAGCCACTGGGCCATCTCGGCTTAATAAATTAATTCAAAAGACAAATTGTTTTATTTAATTAAATGAAGCTGAAAACCTAGATACATTCATGATTATTTGATTCATTTATTATAATATCCTTAAATATTATAAAAAGAAAGTCCCCCGCGTTTCATGTCTGTCTGTATGACCGCGGTAAACTAAAAAACTACTGAAAGGATTTTCATATGGTTTTCACTAATAGATAAAGTGATTCAAGTGGAAGGTTTACGTGTATAATTCAGTAATGTTTTCTGTAAATTTGTTGAAATATAGCGATAATTGTTGAAGAAGTCGGAAAAAAAGGAGCCGATTGGGAGCTTTCATCGAAAACGCTGTACAACCCCTTTGAGTTATAACAAAATAATGTATGATGAAATTGTTCCCCTTTCATAGATCTACAAAAAAGTCCGCGATGGCATATGTCTATCTTTTAAGGATAGCTAACTATACCCATTTTAATGTTTAAAAAATGGTTACATAAAAATGTTAAAATTGGAAAGCTATAAAAACGGATATGATATTAATCCTTATTAAAATAAATACGTTATTTACTTTAAGCATTTAATGCATATTATAATTGCCCTTTACACTACCCAATTTAAATCAATATCTTAGGAGTAATCATAATTTTAAAATTATCGCGCACTAAATAAATTCAGGCGGTCCAACACCCATCATACAAACGCGTGATGCAACCCCTTGCGCGCCCCGCGTCCCGCTGTCGCCCGTACGCTAGCTGTTGCCCGCATAAATATAAGTAAAGGATAAAATAATGTTTGCTTGAAAATCTGTGATTTGAAATTAATATGTATGAAATGCATTTATGTTAAGAAAAACTTTAGTAATGGTTTTTTTTTTTATTTTTAAGTTGATGATTATTCTTTAAATAATCATCAGTGGACTTATTATGAATTCCTGTAGTTTGACTTAATATATTTATAGTTACTTCAATGGCTTGAAGTAAAATTTAATTTATAAAAATATTAAATACCCCGCCGCCTATCTACACCGTTGGGTATTGGGGTTAAAACCATAAAAGGCCAAGCTTACCCTTTTTTTTATTCTATCAAACTACAGGCACATAGGGCATAACATCTTTGTTCCTACGGTTGATGGCGCATTAGCGATGCAGGGAATGGACATTGTTTGAGCATGCACTATAATAAGTGTACATGTGATAACAGTTCTCACTAAAATCAACCAAGCCGGTCATTGAAAACGACAGGTCTTAGGACTTTTGGTTGTCATAGGTTAGCATCACATTGTGTGTTTAGCATTTTGTTATTTGCACTCAGAATTATTTTTTTGAATTGATTTTACGTGGGAGAGTGGTAATTCCGGCCGGGCGTGCCGGCCCATTCCGCTGCAACCCGAAGGTATGCAGCCTGGCACTATAAAAACCTACCTATTAAATGACATACAGGTAAAGTGCGTCTTTAAGCAATCGCTAGGGACTTCGCAAATCGCAAAACGGACAACCATCGATGACGTCTTCCTGCATGCGAGTCGCACACCCAGCGATGAGCCGATGACCGAATTCTTCTCCCACAGTGTACTGCTGCATAGTGCCGCGCACTCACTTTGTCATCGTCGTAACTTTTAAAATATTTGTCCAAATGAAATAGTGTGAGAGACAAAAGTTATCTTCTTTAAAAATTGGAAGTGATAAAATTATTTATTGATTTATTTTATTATTTTGTTGACATGAATCAATTTGTTTATACAAAATAATCATTTCGGAAAATAATATATAATTTGATTGTATTTTCGATTCACAATTTAAGCGATAATGGCGTACTTATAAAAGATGGTTATAATATTATGCTGTCGCGGTTTTTTTTGGAGAACGATATAAGATATATATATATTTACACCATACATTATTTTCGTGCACCTCTTTTGCAGGGCATGCCAGAATGGCTTGGAAATAGAAGATTTTTTCCGACTGTGTCACGTACACTTATTGTTATATTTTGGTCAATTTATAAATTAATAATAATTAATAGCTTTATAAATTATAGCCTATTTGTTATTTTGATGTATGAGCTATATTATTGTAAAGTTTCATTAAAATCCATTCAGTACTTTTACGTGAAAGGGTAATAAATGTCCATACATCCATAAAAAAATTCGTGTTTATTATATTAGTAGGAAATAGAATTATTATATGCCCTGTAGTGAACACATATAAACTGTACTGTATGGGCGAATAAATCGATTGGTGAATGTTTATATCTTATTGATTAACAAATGCACGGAATAAAATTTTTATTTTACCCGTACGAAGTCGGGACGGGCAGCTAGTTATAGTTATATAATTATGCGCCTTTGTACTAATCAGTACTAGACGAACAAAAATTAAAAAATATTTGATGAAATCTATTATTTGTTTTGTAGAAGCTTTCGCAGACACGATTGATATAGTTTGTAATCGTACGAAACGCTAGCGCGATTTAAAGTACAAGTAACGCCATCTGTATATAAACTGGTGTAACTATTTGCGTGTGCCCTTAAATTATTATCGTTTCCTTGTTTTATTTTGTTTAAGATCGTAAAATAATTCACATGAATGAACTAATTGAATTTTTGCTAGTAATAATTTTTTTTGTGGTATTAATAAAAAAAAATTGGTGAAAAGGATTTCGATTTTCTGTGTTTGTGTTTGATCGAAAGTTGTTGTGTTGTTTATTTTATTATAAGAGTATATGTCGGAAAGGATAATTTTTCATAGAATTATCTCACTCACTCTCTCTCTCTATTTAACTCTCTCTCTCTCATACTCTATTTAGCTCACTTAGAATATGTGTTGTCAAAATATTAACAGATTGGCGAGTAGACTAAGAGGCTTTTGCGGTTAAAAAAAACAAGACTGCTTACAGATGTTCGTACATTGGTTGGTAAGCCCCTTGTATATTGAAGTTACTTTTACAATATAGTGTCTTACGACATACTTTGGGTGTCTCTACCAATACGATATTTATACTGCAGAAGAGGTCTAATCGCGCAATATAACCTAAGACCTAAGCAATATCTAAGGCATTTAAAAAAATAAATACTAACTGTTACTTGTTATGTAATGGTATGCTACAGGTAGCATTGTTACAAAAACAAAAAAATACTCCTGGCGGCATAGAGTCAGTAACTATTTTGTGGCGAAACGGTTTCTCTGCTTCTGTTGCTGTATTAAAGCTATATTAAATGTACAGTTTTTTATATTTTTTTTTTATATGACGAGCATATGGGCTACCTGATGGTGAGTGGTCACCAATGGGCATTGTAAGAAATATTAACCATCGCTTACATCGCCAATGCGCCGCCCACCTTGGAAACTAAGAAGACTAAGAATCATCGATCGGCGTGGTTTTTCGTGGATATGGATCGGAGAGAGAGGCTTGTCATACTGAGGAGTGAGAGAATGATAAATCACTCCACGCGAGAAACCTCCACAATCCTCTCGACGCCATCGTATTCATTAAGTTTCAGCCATTAAAGGAAGGAAAACTGGCAGAGATATCATGATTGATTGACCCTTTTCTCTCAGCCTCTAATGATTTTTACAGATTGATGCCACGTCCCTCGAGGCCGGTTACGTATGAAACACACCACCAACACTTGAAGTATATCTTTAATATATACTGAGTTATGTCCAAACCACTGTGGTTCGTATCCAAAATTTGATGATGAATCCCTTTTGATTGATTTCAGCGGCCATTGTCAAAAGAATTCAGGTCCTCCAGGCCGATTTCGGCCACGGCGGCCAATTTCAAGAGAGATTAGAAAACTGCGCAGGAGATAGTATAGAGCACAAGCGTGCGCGCCAACACAAGTGCACTCTCTATTCCCTAGCGCTCATAATCCGATGGGACGGCAATCCGACACGACCGGAAAGAGTTCAGGCGCAGGACCAACGGCTTAACGGGCTTTCCGAGGCACGGGAGTGTACACACTTCTAACTTCCAGACCCCGGGCTGCTACCGAGAATTTTCTGACAGAAAAACCCAATAACTTGAATTGAACCCAGGACCACCAGATCTGCGGCCTTATATCTAGCCACCAGACCAACGAGGCAGTCACTGGCTTAATCATCTTTCAAACCGAAACACAACAATACCATGTACCTACTGCTGATTTGCGGTAGAATATCTAATGAGTGGGTGGTACCTACATAGACGAGATTGCAGAAAGCTCTACCACCAAGTAAAACAGTCGCGCTTGTATGCAAAAGGATATAACACAATTAACTGCTGCTTTCCCATTGGTCCCATTTTTTTTTGGTCCAGTTTTGACAGTGGAATCCATGAGAAAACCATATAAGTCGTAAATTTGCATGAGGTATGTGCGCGACAAATGGACGAATAACTCGATATCTATTCAACGGATTTCGATGTTTTTTTTTTATTGGAAAAAGTGTAGCTTAAGCGTTATTTGATGGCAGTTTGGTTAGATTCTGATTATAGGATCCATGACAAAGTAACGGAAATCTTCAATTCTTAGTAGCAAATTAACGATACACGGCCGAATATTTTATAGGTTATCTAGATTTGTCATTCACCTACCATAACATCGTTATGATCAAGTAATTGTAGTACTATTGTATAAATTGCAACGTATAGGACTCATTTAGGTAAAAACTCACCAATACCCAGAATGGCGACGTTATATAATAACACTTCTAAAGAAATAAATGATTTAGACATATGCCACGACAAGTTGGTACAATTTAGGCAAACAATTTTGGCCTTTTTAAAATAATACATTAACAATGCATGCAGTATTGAAATTATAATTTAAATTAAACTTGGATCTGTTTGTCATGAATTAATTAATGATATTTTTTTTTATAGACATTTAAGAATATTCATGTATGTACATATAATATATATTTTCTTCTTGATTAATTTTAATTTTAGTTTTACACATAATGCATTTTTTTTTTAAATAACTATAATAAAATAAAATATTTTTTTTTAAATTTAATTTTGTGATATTTTAAAACTTTGTGTTATATTGAAATGTTAAATTGTATTTTCTGTAATAATGTTATTAGTTATATCAATGTAATTGATTATTATGTAACGTTTTATTGAATTTATTATTATTGTTTTTTAATTTAAATCTTGATATACTACAGTTATTATATTTTGCATGATGTGATAGCCTATAATTAAAAGGACATTTAAGTTATTGTTAATAGTTTGATAATGAAATGAATGTAATAATGTTTTCTTTTGTTGGTTATCCAAATAATAATAAATAATAATAAATAAATAAATAAAACACTTCTTTATATACCGTCAATAGTTTTCGCAGCGCACGCGAAATAATAACTTTTATAGGCAACAGTTTGATACGTTGGGTTACATTGCTCCATTTTAAGTAGGGATCTATAAGATTTTGAAAATATAATAAAGCCTATGTTACTCGGTAAAGACGTAGCTTTCTAAGGGTGAAAGAATTTTTAAAATCGGTCGTGTAGTTTTTGATTTAAATCGTAATAAAAAATCAAATCTTTCCTCTTTATAATATGAGTTATGCATGTAAGCATAAGTATATATGTATATGTTTGTAATTGAAACATATTTGAACATCTCCTAAAAGTTGAGACCAATTTTGAAAATTATACATATATATATATCATATATATATATATATATATATATATATATATATCAAATTTATAGAATCGTATAAGTACTCTTATATACATGTTATATTTATGTACATTTATATATTGATTACTAGTGTTTTTCCCGCGGTTTCACCCGCGTAGTTCCCGTTCCCGTGGGAATATGGGGACAAAATGTAGCCTATGTTACTCCCTGATAATGTAGCTTTCCATTGGTGAAAGATTTTTTTAAATCGGCTTAGTGGTTTAGGCGTGAAAGCGTCACGAACAAACTTACTTTCGCATTTATAATATTAGTTAGGATAATATAGATACATCCCCTTTTTTTAATATACAGACATTCCGTCATATTTTATGGTGAAGAATGGTATAACACAACATCTATAAACATACAGTTTATTTAATGATTACTAGAAATAACTATTTGATTAAGTTATGGCTGCCCAACTAAATCACCCCACCAACTAAATCTATTTAATCAAAACGTGTTCATTTATATTCATACATTTAACCATATTAACTAATATTTATTAATTAAGTACCAAAATGCATTTTTCTTTACGTTTCACTGTTTTAGATTAATATATTTAAATAATAATATAAACGGCGCTGTCTCATATGAGCTGCACGTTTAGTATGTCTATATTCTACAAATTAGTGAGTGTACTTCAGATTCACTAAAAATCGAAAAATAAATAAAAATTTTAACAAAACAAAAACCGACTTCATAGGAAAAACAAATTAATATGCACTAAAAAGTAAAAAAATAATTGCGTATTCTGCTATAATTTGATAATTCACTTACTATTTTCTACTCAACAATATGTAGGTACGAATGTGTTGTGTGGTTGATAATTTATTTACAATTATTGTTATTTTTGGAGTCGATGTCAGCTAAGGAAACACTATAATATACCTAGCAATAATAATACGGGAATCTTTTAAAAACAAACAAAAACATACACATCACAAAGTGACTTTTATTCGCCTCGTTAAGTTGCGCGTGCGACACAAGCACATCTCACCTATAACTAACTATGTATGTAGTTATAAACCCATCTTGGCTGACATCGACTCCAAAAGTAACAATAATTGTAAATAAATTATCAACCACACAACACATTCGTACCTACATATTGTTGAGTAGAAAATAGTAAGTGAATTATCAAATTATAGCAGAATACGCAATTATTTTTTTACTTTTAAAAATGTTACAGCATGTTATAAATGTCTTTAGCCTTCTGGGTGGGTCTTGAATCTTGATACTAGAATCCAGTTTAAATTATCCTATGAAAATGAAGTTATTATTATTAATTATTATATTAATATTTATATAATGGTCATGGTTTTCTACCTGAAATATATCAACACTGTAAGCAGGAAGTTCACAAGAGTCGTTTGGTATTCCACAATTCGAAATTTATAGATCAATATGGGGTAACTTCTATTTTTTTACTAGTCTGAAAACTAACAAAAATGATACCAAACTCATAAACATTGATAACGAGATTTGTTTTATGTGTAGTGCAGTGCAGTGTGGTTGATTTTTAAACAATATGATAGCTATTGCTTTGTTAATTTTATCAAACATCTTTGTTCGACGATATGCAAATATTTGTGATATGATGTATTACTTTAAAATAACCAAAACACTCATCTTTTGTGTAAACACTACATTCAACGTTTTAGGTATGATGCTTTAAGGAGTCCATGATACTCAGCCAATACAAGTCTGGCGTTGAATGGATTGGTAGTATCGAAGAATTAAACCTGGGCAATGGAGAACTCATATGAGCAATAGGACAATGAATTGTAATACTTTAGGAACTGATTTTCACACATTAATGAGCAATCAAGTATTAAAATGGGGTAGTTCGATAATTAATTTTATTTGAACCTACACGTAAGCATTTACTCATGAACTCATTAAATGTCGGTGCCACGACGGAAACTGCTCATTATTTAATCGAGTGTTCCATGTATTCGTATAACGGACTATAGTAAATTTATGTTTTTAGTAGAAAAATGCTTAGTACTACCTAAAGGGCAAGTGATACCCTTAAAATATTCACTGTTAGCCAAATGTCATCCTTCCTTCAGATTTCTGAATAAATTAAAGGATGGAAGCAAAACCATGCTCTATTATCATGCTGCGAGTTTTCTTCGTCCCACGTTCTTCTTTCACTTATTTTTGTTATTTGTCAGTTCCTTGTAGTACACAGAATTGTTATTCTGATCAGGTAACGATTGTCGATTTAAAAATACAACATGTATTTTTAAACTGCTGAATCTAGTAGTGGTTAGTTATATAGCTGTAGATTCTCAATTACTGTGGTCAATAAAAGAGTTACACTCCTTACTCTTGTATAGCAGGTAAAGATGTTGACCTTACGTCTAAACTTTTTGTTGTCGGATAGCTATTCCATCGGATTATGCGAAGAGTATATCTGTGTTTGTACAAGTATTAATTGTGCGCTATCTAATATATGGTTCCTGTTGTGGATAGTCTCATTTAAAATTACCGCTGTGGAACATATACATAGTTATAATCTTTGGACACATATCTAAGTTCTCTATATATAAGCACTTCAAGTTATAGTACATAAAACACGATGTGGTTGTTATTTCTATCAACTTAACCATATATCCATAGTTTGAAACTTCCAGGCAACTTACCTAATGAGAGTTGTTCTCTAATAGTTTATATGAATTTCCTCACTCCTATTTTTGTTTTATAACCTTGTATAGGTTACTAAGAATAATTAAGTGATCGTATTAATTTGTTACACCGCTTTAGATTATAAGTTTGGAAAAGAGAAAGAGAGAGAGAGAGAGAGAGAAATAGAGAGTTGAAGAAAGGTTGATTTTATCTACAACAACAGGCTACCACCATACCACCTCGATGTTCGATGATTTTCACATTCTGTAGAGCCGATATGACAAAGAAAACTTCATGAAAAGAGTCTATTCATTTCTTAAAGGTAGGCAACGCACTGGCCTCTTTCTGAGTCTGGATTTAGGCCTCACTGGCTCGTGCGTTGGAACTGTATCTCTCGACAACTGTGCTGTGGTCATGTGCGTACTCATGGATGCCGGGCATAAGCCGATCATTGATGTGCATCAGAAATATTGTCGCCGGGAGCACTGATCACTGGGGAACATCTGCATGGGGCATTTATAGCCATTTGATCTGACGAGTGGCCATCAACCACCACTGGTAAAAATAATACAAATAGAGCAAATTCCTCCAATAACCGAAAATTTAAACGAAACTAAACTGAAAGTTGTTATAGTTAATCATTCTGACATTAAGATGACCGGTCATTTAACCGGACAAATAATTTGATATTAGAAGTAAGAAAGTGATTAAATCGTGAAATCTTTGCTATTCTATTATTAGTATAATCTATTTATTTAAAGTAATAAAACACCTATAACTGACAAATGGACCACCTAATATTGGCGCTATAAGAAATATTAACCATCACTTATGACCCTTGTGTCTGTATTAGTGGTATGTCTGTGTAGCTCTGTCCACCCATCAAACCGAAACACAACAACTATGAGTGAGTTATGAGTGATTTGAACTTATACTAGTGCTAGACCAAAAAGTCAAGGAAAAGGTTTGACCTGTTTTTGTTACACTTACTCCAAATATCAAATCAAATGTCATGTTTTGGTTTCATCGTTATCAGCGGAGACGTCAAATACGTCGGAAACCTGTTTAGGGTTGGTACGAACATATTTTCAAAAGATACGACTTTCGTAATATATAAAGGGCGTGTAATACTTGCGCGTTGATGGTGGATATTAAACTATTATGAAACTCATAGTATATTCAGCCACACACCTAATGATGAGTATCAAAGTTTGTAGCCCTGAAAGTTATGAACTAAGAATATCCGAGGCCAGGTGCCTTTCCTTTACTTAACGATGAAAAATCATTATTTTAAATCGGTGATGTCTGGAGAGATAGTTATGTGAAACCGTAGTCTTTAATCTTGTTGAATTATTACCCACTTGGCATTTTTTGTTTGTTCTGATATTGTTTTTTTATATTTTTGTTATACAGACAAACATACGATATATAAATCAAGACCGAGTGGATAGTATACGTAGAGCTCAATCGAAAATTTTATTTTCTTAATTTGTTTTCTTTTTTATCTTGGTGGTTAAAAAAGCACCTGAGGTAACTATTACTTTAAATTAAACAAAAGTTAGTAAGAAGTTATTTAATAAATATACAACATAATAAATAAAAAAATATTATTTATGCTCCTAATACAAAGTTGATCCTTATAATTTCTATAATAATAAATAGTAGCAATAATTAGTCAAGAAAGAAGTATTAATTTAACCATTCATAAATCAGTATATTATTATGATATATTTGTATTATTACATAAAGATTATATTATGACACTTGTATCACGGCTGAAGAAAGGTTGATATCAAAATCTCACATTCTTAACTATTCATAGGCAACCAAGTCAATTGCCTTAGATGGTCGAGAAAGCCATTAAATACTTTATTTATTCTACCCATACCAGATAGAGGAATTCATTCTTCAGAGACCTATCTAATTTTCCTAAGTAGTAATCTTTCGGTAACGTTAATAAGAATAGTATAAGGAAGTGCATATTACCCTCATTTTATCTTTGTTATGGTAATTGTCACAAAAATTTTAATTGTCAAAAATGTTTGCAATCGCACCAAACGTAAGCGCGATTTAAAGTACAACTAACGCCATCTGCATATTAACTGGTGTAATTATTTGCGTGTGTCCTTGAATTGTTATTATTGTTTAATTGTTTCATTTTGTTTAAGATGTTAGTAAGATAATTCAAATGAATGATTTAATTTTATTTACCTGACACAAATTTATAGGTTTATTAAAGAAAAAATATGGTGACATAAAAAAAAAGACTTATAAACTGTAAAGCATTAAGATAAACAATAAAAATAAACCATAATACATTTCTTATAATAAATAAATTATTATGTATGTATTATTTTATTAGTCATATTTTTCTACAGATTTAGGCATTGTCCTTTGTCCTTCTGATTCAAAGTGCTTTTAAGAATCTGCTATATACATATAGCTATTTAGAACAAATACTGTCATTTTGTTTTTTTTGTTTAATTAATATCGTATCTCTATAGACGAGTCGTCCGTACTTTTCGTGAAACTTCTCTATTGATTTGAGTTACATTAAATGTTATATGTATTGAATAGGTTATAGTATATATTTAAGTCTTCCTAAGACCCGTTTGCCAATTTGCGGTATCCATTCTAGGACTTGTCTGCTCCAACGGCCATCGGTCCTACGACATACGTGACCAGCCCACTGCC
Organism: Nymphalis c-album; assembly: GCA_963151315.1. Classification (NCBI taxonomy): domain Eukaryota; kingdom Metazoa; phylum Arthropoda; class Insecta; order Lepidoptera; family Nymphalidae; genus Nymphalis; species Nymphalis c-album. The sequence continues at coordinate 10,681,122 of OY720595.1, forward strand.
ACTTCAGCCTGCTAATTTTGCAAGCTATAATTATGCAATATGTAAATATACTAGTATATATAAACACTAGCTGTGCCACGTGATGTCGCCCTCGTATAATTAATAAAAATATAATGAATAAAAAGAATATCTGATGAATAGGTTGTTTTACCTACCCACGTTCTAGTCGACGAATTCGTGAAATCTTTGCTTTTCTATTATTATGACTTCTTTTAAATTTAAATAAGGCATACAGACTGACATACGGAGCAACTGACAGTTCAAATATAATATTAAATATAAATCAAGTTTAAAGAAAAAACTATGTTTTGCTTAAATAAAAACATTATAAAAATTTAATTAAAATTTTTTTTTCGATAATTTTTTTTTTTCGACTAAATTTTGTTGCCTTTAAATTTAAATATTACATCATACAAATCGATTCAATAATAGCGTAAAGTAAAGTAACAGCCTGTGAATATCTCTAGGCTTTTTCTCCTTTTTTGAGGAGGCTTGGAGCTTATTCCACACGCTGCTCCAATGCGGGTTGGTGGAATACACATGTGACAGAATTTGAGTGAAATTTGACCCATGCAGGTTTCCTCACGACGTTTTCCTTCATCGTCAACCACGAGATGAATTATAAACACGATTTTAGCACTTGAAAATTCAGTGACGCCTGCCCGGGTTTGAACCCATGACCATCGGTTAAGATTCACTCGTTCTATCGATATCTCTATCTATCGATTCTAGCCACTGGGCCATCTCGGCTTAGTAAATTAATTCAAAGTAGACAAATTGTTGTATTTAATTAAATGAAGCTGAAAACCTAGATACATTCATGATTATTTGATTCATTGATTATAATATTATAGTTATATAATTATGCGCCTTTGTACTAATCAGTACTAGACGAACAAAAATTAAAAAATATTTGATGAAATCTATTATTTGTTTTGTAGAAGCTTTCGCAGACACGATTGATATAGTTTGTAATCGTACGAAACGCTAGCGCGATTTAAAGTACAAGTAACGCCATCTGTATATAAACTGGTGTAACTATTTGCGTGTGCCCTTAAATTATTATCGTTTCCTTGTTTCATTTTGTTTAAGATCTTAGTAAAATAATTCACATGAATGAACTAATTTAATTTTTGCTAGTATTAATTTTTTTTTGTGGTATTAATAAAAAAAAATGGTGACAAGGATTTCGATTTTCTGTGAGTTTGTGTTTGATCGAAAGTTGTTGTGTTGTTTATTTTATTATAAGAGTATATGTCGGAAAGGATAATTTTTCATAGAATTATCTCACTCACTCTCTCTCTCACACTCTATTTAGCTCACTTAGAATATGTGTTGTCAAAATATTAAGACTGCTATTATATAAAAAAACAAGACTGCTTACAGATGTTCGTACATTGGTTGGTAAGCTCCTTGTATATTGAAGTTACTTTTACAATATAATGTCTTACGACATCCTTTGGGTGTCTCTACCAATACGATATTTATACTGCAGAAGAGGTCTAATCGCGCAATATAACCTAGGACCTAAGCAATATCTAAGGCATTTAAAAAAAAAAATACTAACTGTTACTTGTAAATACATATTATGTAATGGTACGTACGGAAAATAATAATGATTGTGTGAGAAAATGATACACGTAGCATTTTTACAAAAACAAAAAAAAACCTTCTGGCTGCAAAGAGTCAGTAACTATTTTGTGGCGAAACGGTTTTTTTAGAGAAGAAGAGAGATTAGCCAACTGCGCAGGAGATATTATAGTGCACAAGTGTGCGCGCAAACACAAGTGCACTCTCTATTCCCTAGCTCTCATAATCCGATGGGACGGCAATCCGATACGACCGGAAAGAATTCAGGCGCAGGAACAACGGCTTAACGGGCTTTCCAAGGCACGGGAGTGTACACACTTCTAACTTTCAGACTCCGGGCTGCTACTGAGAATTTTCTGACAGAAAACCCAATAACTATTTATTGGCCCCACCTGGGAATTGAACCCAGGACCACCGGATATGCGGCCTTATATCAATCCACCAGACCAACGAGGCAGTCACTGGCTTAATCATCCTTCAAACCGAAACACAACAATAGCATGTACCTACTGCTGTTTTGCGGTAGAATATCTAATGAGTGGGTGGTACCTACCCAGACGAGATTGCAGAAAGCTCTACCACCAAGTAAAACAGATACGCTTGTATGCAAAAGGATATAACACAATTAACGAATTAATGGAATAGCAAACCTTGGGAATGAGACGATCGCCTCTTTCATTTTATGCTTTTAACGTCATATTTCTTATCACGATATAAATGTTTATATGGCCTGTTCCTGTCAGGTTAGGTATATCTTTTCCGAACCAGTGGTGCTTTCTAATTTATCAAATGTCTGAGATAATAATAATAATTCATATGATAAATAAATACTCATTTAAAAAAGATAAAGTAAGTAATGTTCATATTATTATAATCACTACATATTATTATATGCGTTTCCTGTCTGTCTGTATGAACGCGATAAACTAAAAAACTACTGATCGGATTTTCATACAGTTTTCACCAATCGATAAAGTGATTCAATATGAGGGTTTACATGTATAATTCATTAATGTTTTCTGTAAATTTGTTGGAATATAATGATAATTGTTGAAATAGTCGGAAAAAAACGTGCCGATTGGGAGCTTTCATCGGAAACGCTGTAAAACCCCTTTGAATTATAACATAATAATGTGATAATCGGAAAGCTATAAAAACGGATATGATATTAATTCTTATCAAATTAAATACGTTATTTACTTTAAGAATTTCATGTATATTATAATTGCCCTTTACACCACCCAATGTTAACAAAGAGTTATCGTAATTTTAAAAATATCGCGCACTAAATAAATTCAAGCGGTCATACTAACGCGCGATGCAACCGCCTGCGCGCCCCCGCGTCCCTTTTGTCTTTTTTAGGAATATTTACTCTGCTACTCGAGCGAAGCCGGGGCGGGTCGCTAGTTATAATATTAAAAAAATATATTAAAATAAAACATATGTGCAATTCATACGTGGTAGAAGTGAAACCTTCAAAAATGATGAAAAAAACTCTACAAGCGTAGAACACATGCCTTTTCTCAAGCTTTGTACTACGCATGCGCGCAGAAACACGTATTAACACACGTATGCCTTGGTAAACGAGTGGAGGGGGTACGAAGCAGAGCACAAAGATAACAACGATCATAAGAAACACTGTATAATGCTTCCTATCTCATTTTCTCCCACGTTAAATCTTATGAATTTATGTGTCTGTCTCTTTTTACTGTCACTTTTTCGTTTCATCGTCTTTCAAATCACAACGATGCTAAAGAAGTTTTCACTTCAAAAAAGTATGTAATTTAACAAACAATAAGTGGTAATAGCTTTAAAGTATTCCAATTTGACTAAAAATCAAGTTTTACTGCTCAATAAGGAATTGTTGTGCAAAATTTCATTTTTATCTGTGCAATGTTTTGTGTATGTATGTCAGTCAGTCATTTTTAAATTTCATTAATTCAAAGTATTAATAAAGTATAAAATTTCATTATTTTAAATTTATACATTCTATATAATGTTAAATGTTGTATGCTATAATGCAAGTAACATTTTTAAAAATATAATTCTAAATTTTAATCCATATTATATAACATCGACGAATTATCATGATGAAAAAAAAACTCAAGTAACATCTACAAGATGAAATTTTTACTGTTCATTAAAGGAGGCAGTTTCTCTCAAATGTAAAGGAAGGGGAGTGAAAGTTAATTAGTGAGGCCTCTAATTTCTATAATGTCGCTCGGTAACTCTACTGAAGTGAATTTCTATTATATTATTCTTTTTTAGGCGCTCTATCCTTTTTTAGATCTATATCAGAGATTAATTTCAATTGAATGTGCGGATTATTTGACTTTGACTGGAATATGTTTAGCGGTTTAGATTTTAGTGATATTTTTGTGTTATAGTAGAAAATTAACGCTTTAGTACGTGTAAATTAAATTCGATTTTACTGAATAGAATCTAAGACTTTAGTACTTTCTTTTAAATTAAGTCATCATCTCAGGCAGGACAAAGGCCTCCACCAAGGATTTCCACAGTAGCCGGTCTTGCGCTACCCGCATCCAACGGCTTCCCACGATCCTTACGACATCGTCGGTCCACCTTGTAGGGGGCCTGCCCACGCTGCGTCTTCCGGATCGTGGTCGCCACTCGAGAACCTTTCTGCCCCAGCGGCCGTCAGTTCTGCGAGCGATGTGCCCCGCCCACTGCCACTTCAACTTAGCAATTCTTCGGGCTATGTCGGTTACATTGGTTCGCCTACGGATTTCATAATTCCTGATTCGATCTCGCAGGGAAACTCCGAGCATAGCCCTCTCCATTGCTCGTTGGGTGACACACTTTCGATTTTCACAACGTTGTTAACGAGGAACTTGTGGACTATGGCACAAGTACTTATTCATAAAAAAAACAAGTTTTTACACAAAAAAAAAAACATTGATCAAATTTAAGTGGGCGGGTAAAAGCCAGTACTTTTTACACTCAGTGGTAGAGCTCTGTGCAAGTCCATCTAGGTAGGTGGTAGATACCCACTATTAGCTCAAATTGCTTTAAACTTCATATATTTTGGGAATAAAATGAAAGGGATACTAAATTACTAATATGGCCTTACTTATATAAATGTTGGATATTGTTTAGAATGTTGGTTTGATATTAGAGAGAAAAAGTTAGCATTGCTTAACTCATCTGCTGAAGAACGTTAACAATTGAGTTTGTTTTTTTTCTCAGCCTTTTGCCATCCACTGCTGGACGAAAGCCTTCCCCATAGAACAACAACCATCCCGATAATAACTGATTGATAACACTTAATTTTTTGAGGGACACAAATACAAAATTCGCGCATAATTTTATTGGATGAGGCGAACTGATAAGTGCACCATTATTGAAATATTGACTATTCCGTATAGCGCCAATGCACCACCACGTACTTAAGGTGTTATGTTCCTTGTGCCTGCTGTTACACTGGCTCACTCACCGTTCAAACCGGAACACAACAATACTAAATATAGCTGTTATAATATATTGTAATAAGTTGGTGGTAGCTACAAAAAAGCGTCGCACAAAACCCTACCACCAAATAAATATCTGTTTAAGTTTGACCATAAGATTGCTCGACTCGACAATATGCTAACAAAGCCACCGACAAAATTCGTTTATCTGCTGAGCATAATTTATACGGATAAATCTATTTAGCCGTAATTAAGTTTCGGTCTCAAGGAATTGGTTTACATTTACAAATCTACTTACGTAATAATTACAAGGTTAATCCTTTATGCAAACGAAACATTTTGACCTCAATATTTTGTTACTATACATACATTAAACAAAAGCTATTCATAATACGACGAATAAATTGTGACGATTTTTTTCTCGACGTGTAAAACGGGACTAATACTAAGACTCCGCTGTCCGTCCGTCTGTCCGTCAGTCACCAAGCTGTATCTCATGAATAGTGATAGTTAGACAGTTGAAATTTTCACTAATGATGTATTTCTGTTGCCGCTATAACAACAAATACTAAAACAGAATAAAATAAATATTTAAGTGGGGATCTCCATACAACAGACATGACTGTTTTGCCGTTTTTATAGATAATAGTACGGAACCCTTCGTGAGTCGGAGTCGCACTTGGCCGGTTCTATTTATAAAATTATATGATTGGAAACGCTAATCTTGGGAACTTACATTTGACTTATGTTTTATGTAGTCGATTTATTAAGAAATGGTAGGTATATAACTTCAGCATCAGATCCTAAGTAGTTGTAATCACGCGTATATTAAAATAATAACGTATTGGTTGTTGTCAGTGGACACATGTTTTATATTTTCTTCTTATTCTTGAATTCGGAATATTTCTATTTAACTTCAATTTTTTTTACTTTCTAGTTTGAGGTTCGAAGGAAAGTTTGTTTCGATCGTGTAGCGACTTAGCTTCAAAGCCTGGAACAGTTCGGAACTAGTGAGATGAATGTTGATGATCCACGTCCTACATTACTGGGTTCAATGTATAAATAGTAGATGTCGCTTGGGGTTTTAGATGTTACAGATCACTTCGACTTGCAATGTAGATTGCTAAAAAGACCAGTCACAAGCAGGGCCGTCTTTAACCTATTGGAGGCCCTAAACATGTTTTCTTCGGTAATAAAATATGTTTATAGATTGGTGGTCTGGCAGGGTTAAGGGGGCCCCAATCGATTGCGGGGCCTTGAACATGTGCTCAGAGCGCCCAATGGGAAAGAGGGGCCTGGTCACAAGTCATTATTTATCACTGTAAAAAACATTAATAAAACCCAATTCAATCCACTGGCTAGTTACCAATACAGACATTTCCAAATAATAAAAAATATTCATAACACCGAAACAATCGAATGGATTTTAATTAAACGCGGCATGCAGATTGCTTATACAGATGTACCTATAGGAGATCACTGAGAGCATTCGCGAATAATGTGCAACATATAGGAATTTAATTGTGAATACAACAATGCATGCATCTACCGGAGAAGTATTTCTATTACAACAATTATAAGCCCGTGTTACAAGAATTTCATAAATCAACACAAAAATGCCGTATATGTATAGTATGTTCTAACAATCAATTTATAAACTTATATCAAAAAGAAAGTTACCGGTTGGAAAATTAGATTCTAGCGAAAATAACTGACAAGGAACTCAGTAGTAAGTGTTCTTCTACAAATAACAGGCTCGTTGGTCTGGTTGCTGTTTATAATACTGCAGATCACAAGGTAGGACCTTGTGATCTGCAGCTTGTAAATAAAAAGTTATTGAGTTTTTCTGTCGAAGTTTCTAAGTAGCAGCCGTAGCAGCAGCAGACTCCGGTCTGGAAGTTGGAAGTGAGTGCAGCCGGTGTTCTTGCGCCAGAACTCTTTCCGGTCTCGCCGGTTTCCCCTTCCATTGGAATATGAAAGTAATAAAGAGTACATACGTGTTTGCACACGCACTTTTGCACTTTAATATGTCCTACGCAGTTGGCTAATCTCTCTTGAGATTAGCCGACGTCAGCGGAAACGGTTAATAGTTTCAAATTAGAGTAATTGATATCATATTTTTATAAGACTAGTACCATTAGTTCTCGAACTAAACTTAGTACTATCATCAAATTAACGAAAACAACAAACAATTATGACGATGATAACGACAAATAACGACTTAAATGTAAAAAAAATCTCTGTGTTGTTCGGGGTGTCGTTTCGACCGATACATCCCCATACATCAAAAACTGTTCCGGTACTACATTCCTTTTTTGGTCGTAAAACGTCGGTAAAAGCGTATCTACACGTGAGTCTGTCATAACAATCCATCTCGCTGAGTTAAATTTAAAACTTATGTAACATTCGTAAAAGTCCACTAATCATGCTCCTTAACGGTATGGTAGAAGGGATCAATCCACCAGCACTACAACATGGTGGTTGTTAGTTCATGTTAAGCAATAAATTACGAAATCCTTTTGCATGTAATTAAAACAGTTCCTTAAGTAAATTACCCCAAATCAGGGCAAGCGAATGATGAATTATTCGTAATAACACTGTAACATTTCGACAAACTCAATAAAATGTTCGTCGGAGTTAATAGAGATCACGTGCCGCTAATTGTAATTTTCAGTAATTGTTAACAAAACCAAAATATTCGTATCAAAGCGTCTAACTTTGATACGAATATTATTTATCTTTATTATTAACCAAGTATATTTCCTACATTTTTTTTACAGTGTTCGATGTTTTGCAAGCTCGATTTGCTTAGATTTACTTATCGCATTTTGTATAAAGAGAAAAAGAAGAAGAAGAATTTGAGTATCATAGTACTAGGAAGGGGTAAATACCGTGACGTCACATATTTTACAATAACACGAGAGAGTCGTGTTGGAAAGTGAGAAAATGAAACGATACACTACCATTTGGGACGACTGCCAGGTCACGTCTTCAAAACGCAACTGTTGTTGCATAGTTTACTTTTAAGTGTGTTTATTGTGTTTAAAAGAAAATAAAGTTATTCGAAGTGTACACTATCATTTACGCAATATATCTTGTACCACCTATTCAAGATGGAGACGGTACTATCGCTCAGCCATCGCTCCCGCGATATCACCACATATGTAACAGGCGTATTTACTATACTATAGTTCTATGTAATATCTTTTGCTTTGCAAAAAAGCATTATTTCGAAATAACTATAACACTAATATAGTTACTTTGATATAGTAAATTAAATTGCCTGTATCAGCATCGAGGTTTATTTTAAAGGTATTTTACGTGCAAGCGCCATGTCATTAAGTGGAGGGTTGAGAGGGTGAGCCGAACAGAGGGGCACTTGTTTCACATTCTCTGCGTCTGTTTAATTTGCGCTACACTTACCTACACGCGATTTTGAACAACAAATTTACCCAAACTAGTAATTATTAGAACTTCGCCGTCAGATACATGTGTGTTAATTTAACATTATGCCTTGATTAACTATGATAAGACTACGAACACGTATTGAAGTTAAATTTTATTTTCAATTATCAAGTACACTATGTTTTAATAACCATAATATATTTGTCAAAGTTATCGTTTCCCTTGAAAGAGGCAATGACTGTTTAAGAGTTGATGGATATAATACATGCACATCGGGGCGTCGCGGTAGTTTGGACAAGTGATCTTGTACCGCTTCTCCAAATAAAATGTAGGTACGCTGGTTTATTAGTGTGTACTCCGGCATCTACAGCACCGACGAGCCCCACATACCCGTCCGCTTCATGTGGGGGAAACGCGTAAATTTCATGCGTTTTACCAGCGAAATAAAAAAAAGAAGTATAATACACGAACTATACACACAGGAACTACTACAGTCAGGAAAACAAGTCCAAGTTTTAATTTATATTTATAATTCCATGTTCAGCTATGACATGAAAATATCATGAGAAAATATGCACATGTTGAATAAAGCTGTGTGTCCACCGTTTATGTTTATCTGAATTTCCACCAAAACATATTAGAAAAGCGTGATGGATACAAAACTATGCTGTCCAAAAAGTCCTACAATTAGAAAATGTTTTTATTTTAAGAATATAATTAAAAAAGTATTATTGTAAGGATATTTATGAGTGTTCTCTTTATTTAATAATTATTTATTAAAATCGGCGAGTACGTTAGTTTACAAGGGTCAAGATAAACAATACCGGACGTAAAAGTACACACGTATAAATATTTATCTGAAAGGTTTCTAGGCGCATTTGACCTCTTCATATTTTAATATAAAATAACCTCATAAGTTTTTAGAAATTATATTTACTCTGGATTGTTAAAATATAGATAATTCTATCTATTTAAATATACTTCATATGTATATCCACTTATTCTCATTAGTAGAGATTATTCTATGTGATATTATAAATTTTATTTGAGTTAAAGTTGTAGCTTTAAATGAAATGAACCATTTATTAATATTAGTTAATATTTTTATTTACTCGCATCGTTCATAAAATGAGGGATTTATCTTTAAATATATAATTAATAATTATTTATAAATAGAATTCCTATTTCGTATTATTATTGAGTTACAAAAATAAAATAATTAAAAACTACGAAACCTCGATAATAAACAAAAATCGTTCAAAATTTCAATTGATTTACGAGAAAACTTTCGAAGTTAAAATGATTTATCGGCCCACGAAAGACTTACATAGTCATTCGTGAGCGCTAAGCGAAGATTCAAATAATATGTTTTAATTTTAACAATTATAAGTTTTAATAACTGCTTTTTGTTTTAATATCAAAACAAAGCGTTCGAATAAAGAACATTTGATATTGATTTTATTATTAAAATAAAATTGTCAAGTTTTTGTTAATATAAGAACATGTTTCGCCGTGAAAAACAAATAAGAAAAAATAGTTAAATGGTAATTAATTAATACACGCTTCAGTTGGCACCACTGTAAACTTTATTAGACAATAAACAAAAATAATCAATTATTAATCTAAGTATTGTTTGTTCCAGATTAAAAATAAACTGTATTAAAAAAATGTTGACATGCAAAAAACACAAATAATAAACTTTTTGCAATAATTATATTAAGTGAGAGGCCCATCTTCAATAAAGTTTTGCTCGGTAGCCAGAGATGCGATGAACCGGCAACGGTGGAAGCAAATAATCCAAGCCAGGTGTATACCAACCACATTCGTCGATGACCACGATCCTCAGCCATGAGGGAGCGACCAGAGAGAGAGATATTAATTTACATGTCGAGTGTATTAAAAATAAGAAGTCATACAATTTTTTATTTAAACATAAAGTAAGGTAAAGTACCAGGAGAGCAGCACGAGTTAGGATATCCACGCGTTCGAACATCTAATCGTTTTAGAATGTATGTTCAGAAATATTGGAAATGGATTTTGTAATATCATATACATGCATGCAATACACAAATTGTTTTCAAATATTATATATTTACAAATCAAATAGATTGTTCCTGTACAAAATAAAATTCCACTTGAAACGTTCGTGTAATGTGCTCCGAGTATTTATGGATTGACAACAGTTAGAAGAAGCGAATCAATATCATAACGTAAGTTAGTTCATTTTATTACATTTATAGAAAAACAAACAAAAAACGACACAAAGACGACGACAAAAAGCAAATTATTCTTATCGAAATATATTATCATATATAAATATAAAATAAATAATAATAACAGCCTGTGAATGTCCCACTGCTGGGCTAAGGCCTCTTCTCCCCTTTTTGAGGAGAAGGTTTGGAGCTTATTCCACCACGCTACTCCAATGCGGGTTGGTGGAATACACACGTGACAGAATTTCAGTGAAATTTGACACATGCAGGTTTCCTCACGATGTTTTCCTTCACCGTTAAGCACGAGATGAATTATAATCACAAATTTAGCACATGAAATTCAGCGGTGCTTGCCCGGGTTTGAGCCCACTTTCACCGGTTAAGATTCACGCGGTCTTACCACTGGGCCATCTCGGCTTTTATCATAGACATAATTAAATAAACATTAAATATTGAAGCTAAAAATTCATAGAATAATAATTGGACGGCAGCTCACGTTAGTTTCAACACTTCTATTAAAATGCTAATGTTGAACATGCTCGCGTAACTCTCAGAAGTTAAGGAACAAGACTATCTTCTAATATCTTCTGATGCCCTATTATTAGTTGATAAAGGATTAATTATATCTACAACAAGTAATTTTCTAGTTTATAGTCTGATTTAGTAAATACTTCCCATGAGTTGTCTGGAGGTTGCTTCAAGCCTGTATAATTTTGTTTTATTTATTTAAGTTATTTTTAATGATATTCACTGTTGTATAATTACTGTACCTAACAATAAATAATAGTTAGTAATTTTGAACAGCTTGATACTTGATATTATGTAAGCGTTGCAAAAATGAAGTTGAGCGTATACTGCCAATTGCAAGTACTATCGATAAATTTCGAGCGCTCGATGTACTATTTCAACGTAAAGTTCGAAAACTATTACTGGGAGTACTGTGAAGCAAAAGTTTGTCACCGTTTCGAAGTGAACGGAGCATCATCAGTCAGCGCATTGCATATTGAGATGTATAGCTGGAATATGTCGAACATGATAAATTATATATCGTGATTCGTGACGTCATCCTAAAAACCACTGAATAGTTTTGAAACTGACAATTTTTTTTGGGGTTTTATTTATTATAAAAATGTAAAGAAGTTTTATCTATACAAACATAAATGTAATAAATAAAAATTTTAACAAAACAAAAACCGACTTCATAAGAAAAACAAATTAATATGCACTAAAAAGTAAAAAAATAATTGCGTATTCTTCTATAATTTGATAATTAACTTACTATTTTCTACTCAACAATATGTAGGACGAATGTGTAGTGTGGTTGATAATTTATTTACAATTATTGTTACTTTTGGAGTCGATGTCAGCCAAGATGGGTTTATAACTACATACATAGTTAGTTATAGGTGAGATGTGCTTGTGTCGCACGCGCAACTTAACGAGGCGAATAAAAGTCAATTTGTAATGTGTATGTTTTTGTTTGTTTTTAAAAGATTCCCATATTATTATTGCGAGGTATATTATAGTGTTTCCTTAGCTGACATCGACTCCAAAAATAACAATAATTGTAAATAAATTATCAACCACACTACACATTCGTCCTACATATTGTTGAGTAGAAAATAGTAAGTTAATTATCAAATTATAGAAGAATACGCAATTATTTTTTTACTTTTTAGTGCATATTAATTTGTTTTTCTTATGAAGTCGGTTTTTGTTTTGTTAAAATTTTTATTTATTTTTCGATTTTTAGTGAATCTGAAGTACACTCACTAATTTGTAGAATATGGGTAGACCTACTAAACGTGCAGCTCATATGAGACAGCGCCGTTTATATTATTATTTAAATATATTAATCTAAAACAGTGAAACGTAAAGAAAAATACATTTTGGTACTGAATTAATAAATACTAGTTAATATGGTTAAATGTATGATTATAAATTAACATGTTTTGATTAAATAGATTTAGTTGGTGGGGTAATTTAGTTGGGCAGCCATAACATAATCAAATAGTTATTTCTAGTAATAATTAAATAAACTGTATGTTTATAGATGTTGCGTTATACCATTCTTCACCATAAACTATGACGGAATGTCTGTATATTAAAAAAAGGGGAAGTATCTATATTGTCCTAACTAATATTATAATTGCGAAAGTAAGTTTGTTTGTGACGCTTTCACGCATGTTTATGCGTGTAGTGGTTTCACTAAGCCGATTTAAAAAATTCTTTCACCAATGGAAAGCTACATTATCAGGAATCAACATAGGCTACATTTTGTCCCCATGTTCCCACGGGACCGGGAACTACGCGGGTGAAACCGCGGGAAAAACACTAGTAATCAATATATAAATATACATAAATATAACATGTATATAAGAGTACTTATACGATATATTATATAATTTTCAAAATTGGTCTCAACTTTTAGTAGATGTTCAAATATGTTTCAATTACAAACATAACACATACTAATGCTTACATGCATAACTCATATTATAAAGAGGAAAGATTTGATTTTTGTTTGATTTTTTATTACGATTTAAATCAAAAACTACTCGACCGATTTTAAAAATTCTTTCACCCTTAGAAAGCTACGTCTTTACCAAGTAACATAGGCTATATTATTTTTTCAAAAACTTATAGATCCCTACTTAAAATGGAGCAATGTAACCCAACGTATCAAACTGTTGCCTATAAAAGTTATTATTTCGCGTGCGCTGCGAAAACTATTGACGGTATATAAAGAAGTGTTTTATACAATAGTACTACAAGTACTTGATTATAACGATGTTATGGTAGGTGAATGATAAATCTAGATAGCCTATAAAAGATTCGGTCGTGTATCGTTAATTTGCTACTAAGAATTAAAGATTTCCGTTACTTTGTCATGGATCCTATAATCAGAATCTAACCAAACTATCATCAAACAACCCTTGAAGTATACTCTTTCCAATAAAAAAAAAATCATCGAAATCCGTTGAATAGAAATCGAGTTATTCGTCCATTTGTCGCGCACATACCTCATGCAAATTTACGACTTATATGGTTTTCTCATGGATTCCACTGTCAAAACTGGACCAAAAAAAAATGGGACCAATGGGAAAGCAAACCCTTTCAAATAAAAAAAAAATCATCGAAATCGATTCATCCAGTCGAAAGATATGAGGTAACAACACCAAAAAAAAAAAAAAAAAAAAAAAAAAAAAAACATACAGACGAATTGATAACCTCCTCCTTTTTTTGAAGTCGGTTAAAAAAAAGGTTAAATAACTCTTAAATGTCCCACTGCTGGGAAAGGCCTGTTTACTTAATTGAAGGACAAATAAGTACATATATATATATATGTACATTGTACATATTTTTATAAATATTTTGCTTGGTGGTAGGGCTTTGTGCAAGCTCGTCTGGGTAGGTATCACCCACTCATCAGATATTCTACCGCTAAACAGCAGTACTTGGTATTGTCGTGTTCCGGTTTGAATGGTGAGTGAGTCAGTATAATAACAGGGACAAGGGACATAACATCTTAGTTCCCAAGGTTGGTAGCGTATTGGCGATGTAAGCGATGGTTAACATCTCTTATAATGCCAATGTCTATGGGCGTTAGAGACCACTTACCAGCTGGGCCATACGCTCGTCGGCTTTATATAAAAAATACTGGGCTGATAGGGTCCGGTGGTTAAAATACGTGAATCCATATGGTACGTGGTACCATCAACGAGCAATAGTTAAAAAGTCAGAACATAGCTTATGGAAACGAAGAACGTCAAAATATGTCGTAATTGAAAAAGGTTGGTTATCGTTATACATATAATTTTATTTCTAATCAAATGAAATCAAATAATCTTTTTTCAAGTAATCTCATAAGGACACTTTTGAATCATTGAATTAAATATTACCATTGCTGCGAAATCATAAAATCTTTTCTGTACAATTCTCATGATACTTGGTTGAGAAGTTGAAACATTGAAACGGAACAAATTAACAAATAAACAAACTCACTTTCCAATTTATAATATTAGTAAAAACATCTTATATGTATATTTCAATAAGCCACTAACATTTCCCATATAACTTAAAGATGACTACTAATGTCTCATGTAATATCAAACATACGAACAACGCAAATACATTACATACATACATAAAACAAAACACTTGGTAATTAAGGATCCGTCTAGACATGTCCTTACTTGTTGAATTGGTCCCACCTGTATAAATGCCGTTGCCTGCAAGACCGTAGACGTGATCTATTACTTCTATTACACATTGAATACTAAGTAATAACAATGTGGTAATCAACTATAGCAGAGCACGTAGACAAGTTTATTTTGAGTTAATAGAATAGAAAATAATAATCAATGTATGATTTTGACATTCGCGTTCGACATGGTGGTACTTGGTGGTAGAGCTTTGTGCAAACTCGTCTGGGTAGGTACCATCCACTCATCAGATATTCTGCCACAAAAACAGCAGTACTTTGTATTGCTGTGTTTCGGTTTGAAGGGTGAGTGAGCCAGTGTAATTACAGGCACAAGGGACATAACATCTTAGTTCCCAAGGTTGGTGGCGCATTGGCGATGAAAGCGATGGTTAACATCTCTTACAATGCCATTGTCTATGGGCGTTGGTGACCACTTACATTCAGGTGGCTCAATACTCTTCCGCCTTCCTATGAAATAAAAAAAATATTTTAGTTAAATCTATGTTGATCAAGAAATTATCATTTTGCGTAAAGTGCATATAATTATGTATTTACTTATTAAGATACATACTTATATTTCTGGTTATGGGATGATATTTTTAATTTATTGGATGTTGCATGTGCAATTAGCATTATCTATGTAAATATTTCTGGCGACAAAAATGTCGGTGGTGACTATAAGGTTCTCTATTTGTCAGTCCGTCTACCTATTATAAATAAATATAAATAAAAGTTCATTTTTAACTGATTTTCTCTTAAGTTTCAGAGCGAGAGAGAGCTTCACAAATTCACTTCTCACCTTTTTTTTAAATAATTGTAGTATTTAAATTTAAACTCTAATAGCTTGTTTTATTAGAAAAATAAAGATTTGTTTAGAAAAAAACATTACAAATTGACATACGATTTCTAAAGCAATATAACCTTACGGCCTAAGTTATAAAAGTTGCTTAGCGAGTCAATAGTTAAACAATGCTGTGTCTTCTTGCTTTGAATGTGAATTAGTAATGAAAGAAAGAGCGAAATTAGAGTGAAAAAAATACTTGCTTAGTATTGCTCACTTCATAAGAAAAATACAATTATGTTAACGAATTCAGAGCGAAAATTGTTAGTCAGGTACTTTTGTGGCGAACGCAGGCAAAACTATGACAGATATATTAAAACTTTGCGGGATTGTGGACCGTGTCTGCGGAAGATTCTGCGAAGGTCTATATCTAACTTTTACAAATTAGTTAATGTAATTACTTTTCAAAAATGATGTTATTTTTATAATTTTAAATGTATTTTAACGTAGACATATCTGAAGGATCGCAAAGACAACCAAAGTAATTGTAGATTACGGAAGTACATTTAATACCATACCGTTTATATTATGATACTAGCAATGCCCGCGGTTTCACCCACGTATTTAAAGAAATCGCTAAGTGTAGACTTATATTTCAGTATACAACATTTTTAGTTTTATATTCGTATGTATTGGTTGTCGGCGCACCTGGATCCAAAAACGGCAACGTATAATGGCCATGTGAACAGCAGAAAACAGTATTCCCTTAAATTTATTCCGACATATTTGAATGACCTGTGTTTTACTTATCGTGACTACAAACGGTCACAGAAAATGGTGTCCTTTTAAAACTGATAACTAGCCAACAAATCAATTTTATTTGACTATATATTATATTATATACCTATGGTATGGTGGTAGGTCTTTGTGTAAGCCTGTCTGGGTAGATACCACCGGGGTACACATGACATATTCTACCACCAAACAGAAAAAGTTTGTTCTGGTTGAAACGGTAAGTGAAATTACGTTGGGTGCAACCGGAGGATCCAAGAAAAATGCAAATTAAATTTAAAATTAATATATTGACTATGTAAAGAAACTATGACTAAATTTAATTAATGCCAATTGGTCGATGCTTGTACCAAGAGTGGTGCTTCCACATTTTAGGCTTCGAAGGAAATCTTCGATTGACGTCAATGCTGCTTGTAGTTGCTGCGCTTGTAAAACGTGGAGCCTATGTAGGTCGTAGGTGCCGTGTGCATTAGGCAAGCATGCTGATGCAGCGATCTACTGGCTATGTGTAACAAGTGAATCAGTATAACTACACACACATCTTAGTTTCAAATTTTCGTTGGCCCATTGGCTATGTAAAGGATAGTTAATATTTCTTATGGTGCCGTTGCCTATGGGTGGCGGTAGCCACTTACTATCAGGTGGCCCATGTGCTCGTAATTATAAAGGTGTTAGTAAAAATATTATAAAATTTCAAGGTATTATTTCAAGTAGTTGTAATTATGTTTTTTTTTAATTATCTGATCTACATATTATGTTTGAAATATTCCAAACCCATGTTTTCTAATTATATATGGAAGACTTTAATATAGAAGATAAATTATTTTTCATTGAGCATTTAAGATGAACTATTTACGGAATCCTAATTGAATTATAGAGTTAGTAGAGTTTTATTTAGAAAAGAAAATTTTAAGACTCAACAACGCAGCAACTTTCTTAACTAAAAGAAAACAAAACTTTTTGAGAATTTAGTTTAAAAATGTTTGAATGAAATTTCAATGAGATGTTTATTTTGTGAAAAGACAATGTTATTGATGGAATTTAGAAATGAACCTTTTCCGAAGTATTTTTTTCTTTTCCACACGCTTAAAGTTTATTTCTTTTGTGATAAATAATACCAATAAATCAAGCCTTGACGAGACGAAAGCGACAAATTACCTTTCTCAGGTGATGACTGGCCGTAGTTGCTGAGATGAATACGTGTAATATCGGATCTGCCTCGTTAGTGTACTGGTAACTTTATAAAGCGATAAATGCGCCAATAATAAAAGTGGGTGATTATGTGTGTATTTCTTTTGACTGCCTCGTTGGCCTAGTGGCTTGATATAAGGCCGCAGACTCGGTGGTCCTGGGTTCAATTCACAGGTCGGGCCAATAAATAGTTATTGGGGTTTTCTTTCAGAAAATTCTCAGTAGCAGCCCGGAGTCTGGAAGTTGGAAGTATCCAGTGCCTCGGAAAGCACGTTAAGCCGTCGGTCCAGCGCCTGAACTCTTTCCGGTCGTGTCGGATTGCCGTTCCATCGGATTGTGAGAGCTAAAGAAAAGAGAGAGTGCACCCGTATTTTCGCACACACTTGTGCACTATAATATCTCCTGCGCAGTTGGCTAATCTCTCTTGAGATTGGCCGCCGTGACCGAAATCGGCCTGGAGGACCTTATTTATTTTGACAATGGCCGCTGAAATCAATCAAAAGGGATTCATCATCAAATTTTGGATACGAACCACAGTGGTTTGGACATCACTCGGTATATATTAAAGATATACTTCAAGTGTTGGTGGTGTGTTTCATACGTAACCGGCCTCGAGGGACGTGGCATCACTCCGTTAAAATTCATTTGAGGCTGAGAGAAAACAGTCAATCAATCATGATATCTCTGCCAGTTTTCCTTCCTTTAATGGCTGAAACTTAATGAATACGATGGCGTCGAGAGGAATGTGGAGGTTTCTCGCGTGGAGTGATTTATCATTCTCTTACTCCTCAATATGACAAGCCGCTCTCTCCGATCCATATCCATGAAGGCCAACGCCGACCGATGATTCTTGTCATGACGAGAATGTGGCAAAAATCACGAAGATTACTCATTTCTTTTTCCACAATAATTAATATTGTCACTTTAGACTTTACAGGATAAAACTAGACGAAAACATTTTAAATAATTTTAGATTACATTTAAATTTATAAACAGAAAGATAGACAATATCATGATATATGATTTCTTGAAAATTATGCTTTTGATCCCCTTTGGTATTGAATATTTGATAATTATGTCCACTAAGATTACTGAACTTGATTTAAATAACTTGACTAGAAACTGAAATAGTTATGCGCGTTTTCAAGTGTGAAAACATGTGAATACGTTTGATAACCGTACCATAAAAGTTGCCAGGTATAAAAAAGCGGGGCGCGAATAATGCGAGTAAGGCTCCGCAGTCAGGCTTATCAGGTATAAGTTAATGATTTGGCGCATTTACGACGGCATTTAGGCCGTTTAGTGCTGACAACATCAAGAATAATGTTATTGCATTTACTTTTTGTATGAAATACGCAAATATAATTTATTTATTAATTTAAATGAAAACGAAAAAAATCTATGTAATATTTATGATAGTAATAACTTATTTTAAGGGGAAAAAGGTCTTTTAGAAATATAATAAAATATAGATGAATAATTAATTATACGTTTATTTAATACAGTGTTTTTTTTTTAAATCTGCAAGAATTAAAAGCTTGAAATTGATATTTTCATCAAAATTAATGAAAATCTATTTTTTTTTGTCATGTCATGTGTCCTGTGTTGAATGTATAACGGGATTAGTTTATTTGCCCGGGCTCGTAACTGGGGTGCTCGCAAAACTTTAATAGACTTTATGAATTTCTTACAGATAAATAATCAATCAAGTAACTAATAAGAGTTAGTATCGTCTTGAAATAAAACTTACTTGGAGTTCTATATAATTTAATCTAGTAATTTGGAAGAAGACGTTGATGTTGGGTAGGACTGACTTGAAATTTATACTTGTAAAATCTTGCCAAAATCAATTAAGGCTTAGCCAAAATTATGAGAAAAAAAAAATTAAACATTTTTATAACGTAAGCATCTACCTACTTAGAAACCTGGGACTCAACTTCAAGAGTGATCCAATGGGCACTCCCATTGGGTAACTCAAGTCGAGACAGGTAGCTACTACGTTTTAAAATTCTTTGCCATTTTATCACTTTATTTTAAAGTCTGGTTTTACATCGATAAACCAGAACAAAACAATGTCCTACTTAAAATCTAAAAAATATTTAACTTTAAATTCAAATTTTATTTCAGACAAGTTAATAATTTGCAGCATATAACATGACGAGTTAGGCAGTTACGTGTGACGGAAAAAGTCATGAAAAAGTTATCGCGTCGCATCACCGCAAGTCGGGGGTGACATGATTCGTGTTTTATTATCGCATTTTAACTTTTTAATAATGAGAATTATTTTATAGTAAAAGTAAATTTTCGTAATATTTGGAGCACGATTCGACCACGCTGATTCAATGCGGGTTTGTGGATACAAGAAGGTTCCTCACGATGAAGAACCCTTGGTCGCAAAGGACGAGAATAATCTTGTAGGATGTAGTTTCAGTCTCAGTAGTACAAATGAAAGTCGAAATTAATTGACCCATTGTTTTAATTTTCCATTGATAATTAATCGTTATCGCACACAAATACAATACATCATCGTCGCACAGGACATACAACATCATGCATTAAAATCTATCTGTTCCAGGCCAGCTTTGTGAGAGATTGTTTTTATAGCAGTTAAATAAATGGTATAGTCGAAATTTACAAAAAAATAAAAAATATAAACATAATATTATGTATTCCTTGTCAATAATCGAATACTTTATAATATTCAGAAGATATTGGAAAGCTATTTACCTATTGGGGTCGCGCAGGTGGCGAATAACAGGAAATGAAGTCGACGCGAGTCGCTTGTACGTTAGGACATAGAAACCTTTGAAGGTTTTACGTACACACAGGGAAGCAGGTGTATAAATCACGTATGCAGTGTAAACGTGTAGCTAGAGTTTGACGATACGTGTACAACGTACATAGGCGCTTTGTGTAACGTTGCATTTACCCGAGTACATATTTTGTGTACGTAAAGAAGAAAATTGAAACGCGATGACAAAAAATATAAAAAGCGAAACGTAGCCGTGCACTTGTGACGTTTTACGTTCGATTACGAACTGAAGTACATATGGAGAGTGCTTTTAGTGAACGAAACGTTTTGAATACTAAATTTTAACTTTAAGTTTAATTACGCACGCGATAAATACTAAGGCAATTTAACATTGAAATAGTATATTATGTTATATTGTATTGTACTTGTTAATGTTTACATTGAACAAAATATAACTTAATGTGTCGAACCAGGAATAATTTATATTGGCTATATTCGTTTGTGACTCATTAAAATAGCTATACATATTACGGATTAAAAAAAACAATATACATATTTCTTTTGTTTTATAAACGTTTTAGCTATTACCCGCGGCTTCGCTCGCGTAAGTATAGTAAAAGGTTAAATGCTGTATGGAAGTCTGTGATTTTAAAATAAGAAGGTCTCACTGAACTTACTGAACGGTCGGGTTGAAGCGAGTGTCTCATGTACCAGGAGACCATAATCATTAAGAAGGTTTCACTGAACGCGGATAACCGCGATCTTGGTTATGGTGCTAGTATCTGTTATACGAGGAGACCACAGTGAGAAGGTCTCACTAACCTCGGATGACTCCAATTTTGGTTTGGAGCGCTCATGTATCAGGAGATAAAACTGCCATAAAATAACTGTTCAGTTGAATTAGCTTAAACTTTATTTCCCTATAAATGACAGTGTAAAATGATGATGATTAAAAAATATGATACCATTTTTAAGTATATTATTAATAACGTTTAAAATATGCGTAGGTACGTCAAAGCGCTAAAGTTTATGCTGTTATCGCTTAGGTACTATTTTAAATAAGACAATTTGTAACTGACGTTTTCCTGGTCAATATTCGGCTGCGTTCGTCAATCTCCAATCCAAGCGTACAAAATAAATACTACTAGCGTTTTGCCCGTGGTTTCACCTGCATAGTTCCCGTTCCCGTAAGAATATGGGGACAAAATGTTGCCTATGTTACTCGCTGATAATGTAGCTTTTCATTGGTGAAAGAATTTGCAAAATCGTTTTAGTTGTTTAGGCGTGAAAGCATAACAAACAAACAAACTCACATTCGCATTTCTAATGTTATATAATACTATATTATATTGCACATTTGTGTGTGCAAATACAGGTGCAGATGTTGTTCCGACATTTTTATGAACCATTTCGAAATAATATACTTCCGACTGTATACGTGTCGGATATCCAGGTGTGCGTAACGATACGATTAGACTGGGTGACAGGTGAACGACACCTAATCGAAGATTAATGTGACGCCGACGGCGAGAAGTGCAAGTATTGATCGGGATTGTCGAAAAGTAAATAACTACGCAAATTCCGACTGAGTGCGATAACATGTACGTAAAAACTATATATATATATATATAATAAGGATTCTGTAAAAAAATATCATTCATTTAAATTATTGAATGTAACAAATGTATTCGGTCAATTAGTAAAAGTGTCTATAATCTCAGTGACAGCCTCTGAATGTCCTACTTCTGGGCCGAGGAGAAGCACGCCGTTAAGCACGAGATGAATTATAATCACAAATTAAACACATGAAATTCAGTAGTCCTAGCCCGGGTATGAACCCACGATCTTCGGTTAAGATTTACGCGTACTTACCACTAGGCTATCTCGTCTTTGTATAGTCTCAATGATTATTATCTCTTACCTGGGAATAAGTTACTCTTGTTAAGGATATTAATGATTATTATTATTTACTCGGTGGTAGAGCTTTGTGCAAGCTCGTCTGGGTAGGTACCACCCACTCATCAGATATTCTACCGCAAAACAGCAGTACTCGCTATTGTTGTGTTCCGGTTTGAAGGATGAGTGAGCCAGTGTAATTACAGGCACAAGGGACATAACATCTTAGTTCCCAAGGTTGGTGGCGCATTGGCATTGTAAGCGATGGGAACATCTCTTACAATGCCAATGTCTATGGGCGTTGGTGACTACTTACCATCAGGTGGCACATATGCTCGTCCGCCTTCCTAGGCAATAAAAATAAAAATCTTTATTCAGTCAATCCATTAGTCGTTAAAATATTTTAAGCGCTTATCAATTGTGAAAGCGTAAGGAACAAGTAGAACTTGATCATGGAACGCGGGTTTTAAGACCGGACAAGCATCAATGACTTAAAAGCACGCTCATTGTGTTAGTAATTAATTTCATATTTAATAAAAAATCTCTTCTCATAAATAAGTAGACAAATATAAAAGTGAAAATTAGCAATGAAAGTGTACCCATGCAATTAATTCCTGTTTGGAGGCGACTCGTTGGCGCCGCACGCTCCGATTCTTCCAATAAAAGATAGAATAAACTTGGACTACATCCTTATGTGGTTTTACGCAGAGCTCTAAATAAACCGCAAGTAAACATCGCTTAAATCTAAATTGAAATCCTACTTGTGTTTATTCAGAGCTAGTTCACCGCAGCGGTTGTGGGTTGACTTTGTACGATCGGCTGTTGAGTTGGGGGTTGGTTTTATGTGTCCCCTGAGTAACTTTGGAAATTCTGTATTTATCTTAATATATCTGTTTGTATAGATAAACGATTGAAGACCTGTAATACAATTTTTAATAAAATGAATATCCGTTATGTATTTAGAAAAATCTTTATTACTTATTAAGAACTAAGGTACAATATAATTATGATTTTTTAATTCGCAGTCATTTCGTTAATTTTGTGTCAAAGCTCGAAATTTAATATCAAGAATTTCCATTTAATAAAATATAAATTTAATTAATTACATAATATGTCCAAAATTGTTGACGAGCCCGTTGGCGTGGTTGGTAAGACACTTGCTTTTCACGCCACAGGTCGTGGGTTCGATTCCCACCCAGGACAGATATTTGTGTGCATGAACATGTCTGTTTGTCCTGAGTCTGGGTGTAATTATCTATATAAGTATGTATTTACGAAAGAAAAGTAGTATATGTAGTATATCAGTTGTCTGGTTTCCATAGTACAAGCTCTGCTTAGTTTGGGATCAGATGGCCGTGTGTGAATAATGTCCGAAGATATTATTATTATTATTATAATATAAGTTTATATATCTAGTATATATATTACGTTTACCTTTGCAATATTTGTCATATATATTTGTGTTGGGTAAGTCCGGAATAAGGTCAAAAGAGATGATAATAAAAGATGAATAGGGAACGAAAATTCACTTCACCGATTCTAAATGAATCTACCTTATCCCAAGGGCAGCCATGGATGCGATTGATGAAAGAAAAAATAAAAAAGCGTCGCTTAATACGTAATCTATATATATAAAAAGACTTGTAATTAACAAAGAAGAATTGCTTTAAACAATGATTTAGGTATGTTGTATTATAGCTGTGCCCCGCGGTTTCAGCCTCGTATAAAATAAAAATAAGTCTAGAGCGTTCCTTGATAAAAATACTACAATACAAAAATATGTTTTTAAATTCGAACCAGTAGTTCTTGAGATTAGCAGGATCAAACAAACGAACTGTTCAGCTTTATATATTAGTATAGATATAGTTGTATGGGGGACAGCATTCAGCGTCGTCCAGCTTTGGATGACAAAAGGCTGAAAAAAAATTTGAATATAAATTTTATACCATTTACTAGCCACTTGCTTTGTAGGCGTAAATTACTAGTACTTATTATAAGTAGCTTAGTAATCATCGAGTACGATTCATATGAATCTATATAAGAGATACAATGGTTATTTTTTAATCACAATTATCATGGGCTTGAAATAATATAGGTTTGAAAATAAGTTAAAAGTAATAAGCCAGCTTCTCTTGACACTGCGTCGCTTTCAGTTCAATCCTTTGGGAGTGTAGTTTGGGAGTTACTTGGTGGTAGAGCTTGTGCAAGTTCGTCTGAGTAGTTACCACCTACTCAACATATATTCTACCGCAAAACACCAGTTCTTTGTATTGTTGTGTTCCGGTTTGAATGAGCCAGTGTAATTACAGGCACAAGGGACATAACATCTTAATTCCCAAGGTTGGTGGCGCTTTGGCGATGTAATCGATGGTTAACATTTATTACAATGCCATAATGCTCGTCTGTCTACCTTATACAATAAAAAAAAGTTTAAAATATACCTAATAAAAGTAACGTTTATTTTCAAATTTGCACGACTGACTGACGCTCACTTGTATGGTTGTAGTCTTAAATGTACATAATAGTCAGAATACGTATGATTGTTTACCAACAATTAAAATGAACGAAAATAAATATTTAAAATTGTAATGATGCACGCTTATTTTATTTTTCCATACGTTACATGAGTTACATTAAAACATCAACCAAAAACATTATACATTTTGAATTTCTAAGAGCTCTTAATTCAGTTTCGTAAACAAGATTGCATCATGAGCTTAAAAAAACATAAGCATGGTTTAAGTAAAATCACATTAAAATCACTGAGTTGGATGACTGGTGTGGAAAATAAATTCTTGAGAAGTTTTAGTGAACGAACTTACGTTTTAAGTAGTACGAATCAGCTGCGATTGACGTGTATAAGTTGACTGTTATGTTGTATGTGTGTGTGTGAGTGTGTGTGTGTGTGTGTGTGTGTGAGAGTGTGTGTGTGTGTGTGTGTGTGTATCATGATATTAATATTAAACACAACACATTCTTCCTCCCACTAAAGTTAATGTAATTTTATTTTAAATTTTAAAACAAAATTTATATTGCTTTAACATCTACTGTTGTCTATGATTGTTGATTATTGACGGTTATTTACATATGCAAACAATTACATCGACTTGCACTAATTAATTATTATTTATATTAGTCTTTCATTAGAAAATGTAAAAATTATATTTATTACTTTGATGTTAAATTTAACGCAACATATTTTTTTATATTTCAAGTAGATCTAGGAAGTTACTCGCAGTTTATAAAAACATTATCATCATTAACGATAACCTCAAAGAATGTGCTACAAATAAAAATAAATTACCTAGCGTTTCAGACAACAATGTGGCCTTTATGACTATAAAAACTAAACGCTTTCATAAAGATAAAATAAATTACATTAGGATAAATAATTTAGCGTTCCCTCGAAACAATTACATACCTACTCTTTACTTTTTGACGTGACAACGTCTAATAAATCGATGAACGCTGGCTGCATGCGCGAAAAATTGTCCCGTTACGCTCATTGTCCCGTTACGCTCATTATCCCATTACGCTGATTGTACGCTTGCGCCGCATCTATCTCTCTTTCACTCGATTGCAGTCATTTCATCAATGTTTGTTATAACGTTGTCACGTTAAACTATCGTCCGTAAACCGACTTTACAGACAACTATTTTTTTTGTTATGTTTTTATCTGCAATCAGTTCTTGGACTATAAGGGGATAGTTAGTGCGACTCTCTTTACTTAATTCAAAATATTTCTATGTAAGACCGACATTTATGCCGTGACGACACACGGCACGATGCTCTCTTATGACGTCATGCCCCGCTGTCTGCTCCCTTCTACATACGTGGCGCGTATAATATAAACTTTACTGGTATATATTATGTATGTCATAATAATAATATTGCTACTTTACAAGGTGGGCCGAAGATTTGAAAAAGTTGGCAGGTACGGCATAGAACGCCACCCATCCCGATCTTTGGAAGACTCCAAAGATCGGGATGGGTGGCGTTCTATGGCAGAGGTTTTCGTCTAGCAGTTGACGGCGATAAGCTGAAAAAAAAAACATTTTTTTATTTTTTATTATTACTATTACTTTACTATTTTTAACATTAGCTTCGATGACTCACATCTGAGGATATTCCTTGACAGTCATATTTTTCTTATAATATAGTCCACACTTATAACCTTAACATGTTTAAAGAAATATAAAAATACAAAATTTTCATTTAAAACGATCGAGTTAAACAATTCATACTTGTAAGTAGTTCTCAACAACATACCGAGTTGGATATTAACTTAATAGTTGTTTATGTTGTTTCCGGTTACAGGGAATTGTATGCGCAATTCAAATAAAATTTTATTACAAATGTTTAACTATTTCTTGAATCTTAAATAAACATATTCATATGAAACACAAAAAATGCCAGCATTCAGCATTTTTTGTGTTTTTGTTATGTCTTTGATAAGGTAGGTACGTTTACTATTTATCTGATATATCGAAGTAGGTCAGACGTAATGTATATAAATAGGAAAATATTCCGTTATTCTATATGGTATACCTCTTTTATATTCTTCAAATCATTATCTATTGTATATTATGGAACTTTTTTGTTGAAATCATTTACTACTAAAGTTTCATATCCATCAATAAGTATTAAATATCTCCAACAGCTTTTGGCATTTAAAATTATACGGTCTTCCAGTCCGATTTCGGCCACGGCGGCCAATCTCAAGAGAGATTAGCCAACTGCGCAGGAGATATTATAGTGCACAAGTGTGTGCACAAATACAGCTGCACTCTCTTTTCCTTAGCTCCGACACGACCGGTAAGAGTTCTGGTGCAGGACAAACGGCTTAACGTGCTTTCCGAGGTACGGGAGTGTACACACTTCCAATTTCCAGACTCCGGGCTGCTACTGAGAATTTTCTGACAGAAAAACCCAATATCTATTTATTGGCCGGACCTGGGAATTGAACCCAGGACCACCGAGTCTGCGGTCTTATATCTAGCCACTAGACCAACGAGGCAGGCGAAATTTACATAAGCTATAATTTTATTTATTACACAAACTGTTCGGGATAACGTAACAGCGGAGCAATAATAATAATAGTAGTAATAATACACCTTGCTCGTCCAAGAGACAAAATCACCTCTCCGGTTTATTTCTGATTTTAAATTCAGTTAGACCTTTTAGCATTTTCAGCGTAATCCGGCGAAAGCTGAATTCAAGACTTATACTAGAAATTTGATCCTTCACAGCTTCTAATAACATCCATCTTGGTAACCTGATATACTTTTGCGGAGTATTTGCGTCACGTGGAGATCTGAAGACGAGATCAGTAGAATGATCCAATGAGATGAATCCAATTCACAAAATATTACTTGGGTTGTACCACATAAACACAGTAGCGACATAGTAGTATGGAAATAATTGAAATATACTAATTGAACACTGCTGAATGACGTCTGCCTAATTTTGTTAACTACACTCCTGTGGAGTTGAGTCCTTTCAGAAATGGTAAATAAGAGTTCCTCTAAAGCTACGAATATATTGTGTCCTAAAAATACCTCAGATCGCAAACGAAAGTTCACATTAAAACCAATTTTGTTTGTGTGTCAAACAAGTTAGGTATTAGCTGTTACATAATATATTAGTATCGTACTTCAACTTCAAGTAACATTTAATTGCTCGAAGTTTCGTGCTGATTTTTATTAACAATGTACAACTTATACTAATTAACTTATTCTTTTCCAAGTTTTTTAAATTTGTTCGCACAAAGGAAATATCAAACTTTATAAACTTTTTACTAAGTTAGAAGAATTCGAAACGAAGTGCACTTTTAAACTTAAGAAATCAATACTTGTCGTCGCGATGTGACGTCTTCGTTGAGGACGCGCTGGTGGAGAGAACTTACGGAGCAGCCGACATAGAGGATTTATTTTCGTAAAAATATATTTCTGCTTTATCGACTGTTGACCTCTGCTGACAAATAACTATAGTTTCGTTTGTCGTCAACCGACGTGATCGGTATATAATGTCATTAAAAGCAAAGGTAAAAATAACATACCTGCATAAAAAATGGTGGTTCGCTCCATATAACGTCTATGATCCTTTGGCTAGCGACGCATTGATAGATTAAGATTTTGTTTATTTTTCTTGCATTGCGTTATTAACGAAGGTATTTTACCGAAAGGTGTCTTATGTACTCGCTTATCTTTCAAAAACATTTAAAAAATAAGTTAAATAATATCATTTACTTGCATTTAAATTGAATTTTTCACGAAGTCGTGTTTTGAAGATCCATCAGTGTAATTAAAATACTTGAAATAACGCGGTTAAATTATATTATATTATAGTAATATATTTATTGTTTTATTATGAATTGGTAATAAAACAATCGCCAACTGGCTAATTAAGTATGTATAGAAAGTTATAAGCAATTAATTATAAAAGGCAATACCAACCACTTATTGTTCACTTGTATTATATTTCGAAGAGGGTTTAGTTTTTACTTTGATTAGCAATGATTAAACTTAAAAGGTAATTAAATTTGAAATTTGTGAGCCCAAACAATTGAAATGTACGCGAAACAGAGGTCGGGCCTTTTGGATGATTGTTACGACGCAAAGTCCATTCCACATTTACCCGCTTTAATTCGAAGGGTTTATGTACCCACAAAGTCCACAATTAGTGTACTGTAGACAAAATAAATATTTTCGTCTTTTTTTTCATAAAATTTAAATCAAATTATATTTTTCCTGTAGCCTGTACAGGAAAAATATAAATTTAAATAAAACTTTATGAATAAATAATTATGATGATGTTCTTTTGACCTTAGCAGCCAAGTATTAGTCAGCCTTAGTCAGCTATTGATTAATAGCTTTTACTTGGTGGTAGAGCTTTGTTCAAGCTCTTCTGGGTAGGTACCACCCACTCATCAGATATTCTATTATTATATAATATTATATGTTTTCTTAACGTCGCAACTGTAACGCATTTCGCGGAGGTGGGTCGAATCAGGTATTTAGCTCAACAAGCTTTGATTCGCAGATGGGAGGAGGACCTGGGGTCTCCATCAGCAGGCGTGGCGACAGTGGAGGCAATCCGCCCCCACTTGAGTCGCTGGGTAACAAGGAGAAGCGGCAAACTCACGTTTAGGTTGACGCAGGTGCTTACCGGACATGGCTGTTTCGGTAAGTACCTTCATTACCTATAGCGAGACGGGAGATATCACCCTCTTGCCACGAGTGTGGTGCGCCACTGGACACGGCGAACCACACCCTGGCGGAGTGTGCTGCGTGGGGGTCCCAGAGGCATTCCCTGGTAGCGTCAGTCGGCGCAGACCTCTCGCTGCCGAGCGTGATTAACGCCATGCTTGGCAGCGAGAAATGCTGGATGGAGATGGTCTCTTCCTGTGAGAGTGTCATGTCGTAGGAAGAGGCCGCAGAGCGGGAGCCTTCTCCCCCCGTCGTGAGCGTCGGCGGGGCTAGTCGGGTTCTCTGCTAGCCAGGAACCCACCTAAGAAAGGAGGCCCGCGCAATCGGGCCAACCGTCGGGGCGTCGCGGTAGTATGCACAAGCGATCCCGTGCCGCTCCACCGAAGAGACGATGCAGGTACGCTGGTTTTTTAGTGGGTATTCCGGAGCCTTCAGCACCGGTGAGCCCCACATACCCCCCACCTCACGTGGGGGAAACGCATAAATGCGTTTTTCCAGCGATAAAAATAATAATAATAAAAACTGTTAACGCATTTTAAAAACATATAAAATATTTTTTTTTTCTTATTAATAACATAAAATATTCATTACATATATTCTTCTTCGTAACATTTCGTCATATTGAATTCACAAATACAAATACAAAAAAATATGTTTCGTATTCGAGTTAAATCGGGGGCGGCACTCGAAGGGTTAATATTTTGCAAAATTGAACATTACTTACGAATTATTAAATGTCGTAACCGTTTTATAAAATTGAATTATCGTTAATAGCACCTGTTGTATTCACTGGCTCGATTCACATACTCGTATTCATATAACGTTTTAATGTAAACGAGGTTATAACCCTGTAATAACAAAGCGTAAGTCGTTGAAGCCAGGAAGGGAAAAATGACGAGCTTCGTGTTTTAACCCGCTAGTGCTCGGGACGATTCCATTGTTTTTAATTCGTATCGTTCCTAATGGTCCGTTTCTAATAGACGACCTTTGCAGTGTTATCGTATTTTGCTTTTCGCTTACTTAACTCTTTGTTGTTTTACAATTAGAATTAAGCTTTTAAATTGAATTGTGAAATAGAAAAGTTTGAAATAAATGTTCAAATATTGTTATATATTATTATCAGCCTTAAGTGATTATTATCTTTCTTAACTTACTTATTTCGTTCGTAAAACTGGATAAAATAAATTAGGTGTTATGTACATGGACACAATAAATAAGAATAATAGAATTAAGTGTATCCTAATATATGCAAACACAGCATGAAATATGAAAGTTATTTACCTTTATAATTATGTAACCGCCTAGGGGGGAGGGGTTAACATGTTGTTACTACGTCAAGTACTACTAACAGACTTCAGTCGGAAATTATGAATAAGTAATCGTATTTATTACGCAAGAGTGATAATAATTTGTGTTTTAAAAACATTATTGTGTTCAGTAAATAGTTTTCAATATAATGTTAATTCTCATAATAAATTATAATGAGAATTAATTACCTAAGGATATACTCGTATATCAATACCGTAGTACATTGTAATTTGTAATTTACATAGTTAAATAAATTATAAACCTTTTAATTATACATCTTATCATCGAACATTAATATCAGGTAATGTTTTATCTTATTAATAAATACTCAGCAGTGTATATGTTATCAAAACACGAACAAATCGCAAAAAAAAACAAACAGAGCGCGTAAGTTCACAATGAATAACAAGAACGATGCGGGCCGTAATGAGATTTTCGTCGGGACGCGCGGGATAGAAACAAAGAGGTCAATTTGTCCTCCAAACGCCTCAGTGATCCACGGGTTATCCCATGAAGCTGGAAATACGAGTGTCTATATCACTCGAAATCTGGTGGGACTGGATGAGATAAAGGTCGGATTCTCGAGCGACGAAATATAGGCTTTTTGAATTCTTATATGTTTTTTTTCTTCACTTGTTTATTGGGTTAAGGTGAATTTATTTGAGTTTTATTTCGCACTTGGCGTAGTAACGGGGTTGAATTATCTATGTGTAGGCGTTTCACACCGTATCGGTTTCATTGATAAATAAAACCTTTCTTACTCGATGGTTTTTTGTCATTGTTTGTTTAGATAAATATCAAATATGTTATCATAATTTTGACACACACATAAACAGCCTGTGAATGTCCCACTGCTGGGCTAAGTCCTCTTCTCCTCTTTTAAGAAGAAGGTATTGGAGCTTATTCGACCATGCTGCTGCAATGCGGGTTGATGGAACAAAATGTGACAAAATTTCAGTGAAATATTTACACATGCAGGTTTCCTCACGATGTTTTCCTTCAACGTCAAGCACAAGATTCACGCGTTCTTACCACTAGGCCATCGGCTTGACACGTTCATATGGTATTTCTTTTAGAACACCTACAATAGCTATCCTCGACAAGATAAGACAATTAAAGAGATTGTGGGATCATTTACTTTACTTGGTGGTAAAGCTTTGTGCAAGCTAGTCTGGGTAGGTACCACCCACTCATCAGATATTCTACCGCAAAACGACAGTACTTTGTATTGTTGTGTTCCGGTTTGAAGGGTAAGTGAGCCAGTGTAATTGCAGGCACAAGGGATATAACATCGTAGTTCCCAAAGTTTGTGGCGCATTGGCGATGTAAGAGATGGTTAACATTTCTTACAATGCCAATGTCTATGGGCGTTGGTTACCATCAGGTGGCCCATATGCTCGCCCGCATATACAATATACATTAAAAAAATATTTGTCAAACGCATTCGTAGCCTCACCTGTGCCTTGCACTGCTTATAACTTGGCGGAGCTCCTCTCAGGGGTCATTATTTACTGTGTCCTCATAATTAAAACCAAACTAA
Source organism: Nymphalis c-album (assembly GCA_963151315.1). Taxonomy (NCBI): domain Eukaryota; kingdom Metazoa; phylum Arthropoda; class Insecta; order Lepidoptera; family Nymphalidae; genus Nymphalis; species Nymphalis c-album. Next base: position 10,713,433 of record OY720595.1, read on the forward strand.
TGACACAACACAACAGCTGGAGGAGACGTGTTCCTAGACACGATGCTTAGACACGCTGCTTCTTCTTAACGACTTAGTTTATATATGTGTAAATACATAATTATAAGATCAATAAAGACTGAAAAAAGTAAGATTCTATACATAGTGTACTTACATGAGAAAAAATATTATCTCCAGGCAGCAGTCGAGTAATGAGATGATTGATAGGCTTTTAGAGTGTCGATCATACATTTTTTTTAAACCTGTTAATTATGACTGATGTCTGAGCATATGGCGTTAAAAAAAACTGTGCTTTTCTGTTTGACACTGATAGGTGACATTTGATGATTGAGGACCATAGATAACGTAATGCAATTGTGTCGATTCGTAGTGTTTTAGGGTTCCGTACCTCAAAAGGTAAAAACGGAACCCTTATGGCTTATAGGATCACTTTGTTGTCCGTACGTCCATCCGTCTGTCTGTCAAAACCTTTTGAATTTTTTTTATTTTTTTTTTATTGTATAGGAAGGCGGACGAGCATATGGGCCACCTGATGGTAAGTGGTCACCTACGCCCATAGACAATGGCATTGTAAGAATGTTAACCATCGCTTACATCGCCAATGCGCCACCAACCTTGGGAACTAAGATGTTATGTCCTTTGTGCCTCTAATTACACTGGCTCACTCACCCTTCAAACCAGACCACAGCAATACAAAGTACTGCTGTTTTGCGGCATAATATCTGATGAGTGGGTGGTACCTACCCAGACGAGCTTGCACAAAGCTCTACCACAAAGTATTTATTCCTAAACTCTATAATATAATTATATAATAACATTTATATTATTATGTAAAATTTGTTTTATATTATCTGTTCTTATTAATTTAAGGAAGACACCTTCTCAAAAAAGGAGAAGAAGCCTTGCTCAGCAGTGGGCCATTCACAGGTTGTTACTTTACTTTACTTTACTTATAATTTAAGGTCTTGTAAATCTCAATAACTTTGTAGGATAGGTTAAAGCATACCTTGGATTAGTAATTGTTGAATAAAACATAAATAAAACACATTGTCTTGTGTAAATTGAACGTGTAATACATTTATATTATAAAGAGATAAAATTTCACATTTTTGTAAATATTAGACATTTTCGTACAAACACAGCTGACGCACACGAATGAATAATGCCGTAAACATTCATTACTAATGCTATCCAAGTATCGTGTCACTTACATGATCTTTAATATTAACATCAATTTACATGCTTTATAAAACGAATTTCTCCTATACTTTAGTACGTGTTTCGAGTACAGGTACAGTCAGCTACATTTAATTTAAAATTTTACCATAATATTTCTTATAAAATTAACAAGAAAAAAAATAGAAATATGTTTTTTTATAGTACAGCTGATTGTATTTCAAAAAAAGAGACCATTTCTTATATAAAAAAGAAAACTATAACATAACAATGAACCTGAGGCCTTTACGAGTTAGTAAACAGTGAGGCGCACTAAAGTATTGATTTAAACATGATTTGTGACAACAAGAATCACACCCAGAATCTGATTAAATATGTATATTACCAGATGACCATTAGAAGTTTGTTTCATTTCAAAGAAACAATAAAACCATCTTAGCAAAATGTTTTACTTATTCGCAAAGTCCTTTTTATATGTTTAATTATATTGTTTATATACAAATACATTTAGTTCACAAGTACAAGCGACGTGACTGACTCCGTTATGGCTTAATTGACGTACAAGAGCCATACATACATAAGAGCAAATAATAATTTCTCATGACCACAAACATCGTGAGAAAACTCAGGACAGAGAGTAAATTAGAAATGGTATCAATCTTATTTTGTCCGGACGTATTAAAATATCAACTTCGTTCATACATAACAATCCGTTCTTTGAGTATGAGATACAGCTAATAAATTTATATTAATAATTTTTAGCAGAATAATTATATTTGCGTTAGACCGTATGCCATTTCTATAGTACTATCGGTTCTGAGCAATTAGTAACTAACTTACAATAAGGTTTATATAAGAGTGTATAGCAATAAGGAAGACATCGATAGCCTGCATAAATTTTCTCACAATAAAGATATGTAATTCTATATTTATACATTAATTCAATTAAAAAAATATTCAAGGACTATGAATGTATAGAAATGCCAGGAAATTATGTAACGCTGTTATTACGTTAAATAAATATAAAAAAAGAAACATAAAATGTAGGTTTCATTAATACAATATTCAGTAGAATATTTAAACATTATTTTTTATAAAATATGGTTTTACAACTCATTAGTAAAGAAACTTGTTTAATATTTTCGCGTTTGTATATTCTGTAAGTTAATATATCTCTGGAGCCCGCAAACGTGGTGTTACGTTCATACAATTAAGGCAAATTGTTAGTTTTCTTGTACTAAAGAGTATGTAACGACTTACAAAGCAACGAAATACTTAACAGCATGTAGTTCTAATTGCTGAAAATGAAAATACATGTATTATCATTATGAATAAGTTCAAAATATTTAAATTATCGAACGATTTATATAAGGGGACCAATTCTACTAAAAAGTTGTCACTTTATCGCAATCGAATCGATGCGTGATCGTTGAAGTTTATCCGTTTTCCTATTGTTTAATTAAATTATTAACTATGGGTATAAAAGTTACCAATTAAGTTTGGTTTTTACATAACGGTATATGTTAGCGTATCGGTTCGGTTCTGATCCGGATAACTATAGATTAGTCAAAGTTGGATCGGCTTAGAATCGAGAACGTATCGTAAATTGTTATAGCTTAGTAGAATTCGGCCCCAGGCGAGAAATATCGTTAAGAAACCTAGACGGCTAGAAATGTTCCATATGTTTTGAAATCAAGTAGAATAAACGTCAAATCTCCAAATCTCATGAATAGTAAAGAAATGCCTATATTTAGTTGACTCTTGACATTTAAAGCATATTATAAGTTATATATTTTTATGATATACATGAATATGTCGCGGGGTTATTAACAAAGCTGTGATATTATAATTTTATTAGTGACATTGCAGTTGATCGTTTTCTTCGTCAATTACGGACCCAATTAATTTAATAAAAATGTATTTTACGCGTAAAATTGATTGTTATTCTTAACAAAGCAGTATCATCTCTCGTTATTTATTAAAACGTTTTTTTTAACCGACTTCAAAAAAAGGAGGAGGTTATCAATTCGTCTGTATGTTTTTTTTTAATGTTCATTACTGCGTTGTCATTCTCATATCTCTAATGTGAAGATGGAAAAGAGATATTAGTAGACATAATGTGAAAATCATATGAATTTCCTGATTGAATAAACAAACGAAATCTGATATCATATTATATTTACGGTCTTTTGTCTAATGAGCAATTAGTTAAACAATGCTGCGTCTCCTTTTTTTTAATCTAAAATCAATAATGACAGAAAAAGCGAATTCACAATTTTCATGGTTTATGAACGTTATCTTAAAATTAAATTCAACACTCATCAGTAAAAAAACACCTTTGACCCGCGTTACTTTACAAAAAAAATGTCTGACTCCGTTACATTTGGCATGCGTTTAATTAAAAGAAGAATTCAACAAATTAAAATATACAGTTTCGTGATTAAAATTTTCGAACAAACTTTATTTTGCTATAAACTTATATTCAAACATTAATTATGCATGACGGAAGTTTCGAGAAACATGACGGAAATAAAATTGTAGTAATTTAAAGCGAACTTCGTATTTTACGAAACTTACTTTTTCGCGTGTTTCTTAAAGTGTGATATTATTCTGGAAATATTTACAAGCATTTAACTGTAGCCGTCACTAACCAGCAGATATAAAACCAATAATTAAATAAAATTAAATAAATATATATTTCTTATAATAACGATAATATAGCTAAGTAAGTAGTATACACGCCACGCACAAACAAAGGCTAAAAGAGTTGTGACGGTATAAGTCATGTTGTGTCTCGTCACGGCATACGACTCGCGCCAATGGATGTTTCACATCAATATAAATTAAAAATGAAAATGTTTGATGAAAGCGATGAAACTATAGCTAAGAAGTTACGCAATCTCTATCATTCATTCAAGCTTGAAGCCATCTCTCACGACATATACTTATAAATTTATTCACTTCCTAATATGATATGTTTTTGTTACGCCATTAATACTAACATGATTTGCTATGCAGACCGTCAGTAGCGCCATGAATGGATAGACATCATCAATCTGTCTCGTTCTTTCGCACGTTATTCTATATTATTCGTCTCGTTCGCCAACATGAAAGAAAATAACGCAGTTACGATTGAAGTACGGTAAGTCTTTGAAGGAAAACAACTTTGTGAAAGCATTTGAAAACGTGTCCGGGATTTCTTGAATGAAGTTTATATTATTTAGAGTTAACTCACAACCGTTTGGACTTATCGATATTTAAATATGAATTTAATTGGTGGTAGGACTTTGTGCAAGCCCGCCTGGGCACCGAACGGGTGGTGGTGGTGGTGATACTTACACGTTCTATGACGGCACTAATGAATGTAGTACTTAGATTTTTCTTTCAATTCTTATTAAACATTAAAAACGGAAGTTCAGAATTTAACTGTTATGCTGGCGCTACTTAACTGGTCATTTTTATTATCAATAATTAATTAAAGAGCCAATGAAGACATCTAATAGCGTAAATATATATCGCTTTGTAAAATATTACATTATCTACAAAATAATTTTATATAGAAAACTCTAATGACATTATAATAATTTTGATTTCAATTATATATTTATGTTGATAAACTTTTGAAGTGAGAAAACATCTAAATTACATAAAACATTTCATAAATATTCCAATGTTATTTTCAATATGTTATACAGAATATTTTAATATTAAATTTTTCGTTTAGAAATAATTTAATATAAAAAAATATAGCTGCTGCAGGGATTTTGAAATAATGAAGCTTAAAGACAGACTTCAAACAATTAAATATTCGGTACTTATTTGAGTATAAGTGCTTTTCATTCTGACTTGTGTGGAGTACCTACGGGAACGCGTTTTATAATAAATATATATTTTTAATTAAGAAGTTTATTAACGATATATATTCAAAAGAGATTTTTAAAGGCTCTTAAGTTTTAACGTTGTTTGCACTCCCTAGCCGCGGTAGTTGTTAGGGTTAACCAACCCCTAACGTCCTAATTCAGTCTCATAATTGCGTACATAAGTAAGTGATAAATTGAATATACAAAGGATCCAAAGAAGCTTCGCTGTTAGGATGAAAAAATCAGGAGTAAAAAATCGTACTAATTTTTTCTTAAATATCGATCATGCTACAAGTATTTTCGTTCAAAAATTGCCTAATTCATATCAGACATTGCGACCTGCGCACACAGTAACACACATAACACGTATACACTGTCAATGTACGAGTTTCGGCAACGGCGGCCAATCACAAGGAGTAGACTTATGTGTGCGCGAACACAAGCGCATTATTTTCCTATAGATAAACTAAACTTGTAAATTTGTCAAGAAAATAGTCATTTTTCGATTTAGAATTAAATGAATGAAGAAAAATTAAATGATTCAGAACTATAGCTGTAAAATAAACTATTTATAGTGCTCATTTTTTATTATTTTTCGTGCGTAGAGAACGAAAACTTTAGGAAAATTGTTTAACTTGACATTTTAAGCAACGGAAAGGTTTGGCTGATTAAAAGGACTGGGTCCTTATTTCTCTTTGCTGAGCACTTGCCCAAATGCTGTCTGTCTGTATTGACAAATAAACTGTTGCGCGTATGAGTGTGTTGTTGTATATTGTTAATATAATGTGCGCAGGTCTCATTACATACAATATCGACAAATAGATTCTTATAAGCTCTATTGGACTATTATAATTACAAACATTTATATTTTTTTAACATTCTATACAAGTATTTTATTATATATTGACTTAGTTTATTCTACAAGTATAATATATTTTATAGAAAACTGTTAATAGTATATTGTTATTAATGTTTAAGTAAAATATACATACTCGTATATACAGGGAAATAGATTTTTAATAAAATTATATGTTCTATAAAATATATTACATAAAACTCAACAAACTAGACAGACGAGTTAATGGTTACAAAATATTACTAAGTTTTAAACAATTTAAAAAAATGACTCGTCAGTAAGATAAATAAGTCGATAATTACAAAACCGAAAAGAAGTAACATTTTCCAGTTAAAGTTTGAATTCACCAATCTAAAAAAGAAAACTTCATCTTCACTGTCATAACTTTATAATGTACTATTTTATTCCAAAGGTAAACTCACCTTATGTAATCGTAAAATAACTCCGATAAGAAACTTAAAAATATGATCGACTAGCTGTGCCCCGCGGATAATTAATCAAAATATAATTCATAAAAATCAACCAAGACCCTTCCTCGATAAAAGGACTATACAAGACAATTTTTCTTTTTAAATTCGCACCAGTAGTTACTGAGATTAACTGGATGAAACAAACAAACTCTTCAGCTTTATATATTGGTATAGATGATTCTAAACAATTGCAAGCTACACAAGTATCAGTTCGTCTCATTAAAACATCGTTTACATAATTTATTCATACATTTCAACATACAGTTGAAATTTCAAATAACCTTCATCATATATATTATATTCAATATTTTAATTAACACTGAAAGGTTAAAGTTTCTTATGTGAGTAATTAACTCGATATTTTAAATTATATAAAACTTTAGAGTATCATGAGAGTATATATTATAATATAATCTGTTTCTACGATGAAAATACAACGTCAAATTTTATAAAACATTTATAGCAAGAAAATAATCATGGCATTTACTAACACTTACATACACAGTTTTATATAAAGTTCCCCATCACATTGACTACAGCGGTTAACAGCATTATATTAATAGTACGAGTTATCAATAAATCATTTGAATGATTGTGTTCTACAGTAATAATCTTAACAGGTAACTGTGTTGGCGCCGGTTCCATTCGGACAACATTCACTGCGAAATAAAAAAAAACAAATATTTAAAATATTGTATTAATAACTTGAAATGTATATTGTTAAGATATAATAGACTCGCAGTCACTTTAAATCTAATGAAAAAGTTTGTAGGTATTAATTAATAATGACAAAAAATAAAATTACGTGTTTAAAAATATTTAAATATTTTTTATTCATTTCAAAACATCAGATTGTTCACTGCTGGTTTTTTTTTAATTCTAGATAAACAAATTGAATTTTAAATAAGGTCGAGTATTAATTGTAGCTCTTTGTAATGACAGGCCAATCATGAGCATTTTATTAAAAAAAAAGGTAATGAAACATAAAACTTTGATGAATTAAAACAGGGAAAAATTACTAACTAAGATGGAAATTCTTTTTATCGTTTACTTATTTAAAATAAACTATTTTAAAATATACTCAATTAAATAACTAATAAATAGGCCGTAAAGAATAAGCCGTGTTTTCGCCACGATGTTTTATAAGCAATTAAAATATGAAATAAATAAAAAGGTCAAAATTAGAACGAAATTAATTAATTAAAAGTGAAATCATACGAAGCTGTGTTTAATGTATCGAAATCAGATTAACCTGTTAAAACTGGTCATTGGTCATTATTTTTAATTTTTATAATAACTGTTAAAATAAAGGCGTAAGTAATATCAATAATATTTTATTAAATTATTAATAATATTTTTATGAATCAAAACATACCATTATTTTTGCCATTAATAATGTATTAATAAAATATGGCAATAATAATATTTTTTATTTTTAGCAAAGAGTTTTAACATTTAAATAATAATCGGATCCTGATATAATAGAGAAAAATAAAGAAAAAAATTACATTAATTTTATAGACAGGAATTATTTGTAGTAGCTTACCTGTGACTGTGTGATTTTGCACATCCGCAAACCCGTCGTTGAGGTTGGCGTAACTGGGTATGGTGCTGAGACAGGTGATTTCAACGCTCTGATTCGGGAACAGTTGCAGGTTGGTGAGGGGAAACCTTAATGAGGAGTTGGTTAGGGAGAGCGGCATACCGTGATGATGGCGATGGACGTTCACCGTTCCGTGAGGAATGGTAAGCCTTTCATCTACCTGGTGGCAAGAAAAGTAACCATTCAATCGGACTGCTTATAACAAAACAAATATATAATTATTTATGTACATATAAAATCGAATTGTTCGTCACCCTAATTATTTTTCAAAGTAAACTCAAAATCTGTCTGGTAATCAAAATAAAATTACATGAATTAAAATTATTATTGATCTTACTAAAATCGGTTACGGGGTGCCCGCTAAGTATAAAACCGAGTTTTTGTTATCCTAGATCGCGAGCGTCAGCCGCCATCTTGAAAAAGGCAAATATCTCTCGAAAATTTCTGGAGTACTATTGCTGGAATGATAGGACCCCGGTGTACTAGTGATGAAATGAAATTACATTTCATGACGACACTTATTGATTGATCGTTATTCGAATATTAATTATGTGTGTTTATTGTGTCGTACTGAGAATATTCGTGAATATATAAATAAAAATTTTAACAAAACAAAAACCGACTTCATGGGAAAAACCAATTAAAATGCACTAAAAAGTAAAAAAATAATTGCGTATTCTTCTATAATTTGATAATTAGCTCACTATTTTCTACTCATCAATATGTAGGTACGAATGTGTTGTGTGGTTGATAATGTATTTACAATTATTGTTACTTTTGGAGTCGATGTCAGCCAAGGTGGGTTTATAACTACATACATAGTTAGTTATAGGTGAGATGGGCTTGTGTCGCACGCGCAACTTAACGAGGCGAATAAAAGTCAATTTGTAATGTGTTTGTTTTTAAAAGATTCCCGTATTATTATTGCTAGGTATATTTAAGTGTTTCCTTGGCTGACATCGACTCCAAAAATAACAATAATTGTAAATACATTATCAACCACACAACACATTCGTACCTACATATTGATGAGTAGAAAATAGTGAGCTAATTATCAAATTATAGAAGAATACGCAATTATTTTTTACTTTTTAGTGCATTTTAATTGGTTTTTCCCATGAAGTCGGTTTTTGTTTTGTTAAAATTTTTATTTATTTTTCGATTTTTAGTGAATCTGAAGTACACTCACTAATTTGTAGAATATGGGTAGACCTACTAAACGTGCAGCTCATATGAGACAGCGCCGTTTATATTATTATTTAAATATATTAATCTAAAACAGTAAAACGTAAAGAAAAATGTATTTTGGTACTTAATTAATAAATATTAGTTAACATGTTTTGATTAAATATATTTAGTTGGTGGGGTGTTGGGCAGCCATAACATAATCAAATAGTTATTTCTAGTAATAATTAAATAAACTGTAGGTTTATAGATGTTGTGTTATACCATTCTTCATTATAAAATATGACGGAATGTCTGTATATTAAAAAAAGGGGAAGTATCTATATTATCCTAATATTATAAATGCGAAAGTAAGTTTGTTTGTGACGCTTTCAGGACTAAACCACTAGGCCGATTTAAAAAATTCTTTCACCATTGGAAAGCTACATTATCAGGGAGTAACATTGGCTACATTTTGTCCCCATATTCCCACGGGAACGGGAACTACACGGGTGAAACCGCGGGAAAAACACTAGTAATCAATATATAAATATAACATGTAATGTAACATATAATCGTATAAGGGTACTTATACGATTATATATATACATATATATATATATATAATTTTCAAAACTGGTCTCAACTTTTAGGAGATGTTCAAATATGTTTCAATTACAAACATATATACTAATGCTTACATGCATAACTCATATTATAAAGAGGAAAGATTGATTTTTGTTTGATTTTTTATAACGTTTTAAATCAAAAACTACTCGACCGATTTTAAAAATTCTTTCACCTTTAGAAAGCTACGTCTTTACCGAGTAACATAGGCTATATTATATTTTCAAAAACTTATAGATCCCTACTTAAAATGGAGCAATGTAACCCAACGTATCAAACTGTTGCCTATAAAAGTTATTATTTAGCTTGCGCTGCGAAAACTATTGACGGTATATAAAGAAGTATTTTATACAATAGTACTACAATTACTTGATCATAACGATGTTATGGTAGGTGAATGAAAAATCTAGATAGCCTATATAAGATTCGGCCGTGTATCGTTAATTTGCTACCAAGAATTGAAGATTTCCGTTACTTTGTCATGGATCCTATAATCAGAATCTAACCAAACTGTCATCAAACAACCCTTGAAGTACATTCTTTCCAATAAAAAAAAAATCATCGAAATCGGTTGAATAGATATCGAGTTATTCGTCCATTTGTCGCGCACATATTTATGCAAATTTACGACTTAAATGGTTTTGTCATGGATGCCAGTGTCAAAACTGGACTAAAAAAAATGGGACCCCATGGGAAGCAAACCCTTTCAAATAACAAAAAAAATCATCAAAATCGATTAACCCAGTCGAAAGTTATGAGGTAACAAACACAAAAAAAAAAACATACAGACGAATTGATAACCTCCTCCTTTTTTGAAGTCGGTTAAAAACAAAAGTGCGACGGCATGCGATACTGTCCGATGCTGTTTCCGTTTGCCAATACGGCATAAGAGTCGGTCTTATCTACTGTGAGCTATCTTTGAAATATATACACAAGCTGTCGCGGGCTTCTTGTAGGTATATTTTGGATCTATTATTTTCTACATTATTGTTTTGATATATCTCCTAATTTAGCCAGTGTTAGCTATGACTGCAACGATGACGCGATATGTTAGCGACGACATAGTTCAACTACTTAGTACAAAATATTGATATCCATGTTTAATGCTTTTTCTATTAGTAAAAACCATATCAAAATCTGTCATATAATTTATATATCGTAGATACAAACAGACGATTTCAGCGACTTTATTTTATACTATTTATACATAGCACTAAAAACGACTACGCAAACAAACAATTAAAAGTAACATTTCAAAACTGGTCGTTATTTGTTTTCCCAATTCACAAACAAAGTGCGCAGTATAAGTTCAGATTGATGAACAAAAATCATTTTGTTATGTTAAAATTTTTTGGGTAACAAAATGAAAAATGTAAAATTAACATCAGTTTGGAATATACTTTATATAAAGAAGAAGCTATAGGAATTGTTTACCTACAATTATATACGGATTATAGATGCATTAATTATTTACAATTAAACTTTGAATATTATCCATAATCGTTAATTAAATCTAAAATCAAGTTTTTGTTGCATGCGTAATATGAAACATATTTTATTTTGAACTAGCTGATACCCGCGACTTCTTCCGCGTTGCTTGATATATTAACAAAGTTTTCTTATGTACGAAGGAAAAAACATCAAAAAGATCGCAAGCAAAAATACCTATGCTTTGTTTAAACATACATCACTGAACACGCAGTGCATATACAAATCGTTGTTTCTTGAAACTTTAATAACTTTTTATTAAATTAAGATATTATCGAAATCATGATTCTTTTAGATAAGGGCCAAGTGACTAAGAAATAAAATTTAGAACATTTCATTCAAATCTATTCAGTAGTTTTTCCGTGATGCGCGCACAACTGCAGATCTCTATCATTTTATTTATATAGATAATCTGAGTTATCTATAAATATTTCTTAATTTATTAGATTCAATATATTGAATTGCAAATATGAAAACGTCTGCGGATCTACAGAATTGTATAACATCTCGCTGGTTACATGTATTGACGTTGCGAAATTTAATATTATAGGTTTGGATTAAAAAGAAAATCTCACAAATATCCCCATGTTGGTTTTCTTTTTAATTTTAGAAATAAGAATGGAGCACGTTTCTTTACATTGTTACCAGCCCCGGATATAGATATTAATATACATACTGTTGTGTTCCGGTTTGAAGGGTGAGTGAGCCAATGTAATTAACAGGCACAAATACATAACATATTAGTTCTCAAGGTTGATGGTGCCTTGGCGATGGTTAACATCTCCTACAATGCCAATGTATATGGTCGTTGGTGACTACTTACCATCACGTGGCCCATATGCTCGTCCACCTACCATTTCTATAAAAATCCCTTTTTATCGTATCCTAGGCTCATTGACATTTGAGTCTTCACCCATTCCGAAGCGTTCCCGGGCTTGAACCCACGATCTTCGGTTAAGATTCACGCGTTCTAGCCACTGGGCCATCTCATCTTATATATATTACATTATGGTTGCTGTTGGCAGGGCTCTAAATCCGGATCCAGTTCTTTTACTGACAGTTAGCGGATATATTATATTCAGGATTATTTCACATTGTTTTTTCCGTTGCCATAAATTTCTTATCGATCTAAATAAGTAATTGAAAACTCGTTGGTTGAATATTTAAACTCGTTACCGAAATAGAATTCAAATTAAAGATTGGGATTTACGTCCTTTGTTTACTAATGAGTTTTATTTAATGAATCTGACTTTCATGTTAAATAAATTATGTATTCGTTTTAGTGCGAGGGTGTTTTCAAATGTGTTAATAATATCTCTTTTACTTGGTGGTAGAGCTTTGTGCAAGCTCGTGAGTAGGTACCACCCACTCATCAGATATTCTACCGCTCAACGGCAATAAGTGGTATTGTTGAGTTCCGGTTTGAAGGGTGAGTGAGCCAGTGTAATTAAAGGCACTAGGGTCATAACATCTTAGTTCCCAATGTTGGTAGCGCATTGGCGTTGATTTTTTTTAGAAATGTACAATGCCACTGTCTATGGCCTTTAGTGACTTACCATCGGGCGGCCCGTGTGCATGCTCGTCCGACTACATATAATATATCGATACTATATAAAATTCTATTCGCATTCGAAATTCAAATCGGATAAATCACAACAACGTTAATCGTTTTATTAAACGTGTCCGTCGCGTCCTCTTACAACCCGCTACCTATTATTGTCCCCAAGATGTCGAGGACGACATAAATTAGAGCGCTATTGTTGTATAGTGTGTTATGATTGTATTTAAAAACTAGTTTGTTTTTATTAACGTCATATAAATTTCAAATAAAGATGCACATTTAACTATAAAGTAATTATACTATAACTCTGTACTTATGTATGAAAAGATACATAATGTGAGTTAACCTACTTTACATGTCTTCACTGAACCATTTTGTACGTGGTCCGATCTACATTGGCTCTGTAACAGGTCAGACGAAATTACAAAAAATACTCATTGCTCCAATATTAAAAGTACGAGACGAGCCGGTTGGCGTGGTTGGTAGATGCTTGCAGCTGGTGGGTTCGATTCCCAACCAAGACATTTGTGCGCATGAACGTGTCTGATTGAGTTGCAGTTGGATCAGATGGGCGGGTGAAAAAAAAAATCTTTAAAAAGTTAGATCAGCTGGTTATAAATTTAAATATTATAATCAAAATATATACATTTAATTTTATTTCACAATAGAAACGTTTCTTGACAATTTTACTACAGCAATTATGTGAGTAAATGAATCCAGCTTGATTCATTGTCCATTGCGGTATTGTTTCAAAGCAATAAACTCGGCGTGTTTTGTTAACACCGAACGTAAGCTAACACAATCGATACTGTCGTGTGTATTGTTATTTCACGGTACATGTGTTATAATTTCCTTGTCAAACGAAGCATAAGTGTGAAACATGCACTTTAGATTATTTTTACTTTAAGAGTGTTAGACATCGAACAAAAGCAGAGGGATGATGATTTTCTAGTGGTTTAAGCAAAATAATTTGATGTTTCATCATGTACAAGTTTATATATTTTAAATAATGTTGCTGTGTAATAATTTGACGACATTTTATAAGTTGAGCCCTTTTAATAGCATCATTTATTAACCGACTTCAAAAAAAAGGAGGAGGTTATCAATTCGTTTGTATGTTTTTTTTCCCTGCTTCCCATGTGGTCCCATTTTTTTTTTGGTCCAGTTTTGACAATGGCATCCATGAGAAAACCATATAAGTCGTAATTTAGCATTAAATATGTGCGCGACAAATGGACGAATAACTCGATATCTAGTCAACCGATTACGATGATTTTTATTCGACATCGACTCCAAAAATAACAATAATTGTAATTGTAACATTATCAACCACACAACACAATCGTATCTACATATCGATGAGTAGAAAATAGTAAGTTAATTATCAAATTATAGAAGAATACGCAATTATTTTTTTACTTTTTAGTGCATATTAATTTGTTTTTCCTATGAAGTCGGTTTGTGTTTTGTTAAAATTTTTATTTATTTGTATTAATCTATTTTTACATTTCTTGAAGAAACCAAGTTTCTCTTAATAGTATTACGTTATCCGTGATCCATAACCGTCACGGATCGAAAACTGCCTTTACGTAATACATTTTAAGCGTTTGTAGCTTTTATCACTCTTGACATAAAGGCTATATTCCAAAACAATTTTGTTTTTAACTTGAAGTCGGGTTTTTTTTTGTTAATTTTTTTTTAGTTACGATTTCATTTTGTATTGGATATACTTTTTCTTTTTTATACACTAATTTGGTTGTAGTTATTAAGTTACGTAGTTCCACTTTTATTATTTAATTTATTTTCGGATGTTAACAGAAGTTTTATTTGTCTAAATTGTATTATATTAAGGGGTTTACAGAATTTTATTTCCAGCAAGTTGTGTTTGCTTTTATATGATTTTGCATTACTCTGTGCAAGTTATAATTTTATATTACATGTTATTTTAGTATCTTAAGTATGTAAAAATCGCTAGCAAATCATATAATACATAAATAAATAAAAGTTTAAATGAAAGGAAATAATTTATATAAAAGTAAGAATTTCAATTACATTATATACAAATAAGTTCCACGATTAAATATCATATAATTTGACGGATTTGTGTTGTATAGCCAGATCAATCTTATAAACGCCGACAGTGTGTTTGTTACATTTTCACGATCGATCAGATGATCGACGGATTATCACGAAATGCACGTACTTTGTCAGGCGTAATCTAGAAAAACACCTAAATCGTGCCAAACAATTTGGGAGTCTAGATTAGCTTAGCTCACCTAGGAAGTCTTGTAAAACATTACAATACAATATTATCAGTCAAATTAAACAGTATGTGATATTATTAATTTTAATACTATGTACTTCGATAATAAACCTTAATATATATATTATGACGTAAAATAATGTCGACATAAAATGCGAACTGTGTATATTTTGACAATGCAATCAAAATTACGAATGTGTTAAACACGCGATTTCCTTTTATGTGGTCATTTATTCATCTATAAATTTTTTATGTTCTTATACAGCTGTAACAGTGGAAGGCTGTATAATTTTTAACAACCTTGATATCTGACGTTTGCTTTGAATAAATCAAGTACTGAAGGGATGTAAAAATTTAATAGTTTCCGGCTTTGTTCGTAAAACGGCTTACTGGGATCTGATCTCATTACTTACATAATACCAGCCAGTTGCCTCGGTGCTAATGAAAAATGAAGATTTATTTATTGTATAACAAGATAAGTTAAAGGTACAATATACAACCAACGACGAGCCGGTTGGCGTGTTTGGTAGACATCTGCCTTTCGCGCCGCAGGTCGTGGGTTCGATTCCCACCCAGGACAGACATTTGTGTGCATAAACATGTCTATTTGTCCTGAGTCTGGGTGTAATTATCTATATAAGTGTGTATTTACAAAAGAAAAGTAGTATGCAGTATATCAGTTGTCTGGTTTCCATATTACAAGCTCTGCTTAGTTCGGGATCAGGTGGCCATGTGTAAATAATGTCCCAGGATATTATTATAAAAAAAAACCAACGTTAACTGTTCTTGTAATATTTTGTTACGAAATATTCGCATTGAGGACATACATAGACGCCTTCATAACGACTGCTGTAAATTTTCAGCTGGAACAGTAGAATGTTTTAGTAGTAGATAATATTTTCATTTGTAACTGTTTAGCTGTTTTCTTTTTGTAATTTTATAAATTAGTTCTGTTACTTGAATAAATAAATACTAATAAAATAATAAATTAGTATATATGAATGATATCAATCTAAATTAAAAATGGCTGCTGTGCGAATCATGAATGCGTGTAATGGCGGCTGTATTGCCCCGTTGAATCGTAATTACGATACTCTGTAGTCCTATTCTGTAAGAACTAACTTCATTACTCACCAGTGAAATATTGACAAGCCGCGTATGGTGATTTACTATTTTGATGCTTATATCCTTGAAATGCTATTATTATTTTGGTCAATGTCGCATATCACTTTCTAAAATCACTAACGTTTTCTGCGGTGAGCTTGGCTAGGCCTGGCTTATAGAGGAACCCTACTGGAATGGTCAAAGCCTCCTGTCACCAGTTCGGGCACCAAGTGTGGTACTCTTATATGTATCTATCTTATATTCTATTACTGTATTACCTCAGACGGCCAACGCAACGCATTTTGTAGATTTGGTAGGCACAGTATGAACGCTATTGCATTTTATGACGTGACCTTGGGCCACTGCCATTTCACTTTACTGAAAGCCGCGTAAAAAAACTTTTATTGTTCCATATGATTATGTCCGTCCTTTGGTTTAGCTTTGAAAGTGTAACATAAAGACAGATTTACTTTCGCATTTAAAGTATTAATATATATATATATATATATAAAAATAGATTAAAGTTTAAGTACCTATATATATATATATATATATATATATATATATATATAGGTACTTAAACTTTAATCTTTAAACTTTAATTTAATTTAATAATTAATTAAAATATTAATTTAAACTTTAATATATATATATTGTATAGGAAGGCATAAAGGCCACCTGATGGTAAGTGGTCACCAACACCCATAGACATTGCCATTGTAATAAATGTTAACCATCGCTTACATCGCCAATGCGCCACCAACCTTGGGAACTAAGATATTTTGTCCCTTGTGTCTGTAATAACACCGGCTCACTCACCCTTTAAACCGGAACACAACAATAGCCAGTACTGCTGTTTTGCGGTAGAATATCTGATGAGCGGGTGGTACGTACCCAGACGTACTTGCACAAAGCCTTACCACCGAATAAAATTACAGTAGAATTCGTCAATATTACTGAATAAATAATAATGAGCCAAAGAATATTAGAAGTAAAAATCGACTATGTTACCAATTAAGATTTTTTTTATTCAAATATATTGCAGTCATTCATATTATAAAATACGTTGAAACACATATTCGTGCAAAATTAGCATACACGTAAGGTTAAATAAACATTTAACGATTTTAGGATATGAGTTGGAAATGCGAAGTGACGAAATAATTAAACGGGCAACAGTAATAAACGGCCGATTGATTTCAAATTAAAACAGTTGCTTTGAGCTATAAAGTACAGAAATTACTGATATGTTTATTTTGATATAAAATTAAATAACTTTAATAATAATTGTGTCGCAGTTTTATCTGCGTTTGTATTGTATATATAATAAATGTATACACGTAAAAAAAGGCGTGATGGCCCAGTGGTAAGCACGCGTGAATCTTAACCGATGATCGTGAGTTCAAACCCGAGCAGGCACCACTGAATTTTCATGTGCTTAATTTGTGATTATAATCTCGTGCTTGACGATGAAGGTAAACATCGTGAGGAATCCTGCATGTATGATATTTCATTCTGCCACTTGTGAATTCCACCAACCCGCTTTAGAGCTACGTGGTGGAATAAGCTCCAAACCTTCTCCTCAAAAGAGTAGAGGAGGCCTTAGCCCAGCAGTGGGACATTCACAGTTACTTTACTTTTATAAACGTAAGTATGTAACGGTTTAGAAACTACACGACGACACGACTACGACTAAATGGTCCCTTGGTCCCTTCTTATAATAATATGTATACATTTGTAATGTTTATAGTGTAGCAGATTATCCTGGACAAACAGTCAGACAGAAAAAAATAAAAACAATGGTTGTGTTGTGGTTTTGGTATCTTCCTCTGTTAAGTCGAAATCCCAGACTTTTATTTTATTGCCATAGATAAACTTTTAACAGAAGTGATAAAAGCTTACTTAAAACGATTAGATAAGTAATTAAAACAATTTAGTTCACTGTTAATTAGACTAGTAAGGTTATAATTTGTTGAGATGATTAGTTTTGGGAGAGGATTTAGTTTGACAATGTTTTTAATTTTTTGTCTGTATGTTTAGCTCTTATATGTAATAAAATATTAATATGATTTTCATAATACACTTAATGAAGCAATGTTTGAAAATAACAATAATAATGTCCTCCAGACCGATTTTCGGCCACGTCGGCCAATCTCAAGAGAGATTAGCTAACTGTGTGCGCAAACACCGGTGCACTCTCTCTTCCCTAGATCTCATAATCCGATGGGGCGACAATCCGACACGACCGGAGAGAGAGGACCAATGGCTTAACGTGCTTTCCGAGGCACGGAAGTGTACACACTTCCATCTTCCCGACTCCGGGCCGCCACTGAAAACTTTCTGACAGAAAAACCAAATAACTATTTATTTGCCCAAATTGGGAATTGAACCCGTGACCACCGGGTCTGCGGCTTCACACGTAGCCGCTAGACCAACTAGGAAGTTAATGTTTAAAGTATTTAATATAGCTATAAATATAGATATAATTATACAATTTCATAGCTGTATTTGACGAAAATTTTATTTTATTTTATTTTCGTAATTTAGTACATAAATATTATGTAAATAGATTATGCCATTAAATTAATGATAAAATAAAATTATCGTAAATTAGATTAATTGAAATTATGTATTTATAATAAATAATCCTACCAAATATTATATGCGAAAATTTGTTTGAATGAAATGAAAATGAATTTGTAAACACGTTATCAATGGTACAGAAAGGGATATAAGCTATCATAGCCCTTCTCACTCCCACCCACGGATGAAGTCGTGAGCAGGAAAGAGTATAAAATAGCAATATATTTAGAAATCTTAGGACACATTTTATCACAATCATCAGATTATTTCGCCCATTTCCCTCGAAAGCGTTAACAATAACTATTTGTAGTTTAACTCAATCGGATGAATTATTTATTTATTGAAATAATACAAGCTTATAATATTTTCAAGTAGGTTGACTGAAGGTTTCAAGTATGCTCGGGTACCATTAGGATTACTTATCTATATCATTTTTTCACTCAAGAAAAAATAAAATACCAAGTTTTATCGAAATTGTTAGTTGGTTTCGAGAAACCAGAAAATATTTACATACATATATATGTATTATGTATATATATACACACATTTCTTTACGGAGAAGGAATTATTGAAAATCGTGAAGATTGTGGGCTCCAATCGGGCAAGCACTTTTGTTTTTTTTGTGCTTAATTTATATTGATAATAGTAATCGTGATCGTGAGGAAACCTGCATATATGAATGAAATTCTGACTTGTTTTAGAGCAGCGTGGTGGAATAAGCTGAACACCTTATGGGGAAGAGGTCTTTGCCATGCAATGGGACATTTTCAAGAAATTTAAACATTATTTTTAATTATCATGTCAGTGTTTGTTCATCACTGTAATATCCTTGAAATCATAAAACATAATATTGTTTGTTTATATATTTATTTAGAAATAAATAAATAAATCTATAAAAAAAAAAGAAAAAAAAAATATATTTAAAAAACTTTATTTCATGTCTTCATATAAATCGTTTGCATCATTAACTTCAAATGTGTAAAGCAATATTGAAAACCCATCACTGGGCTAATGATAAGTGATGGTGAGTTAAAGACGTCCACTGGTCACTGATCACAAAAAAAAATCCGCATTCTACTTTTTTTTAAACGAACACAAATAACAAAAACGAATCACTCAACAACAAGCACTCAAATTCTCAATGGGTGACAAGGCAGGTAATTTTTCACACTGAGAATCGGATTTGCAATACAACGGAATAATCTACTAGAATTCGTATCACCATTCTACATTAAAAAATCGCTTAATCTATTTTTGATTTGCATATTTTTATTTATGTCTTATGGTATATCAATACGTACTTTTAACATTCGATCAAATCAGTAATCAGACAAATACGTATGTACATATTTATGTAAAATCGTTAGTCATGCTTGACTAACAACTAATAGTAAAACTACTAAAAACTACTAAAACTAGAAAGCTGAAATTTGGACCTAGGTTTGGACGAGGGTTTATTTTATAACGTAACCATCCGTTAGGAAATGTCTTTTGGAAACATAAATTTTAAACCATAATTTTGTATTATTTTTAACCGAAGTTGAGACTAGTAGTTAATATATGTTATATTTTATTTATTTACTTATAAAGAAACACTAACAAATATTAGTTAATATTAAAAGGCTTAAATAAGAAATATAAATTAAAAATTATTATAAGTTATTGTACAAATCGTGACCGCGTGGAATGGTGGCAATATTGCTAGCAGCATTTACACTGAATCGTAATTACTATATGTTATGTTAAGGTATGCTATATGTCATTTGTATTTTTTTTTTATTACATTGGAAGGCGGACGAGCATATGGTCCACCTGATGGTAAGTGGTCACCAACGCCCATAGACATTGGCGTTGTAAGAGCTGTTAACCATCTCTTACATCGCCAATGCGCCACCAACCTTGGGAACTAAGATGTTATGTCCCTTGTGCCTGTAATTACACTGGCTCACTCACCCTTCAAACCGGACCACAGCAATAACAAGTACAGCTGTTTTGCGGTAGAATATCTGATGAGTGGGTGGTACCTACCCAGACGAGCTTGCACAAAGCTCTACCACCAAGTAAAGTTATTTAAATGTTATATGTACTTACTTTGACATTATTGATGAGCCACGTTAGGTGTGGTGCGGGATGCGCTGGTGAGCTCTGACAGATGGCTTCTAGGTCGTCGTTGGATGAAAGTTTTTTATGTTTAATCTTGATTTTTGGACGGTACTTTTGCCGAACTGTAAACAAACAAAAACAATACTTATATAACAAAGAAATACAATCATATATAAAAATAACATATCTATTAAAATAATTATTAAAGTAGAGAATAATCGTGAACTTAAACAATGGAATCATAAGGTTCATGCCAAATATTTTCTTGATTTGTGCTTCATTAACTGCTATAAAAAATACGAGTCAATACATGAATAAATGTTGTCTTTTAAAGAGCGGCTCATAGTAAATACTAGATGCATAGTGTAAAATAGCACAAAGGCTATCGCTGGACCATGCAAAACTCAAAGCCGATTTTACGAACGCGCACTTTTATTCCACTTCTATCGTTAAAAACGTGAACATTCTATTCACAATAAAGATTTAAAAGCTCTCCTTTTTTATTTAGGATCGTAAGTCGACAAATGGACCACCTGGTGATGACACGACAGTGACAGTGTGATAAGTAATCATTCATTACATTAATATTTTTCTAACCACGAAATATTGTAACTTCGCTTAACTCTCACTTCACTTTGGTGGTAGAGCTTTGTGCAGGCTCGTCTGGGTAGGTACCACCCACACATCAGATATTCTACCGCAAAACAGCAGTACTCGTTACTGTTGTGTTCTGGTTTGAAGGGTGAGTGAAATTACAGGCACAATGTCTTAGTTCCCAAAGTTGGTGGCGCATTGGCGATGTAAACGATGGTTAACATATCGTACAATGCCATTGTCTATGGGCGTTGGTGACCACTTACCATCAGGTGGCCCATATGCTCGTCCGCCTTCCTATGAAATAAAATAAATAAATAAATAAAAAAAACTAATCTTAATACGTGAACATTGAAAATTGTTGTATTTTTTAAGTAAGTGTTATTCAAAAATCATAAAGAAACATGATAATTTGTAGCAATTAATAGCTTAGGGTGACTGGTTTAACAATGCGTTTATCATTCTAATGATGATGAGAGAAAATCGTATTTAATTAAACATAAATAACGTTTATATGTAAACCCATTCATTATAAACGAATTTGCCACTGTGACGGCCGAATACTGAAACGTCACTTAAATATTAAATGCAACTTAATTATTTGAGACGCCGTTAAATTCAAATTTCGCATACTAATTTAGACCTTCTCAATGTTAAGTAGAGTTTAACTTTGAGTGACGTTTCAGTATTCGGCCGTGAGTGACTTAAAGTAAGATCTCACATAAAGCCTTTTCATTTTTTGATGTAAAAAAAAATCGACGTAAAATTATTATTCAAACGGTAGCGTCCGATTTAGCAATGAATGACGGTATCTCGTTTGTTTTCCGCGTGGAACTAAAAATACGTTAACAAATGTCTACATAAAGAATTCCAAATTAACTTCGAAAAACACTAGCACAATGTTTGTGCTGTGGGACGCACGATGTTTACGACTATAATATCCAATTAAATCGACAATGTATTGAAAACGCATCAGATTAAAACAGTTGAGACAGTTCTCATTTAATTTACATTTCCAATATCCTGATGAAACAGCCAATCATTGTGACGTTTTCCATCACTCAAATAATCTTTCCTATTACAAAATCTAGATTTTAACAAAAACTATAATACAATAAATCAAGTGAACTTTGGTCTAGATGTGAATATGTGTTTTTTGACCATCACTTTGTTTTAAGCAATTGCGGCTGTTTTTAACTTAATTTCAAAATTTTCAAATTTAGAACATGAATCATCATGTCTTTGTTGCTAATCTGACTATGAAAAATATGAAAATGTAATACAAATTTTATATTCTTTTGTTTATAATCCGACTGTGAAAAATATGTATATAAATAATTTAATACAACTTTTATATTATTATAAATGTGAGGTTGTCGGAGGCGTAAGCTTTTCAGACTGATAACTCTTAGAAAGAGAAAAGAAACGCGCGATGTCGGCGGCTGCATCTTACATTTTTAAATCATGAATCTAAAGCTTGTTGCTCTTTTAACCTACTTCAAGATGGAGGACGTTATATTTTTGCTGCTTATGTTTTTTTTCTGTATGTTCACCGATGATTTATAGCCGGCCGATTTGGATAATTTAAATGTTGATATATTTAAGAGGTCACATACAGTTTTCATTGTCGAACCTACAATAAACATTAAAATATAAGTAATACTTTGTCATTAAGTGTAGTATTTTTAGGTGGACGGACAAATGGGCCATCTGGCGCTCTATTCACTCATCAGATATTCTATCACAAATCAGCGGTACTATTCTTGTGTTCCAGTTTGAATCGTGAGTGAGCCAGTGTTATTACAGGCATAAGGGAAATAACATCTTAGTTCCCAAGGTCGGTGGCGCATTGGCAATGTTTTTTTAAAAAGAAGTGTACAATGACTGTCTATCGGCGTCGTTGACTACTTTCCATCAGGTGGCCCATATGCTCGTCCGCCTACCTATACAATAAAAAAAAAATATGGTTGATGATGACAGCAGATTATCTTGAGGGCGTATTGACATTTGAAGCGGCTTATATAAATTTACAGTGTTCGATATTCAAATAAAACTAATTAAAATAAAACTAAAAAGTTTCAAACGTTTTCGTCGTTCAACGACAAATAAGTGAGGATAGTCGTTCGTGCTTAAGTTCCACAGAGACTAGTTCCTACGAACTAGTGTCTCGACGAACTACTTTGATCTATGTGTAGTGGTTGCTCTATAACTTTGTTATTTAAATGCAGTTTGTTTGAGGATATCATGTGTAACATAGTATGAATTATATTTCCTGTCTCTCATGACTACGGCCACGCTCAGACATCTGACATTCTCATCCGATAGTGATTTTGTTCTGTTAGAACAATTATACAAAACTGTTAGAAATAAATAAAACTTTTAACAAAACAAAAACCGACTTCATAGGAAAAATAAATTAATATGCACTAAAAAGTAAAAAAATAATTGCGTATTCTTCTATAATTTGATAATTAATTTCCTATTTTCTACTCATCAATATGTAGGTACGAATGTGTTGAGTGGTTGATAATGTATTTACAATTATTGATACTTTTGGAGTCGATGTCAGCCAAGATGGGTTTATAACTACATACATAGTTAGTTATAGGTGAGATGTGCTTGTGTCACACGCGCAACTTTACGAGGCGAATAAAAGAGATTTGTAATGTGTATGTTTTTGTTTGTTTTTAAAAGATTCCCGTATTATTATTGCTAGGTATATTATAGTGTTTCCTTAGCTGACATCGACTCCAAAAATAACAATAATTGTAAATACATTATCAACCACTCAACACATTCGTACCTACATATTGATGAGTAGAAAATAGGAAATTAATTATCAAATTATAGAAGAATACGCAATTATTTTTTTACTTTTTAGTGCATATTAATTTATTTTTCCTATGAAGTCGGTTTTTGTTTTGTTAAAAGTTTTATTTATTTTTCGATTTTTAGTGAATCTGAAGTACACTCACTAATTTGGTAGAATATGGGTAGACCTACTAAACGTGCAGCTCATATGAGACAGCGCCGTTTATATTATTATTTAAATATATTAATCTAAAACAGTGAAACGTAAAGAAAAATGTATTTTGGTACTTAATTAATAAATATTAGTTAATATGGTTAAATGTATGAATATAAATTAACATGTTTTGATTAAATAGATTTAGTTGGTGGGGTGTTGGGCAGCCATAACATAATCAAATAATTATTTCTAGTAATAATTAAATAAACTGTATGTTTATAGATGTTGTGTTATACCATTCTTCACCTAAAAAATATGACGGAATGTCTGTATATTAAAAAAAGGGGAAGTATCTATATTATCCTAACTAATATTATAAATGCGAAAGTAAGGGTGTTTGTGACGCTTTCACGCCTAAACCACTAAGCCGATTTAAAAAATTCTTTCACCAATGGAAAGCTACATTATCAAGGAGTAACATAGGCTACATTTAGTCCCCATATTCCCACGGGAACGGGAACTACGTGGGTGAAACCGCGGGAAAAATACTAGTAATCAATATATAAATATACATAAATATAACCTGTATATAAGAGTACATATACGATTCTATATATATATATTTATAATTTCCAAAATTGGTCTTAACTTTTAGGAGATGTTCAAATATGTTTCAATTACAAACATATACATATATACTAATGCTTACATGCATAACTCATATTATAAAGAGGAAAGATTTGATTTTTGTTTGATTTTTTATTACGAATTAAATCAAAAACTACTCGACCGATTTTAAAAATTCTTTCACCCTTAGAAAGCTACGTCTTTACCGAGTAACATAGGCTATATTATATTTTCAAAATCTTATAGATCCCTACTTAAAATGGAGCAACGTAACCCAACGTATCAAACTGTTGCCTATAAAAGTTATTATTTCGCGTGCGCTGCGAAAACTATTGACGGTATATAAAGAAGTGTTTTATACAATAGTATTACAATTACTTGATCATAACGATGTTATGGTAGGTGAATGAAAAATCTAGATAGCCTATAAAAGATTCGGCCGTGTATCGTTAGTTTGCTACTAAGAATTGAAGATTTCCGTTACTCTGTCATGGATCCTATAATCAGAATCTAACCAAACTATCATCAAACAACCCTTGAAGTATACTCTTTCGAATAAAAAAAAAATCATCGAAATCCGTTGAATAGATATCGAGTTATTCGTCCATTTGTCGCGCACATACCTCATGCAAATTTACGACTTATACGGTTTTCTCATGGATTCCACTGTCAAAACTGGACCAAAAAAAAATGGGACCAATGGGAAAGCAAACCCTTTCAAATAAAAAAAAAATCATCGAAATCGATTCATCCAGTCGAAAGATATGAGGTAACAACGTCAAAAAAAAAAAAAAAAAAAACATACAGACGAATTGATAACCTCCTCCTTTTTTTGAAGTCGGTTAATAAATGAACCAGTATAATTGAATTGGTTGTATTTGTACTGAAGGATGAGATGAACTGAAACGGAGCTACTAGGTAAATTCATTCATCAATAAAAATCGAATATGAGCCTTACCGGCACAGCATCACTGCCGCGTCAGTGTAGCCTCATCCCCGCATCGTATCAAGGCTGTTAGTATCCTGGTTAGTATAGGCACCGCGAAGTTCACAAGTGCATTTTGTAAATAAATATTATCCAACTTCATGCATAGGAAGCATTATGCTTTGTAATAAATTAAAGTCTTTTAGCTTAAATTTGTATTAACACTTCCTAACTACCTAAAATAGAGTACTTAAGCTGGAGTGGAGAATTAACTTGTACACATTAAGTAACCTCTGTTCTCAAGTAAGTAACTATAATGTCTTAATGAGAATAAGTGTTTTTAAACCGAAGCTTATCTGTTCCTACCTTTATATGAGATTTTAACTAAACTACTATTATGATTTTCACCATATTAAAATGTTTTAGTCGGCACATACAGCTTGAAATGGCGGACTATTGGAACCCCACGACTGAATATCAAATATGATGGTACGGGTATATTAATAAAAAACATTTTTATCGTATCACTCCGCAATGAAAACGTTATTATTATTTTTTTATGAAAAAGGCAATTTCGGGAAGAATGTAGTTGGATGTTGACGTTATGAAGGAAGGGAGAAATGAATATGTCGAAAAATGATACATATATATGTTTCGCCTTGGTCTACCTGACTCGACTTGCTCATATAAAATAAAATTTTTACTATTTGTTTTGTATAAATAAGACCCAAACAAATATTGTGCAATATGTTTCGAGTCAAGTTAACCATGATCTGTCTGCCCTTACACTTTTGTCATGCTTTCAAGCTAAAAAAAATATATTTTAATCCACTTTTAAAGAGTGGAAAAATGTCATAGCTCACAGGAGAATACGTTCGTGAAATGTCTGAAAGTGATATGCGAAATTGACACTACTCATTATAACATTTAATGGATATACGCACCAAAATAGAATATCAACATAAGTCGCTTGTTAACATTTTGCGAGAGAGTAATGAAGCATATGAGTGAGACTGAAACAGGTGAGAATAAATACGAAATTTTGAAGTTGCATTGCTGTTTACAATGTTTCGTGATTACAAAGATACAAAGTTAGTTTACTATTATTAGTATCTGATAACGGCATTTTTGAACAGAAAACTTGAAAACTACTAGAAAGACACTACATCTTATTAATATTGACAAGA
The DNA here is from genome assembly GCA_963151315.1 of Nymphalis c-album. NCBI lineage: Eukaryota > Metazoa > Arthropoda > Insecta > Lepidoptera > Nymphalidae > Nymphalis > Nymphalis c-album. The sequence goes on from OY720595.1 coordinate 10,740,592, forward strand.
ATAAAAGTCCTCCAGACCGATTTCGGCCGTGGCGGTCAATCTCAAGAGAGATTAGCCAACTGCGCAGGACATTTTATAGTGCACAAGTGTGTGCGCAGACACAGGTGCCCTCTCTCTTCTATTTACTCTCATAGCCCTGTGGGACCGCATTCCGACACCGATCAATTACATAATTTATTGGCGCGACCTGGAATTTAAACCCAGGGCCACCGTGTCTGCGGCCCTACATGTAGCCACTAGACCAACGAGGCAGTCATTATATTGATATGTTTAACTTACATGCATGCATATGTCAAATATATTATAATTGAAATTAAACAAATTTTAAGCTCTTTAATCGTAATGAGAAAAAAAACATTAATAATATTTAATAGACTGAAATATTTACAAGTTCCTGAACCCTATCTTACATTTCTGTATGTTTATTCGCTACAAATTATAATACCATTTCGGTTCTGAAGGCGGCATCCTGTCTTGTCGCACCTGACGCTCCTTCCTAGGCGTGTGAAATCTTGGATGAATCAGATGAGTGCATCTGTTACCTAGCGCGTATATCTTCGTCGTAATTATATGATAGTTCTAATTAAAAATGAAATATAAATTATTGTGTTATCACATTTTTTTTACTAGGATCTCCTTCAACAAGGAATACACATGTCAAGCATTAAATAAATTATGTGTTACAGGAAACCACAGCATCTAGTTTATGTAACTAAATAACAGCTATTACAATAACATTAAAGTCTTTACAAATGTAAAATGATAAGACTTAAAAAACTAAAACAAAAAACAAACTTTTAATGTTAAATGATTAAAATTTAAGAATCAAATTTGAAAAACTAATAAATAAAAAGCAAAACAAAAAAAATACTACTAAAAAATATTAAAATCTATTATTACTCAATTTTGTTTGTAAATTAACATAGTCTGTCATCATGTTAGTTCCCTACATTTTATAAGTGAGATACTCAGTCAGTTATTACGGGATAGCGCCGCTGTCGGGAAATTGTAATCTTGACATAAACATAATTCAGACAAAGCGTTTGTACCAAAGGATTTATATTATAACGAATTAAATTCACTTGATGTTAGTGATTTATGTGTTTGACTGCCTCGTTGGTCTAGTGGCTTGATATAAAGCCGCAGACTCGGTGGTTCTGGGTTCAATTCTCAGGTCAGGCCAATAAATAGTTACTGGGGTTTTCTGTCAGAAAATTCTCAGTAGCAGCCCGGAGTCTGGAAGTTGGAAGTGTGTACACTCCCGTGCCTCGGAAAGCACGTTAAGCCGTTGGTCCTGCGCCTGAACTCTTTCTGGTCGTGTCGGATTGCCGTCCCATCGGATTATGAGAGCTAAGGAAAAGAGAGTGCACCTGTGTTTGCGCACACACTTGTGCACTATAATATCTCCTGCGCAGTTGGCTAATCTGTCTTGAGATTGGCCGCCGTGGCCGAAATCGGTCTGGAGGGCCTTATTTATGTGTAAGCCGGTCCTAGTTCATTAAATATATATCTCATCACTTTTTTTACAGCCAAAAAGCTAATGTTAAGATTGAGTGAGCCATGGTTACTAGGTACGAGGACATATGGGTGACGAATGGTACTTTGCGAGTCCAACTACCTGTTATAAGTAAATAAAGAAAATAGCAGTATCAAGTATATAAGCGTGGGTAAGTATAGAGTTAAATAAATAAGATATTTGATAAATATAATCGCTGTTATTATAAGACGTACTTTGATAACCTACGTTGCTCGTACGCCAAGTATTAAAATGACGTATCTGCCAGATACCGATTTTAAAGAACTAGCTTCAGCCCACGTTCTTCACACTACTTTTTATTTTTATATTGGTTAACGTTTAACATTGTTCCGTTTCAGTTCTAAGCGTGTCACCGTGAAGGTAAATATATATATTTTTTTAAAAGTTCGAACTACCAACAAAAGTTACAATAGTTCAACAAACAATATATAATGTAGGTATGCTTAACAAGATTAATTGGACTTTTATTTATCGGTAATTACAGCATGCTTATTGTTAATTTTGTATCAACTGAGTGACCAATATATAACTTTGATTACATTTTCAAATCATTAATTAATAAAATATTATGATAACAAAAAATAATATAGTATAAACACTATGATGTTCATTCACTAAACATTTTACGTAAAAGTAATTACGAGCCGGTTGGCTTGGTTGGTAAGGTACTTGCCTTTCATGCCGCATGTCGTGGGTTCGATTCCCGCTCAGTACAGACATATATGTGCATGAACATGTCTGTTTGTTCTGAGTCTGGGTGTAATTATCTATATAAGTATGTATTTCCAAACGAAAATTAGTATATATGTAGTATATCAGTTGTCTGGTTTCCATAGTACAAGCTCTGCTTAGTTTGGGATCAGGTGGCCGTGTGTGAATAATGTCCTATATTATTATTATTATTATTAAAATCAATCAATCATTCTCAATCCATAGCCTATATATAACATAAGAAATATATAAAATTTACAACCATGTAAAATATATCGTCCATTGAACTACAATTTGTATTGAGTCTAGCTGAATTTCACGGTACCCCAATGCTTAAGAGAGCAATATAAATAAAATGGGTGCTCAGTGATAATAACCTATCACTCGAGATCCCTGTATAGTTTTCCGAGGGAAATAAACCCGAAATAAAAGTAAGTTATACTCACCAATAACGCTCACTTCATGTATTTTGGACGCCTTCGAATATAGAGGTATTTCCAAGGCGATTTCGCAGGCGTAAGGACCGGACGCTGGGAAATCCATCCTCTCCAATGTTAGTGATGTTGGAGTCATTTTTGTTAACTAGAACAAAAATAAAATACAATATTGTTAATAATGCGAAAACAGATAAATACACATAATTACTTAGGTACATAACCTGTTCTAATAATAATATATATAAGGTCCTCCAGACCGATTTCGGCCACGGCGGCCAATCTCAAGAGAGATTGGCCAACTGCGCAGGAGATGTTATAGTGCTCAAGTGTGTGCGCAAACACAGGTGCACTCTCTTTTCCTTAGCTCTCATAATCCGATAGGACGGCAATCCGACACGACCGGAAAGAGTTCAGGCGCAGGACCAACGACTTAACGTGCTTTCCGAGGCACGGGAGTGTACACTGTACACACTTCTAACTTCAAGACTACGTGCTGCTACTGAGAAATTTCTGACAGAAAACCCCAATAACTATTTATTGGCCCGATCTGGAAATTGAACCCAGGACCACCGAGTCTGCGGCCTTATATCAAGCCACTAGACCAGCGAGGCAGTCATATATATATATAGATATGTTGTACACTATATGTACAAATAGGAACAATCACATCGATCGATGATTCTAGAAATAGAACGACCGATGTTATCAAAGAACATTTCAGCTCTTTGTAAAACCACTGCGATTCTAGTTCAGTTTCGTCATTGATACTGTTAGTAAAAGTAAAGGTCATAGACAAATTGTTTTCTCTAACATTTTAGCTGATGATTTTAAATACTTTTGCCTCTATCAATTCGTTTACGAGTATTACTGTAATACGCACATCGGCATCAACAAAATATGTCAAAATATATTTGTAAAATTTTGTAGATAGATGTAATTACTAGCTTATGCTTAGAACCCTTTAGTTAACAACTTACTTTTACCATAAAATGATTCCCAAGAAAAGAAAGTACGATTTATATTAATATATTCAATAAACAAGCATTACACTTACTAATTGATAGTCAAAATAAAAGTGACTAACGATTCGGAAAAGAAAATATTCTGTCCGTTTCGTCTCGATTTCTTTCAATATTATAAAGAAAAATTCACCGATCCTTCGTTAAGTTTTTTTTTATTTACAGCAATTCAACATCGTTTATAATAAACATATTAAATAACGCGTTAAATGGTTGGAATTTTGTCTAGTACGATATGCAATATTAGTTATTTATTTGGAACATTGAATACAGATGCATGTAAAACTAAATAGTAACATGTCCGTACATTCTGTTTTAGTTATATCACACTGAATTCTAATGGAATTTCATTGTAGTTCGTAACATCTTATTTGTATTCTCGTATTCAACGTATTTCGTAACACATTCAGCATTTCTCTAACTGTTAAACATTCGTTTTCAGATAATAATATTAACTCAACCAATGTAACAACATGTTTGTCTTAATATTTCCATTATTGAGTTCCTATTTGACCGATTTTTTATAGCAAGTCCGATTTTAGTAATTCCCGTTTAAAACATTTAATACTATATGTATAATCATTTTATACTATATACTGAGTTCCCGTTTGGTCATTGTTATATTTTTAGTATGTCCGATTTAAAATATTTTTATATTTTAAATGCTAAGACGTTTTACATGTGTATGTAATTTGGGTATATGGCAAAATTATGAGACTTACGAATACTGAAACTTTCAAATTTAGTATGCTAAATTTTAAAATTAATGGCGTTCCAAATAATTAAGTCTCACTTCATATTTGAATGACGTTTCAGTATTCGGCCATTAGTAAATTTATAAGGTAAATAAACTCAATATAAAACTATCAGTAGTTTATTATATATAATAAATCTTAGGAATTGCAATCTTTTCAAATATCAATAATCAAAGTAAATCCTTCTGAAATACTTTATAAGTTTAAGCATTCTTGAAATAAGCGAAAACTCGTTATGAGATTACAATTCTTTGTTAATGTTCGAAGTTGGGTCAAAGTAAAGTGTAATTGTATTCGCTAAATCGACTTAAGTTTCGTTTCACTCTACTGATTTCGTCCTTTCGCCTTCAATATTGTTTCATTTATATTATATAGTACATTTCAGATCTTAAATTAACTAACAAAATTAATATACTTTACACGATTTTTTGCAAAATTCCACTATTTATATTAATTTATCTATGGTTATTTATCTAACATTAATTTTATCGTAAAAATATTAAACTTTTGACAGATTGTATCGTTGGGAAATTCCTCTATGGTTTAATCTATACAATCTCATAAACTTTGTACTCCTTATTCTATTAATATTAAAAAAAAACATTAATTAAAGGAATCAACATAATTATAAGAATCCACATTCTGCAACGGTGAGTTTACTATTGATTTATTTTGCAAGATGTCACTTCAATAAAGATTACGAAATAAAGCATGTTTGATCAAAATTTATGATTTTAAAATTCGCGCGATTTAGATTTTGCAAATATACTAAACTATAACTGTTTTATTTTTATTTCATAGGAAGGCGGACGTGCATATGGGCCACCTTATGGTATGTGGTCACCAACGTCCATAGACAATGGCATTGTAAGAGTTGTTAACCATCCCTTACATCGCCAATGCGCCACCAACCTTGGGAACTAAGATGCTATGTGCCTTGTGCCTGTACTTACACTGGCTCATTCGCCCTTCAAACCGGAATTATTGTTGTCGTAAAAGCTAACAAGAAAGCTATAGGATTACAGGAAAGTAGATTTTTTTTTATATCAGTATTGGGGTGTTGTAAGCGCCGATTTAGGGGTTTTTTATTTTTTCTTCTTTGCGAAACAATTTCAATGGAAGTAAGACATAACGCCCAGTATCACTCATCAGATATTATTGAACAGATAGTAATATTGACTCACAGTTTGAGGGTGAGTTTAACAACAGACGCTAGGGGCATAACAATTTAGTTCCCAAGGTTGATGGCGGGTGGTATGTAAAACATGGTTAATATCTCATACAGCTTCAATGTCTATAATTGGTAATTATCATTTACCATCGGGGGCCCCATTTGCCCGCTTACCTACCTCTTAAGTTTAAAAAAAAATGACTATCCCTATGTAACATATTTTAAAATAATAATGAATCAAAGAAAATATTTATTAATAATTATTATCTTTGATTAGTTATATACCTAGCAGAATGTTTTATATTAATAATAATTATTATCTTTAATTTGTTAGCGGAATGTTTCATATTGTCCGGTTCCATCGTTACGAATTTATATTGCAATATATGCACTTATATTATTTACAAAAGCCAGTCACCATATATCAGTCATGTTAATTAGGCAATCCCATATGTCAGGTCATGTCATAATAATAAAATATGAAAGGGAATTTCGAAGGTGATGCAAACGACTTTTTTTTTTTTTTTTTTTTTTTTTTTTTTTTTTTTTTTTTTTTTTTTTTTTTTCGCTGGAAAAACGCCTTACGCGTTTCCCCCACTTGAAGTTGGGGGGTATGTGGGGCTCGCCGGCACTGAAGGCACCGGAATACCCACTAAAAAACCAGCGGTATCCTCTCCGTCTGGTCAAGGGGCGCCACGGGATCGCTTGATGCAAACGACTTGACATTTCATGAATCGCGGTAACTTGGGACGCGTGCACACAAAACCTATAAATAGAATGAAAAAAAAACCATTGTTAACTAAAACATAATAATAATTTGTTATTTAAATGTTATAATAATTTAGTTGTTTCTTTTTAATTTGATTAATTACTTTGTATTAGTAGTTATTATTGGATTTTTTTTTTTATATTGGTTAGTTTGGTTTATATTATTTTTGTTACATTGGTTAATGTTGTTTGCGCCTTTAAAAACGTATCACTTCGTAAGAGTACCTGTTAAAGTTGTTAATTTAAAGTGTTTAGTGATACGTCGATGGTGTAACTATATTAAATAAATAAAATAAATAAATAAAACTTAAGTAGTAATGAGATGTATCGATTCTAATATTAGTCAAACAGTTAATAGTCAATATATATCAATATACATTACATGAATCGATAAATAAACAAACAAATAAAATATTCTTATTTTCAATACAAACATGTACCATGTCATAAAAGTACTAGCGTTTCTTTTTAAGATTTTAACTAGATATTTACATATTATTAAATGTATATGACGTATAAAATAACGATAAAAGAACCTTATCTTCAAAACCATTGATGTAAGTACATCGCTTGTCAGCACAGCTTTCTATATCTATATAGGTACTTATATATAAAAGGTAATATCCTGAATGACTATGTATCAAAGCATCGGTTAAACTATAACACAGAGACGTGGTATTGAGATGGTAATGGGATGATATTAAGGATGGATTTTATGGAATATTGATTTTAAGAATCACGCTGCATGTTTGATTTCACCAACGTATTGAGCAGCCTGGTGGAATAGTTCATATACTCGAAAGGTCCTTTTGGTCCTTTGCCTTAGGGGTATTTATGTCACCGCTTAACTGTGACATCAATTCCATCGCGCACGAAGAAATTTGGCAACTCTTTTCTTTGTCGCACCTCCAAAACATGGAATTCTTTACCAGCACACGTGTTCCCCTCCTCTTATGACCTGGGTTCCTTCAAACGAGGCGTGAAGAAGCATCTTGCGGGCGGGCAAGGCGGGGGCGGCTAGTGCAGATCATTTTTCCTGACTGCACTAGCCGTCGTCGCGTTTGGACTAGTAGAGTTACCACTTACCATCAGGTGGAGTAGAGTCATTTGCCCTCCCGGGCTATAAAAAAAAAATGAACAAACCTGTATTTTAATGACTTTCTTTTAGGAAGTACTATAAGAGCTGGTTAAATTACAATATACATTTTTTTACGGATAGTACTTGATATTTTTTGTTCATTGAAATTATTTAATCATCATAAGATCTACTAAAACGCGCCATCATTTTTATAAAGCTGGGTTTAAGTATAATTTGAATTTCTTAAGATATCTTATTTCGCGTTGTGATCGCGTCTTTATAAAATCGTTTTGGAATATAGCCTTTATGTTAAGAGTGATAAAAGCTACAAACGCTTAAAATGTATTAGGTAAAGGCAGTTTTCGATCCGTGACGGTTATGGATCACGGATAACGTAATACTATTAAGAAAACCTTGGTTTCTTCAAGAAATGTAAAAATAGATTAATACAAAAAAAATAAGCAGAACAATCGAAGGGTGGTTTGACCTTCTGTGCTTACGTCACAAGATACCAATGACGTCAGTCTATTAAAATAGCTTAAGTTCTCAGTCTCCGTCTGTTACAATTAACAAACGCTATACTTTCTACGTATCTGCGTTTAATTATCATAATATATGATCGATATACAACTCTTTTTGAAATTGCAATTTAACTGAAAAAATAAACTGTACGATAAAATATGATAATAGTAATTGGTAATTGTATACAAATTATAATTTAAAATAGTTATTGCACAAATCATGGCCGCGAGGAATGGTGGCAAGAATGCTAGCATAATTTTTCCGTTGTAATCCTACGACGTAATCGTAATCCTAAGACGGGATTTTATAACGGTTTTTCATATCTGTATGGAGGTCGATGTTTGATTTGAAACTACACTTAATTATATAGTTAATAGTTAGTACTACAAGTATAATTTATTTGTTTACTCACACTTATATCAGCCCCTGTGAAGTTGTACAGCTCGAAGGGCGGATCTCGCCCTTGTACGTATTGCATGATACGTTGTCCGTTCTTGAAAAACACCACCTGTATTGAGAATCTATTTATTAACTCGTAATATGTAAATATTCCTAATATTAATAAGTATAAGTTATATTTTTAATTTTTTATTGTATAGGAAGGTGGACGAGCATATGGGCCACCTGGTGGTAAGTGGTCACTAACGCCCATAGACAATGGCATTGTAAGAAATGTTAACCATCGCTTACATCACCAATGCGCCACCAACCTTGGGAACTAAGGTGTTATGTCCCTTGTGCCTGTAATTACACTGGCTCACTCACCCTTCAAACCGGAACACAGCAATACAAAGTACTGCTGTTTTGCGACAGAATATCTGATGGGTGGGTGGTACCTACCCAGACGAGCTTGCACAAAGCTCTACCACCAAGTAAAATGTTAAATGTTAAATGACAATAGTTGGTATTATAACGTTGGTAATATAAGTGTGTAAAATAACGCTACCTTTGTTTTAATGTGTTTATTGAATTATGTCGACACACAATATTAAAATCCAGTTTCCTGGGGTCAATAGTACATTTCATACGTCGTGTAAAACGATGCGATCGAATTGCAATGTAAACTGTTTACGTTCAGAAATTTCGTGTTAATTATTTAAAATAAATAAATATTTTATCTATAATTATTTATTTATTACCTTCGAGTTAATAATTTAAGTAAATCACTCCATTTTCCCTGATATATTTACTATTGGCTATACAAATTTATTGTTTTATAATATTATTAAACATTCCTTACGTTACCAACCTTGCAAACTAAAATGTTTTGTTCCTAAAGTTTGTTAAATAAAATAAAAAAATAAATTTTGTTTTTTTTTTTTTCCAATAAAAACAGAGTTAATAAACCAAGCTCAAATATAGAGCTTCTTATTACATTCGAGTAAAATTTGTTTATCCAAATCCAATGTGTACTACGTAATTATTTTTTATATTCAGATTTATATTTATAGACTTTAAATGCAATAATATAACAAATAGTGCAATAGATTAATGACACTCAAACGAAATTCACTGAAAATAGTGTCGGATGAATTAAAAATAAATAAAATTTACTGCCAGTTTGAAAATTGCAATTGTCCGAAAGTTTTGTTTGGTTATTGAGTTTAAAATTTTCGTAAAAAAGGTACAGTTGATCCTTGATCTAATTTTAAACTTGTTTTTTTTTTCGTTTTATCGCCAGCGCTATTCTGTACAAACTCACTTTGTATATGAACTATTTCTGACTTTATGTGTTTGTATCTTATCTTATCTCTTAAGTGAATTTATGGTTAAACGCTATTGTGTTAATACACAAATTTAAGTTTAAATGTTAAACTTTTACAGCAAATATCGCGTATAACTTTAACTGTTTTACTTGTTGGTAGGTTGTAGGTATAACTGTTTTACTTTGTGCAAGCTCGTCTGGGTAGGTACCACCGACTCATCAGATAACTGCTAATCAGCAATACTTGCTATTGTTGTGTTCCGGTTTGAAGAGTGAGTGAACCAGTGTAATTACAGGCACAAGGGACATAAGATCTTAGTTCCTAAGGTTGGTGGCGCATTGGCGATGTAAGCGATGGTTAACATCTCTTACAATGCCAATGTCTATGGGCGTTGGTGACCACTTACCATCAGGTGGCCCATATGCGCGTCCGCCTTCCTATGCAATAATAGAAAAAAAGAAAACGGTATATACTGCACTTTGTACACACGTACCAGTGTAACAGGTACAAAGTACATTACATCATAGTTTCCAAGGTTGGTGAACTGATGGTGTTACTGTTGACGTAAAGAATGGTAATTTTTTTTTACGACGCTATCTATGGGCGATCGCTACCATTTACGATCAAGGCCAATTTTATTTCAAAACTACGATCGAATTCTACGGGGTGTTTTTATTCGTACAAAAAAGATCTACAAGCGACAATCCTTTCTAATACCGTCCAAGAGAAATCCTGCGGTTTTGTTTCCAGGACGTTTATAATTACCTAAATTGCTAAGCTCTATCTTTGAGCTTAGTGAACGGTACTCTATGTTTTTATTTATTTTACTTCATACGCATTTTTTTCATTTAAAGATAATGCATTTTACAAAAGGCTAAAAATTTAATATTTCTATTAATAATTTGATTTGATAGTATCAGTTGGTTTTGCGGTAACGCAGTAATGATGAACTGAAATAAACGCAGTATTATCGTTAACTAATATGAACGGCAATTGATACGCGGTTTCGAAGAGGAAATCGTTCGGAAATTCGGAAGTGCAAACACCTGCACTAATGCACGTATATTGAATCGCGTTTTAGAATCGTTTAAATTTTAAGTTAAGTTAAAATTAGAACAGTGAATATACATTGCGGTGTTTTTTCGTTAGTATCTGAGGCACCTGTATACGTTTATTACAATGGATATTAATATTTATAATTATTATCGTATTTTTATATTTTAATAAATGGACAAATTCACTATAATAGCTCTTGATATTATGCTTCAATAACAAATAAACTTGTCAGCTTTATATAATTTAACTGGATATTGTACAAGCTCACACACAAAGTTATTCTACCGCAAAACAGCTGTATTTGGTATTGTTGTATTCTGGTTTGAGGGGTGAATGAGCCAGTGTAATTAAAGGCACATGTGACATAACATCTTAGTTTCCAAGGTTGGTGGCGCATTGACGTTGTAAGCGATGGTTAACATTTCTTACAACACCAATTCTCGTCCGCCTACCTAATCTATAAAATAAATATGAATAAATAAATATAGTATAAAATAAATGGAAGGCAATCAAGCTAAGATCGCCTAAGCATCTACGACTGCAAAGAACTGAATCTGACAGGCGATATACCTCGCGTTCCGCTTATCTCGGTTCACTTGCCTCTTTCACCGCGTAATACCTACTATCTCCTCCTCGATGATTACCCTTCATCATGTTCGGGGAATTAATATAATTCTGTTTGGCTTAAAATTTTCATTTTATTACTCTTATTTCATATAAATGAAAAATATACTAGTCTAGTTATAAAATGAAATATCATATTTTTATTTATTTAAGGAAAACAATAGTAATAAATTAAATATGTTGGTATGGTATGTCAATTACTATTTTCTATTGAATCGTAAAAAAATTTGTAGTAACAGACTAGTAAAACACAATCATGAAAACGTGAAACAATCAAAATCTAAAGAAAACATCAAAACACACACACATAGCAAAATATTTTAGATTTAATATTATATAAACAATATACAAAATACATAAAAAATACCTAATATAATAACTCTCTTTATAATTGATAACTAACTTTATAATTGACTACATTTGTTTGCCACAAAAGTTTTTGTTTGATTACAATCTTAGAACATTCATCACGATAACTTTGCTTATATCAGGATAGGTATTTTATCAACAATTTCGCATTTATAAATTTACTATTGGAAAATGCTGAATCGCTTTCTAGGATTCGTTTTACAAACGAAATCGCTTCTTTATGACTCGTTTGAATAAATAATAAGTTCTTTATTCAAACGAGTATAACGTATTTACTTATTTCTTTAAAATGGAATAATACGCTTTTAAACGGATTTTCACGTGAATTTTAAAATCGTTCGAATAGTTCTCAATTTTTTTTTTAAATTTTATATTAATAAGGCGACGATCCACTCTAAAATGGATATTATCTTCTTTATGGAAATGTACAAATATGTCTCAAAGGACAATGGCAGGTCTCCATACTAAAAAATGTCTGGGAGCAAATCGCTGCATCCCGTTATGAAAAAATTGTCAAAGGTTCGGCGTTAGTTCAAGAGTCTATAAATAGGTCCATTTTTATTTGGGAAAGCCGGAAAAAAAAGATAATCGGGTTTAATTTTTTGAAGGTTATGAACAAATTATTTGAAATAGCACATTATAGTAAATACTTATACTTCATGCACATAAAATCAAATGGAAACGGATAGATAACATATAGAGAAAGAAAAAACGTCAATTGTCAAATTAAAGTACTAAAATAGAGCTGACATTGTGCTAACATGGACGGATTCGACTATGTTTAATATCGATACAATATCGCAATGATTCTTAGCTATTTTAATCAATTATCAATTTGATAAGGGTAACTTCGCTTTAATTATGTCAATATTTGACCACTATTTTCATTAAAAATAAATTGCCACCATTCCACGGGGTCATGAGTTACTATACAAGTAATTATTTTTAATTTTTTTTTGTATATATTTAAGGGTTTAATGTAAATAAAGTATATTATATTTTGTATTAAAGATAAAAAACCACATTTCAATCAAAACGTAAGTAACCAGTCCATATCGATTTTTCGTTTAATTGAATCGATGCAGTGACTACTTATACTAATACTTGTACTCTACATCTCTATTTCTTGGGATGACATTTTATTGGCAATTCATACATCAGTTGATACAAGTTGATATACTTTTAATAAAAATAAATAACGTCGGCTCTAACAAAATTGACGATATATTTAAAAAATCTTAAAAAAATAAGTTATTTTTTTTGCTATAAGTGAAATCTGAGGACGTTAAAAAACTTCCAGACATAGATCTGCCATTGTTCTTTTAGTGATACAACTAAACAGTGTACAATATATATTTATATGTGTCAAACAGATATATCAACATATAAATAAGATCAGAGGCCCTAGCCAAGTTGACATTCTACAATTGTAAATGCTAATAGAAAACTAAACAAATGTATGAGAATGAGATCTCTCAACGATAAGTCACGTGGTCATTCTCATACCTATGTTTAGTTTTCTATTAGCGTTTACAATTGTAGAATGCCAACTTGACTAGGGCCTCAGTACATTGTTATTAAGTTCATCACATGTTTTTGTATAATATATCAAGTTTAGCTGTCTCTTTTATTATCTATGTATCTTTGTAACGAAATGTGTCGTTCGTAATAAAGAAACCTATCTATTTACACGATGTATCTGTGTGTGTGATAGTCTGCCTTTACTTTTATTATCGCGCCTTTTCAATGTGAGTAATCCGTGATGCGAAGTATATCTGACGGGGGGTTTATATCTCGTGTTTCATTTTCTATCTCGTTACATTAGATTATCTCAACTTTTATGCTTCACGAACAAGAAACGCCTCTTCATCTTTTTCGATACTGACTAGGGAGATACATTTTCTATCTGACTCGCTGGTTCTAGGCTGTCTGTAGATAAGGAGAGATAGGTTTTTAGGTTAAGAAAATAAAAGTATAAACTTAAAAAAAATGGTTATAATACTTTCTCGGTAGCAACTAAAGTATCATGAACAACTAACGTTTTTAGTCTGATTTTCAAAAGAACAGAATTATTCTACATTTCTACATCTCTATTGTCATATTATTGAATTTAATAAATTCAAAGTGGATTATTTACTTTACTTCTACTTTTCACAAGGGACATAACATCCTAGTTCCCAAGTTTGGTGGCGAATTGGCGATGTGTGGTTAACATTTCTTACAATGCCATTGTTTATAAGTATTGGTAACCACTTACCATCAGGTGGCCTAAATGCTCTCCGCCTACTTATACAATAAAAAAAGTACCTTTAAGTAAGAGCTCGTTAAAATCCCAACGCTAAGCGAATGCCTCTTTTTTGTCTGAGTAGAAGTTTTGAAGGTTGTTTCACGTTGCTGTTCCAAGGTGGATTGGTGGATAAACATAAGAAACCATTTTATCCGAAACAAGCATGATGTTTTTATTGTTGCATGAGATATTTATTATAAACACATATCAGACACATGAAAACTCAGTGGGATTAGAACTCACAAAATCAGGTTAAATTTCACATGTTCTAGCGACTGGGTTATTACGGGTTATGTACTTTATAATATTCTGAATAATTTGTCCACAAAATATTTATGAAAGCGCTTTCAGTTTTCGCGTAAAATAGAAGATTTTATGTTCTTGTATAGCTTTACAACATTTTGAGATTCCCACATACAAAACTACGTTTTATGCAAAATAAATTAAAGGTTACGCTACGCGCGTTTGGAAGTCATTATGTGAAGGATTTTTATTAGTAACTAAAAAACGAGGGAAAAGCAATTTTTTAATTAAAATTATTATTATAAAGATGTAGACTGTAGACAGTACATTAATCACTACAGTATTATTGCCTTACTTAATTAGTTTGTTCTTTATTATATTCTTCGCATATTATTATTTCGCTAGGATTGTTGGAAAGCACATTTTATTGGTGGTACGTCAATTTATGTACATACGTTTCAAGTGCTAATATTTTGTTACGAAGTTTTCGGCAAATTAATCTATATAAATAAAATGATATAGGTCTGCAGTTGTGTGCGCATCACGGAAAAAACTACTGGATAGATTTCAATGAAATTTTCTAAATTTTATTTCTTAAATTATGGCCCTTATCATTAAAAAAAATATTGCGATATCTTCATTTAATAAAAAAATATTACAGTTTCAAGAAACAACGATTTGTATATGCACTGCGTGTTCAGTGATGTATGTTTAAATAAAGTATATTTTTGCTTGCGATCTTTTTGATGTTTTTTTCCTTCGTACATAAGAAAACTTTGTTAATATATCAAGCAACGCGAACGAAGTCGCGGGTATCAGCTAGTTAATTAATAAATGTGTAATGAACAACTTCTCGCAGAGTATAACATACCATTAGGAATCGTAATATATAGCTTATTAGATATAGTAATTCGGACGTCAGTTTGACGTTAATTCAAATAATGGCTTGTTTAAATAACCTTAAATATTCTAATTTGATTTTTGTCTATTGTAGTATTTCGCGTGAGTAGAACTCGACAGTTGGCAATAATGTGATTAAAATGAATATGGGAGGAACCCTTGTGAAGGACTCGGTTGTCGAATTTGAGGAAGTATATGAAGCGCGTGCGGTCGATACACGTCCGTAGCCGACATGTAGCAAGCCATGCTACACCGAACTTCTTTTCTACGAACATCACGTCCGTAGACGAATCGTAGCATGGCTTGCTACGTTTCGTCTACGGACGTGATGTTCGTTCCAGATGGTGTAGACAGTGTAAATGTGTAGTGTACCGTATTTTTTATCACGTTGTTTTTTTTATAAACAACTGCTTGTTTAACGGCCGAATACTGAAACGTCATTCAAATATGATTAGGACTCAATTGCTTGGAATGTCATTATTTTTCAAAATTTAGTATGCGAAATTTGAAATTCGAAGTCATTTCAAATATTTGAGCCCCCTTCATATTTGAAAGACGTTTCAGTATTCGGCCATAAGTGTATTATAAACAAGATGCTTACCTTGTATAAAGTTTGGGGGTCGACATTGTGTTCGCAGCGCATCACCGCGCTATGGCCGTGCACCACAAACCGTGGCGCTCGAAGCTCAACCCAAACGTCTTCCATACTCCTCACTGAGAACGGAAAGACATATATTTAATATTTTATTAACTTATAACAGATTTAAGTAAAACATGGTATAATCAATTATTGGTATTTACTTGGTGGTAGAGCTTTGTGCAAGCTCGTCTGGGTAGGTACCACCCACTCATCAGATATTCTGCCGCAAAACAGCAGTACTTTGTATTGCTGTGTTCCGGTTTGAAGGGTGAGTGAGCCAGTGTAATTACAGGCACAAGGGACATAACATCTTTGTTCCCAAGGTTGGTGGCGCAATGGCGATGTAAGAGATGGTTAACATTTCTTACAATGTCATTGTCTATGGGCGTTGGTGACCACTTACCATCAGATGTCCCATATGCTAGTCCGCCTTCCTATACAATAAAAAAAAAATTAAATACATTGTATGTTTTTTCTATTTACTACGAGTCAAAAACTCTGCTTAAAATAAGTATAATTATGTTTCTTTGTCTACGCATTCAATATAATGACGGCTGAATGAACTAATATTTTTGAAGATGAAAGATTAAATAATTCGACGTCATTGGTTGTATGAATGTTTTTGATCATTTTCTATACATTTGATAATCTCGCTTCTTACATTATATATGTATTCGGTACCATAACCATCTTGAATGCGACTTTGTATATAAAATCTTTAACAAACGATTTTCATTATTACTATTAATTTAACTAATACATTTAATTAAGATTTTTAAGTTTTAAAATTTATTAATAATGGTACGTCTATACTCCATTTGTTCCATAGTCAGTTAATTTTTTATGTGAAGGCATATATAGAGCCATAGATATATATTGTTTTAGTAATGCAATGCTAAAAGGGAGAGACCACAGTCAGTAAATATTATACTGCTGGCCGAAGTCTTCTCATGCTCCCACGCTGCGCTAATTAAGTGGAACATACATATATCTATCTGGGCTATAATGGGCTATCAGCCCATTGATGTTTCCTTGTGATGTTTTCCATCACCACCGCAGGAGCAGCAGAAGCAGAGCAGGAGAAGAATTATAAGCATAAATTAAGCACATGAAGTTGGTGGTACTAGGACTATAATAAGATCGTGTTCGTCACTATTTCGATAGAGTCGTTCGATGATAAACTAAATTTACTTTTAAATGTAAAATCTAGTCCATCAGTATTTCCGGTCATTGATTTGTCTGTTGCCATAGTAGCTAACGTATAAACGTAAAACAAAGAACGTGTTAATTATAATTATAGATATTTAATTACATACATATATTTATAAAATACTTAAGATGTAATATCAAATGTAATCAAAGAATGAAGTAACAGAATAATATTTTTTATCAATTATGTTAGTTCATAAATTACACTATAATTTTTTATATTTGGTTTAAATAAAAACTAAAAGTTAACTTCTTGGTAACTTCTTACCTTCTCAAGAATAAGATAAGACGTTTAGCATTTACTAATATATACTATTACTATAAATTTGAAAGTAACTGTCTATGTCTGATTTGCTTTTGCGGCTTAAGCACTGAACCGATTTTGACGAAATTTGGTATGCAATTTTAATTTACGAGTATGTACTAAAAGCTGCAGCAGAATGCAGAATGACCAGTCGGTAAGTTTTCCGCTTCACTAACAGACCTTCGCACTATCAGATGAACAATTTTGTTCGTTTTGGTCACTGGTGCTATAAATATTTTATAACTAGGTCATATTTACATAAGGTCTTTTCGTGTCTGTAAGTGTTTGAGCTATTTTTAGTTTAAACAATGTTGTTAAAAATTTTTTACAAACATTTTTGTTTAGTTTCATTTTAACTACGAAAACAAGCACTAATCACTCACACCTCGTAAAAATATTTTTCTTTTTATATCGCGTGATCGTAATCGCTCGTACAACATACACTCTACAATTTGTAAAAAAATATAAAATAAATGGTTTGTTTTTTTTTAATTATATAAAGACGAGCAACAATATTTTTTGTCGTATACTAAATTTATAATTACTAATTGTTCAAGTCCATCTATAAACATTCATTTTTGATCTAGCAACTAGTTATGTGGTTTATATGCTGCATCCCGAGGTGTTGGGTTCGAATTCCAGGTTGGGTCAATAAAAAGATGATGAGTTTATGTAATCTATTTTCAGTAATTCTTGTTAATTAGGATATTGGCAATGTTACAGTTTTATATGTAAATTGGAATGTAATTGGTATCGTATTATTATCGTAACTTCGACGACTGAGTGAATGGATATCTGTGCATTCAAATCAAACCTGTTGAATTTAAAATATTCATAAAATTAAAGTTGTAATAAAAATAATATTATTTAAACCTCAAGAAAACTGCACAAAATAGTGAACTGAATTGGAGCACTTAATTACCGATCTAGTGGAACTGAATGAAAAGAAGTCTGAAAGTCAATTAGAAGACAAAAATATACCAGAGTTTCCAATAAAGGTCATTAGGAAATCAGAGCTGTTCTTTAAATCCACGTTTTTATTAACATTAAATTCTGCAATAATTCTCAAGTAAATTCCACTACAGTACACTGCTGGGCTAAGGCCTCACCTCATATTTTATCTCCTTAAAAGGTAGGTTTGGAGCTTATTCCACCACGCTGCTCCAATGCGGGTTGGTGAAATACACATGTGACACAATTTCAGTGAAATTTGACCCTTGCAGGTTTCCTCACGATGTTCATTCATCGTCAAGCACGAGATGAATTATAGTCACAAATTAAGCACATGAAATTCTGTGGTGCTTGCCCATCTCAGCTTCTTTTAAATGTAGAAATTTAAAAAAAAATTTACTGGTACATATTTAGCGATGTGCAAGCTCGTTTGGGTATATATTCTACCATGAAACCGCAGTACTTAGTATGGTTGTATTCCGGTTTGAAGAGTGAGTGAGTCAGTGTAATTCCAGGCACAAGGGTCGTAACACCTTAGTTCCCAAGATTGGTGGCGCAATGAGAATGTTAGCGATGGTTAAAATTTCTTTCAATATTACCTCATTACCGGATATTATTTAAAGGTATTTTTTTATTATTGTTTTATACAGAATGGGACACAAATCATGTTATTTACACTCTCACCCTTCAAGATGGAATACAACAATAAAATTATTATTTAATGGTAGAAATATTACAACTAACCTAGACGAAGCATGGTAAAGCTATACAATCGGGGCAGTATTGAATATCGCATGCAGTAAATTCAATATATAATACATTCTTGAAATTACATAATTATGTATGTACATACGTTGGCGCACATCTGAAGAAATTGCTACTAGGGCGTATTCTGATATTAACATAAGTAATGGTCAAGGTTTATCTGGTTCTTGTGTTTTTTTTTTGAATAATAAACAATGAATATGACCGAATGTTAATAAATATTGGTAGTACGAATGTTGTATACTCTAAGTTAAAACAGTGTATGTATTTCTGCAGAGTAAATAAAACTCTAGTTAGGTCTTTTTATATTTTTAGTTCGGTTTTTAAAATTTCTACAGATCTGTTTCCGTTCGTGATTTTAATGTAAACTTTGTTTATTTATTACAAAAAAGTTCAATAAAAAAAATGTTTATGTATTTACAGACTTGTATGGCTAACCGTATGTTATGAATTGGCAAATAACTATTGTTTGATTTAATAAATTGAAAAGTATTATTATTTATATATCTTTTGAATAACATTCAAAAGAAACATTATTTCGTTTTCATTTTTATTTTTTTAAATAATTAACTGGTATTGCAATAAAATGAGTTTCTATTTTGGATATATATTTTCACATTTTATTATGCGTCTGTTATGTTTTTTTTTTATGGAAGAGGGGGCCAACGTGCAGGAGGCTCACCTGATGGAAAGTTACTACCACCGCCCATGGACACTTGCAACATCCGAGAGCTTACTGGTGCGTTGCCTGTCGTTGCCTTTATTTACATTAAACGAAAGATGTCGGATTGACTTCTTCCAATGAGAGCCGATTGAAGCATAGACTGCGAATGGACTACAAGAAACAACTCTAAAATAGTAACCATGGAAAACTTGTGTCAAATACAACATTCTCTGTATACAAATATAATTAAGATTAACAATATACAATAATTTTAACACAAGTGACTAATACCAAGGTAGAATTTTAAATGTTTATTTTACAATGAAAATAGCAAGTTTTTTAAAGAACATTTTCATATAGCTCACGTAAACTGGTTACCAAATTCGAGCTGGACTTAAAATGTAATTCTTAACAAGCAAACAAGCCTTACGAGTAAGCGTATAACTTTAGCTTTGTATACATCAAGTGTGAAGTTTTAACAAACAACTTGTTTACTTGTTTACCTTATATACTTTTTAAGTTTAGTGACTTGTCCTTATTTATTTATTAGTCGTTCTAACACCAACTATTAATAATAATTTATATGATTTAGTTTTAGATCGAAAGGTGAGTGAGCCAGTCCCTACTGTTTGTGAATGATCGGTAAATGGTAAACGACCAGAAGAATCAATAAGGAACCAGCGTATAACAAGAGTTGTTATTTCCTGGACTATTCCTTGAAATTGATACAATGTGATTCAGACATTTAATTTATTGTTTGCAAGATTTGATGTCAACTAGAATCATAGATAAATTATGTCGATAATTGAATATTCTTGAAAATAAATAGTATTGTCACATAACGCAAAACACTTACGACTAGACAAAATAATAACAATAAATTTCACATTAAATTCCAAAGTACTATTATTCCACAATTCCACATTTAGCAGTGAATACTAAATATTTTCTAATTGCCTCTAGTTGCTAATATAGAGTACTTTGGTTGTGAGAGTCTTGATGTCTGTGCAGATAGCTCGTCTTTGTGATTAGTCAGCAATCTCCGTGGCCGGAATTCGGTCTAGAGGACATTATTATTATAATTTACATATATACTGGAAATTCAGCTGTTACTTAGCGGTACGATAATTGTAGTAATTATCTAGACACTCAACCCTACAATGCTTACTTATAATATTTCATTGTAACTTATATCTTAATTAAATATATTCATTTAAACAAGCCGGTTGGCGCGGTTGGAAAATTTTGCCTTTCACGCCGCGGGTCATGGGCTCGATTCCCACTCAGGACAGACATTTGTGTACATTAATTTTTCTGTTTGTTCTGAGTATGGGTGTAATTATCTATATAAGTATGTGTTTACAAAAGAAAAGTAGTATATGTAAGTATATCAGTTGTCTGGTTTCCTTAGTACAAGCTCTGCTTAGTTTGGGATCAGATGGCCTTGTATGAATAATGTTTCAGGATAATATTATTATTACTATAATATTAATTGACCGATTAAAACTCATGACTTCTTTTGTTATCACTATACACTAAGTCAGTAAAGGGTGGGATGTATTTCGGCTTGGATTTGTTTATAAGAGATAGGGACTAGACCCTACATGTCTCAGGACCGCCATAAATTAAGAGATAAGTGTATATTACGGATCCCGAATAAGCAATGTGGTTAAAATTATAATCCTATATAAATAAACGAACGTCATACAGAGTTTCAAGCAACTGTTTTAGTTACAACTTCAACTAAAAAGGTAATTGATTTAAAAAGGAATACTGTACTTCATTTTCTGTTGTACTCATTAGTTTTAACTAAAAATTACGTTGACAATTGTTTTTAATACATACAGGGTTCAATGCTGTTGAATTTTTAATGTGAATTTATAATTTGGAAATATACATCAATACTAATTGGTGAGATTAATTGCAATAGATTTATTTAAAAATATAATTTATCAAGTACAATGATCAATTTTGTGTCTTAATATTCATATTTTGTGTCTTAGTATTTATAATATTTTAATTAAAAAAGAGTATATTTTAGCTGACAATTGAATTTTCTTCATCATCACATCATATCATCACCATCACCTTATTTCAGCGCGTATGTTACCGCGGCACTTATTAAGTTATTACGGGGTACATATATAATTATATGGTTAAGACTATTACCACTGTAAATGCCAGTAGGGCCAATATCAATTAAACTGAAAAAACTCTATACTTAAGATCCATAGGAGACACCCTCAGGACGGACGTCATTTGGAACCCGAGAAGGTTTAAATTTCAAGACGGTGTCTAAGTGTCTAGTACTTACCACAAGCCCAGTGAAGCTGCAGTGTGCTTAAGTCCAACCAACAGTATTTAAACAATACAAAATATCTAGATCAACAACATAACCAATGGGTGCTACTTGTTTTTATAATATTTGATTTTACTTTTCTATCAGTAAACATATAACCGAAATTGCTTAATCAATAGAATCTTATAACAAATCGTTGAAGCTGCAAATAAAACGGAACTAGTTTTAACAGGTCAGATTCCCAATAAGAGATTTAATTTTACTGCCAATGCTTACAATGTATTTAATGGCGCGAGGCACCTGCGACTAGTACTCTAGCGGTGCGAACTGGTTATTCATCTCTCCGAATGAGCGAAAATGTCAAATCAGTCTCTATCGCACACACATACACAAGATATTCTTCACGTTTTTTCATTGCGTCTTTTTTTATTTTGGACACTGATAAATCAAGCGTCGTTCAGTATTCGGCCAGTAATAAATTAATTTATATAATTTATATAATTGATTCAAAATTTATTTTTACATAATATTCTAAAAAAATAAAATGCCTGCGGCCTTTTAAACTAACCAGTCAAGGTAGTAAATCAGTCAGACAGTCAGTTTTAGTATATCAATCGAGCGAATGGTTCAATGCAATCCATTTTCGATATACATATTTAATGTTACACAGCATTTTTAGAGAAAAATATATTTGTATTTACAATTCTTAAATCGATATTTTTAAAAAGTAATATTTGTTTGTTTGTATTATAAGCGTCCCTAAAGAATATATAATAATTAAATTGAATTTGTATAGTTGTTGTTGGCAGTCGTATGTTGGTTCTTGGTGATTTCGTGTAAAATAGATAAACATATTAAAATTATCAAACATAAATAGATACATTTTTATAAAGGCATTTTATATGATTGTAATATTAATTTTCCGATAAATAGTAGTAGTAGTAGTAGTAGTAGTATTGTATGTTATTATTTATAACAACACTAACTGATTTGTGACGTGAGGTTTTCAATGAGCGCCTCTGGTAACTGGTGTTTGTCTTATCTAAAACTGAGAGCTTTTATGTGACAGTCGTCCATCGCTTTGGCAATGCCATAGCTTAAATATTTTATTTCCTATATTATAATTTGTTATTTTCTATAATTTTATTATAATAATATATATTTTTTATAACACAGGAAGGTGGACGAGCGTATGGGCCACCTGATGGTAAGTGGTCACCAACGCCCATAGTCATTGGCATTGTAAGAGATGTTAACCATCGCTCACATCGCCAATGTGCCACCAATCTTGGGAACTAAGATATTATGTCACTTGTGCCTGTAATTACACTGGCTCACTCTCCCTTCAAACCGGAACACAACAATACCAAGTGCTGCTGTTTTGCGGTAAAATATCTGATGATTAGGTGGTACCTACCAAGAAGAGCTTGCACAAAGCTCTACCACTAAGTGAATACCAACCAATACCACCAATAACTAGATTTATAAAGTACTATTTATGTTCGTGGCTTCACCCACATGTGATGTGATGTGATAGGGGTGGTAGGTACCCTATTACCTTTCCTGTATCCTTAACGAGGTGTACGCAAAATTTCATAATCCTTGAGTAGTTAAAATTTAGAAATTGTAACAAAGAACTTGATAAACATTCGCTTATGAAATTCTTATTTGCTTTTAAATTTGAATTAAAATATATATTTTTGTTAAGTAACTCTATATAACATTGCGAGGTTGGGGTATTTATACGAAAAATAAGTAGAATTATTTTTTTATTAATATAATGTTTTGGAATCATAATTAAGTAACATTTGAATTTTGTTTTTTTATACCAACTTGGTTTTAATTTATTATTTAATTAATTCTCAATTTATATTATATACATATAAAATGACTGTTTCTTTTAACATACTCATTACAATTAGTATATGTAGTATATCAGTTATCTGGTTTCCATATTACAAACTCTGTTTAGTTTGAGATCAGATGGCTGTGTGAGAATAATGTCCCAAGATATTTTTATTATTAAATATAACAGAACAAACGATATAGACACTCAAGTTATACTGAACTCTTACTAAGCTATTTCGCCCAAAATAGCTTATATCTAGGCATAGCCATTATTGAAGGAGACTCTCTATTGCTTCTCATAATACATGTAATCCGACACGATCTTAGAGAGAGAAGGCAAATTATAATACAATTAATCACATGATATGGTCTGTCAGTAACGCTGACGGCTCGGAATCAAATCTACGAATTTAATATAGCTGGACGGTTCGTATACCTTTGAATTATACTTGGTCGAAACTTTTTTCACGTATCCCTCAAAGTAAGTTCGATTGCTACTAAATTTCTTCTTACTTGTAAACTTCAAAATATCTCGTCTTTTTATAGCACCAAAGTATTGAAGCATGTAAGATCGTTCTGAAATATATCGACGTTTGCGTGTCATCCATATTATTTACTAGTTGTACGTGGTCCGTGTATTGTATAATTTGAGACGAATATCATACTTTACATAAGTACGTAAATAATATACAATATTCGTGTATATTCAAAATATAATAATAATAAACGATTTATATGTTATTACGTAATAATAATAATATTCTGGGACAATATTTACACAAGGCAATCTGATCCCAAGCTAAACAGAGCTTGTACTGGAAACCAAACATACTTACATAATATACTACTTTTATTTTGTAAATACAAACTTATATAGATACTTAGCGGTTCACCCGCGGCTTTGCCCGCGAAAAAAATAATAAAATATGTTAATTAGGGTCTAATTTAGCTGAATCCCCAGCGGAAAATCCAGCGAATCCTGAGCGGAATCCAAACTTTCCACCCCGTATTTAAACTTCTCGCGGGGTAATTTTTCTAAAAGTCTATAATACGTATTTATTTATTTCTAATCAGAGGCTTGCATATAAAATTTCATGCGGGTTAGTTTTTTAAAAAACCCTGAAATACGAATTTATTTATTTCTAACCAAAAGCACGTAAATGAAATGTCATACTTCTTATATGAATAATGACGGTCCCGCGGTACAAAGTTTCAACCCCTATTTCACCCTTTTGGGGGGTAGTTTTCGAAAGCCCTTAAATAGGTTTTTATTTATATACAACCAGAGGCTTGTTTATAAAATTTCATGCTTCTAATTTTAAAAATGACGAGTTCCCATACTAACTTTTAACCCCTATTTCACCCTCTTAGGTGGCGAATTTTTAAAAACCTTGAATTGTGTACTTATTTATTTCTAACCAGAAGCTTGTATATAACATATCATGCTGATAACTCTGCGTTGATGAGACAGTCAGGACAAGTCTTTGTATATATATAGATTACACCTAGACTCAGGACAAACAGACATCTTCATGCACACGATTGGCTGTCCTGGGTGGGAATCGAAGCCACGACCTGTGGCGTAAAAGTCCTTTAGCAATCACGCCAACCGGCTCGTATAATGTAAATACATTAAAGTCGATTATCTTTCAGCTGCTTCAAATAAAAATGAGCACACAGGAAATGTAATCACTTAGATTAAAAAAGATCCTTCAAACTTACTATTTCGACAATTCCTCATCTACTTCTGTTATTAGTTTGCATTAAAAACTATAATCCGATTATACAACTAACTAAAAAAAATACAAACTTTTATCAATGTGAGTGCTCTATGTGAAAGCCTCGTTGGTCTAGTGGCTTGATATAAGGCCGCAGACTCGGTGGTCCTGGGTTCAATTCCCAGGTCGGGCCAATAAATAGTTATTGGGGTTTTCTGTCAGAAAATTCTCAGTAGCAGCCCGGAGTCTGGAAGTTGGAAGTGTGTACACTCCCGTGCCTCGGAAAGCACGTTAAGCCGTTGGTCCTGCGCCTGAACTCTTTCTGATCGTGTCGGATTGCCGTTCCATCGGATTATGAGAGTTAAGGAAAATAGAGTGCACCTGTGTTTGCGCACACACTTGTGCACTATAATATCTCCTGCGCAGTTGGCTAATCTCTCTGGCCAATCTGGCCGCCGTGGCCGAAATCGGTCTGGAGGACCTTATTATATGAAAACAGAGTTTCCACGTACATTAAACGCTCCCCTTCTTTAAAGTTATTTTTTTAATATATTAATAATAATAAAAAAAAATTAAGTAATGTTACGTAATAATACGTTTACATTTAATTACGTTTTAATAATATGTAAGTAGAAATTGAATTTCGGCTCAAACGGTTTGGTGACACTGGTTAAAAATTCACATGAAAAATACCCTCACATATTCATGTTCGATGTTAATTAAAAGCATGCAAATACACTTACTGATTAAATATTCTTATTTTTATTATTCGAACGATTGTTATGATTGTATAAATTAAACAGCACATTACATACCCCTCTTTGTATGACACAGTCGCTTAACTTTACATGTGAATTTTAATTTGACGATATTGGATTTCATTGTTTAATATATTTAACTACTACTTTCCGTCCGCGGCTTCGCTATCTAAGGGGAGGGGGAGGGGGGTGGTCTAGAGGTATTATGTATACTGTGTATATTCAATACCCCGCGCCTACGTATATGCAAAATTTCATCTAAATCGGTTGAGTATTTAACGTACGAAAACGTAACAAACAAACAAGTTCGCATTAATAATATTTGTTAAGATAACAACATGACACAAAACAAAAGGAATATATTTATAGTCGAGCAATAAATAAATAAGATTACAACTTGTATGTCAAATTTTACTACAAACAGTAACTTAAACCTCCTTTCAAATGTTAGCTTGGTGGTAGGGCTTATTCTACTGTCAAACAACGCTACTTAGTATTGTTGTGTTCCGATTTGAAGGCTTTGGAGCCAGTTTAATTACAAGGACAAGGGCATAGCATCTTAGTACTTAAAATTGTTAGCGCATTGGCGATATAAGGAATCATTAAAATAGTAAGAAGATTACGCTGTGGTTTTAGTGGGTATCACGGCCTTGCACTCCAACCGTCGAGTCCCACATACCAGGGATGGGGGGGGGGCGTAGCATATGCGTAAATGCATTTCCACAGCGAAAAAAAAAAAATAGGAATCATTAAAATTTCTTTTAAATCTCATGCCTATGGGTGTTGGTTACCACTAAACATCAAGGCCAATTGAGTATCGATTTTAAATTTATAATAAAAAAACATTATTCGTCAAAATAGAATGATTTATGAAAATATTCAATATTTATTTATAAATATTAACATTCTGCTCATAACTTTAGCAATTATTTACTTCCAAACTAGCTTTAGATTTAACTTGTAAGTTAAAACATTTGTAATTATCGAGTACACGGAAATTAACTTCTCGATGAGTCTCAAACATGAAAATACTCATTTTAAATCCTATCGTCTAAAGAAACTAATTTCGCTATGTATTTATATCATGTTATTAATATCAGTAGGATAATTTATCACTGTCTGACTGCGATTGGTAAACTGATCAACTACGAAACACATAATACAATATAATCTAGAATTATAATAATAATAAGGTCAAGAGAGATTATCCAACTGCGCAGGAGATATTATAGTGCACAAGTGTGTGCGCAAACACAGGTGCACTCTCTTTTTCTTAGCTCTCATAATTCGATGCGACAGCAATCCGACACGACCGGAAAGAGTTCAGGCGCACTGACCAAAATATTATTTGAGGCATTAGCCCAGCAGTGGGCAGTGGTATTACATTTACTTCACTTATTTTTTAAACTCAGTTAGTTACATTATAATATTCAAAACCGAAATGAATGAGAGAATTTACGAAAAATATAAATTCAATAGAGCGTTTTCAAAATTTATTTTCAATTTAATTGTTTTGTTTTAAACTTTATTTAAATTCACTTCGTGTAATGTTTACTCTAAATATTTAGTTTGGCAATTTACCCCTCTAACTTCACTCATGTGTACTGTAACGAACTGAATCTATATTTATAACAAATATATTTATATATAGGTAATAATTTTTTTTTTAAATTTTCCAATTTGTTTTCAACCTATAGGAGTTGCTCAGCAACAAACATATATACATACATACATACATACATACATACATATACAAATATCATACATATAAACAAAATACATACAAAAATAGTGTAGATAAGATTTGTAAAACATATACATATATTACATACCGTAAACGTTCGGGTTAGTTCGTGTATAAGAAATAGGTGTACATCGTCGCGATAGTTCGTGTATAATAATTAGGTTAATCGTCATCGAGTTAGTTCGTGTATAAGAAATAGGTCACTCGTCGCGATAGTTCGTGTATAATAATTAGGTTAATCGTCATCGAGTTAGTTCGTGTATAAGAAATAGGTTACTCGTCATTGAATTAGTTCGTGTATAATAATTAGGTTAATCGTCATCGAGTTAGTTCGTGTATATAGGTCACTCGTCGCGATAGTTCGTGTATAATAATTAGGTTAATCGTCATCGAGTTAGTTCGTGTATAAGAAATAGGTTACTCGTCATTGAATTAGTTCGTGTATAATAATTAGGTTAATCGTCATCGAGTTAGTTCGTGTATAAGAAATAGGTTACTCGTCATTGAATTAGTTCGTGTATAATAGTTAGGTTAATCGTCATCGAGATAGTTTGTGTATATAAAATAGGTTACTCGTCATTGAATTAGTTCGTGTATAATAAAATAGGTTACTCGTCTTTGAATTAGTTCGTGTATAATTAATAGGTTACTCGTCATGGAGTTAGTTCGTGTAACTAAAACAGGTTACCCCGCGCCGAATGTCATAATCATCCGTAGGCATATATAGGGGCATGGTGATCGGCGACTCCATAGAGAAAGTCAGTACCATGTGCCCGAGTATGTAATGGTAACGTGTTTGGCCGCGAGGACCGTGGCGATGGCGCCGTCGCGCGGCCGCGTGCTAAGTTCCTTATCAGTTACATAATGAAACTTGACACCGGGCGGTGCAGCTGGGCGTGTGACACCGCGAGGCTGCTAGCTCTGGTTGTTAATCCTTATATATATGGGAGTGGCAAGGAACCGAGTGTTGGTACAGTGCTTACTCTTATATCAAAGTTTCATGGCAAAATGTATACATACATGAGATGTGCTTTAAGCACATTAACTATAAATTATTATTTTAAATGACGGTATGTGGGGCCGTCAAATGAATAAATGTTTTCAATGAGGCATTATATATTACATATAATTAATAATGAAATATAATTACGGTTAGGTGGTAGCCGTGTAAACAGAAATATCTTATTGA
The DNA here is from genome assembly GCA_963151315.1 of Nymphalis c-album. Lineage (NCBI taxonomy): Eukaryota > Metazoa > Arthropoda > Insecta > Lepidoptera > Nymphalidae > Nymphalis > Nymphalis c-album. The sequence goes on from OY720595.1 coordinate 10,769,864, forward strand.
AAATATGTATGTACTGGCAGTACAAACTGATGATTGCGAGTAGTCGTGATGACTATTAAATATAAAAATAAAATAAAATATATGAATGAAAGACAATATAAATAGTGATTGAAGTGTTACTTCAATAATAATAATGGGCAAAATAAATAAGCATATAGCTTATCAAATTTATCTTCATGTTGCAAATCTTGTTAATCGTCAGAGAAGCAAGATTATGTGACTTCTAAAACTGTGTCGATCGACGGACGAAAGTTCGTAAAGCGGTCGTTGAAAAACTCTTATATATTAGTATGCAGCAACCAGATAAAAATGGAAGCTGTATTGGTACGATCACACTAAATCGGTGTGATGATAAATATGTTTTAAGATTATTAAAATATTGTCAAATGACAATAATTGTACTAAGTATATGAGACATGATCTCATTTCATAATAAAAGTTATGAATGAATGACAATACATATTATAGTGATTGAAGTGTTACTTCAATAACAATGATGGGCAAAATATATAAGCATATAGCTTATCAAATTTATCTTCATGTTGCAAATCTTGTTAATCGTCAGAGAAGCAAGATTATGTGACTTCTAAAACTGTGTCGATCGACGGACGAAAGTTCGTAAAGCGGTCGTTGTAAAACTCTTATATATTATTATGCAGCAACCAGATAAAAACGGAGGCTGTTTTGGTACGATCACTCTAATTCCGTGTGATGATAAATATGTTTTAAGAATATTGTTATATAACAATAATTGTACGAAGTACATAAGAAAGGATCTCAAGAAGTGCTTTACATTACCGAGTACTCATAATGTTATTCAGTAAAATGTTACTGCGTAGTGCGAGTACTGTACTGAATTATACTCTGGCGGGTTCTTGATGATTCGACATGGGGCGAGGCGCTGGTTGGCTTGATCTCGGTCGCTGCATTAGGGTCCCTCATGGCGATGTCGTCTTGAATTTGCTTAGGTGATGCAGTTGCGGGGTTTGATGTTACCGTATAACGTCTTCGGCGATACGGTAGGGTCCCTCCTCCTGTTGCCGATGAGGCTGCCTACGTGGGATGGTTTTGGAGTTTGAGGTTACTATATAACGTCTTTGGCGATATGGTAAGGTCCTCCACTCTGTCTTGCTGGGTTGCTGGAGTAGTGTATGTACTATGTGGTATTGCGCTATTGCTGGTTAGCGTTATGATGTCGTTAGCGATGTTTCTCGTTGATCGGTGGTACCGGTATCACGACCGAATGTTGCAGAGCGTTGAAGAGGCAGTAATACTGTTAAGCTGATACGTTCATGCAGTGATGGACAATACAATCAATGGATTTCATCCAGACACATCTGACGCACTAATCGTTTTGCGAGAAGTGTCGTTTGTAGCAAAATGACTCGTCCTTATTAGGGACGCTCCCTTAGCTTAGTGTTAGGGATATCACAAGTGACATTGTAGCATGTCATAGTAGTAGGGCAACTAGGTATGTTTCTCTATATGAGTCAATATACTAGCGATAGAAAGTGCAGCCTGCATTTATCTCTTTTGTGTAAAATGCGAATATTGATCTGGGTTTTGTGCTGGCTAGGTAATCTACCAAAGGGTGCGTTGCTTGTTGTAGGCTAACGTTAAGTTTTATATCCACTATGGAGTTATAGTTTTAAGTATAGCGTAATACGCAAAGCGTATAAAAGGTATATTAATAGGATAGGAAAACGTTAGATTTAGTTATAAGCCTTAGTTATAAGTAGGGTATTGCGTTTATTGGTTACAAAATAAGTAAGATATATTTAACACCAAAATAAGCACGCCTACAAAGGTAGAGCACATAACAAATTATGTTAAGTCCACTTGAGTGGCACCTAACTGTACCTATATGGTATTTATTCATTTGATGCAATATTTATATTATTGAATATTATTCCACATAGATTGGAATCAATATATATTATAATAACGGCGCGCCACGTCAGTGGATTAAAGCGTAAAGCGTTTAGCTTGCATTAGGCCGCCTGGCGGTTGTGCACTTGAGCTGGTATGAGAACCAGGTATTTATTTGTATTATTACAATCCAGGGCATGTCCCTTTGGCTTCGGCTTTTCTTCAGCTTTGACTGATTGAATCTTGGACTTTGTTCCTTATTTTTATTAATATTGTTGTGGCTACGGCTACTTTATAAACACCGCAGTTACGACTGTGCTTCCTACTGGACTACGGTCTGGTTTATTGATTTTTGCTAAGACATTAGTCTTTTATACACCTCAGCTACGGCTGTGATACCTAATGGACTTTAGTTCCATTTCATAAATTATTAATTTATTGTGGGCGCACTATAAAATTGTATGTCCCATGATCGAGGAAGGTTCACCGATGAGCGGTCGGAGCCTATAGCTGATGGCGGGTGTGGGGCCAATTTCAGCCTCCTCCCCCTTTTATATTTTTCTAAATTAGTTAAATATATAAAGATGGGAAGGAGCGACATCCTTCAGCTACTCGTAAGAGGTGCTAAAGGAAATGGGACCGGGATCTCATAACGGAAATTGTTTACAATTTCACTTAATTAATCTAATTTCCATTTATTAACCAATTACATGAAACAAAATATTTATAATAAAAACGAATTTAAAAGATTAACATGGTTTTATTTGACTCCTCTATGGTTTGTTGAACATATGGTCTCTGACGCTCTAAAAGAACACGGTTATTACGAAAACAACATTATAAGGATCCTAGCTAACTAGACGAAATCACGAGCCAATACAATATTTAAATATTAAAAATAAGTATGTTTAATTGCATTTCAATTTAGGTAGGCAGGGTTTAGTCACAGTACCTTGGTTTATGTATATAGGGTAATATTTACCTGAACCGATATAGCCCTGATCAGATCTACGAGACTGGTGTCGAGAGTTGAGACACTTGGTTTTATTCATCTGTTTTATATTAGTCTTATACTATATGCATATGTGTGTTTTATAGTATGTGAAATAATAGTCCTCCAGACTGATTTCGGCCACGACAGCCAGTCTCAAGAGAGACTAGGCAACTGCACAGGACATTTGCACTAGTGTGTGCGCAAACACAGGTGCAGACTATATTCACTCTCATAACCCGATGGGACGGACACGACACGACTGGAAAGATTTCAGGTGCAGGACCATCGGCTATACGTGCTTATAATATACATATTATGTACTCACAAAACCGCATGGGAAAAAGAATGTGAAGTTGGCTCCGAACTTAATAAGTGATTCGTGATAGGGAAAATCTTGTAGAGGTGAGGTATGGGGGACGTAAATAATTATATTATTACATGAGGACGCACGACATTTATTATCTGTGTTAACAGTTCGACGGTTACATTGCGACTCCCCTTGCATATCGCAGTGCTGCGCTATATATACAAAGTTGTGTCCCTACAATCTGTATTCTTTGAAGTCGGAGAATATGCAGACCCCGTGTTCGGTTAATTGAAAGTTTTTGAATATTTCTATCGATAAACTCTAAGTAGCCCGGAGCCTGGAAGTTTGTGTCTCGACTTCTGTGCTTTGGACAGCTTGTTTAGCCTTTGTCTAGTCTTGCGCCTATACTCTCTTGACGTTTGCCGTACCACCGTAAATGCACTTGTGTTTGTGCGAATAATTGTGTATAATATATTCTGAGGAAATAAGCTAGTATCTATTAAAAAAGGCCGACGTCACTAAAATCATTATCGTCATTTTATCATTTTTTTTCTTAGGTATTTATAACATCACTTATTCAAGTATTTGAAACATTATAATTCTAACAAGACGAATATATTACATGTTAGTAATATTCCTTATTAGGGGTTCGCTATTAGAAGGGTTGACTGACTTAATATTTATACTCAGCCTAGGGACCGCTGTAGTTGCTTTATGAAGTAATCTCCATATTACAGCCGTAATAAATTCCGTCTTAAGATAAAGCATCCCTTCTAGAACAATGCGATGATGCTTAATTTTGACAATTTCTTGAACATTTAAATGGAACTGTTCAATTGTGCATGTGTTCTACTGTTGACTTTTGTATGCTTTCACACACATCTAAACAACTCCGAATGTGTGAGTAAATGTACTTTACGCACACATTCGAATTACTGATACCAATCATTTTTACAGTGTTAATATTTGAACACGGGTTTATCATCTGCAGCCGTAAAATTTGATTGATTAACGAAATTATATTAATACTACAAGTGCTAGTATTATTTGTAACACTTCCCTATTCATGTTCTTGTAATGAAATAATACGTTCATAATTTATTAATTATAATATTACTCGTATTATTTTCATCTCAACTAATTCTTTACAATTTTATTTTGAAAGTTTTCTGTCCAAACGTACTCCACATTTATTGAGATTGTAAAGTTGTTTTTAGCTACCGTCTTATCGCTTCATTTAATTAAATTTGACGCCATGAAGTTATAATTTTATTACAAGCGTATTCATCTCAAAATAATATAGATGGAATTTTAATTAATGTATTTATTAAAAGATAATAATATTTTAGTTGATAGCCTTGACTTCATAGGATCAAATATTTTTTATCCTTAAATAAAGAATGCTAAGGAATGTATGTGTTCAATAAATCATCGATACTTCTATTTTCTACTCCAGCGAAGCGCTAAGCTTCTTACGATTATGATTGGATACCTACTATTGCTAGCTAACGATAAGGGTGAGTGTTCTATGTTCAGCGATTATTTATATAGCGGAAAATGGCTAGAGCTAGACCTATTTATTGGCAAATTATTAGGCAGCATCACAATCTAAGCTTAAGACAGATAGTATATTCGAAATCAATGCTATTATCTATATCTATACTACTATATAAATCTATTGGTTCTGTCTGTCTGTTCATTTGTTTTTCACGTAATTTTGTGATAAATAATCGTTTTATGATGCAGTAATTCACATTATACTATTTTTTTTTCATTTTTGTCTGTCTGTCTATCTGTATGTCTTCTCACTCAACTCAAGAACGGCTTGACCAATCTTGATGAAAGTTGGTACACACAAATAACACGTGATGGCGCAAATGTCAGGCCTTATATAAGATCGGTAAACCCTACGGTATCTTATGAAAATTAATTTCAAATCCTTAATTACGTATTTCTTTACCAGTAGCTATATGTTTGTGTGTCTGTTCGTGTGTGTCATTATAGTAATATAATAATGTATTATATTTTAATTAATTATACGCATGTGAAGTCGCGGGGCACAGCTAATTTAATAAAAAAAGTTGATATAAAAGATTTATTTTTCTTCTAACTAAAGATAATACTAAATGGGTAGTTAATACTGGTAGTATTAACTTTGTACAGTCACTTTGCACATGTTAAGATAAAAAAATTGCATTGATTGAAATATTACATACATAAATATTAATAATCATCTTAAATCTTTAACACTTAAGGAAAACTTCAATATATAGAAGCTTCACACTGTTATAAATTTACCATCGGTTCGGAAATTTAAACATTACAAAATAAATAAAGAATCCTTGAAAGCATATCATTTTCAATGTGATGGCGAAACTAGAAGTCAATTTAAAATCAAAGTACATCGGATAAATAAAAGACGGTAGTGTCCTGAAGCAATATCCGTTTCCGTAAGATCGAATTCTATCTTGTTCCTAGGAAGCAAGGCGACCTGAATTTGCATTCCTTCGGCTTAACCCCTCCACTGTCTTCCCTTTGTACAAACAACCCCTTAATGCCGTCTACGGAGATAAAACGCGAAATGTGTTTTCGTATTCAAATCGCTAATAAATATTATTGATTAAATGATGTATACATTAAAGGTTTTATAGATTAATATTTTGTTTGTTCCTTTTTTATATATTCAAGTTTATTGAAATCGAGTGATATTAATACTAAATACTAAAAAAAAATCAACACAATAAGTATGATCAACGAAATTTTGTCACCAATTCATTTTGACAAAACAAAAGATTCCACATCTCCCTATGGGGAGATGCGTTTAATATCGTTAAGCAACATACAAAATGTACCAAGTAATGCTTTATACATATGTTTTAGAACTTCAATAAGTTATATAAAGAATTGAAAAAAATATAATTATAAAAAAATATTTCAGGTCATCAAAAATATTTGAATAATACTCAAGTGTTCTGTTATGTACATGGTAATTAATACGGGTGCGCAAGTTGACTTAAATTTACAACTCGTTTTTCCGTATAAACCACAATGACGCATCTCAGCAATTATAAATAGGTAATCAGATTCAGAATTAATAAAATATAAAATTAATTAAATATTTATAAATTTTGAGGGAAAATCATTACAAGCGTTTCATACAGTGAATAAATTACTTCCATACCTTTTTTATTGTATAGGTACGAGGACGAGCATTTGGGCTAATATTTGATGAGTGGGTGATACCTACCTAGACTTTGCACAAAGACCTACCACCAAGTAAACTACTTTAATCCAGTAATCGAATTATACGAACGTTTCCATGAACTGAAAAGAAAATAACTTTTTCCAATACTGTCGTTTAATATTATTGTTTTTAATATTTTAGTTGAAACTCTTGAAACTTAAAGTAATAGCGAAGGAAACTTAAAATACTTAACATCTACACGGTCTTATTGCCCGCCCCAGTGACAAGAGGGTTAGTTAATTTTTGTTCGGAAAGCCGAGATTGCGATGGAACTTGGAAATTTCTGGAAGCTTCTAGGATTTTTTCTCGTTTTCTATGTGGTTACAATTTGTTCTGAAATTATTTTGAATTCTTACCTATATGTTTAACTGGTGTCCTTCGTTTTTATCTGTGTGAGTTTGGAGTTTTGTTTAGTTATATCACAACACAAGATGTTAATAACGAAGGGGAGTCGATGGATCCAGTTGAGTCCGCTGTATTTCTTGGCATTACTGTTGATGCCAAGTTGCAGTGGGCCCCCCATATTGACGGATTGGCGAATAGACTAAAAAAATTTAAAAAAATTGTAAAGGAACGCTTGTGTGCTAAAGGTTATTATACAATTAATGAATTTATGGATGATAGCACACCTTGGGAATGAGACGATCGCCGCATGGCTATTTCCTTTTGTTTTTTTTTGTAAAAGACAAAAAACAGACAAAAAACAAAAAAAAAAAAAAACAAAAACATCAACCCGCTGAGTTTCTTTCGCCGGTTCTTCTCAGGGCTGGGTGTTTCTTTTCCGAACCGGTAGTAGTTTCTAGTTTGACAATCAATAAGTAAGTGTAATACTTCAATATTGAGTAAAGTATTTGAATTTGAATTTGAAAAAGTGCGAAAAGATTTCATACTATTGCGTAATTAATCCACTAAGAGTTTTTGCCTACATATTTCAACAGTTACGAGTAATGACTTTTATTCTTTAAGTTTAGTAGTTATACGGCCGAATACTGAAACGTGATTCAAAATGAAGTGGGATTTAATTATTTGGAACGTTCCAAATAATTAAGTACCAATCATATTTGAATGACGTTTCAGTATACGGCCGTTTGTGGTTTTAAATTTGAGAGTGAGGCAGATAAAAATAATAATAATATACTGGGACATTATTCACACATGGCCATCTGATCCCAAACTAAGCAGAAATCGTACTATGGAAACCAGACAACTGATATACTACTTTTTTTTGTAAATGCATACTTATATAGATAATGACACCCAGACTCAGAGCAAACAAACATGTTTATGCACATCAATGTCCGTCCTGGTTGGGAATCGACCCCACGACCTGCGGCGTGTAAGGCAGTGTCTTACCAACCACGCCAACCGGCTCGTCTGTAATAATATATAAATATCGAATTAATACACCAAAATGAGAACATGACGTGATAAATGCAGTATACGTTTGTCATAGAATCACTAACTTTACAGGAATAACAAGGTTTAACTAAGCTCGTCATCGTCAGATGTGTATATAGGCTGTTATTGTCGGTCAGACACGAGTGATCCCATAAGGGTTCTGTTTGTTAATGGAATGAAAGTAATCCAAAAAATGAGAGATATTATACAATGTTAAAAGAGCGTAAAAGAAAAATATTCCGGGTGTGTGGTACTCATTGATAGTAAGCCTGGGTACATGTGAAAAGGTTTTGTGTGTAATTATTGTTTAAAAATGAATAAAATGTGATTCTTAATTTGAATTTATAATACATCAGTTTTCGTTGTGGCCTCGTCCGCGCTTTCGCTTAGTTTCTTTTCTTCAAAATCGAGACGGGTTACTTATAAATAACGGCATCCCCTTTATAAGCCTACTTTATTAAATGGTATCGACGTCCATATGTTTAGGAGAATTCGCAACTGAGTAGATTGCAATCTGTATAATTTTTTTTTCATAGTATTTATATGTTTTAAACATAATATAATTATAAACGAGTGTGTCGCTTTTAGAAACTTATCTGTGTAAATGTCTGGTCACGTGTTTTATCATTAAGCATCGATTTCCAATTTGGTGCTCTCACGGCAGGGAGGCCATTAATTCTCACCAGACCAGTTTACCAGGGCATAATCCGCTGTGAGTAGCGCCATGTTTCCTGCCTTAATGGAATGTGTTTCAATGATGTACAAGCTTAAGCATCGGAGAGATTATTGTTGGTAAACGTAATTTAATATGGTTAAAAATGAATTCAGTTTAATCTTAGTAATTCGAGCTATAAGCTAATATGTGAAATGATAAAATCGTTTTAAACTAATATAATTTTTATTTGTTCCACATCTTTCACCGTTCACCTGACTTACTGAAAACTTTAATTGGATATAGTAATTGTTGTTGTCTTTTGCGTGAATGTGTCTAGCTTAATACCATCACGTTTTTTATAGAATCGGGAGGCGTACGAGCATATGGGTCACCCGATGGTAAGTGGTCATCAAAGCTCATAGACATTGGCATTGTAAGAGCTTTTAACCATCGCTTTCATTGCCAATGCGTCACCAACCTTGGGGAACTAAGATTTTATGTCCCTTATCTGTAATTACACTGGCTCACTCACCCTTCAAACCGGAACACAAAAATACAAAGTACTACTGTTTTTCGTTATAATATCTAACGTATATAAAAATTCATAAGTTTTTTGCAATATTTATCGGGCAAGGAAACATTAAAAGTAGAAAATCAAGAGTTATTCTAGGAAAAATATTATTTAAAATACAGTCATGATATCACATAATTAAGTTACTGAAATGTTTTAAATGGATCATAATTGACTGTTAAAGAATTTCCTTATTAAATATTAACGGCCTCAAAATTGTTTCAATAAAGCGGTCTTAGTTAGACAAAACAAATTAAATTAAATGTGACGGACGAAATTTAAGTTGCTCGACCGAATAATAATGTATTTTGAATTTATTATTTAGCATTTAATTTATAATGACTTTTTATCTGTCTAGGTAAAATATAAAGTAGAACCTCTTAATCATTTTCAATAAAATTGCGTTGATTATTTATTTAATGCAATTTTTGGATACCGGCTTGGCATGAATGTACTAGTTGACTTGGAAGTAGGTAGTGTATTTAGGCGACGTCGTCTGAGTACGTCACAAACAAAAATGAGCATTCTACAGGGATCAGTTTTAAGTACTCCAGTTTTTCGTTTACATGTTAAAACACAACGTTGGCCGAACGGTGTCGTCTATACACCTTAAGCCTTAACACGATGGGTTCGAATCCAAGAAGTCATAAGAATAATCTAACATTGGAATACCACAGTATTGTATTGTTTCTTTTATAATTGTACTATGGTTACTTTTTAATGTTGACAGAAAAAACAACGAATTATAACGATGCGAAAATGAATAATAATCAAACTATTTTTATTTACAACATATTATTGAAATTTATGCTCCTACAGAAATGTGAAGTAACATAATATTGCCTTAATATTAAGCTGTATATTTCTTGTTATAAATAATAGCACAGTTTTTTTTATTTCTCTCTAGAGTTTCAGTTTAACTCTTATTTTTCACAGCGGCTCTGAGGTTAGGAAATTCAGACACTTGCATACTATTCGATTTGTATATGTATTAATTATTCAAAAAAAAAGCTGTACGGACTATGTAATTAAGGAGATAAATATTAGGGATATAACATCTTAGTTCCCAAGGTTGGTGGCGCATTCGCGATGTAAGAGGTGATTAACATATCTTAGAATGCCAATGTCTATGGGCGTTGGTGAGTGGTGACCACTTACCATCAGGTGGCCCATAGGCTCGTCCGCCTACCTATACAATAAAAAAAACTCACATCGGAACGTTTTTAATAAATAAGGACACTTACAGTAGTAAAGTCAATTATTTTAATAGAAAATGATGTAAATTTTTGTCGTTGAAATATTACATAAACACGAAAAGTGAGGATAAAGTTGTTACACGAAGTTTCCGACTTTGCAAAGTCAATACATCCTTCCTGAGGCTGGGTATTCGATTCTAATATAAAATCCCGCGGATCATGTTACGTTTACCAATGAATAAATTTACAGCTATGCTAAAGAAATATTAAGGAATGAGGCATATTATTCGGTACGCATATTACACTGTACGGAAAAATAGATAAATGTAAAGAAGTTTTTTTTTTATGTAAGAGGGGGCAAACGAGCAGGAGGCTCACCTGATGGAAAGTGACTACCACCGCCCATGGACACCTGCAGCATCCGAGGAATTGCAGGTGCGTTGCCGGCCTTGGAGGAAAGAGTACGCTCTCTTCTTGAAGGTTTTTATGATATATCGGTTCGGAAAAGTCGCCGGCGAAAGCTGGTTCCACAGAGTGATTGTGCGAGGCAAGAAATGCCTTAAGAAACGCACTGTTGTGGATTTCAAGACATCGAGATGATGGGGATGGAATTTGGAGTTCTGGCGCGATGTCCGGTGGTGAAATTCAGCTGCCGGGACTATGTGACCGTGATATATGCGATAGAGGATGCAGAGTGACCCAACATCTCTACGCAAAGCCAAAGGATCAAGCCGGTCGGTAATAGCCTGATCGTCGACAATTCGAACCGCTCTCGAAAAGGAGATTTTTTAGCGGTTACCGCGCAAACATGAGTCTTATTGGGGTTGAATTGGACCAAGTTCAGTCGGCCCCAGTCCGAGACCTTGGTTAACAAGGTAAATAAATAAAGATAAATGTATAACAGATAATAAAGTTAGTAAGTATTCGGTGATTTTCATATATTAAAAAGCATAACAATGTGCCTAATAATTAATCATTGAAATAAATAAATAATAACCTGGGACGTTACTAGGACATTCACACACGGCCTTCTGATCCCAAACTAAGTAGAGTTAGTGTCTACTATGAAAACCAGACAACAATAAATTCTATACTTTGTTTTTTAATATTATGTACTTTGTTACTCACAATTGCACTACTTAGTCTTAATAACAATTGTTTACGTTTTGTTGTTCCTATGTTAGTTTATTGAGTCATTTGTTAAGTCTTTTTATTTTTTTAAATTCCGTTCAATCATTGTTTTATGTATGCTGCGGTCTCCTTTAATTGAGGGAGCAAACATATTTTAAATCATTACAACATTACAAGTGACGTAATGTACTCATAAGTGCGTACCCATTGTTGGAGATCGTTAATAAATAAAAAGGATGAAAAAAAAGGGATGAAATCTACTAAATAACTGGAAGAAGTTAGATTTTCTTATATATTCCGAACCAGTAAACTAATTGGATTTATCTTGTGACAATTCAAAACTAGGAGCAAGAGCTTAGTTGAATAAAGTATTATTTTATTTTTTATTTTGACACACAAAATATGATTAATAATAAAACCATCAAATACTCGTGGAAGTTACTTATAACTTATGCCTTAACATCAAATTATGTTATTTCCGAGATTAATTAAAAAGTTAATCTTCAAATCTTGTTAATATTTGTACTTACATTACATTGTAATACTGGCTTCCTTAAATAAACTGGTTTTCGTTTGAAAGCATTGGTGGTTGGGTACAAACTTCAACAACATTAACAAAATTATAGTCTTCAATTAGAAAATATTGTATGTGGTAAATTGAAATAAATTTCCTGGGTGTTACACAGCTGCGCCCAAGATTTCTTTTGTGTCGGTTCTAGTGTATGGAATATATCACATGAGATTTATCATTGCGTCAAATTTCATTAAAATCCTGGCTGTTGTAACAATCTTGTTAAGAGAGCAATATATTTTTGTAAATCGGCGTTGGTTGGTTCTTTAAGAGAGCATGTTCAAACCTTTTTTTTGTTATTTTTGTGCTTTATTGCTACGTTAGCCACATTAGTATTGACTGCCTCGTGGGTCCAGTTGCTAGATATAAGGTCGGGCCAATAAATAGTTATTGGGTTTTTCTATCAGAAAATTCTCAGTAGCAGCCCGGAGTCTGGAAGTTGGAAGTGTGTACACTCCCGTACCTCGGAAAGCACGTTAAGCCGTTGGTCCTGCGCCTGAACTCTTTCCGGTCGTGTCGGATTGCTGTCCCATCGGATTATGAGAGCTGAGGAAAAGAAAGTGCATTTGGTTTGCGCACACACTTGTGCACTATAATATCTCCTGCGAAGTTGGCTAATCTCTCTAGAGATTGGCCACCGTGGCCATAAACTCGGCCTGGAGAACCTTATTTTAGACACGTTGCACACTTCTTAATGAATAAAAAACCATTCTTAATGGCGGTTTTAATTTTATGAAATAAATATTTTTTTAAATATTAATTCCTTACCGTACTCCCCCAACTTCACGTTATATGAAAATCTAAAATTTCATATATAACAGAAGAAACTACTTAAAACAATTCCATTAAAATTAACTATGAAAATAATATTACGCAAACTATGGGCTAGAATTCATTTTGTTTCCGAGTTTCAATACGTCCAACACATTATTATTATGAAAATATAACATTTAATATTTATGTATTTCAATTCTTATTAAAACTAACAGGTCTGAAAAGAAATTTCGCAATTTGAGATATATTAAGCTTTATAGTGCAATTGTACGTATAGCAAAGAATTTGTCTCTGTTTTACGAGGCATACAATTTTAAGCACTGACAATACAGTTTTACTTTGACAATATTTCTGACATAACAGCCGCTCAAAGGAATCATAATAATCGGAATAAAAAGACTTAACAACAGCTTTTTACTTTAGCTTTAGCTTATGTAGGTCATTTTAGTAAAAAATGTTTCAAAGACATTTAGTAGATGTTTTAGAGATACAAAATAAATATGTTATTTTTCGTTATATGAAAGAAATGTATTGTATGTTTTGGTTTTACGAATCAAAGTATATTTTACTTTCTAAATGGATTTAATTTGTAATGTGGGTTTACCTTGATTGTGTTTAGGAAAGTACAACTGCCGTGATGGCTCAGTGGCTAGAACGCGTGAATCTTAACCGATGATCGTGGGTTGACGGCGAAGAAAAACATCAATGTGTAGTCCACTAACCCGCATTGGAGTAGGTGGATAAAGCTCCAAGCCTCCTTCTTTAAAAATGGAGAAGAGGCCTTAGCTCAGCAGTGGGACATTCATAGGCTCTTATTTTTACTTTACTTTAAGTACAGCTCAATAATATATTATTTTAACGCCATACTGCAACCTGTTTAAGTAAATTAGTGTATTAATTACAGGTACTACAATATAGGCTTCCAGTATTAGACCTCATCGAAGCGTGAGAAACAGTTTATCGTTTTAACAATACCAATGTCAAGAGCAGAGAAGACATCTTGCCATTGGTAATTTTTTGCCCTACGTATTATGTAATATATGTAAATAATATAATATCTGACTCGTCTGGGTAGGTACCACCCACTCATCTCGTCAGGTACCACCCACTCATCAGATATTCTACCGCAAAACAGCAGTACTTGTTATTGCTGTGTTCCGGTACAAGGGTGAGTGAGCCAGTGTAATTACAGGCACAAGGGACATAACATCTTAGTTCCCAAGGTTGGTGGCGCATTGGCGATGTAAGCGATGGTTAACATTTCTTACAATGCCATTGTCTATGGGCGTTGGTGACCACTTACCATCAGGTGGCCCATATGCTCGTCCGCCTTCCTATGCAATATAAAAAAAAAATGACTCAAAGCAAAAACCTGCTGACTCTAGAAAGCTGAGAAACATTGTATGACATTACTAAGCGGATGCATCGCACGTTAGTATGACCGCTTGAATTTAATTAGTGCGCGATAGTTTTAAAGCTACGATAACTCTTAAGATATTCATTTGAATTGGGTGGTGTAAAGGGCAATTATAATATACATGAAATGCTTAAAGCAAATAACGTATTTAATTTGATAAGGATTAATATAATATCCGTTGTTATAGATTTCCAATTATAACATTTTTATGTAACCATTTTTTAAACATTAAAGTGGGTATAGTTAGCTATCCTTAAAAGATCATATGCCATCGCCGACATTTCTGTAGATCTAAGAAAGGGGAACAATTTTATCTTACATTATTTTGTTATAACTCAAAGGTATTTTACAGCGTTTTCGATGAAAGCTCCCAATCGGCTCGTTTTTTTCCGACTTCTTTAACAATTATCGTCATATTTCAACAAATTTACAGAAAACATTAATGAATTATACAGGTAAACCTTTCTATTGAATCACTTTATCCATTGATGGAAACCGTATGAAAATCCGTTCAGTAGTTTTTTAGTTTATCGCGTTCATACAGACAGACAGGAAACGTGGGGATTTGTTTTATAAAATGTAGTGATGTAGTGATAGTGATAGTGATGATCAGTTAATTTTAGTAATTTAGATACAATTTTGTATGATCTAAATTCTATATAACGTGGATAATGTTGTACACAACAATCGACTAAAATTAATCACTGATGATGATTTCCTGATCAGTAAACTTTCTCAAAGTAACTTATCAATCGGACTGGATACCACGATAGAAAAGTGGCGCTACGGCTTCGCATTCCTACTTTCCAAGGGATTTGAGTGTACCATTGGCGACTTTCTTATTAGAGCTAATATTTATTTCTAACCATTATTTAATCCAAATAATGAGCATAGTTATTATGTAAAGGCATTTCCAGTTCTTTAAAATGTTAGTGATAAAAATCAGTAGTAGACACGTACGAAATCTAAACTAGGTACAAGGTTGGAAACGAAAATCAGGTATATCCTCGTCAATGTAGTTTGATTGATAATATTATTATATTGCTTTTTTTCTTGGTTGAAAAATCCAATGACCGTTTAAAAAAATTACTGTACCGTTTACTGTACTGTGTTCGTTATACTTGATAAATGATCAAAATATGTATAAATATGTATTTAAATCTTAAACGTATCCACAAACTCGCATTGGATGTGGTGTTATAGATTAGGCTCCAAGCCATCTCCTCGCCAAAAGGAAAATTTTTGTTCAGTTAGTGTTCAGTTCAGATAGTTTATTTCAGGAATTTCATTTACAATACATTTTAAACTAAATAGCCCCGTGGGCCTACAATTGAGAGCCTACCCAACAGCGGGATTTTTATAGGCCATTACCATTTTAACACCAATAGTTAAAACTATAAAATAATTACTGAGTTGTGTTATTTTAAGTAGACAACATTTATTCACAGTAGTATATAATTGAAATATGATGCTAAAATGTTGAAATATGGTGATAATAAAATAAAAAGGCAATATGTTTTTTGCCTGGATATTAACGCAAGGCTAAATCTAAAATACATATTATAGATTTTAAAGATGTACGTTTTAAAATGTAAAGCGTAAGCAGCTCACTGATTTTGTGAAATCCATTTAAAGATTTGCTCCTCAATTTTCAACTTCAGTGATACCCACCAATCCAAGGTGTAATTTTCAAAAGTCCATCAAAACGACATTTGTGTATTCGGAAGATAACAAACACTCTAAAAACTATTAATATAATATTTTTAATTTTCAACATAAAGTAAAAGTAACAGCCTGTGAATATCCCACTGCTGAGCTAAGGCCTCTTCTTCTTTTTTTTTGGGGATAAGGTTTTAGAACTTATTCCACTACTCTACTCCAATGCGGATCGGCTTTTCGACATGTTTTCAACAAATCGCGATGGGCGACGTTAGTTTATTTTTTAAATGAATATTTGATTACTTCATACGTGTCAACGTGACAAGCGTACGATATTGAAGGACACGTTTTAAGTGTATTGTGTTTGAATACAATAGATCAAAATTATGAGAATTTAACGGCTGCGTAAAATTTCTTGTCAGGATGTGTACTGAATATTAACTAAAATAAGGGTTGATTGACGTATATGCTAGAACTCACATTGTATACAAGTAATTTACTTAAATAATCAGGAGAATGCTTTATTAAAGTTATATGATACATATATTAGTAAACTTTACTAATATTTACCTATACCTATCTACATACATATATATATACTACCTAGGTCTTTTTAATATTTATAATAATTAATCTACAATTTTCACATTCACTCGAGAACTTACAATGGTAAGTATATAGTTGTATACTTACTAAAATAAACGTTCTATTGTACTTTTATATGTGATAATTTGTAAACTTTAAATGTTCATGGGCAAAGTAACAATTACAACACTTCTTCTAAACTCATTGTTAAAAAAAGCGCAAGTTAATTATAATTAATAAGAATTAACAATTACTATTCAGCGAGGAAACGTAGCTAGCATTTTTGCCACCATTCCACAAGAACATAATTCGCACAGCAATTATTGCTTGGAGCACATCGTTTGAATTTAAATTTATAATAAAACTAGCTGTTACTTGCCCGTTTATGGGGCGTGAATTAGAATAATTTAATTTAACGGCGTGAAATGAAAACGTCTTCATCGTTAATAAAACCGCGTTTAATAATAAAAACTTCTCGATTATGGAAGCTAAGATTTGAACTCAAAAATGAAATAAATATGACGAAACACTTCGAGAGAAGGTAGGTGGTGCGTTTCCGCTGTCTCGTCTTGGCGAGGGCAGTACCGTGATCCCAGATTGCAACATTTTCTATGAAAATATTAAAAAAAAAGAATATCACTACATATTATAAAGCAAAGCGTTTCCTGTCTGTATGAACGCGATAAACTAAGAAACTACTGAACGGTTTTTCATACGGTTTTCACCAATAGATAAAGTGATTCAATAGGAAGGTTTTAATTTGTTGAAATATGACGATAATTGTTGAAGAAGTCGGAAAAAAACGAGCTGATTGGGAACTTTCATCGAAAACATTCCCTTTGAATTATAACGAAATAATGTATTGAGAAATTGTTCCCCTTTCATAGATCTACAGAAAAGTTCGAGATAGCATATGTCTATCTTTTAAGGAAAGCTAAACTATACCCACTTTAGTTTTAAAAAAATGGTTACATAATAATGTGATACTTGGAAAGCTATAAAACGGATGATATTAATCCTTATCAAATTAAATACGTTATTTACTATAAGCATTTCATGGATATTGTAATTGCCTTTTACACCATCCAATTTAAATTAATATCTTAGGAGTTATCGTAATTTTAAAACTCTCGCGCACTAAATAAATTCAAGCGGTCATACTAAAGAGCGATGCGATATTTACTCTGCTACTCGAGCGAAGCCGGGGCGGGTCGCTAGTAGTGAATAAATATCCTTCCTAATAAGTTCCTAATATTATCATTAAGAATGCGACTTTGTTTGTTTTATTTTAATAAGCTGAACCACTAAACCGATTTTAAAAATTCTTTTACCAATGGAAAGCTTCATTATCAGCGACATAGGCTACATTTTGTCCCCGTATTTCCAGGGGATCGGGAACTACGCAGCAGAACTACCGCGGGCAAAACACTTGTAAAATATAAGTGTATTCTGTAAGAAATCAATCATTTCGTACCTCACTCGCGAAATTCTGAAAACCTACTGAAGTGGCAGTCGATGTCCAATTCGTATATAATAAAATTGTTATTATTGTCATTGTCGTATATGACATGACATTTCAAGACCGTGTTCGAGTGTGACTTTTGAGATGGTTCTTACAGAGTAGCCCAGCCCTGCTTTGCCATTTATTTTTCGGTTCATATCTATGCCAGTCATTGGTTCAATTTTGTATTTAAGTTTACAGACAAATAGTATCACTTGATTAATCTGAATATCGATTATTGAGGATGTTATTAAATTATAGATAAATGAATTATTAGAATTTAGGCAAATAATTGCTCTTTATTATAATAATTTTAATATACATTTTATATATTTCATTAAAATTAGAGACGAAGTCTTGCATTTTATTTTTCCTTGCGATTCGAATAGCATCTGCTGAGCTTGAGTCTAAGAGACAACTCGAAAGCTCCGCGCGCACTTCGACGTCAACTACACTTGTTTCCGACGTCGGGACCCGAATAAAATGTATATAAATTTAAGCCATGTACATAAATTATATTGCAAAAGTGTAAAGTGTACAGTTTCATATAAACACATAATTTTTACAGCTGTATGTTAATGAAGTTGTTGGAACGTTCTTTTACGCGGCTTACAGTAGAGTGAAATGGCAGTGACCCAAATGCTTCAAAATGCGATGCATTGGGCGTTCAAATCTGCGTGAACGCTTCTGGAGATAGGACCTATGCAGAATTATTGAGCGCTAAACCACGCCAAACGATCGAGCGTGAACTGTGTAGTGCGCCTATCATTTTATTATTAATTAAGTTAAATACAACAAACAACACATTCAATCAAATATAATACAAAACTTTGGCTTACGGGCCACATGCAAGTCCCAGGTTCGAAACTTGGGCTATTGCCACAATGGCCCTCATAAACTTTGTCAAATTGGAGTGGTAAATTACTAAAATACTATTAAAATATTAGTAAATTCATTGAAATGGGGATTGCTATTATTATAAAAAAAACGATAATTAAATTTAAAAAATTAAATCGTTTCTTAATCTTTGATAAGGTTTGAACTGCTTTTATATAATGTATATTAATAAAGTGAATAGTTATTTGTACATTTGTCCTCTAGGCCATTTCTAAGCCATTTATCCGATGGTTATGAAACTATAATTAAGTGTTCTGGATACGTTCACGTAGGATGTAGGACAACAATTTTCTTTGTATGTACATATATAAATATTGGAACTATAAAGCGTTTATATTGACCCATATGTAGCTAGTAATGTTAAAATGTAAAATTCAGACTTTGAATAATATATCAAAAGCCAAATACAGCAGTATTCAAAAATCATGGTACTATTCTCATATTCGAGCAGAATTGTCGTACATCAATTCGAGCGAAACTAAACATAGTTTAGCTTGAATATCACAAGGGATGCGATTCCCGGGAGAATGCGGGCTGTTCAAACTTCAATATCGTTCGAATTTTTGATATGATATTCAAATTTTAAATTTATTTTCAGCATACATTATGATTTATCAACAATTTAATGTATGGAAGTGGATTTCTGTAATGTTAAGGTAAATATACGTTCACATAGACGTAAAACTTTCAAAATTAATGCGCTGCTTTTAAACGGCGAAGTTCCGTGATTTACACCTTTAAGGCGGAATATAGTAGACGGTTCGATTCTAAAATTATTACACAGAAAGAACATACGTATTTCCTTACATACACGATTTATCTCAAGAGTACAGTAAAATCAAAATTATTTTGCAATAAAAAGGCTTTAGCATTTACAACCACAATCGAAATCATACGATAGACGTTGATTTATGATTTAGAGCAATAGCGCACTAGCGGCCAGGCCGCAGCGGTTACAACGGAGGAAATTGCAGTGCTTGTGTATCTTTCAAGTAAGAAAGAAACACAAGCACTGCCATTTTGAAGCGCGCTATACATGCAACTGACGATTGTGGCCGCGGTTTTGGCCGCGTTGCAAGTCGCAACTCCTGCGGCCGACCGCGCGACCTGGCCGCTAGTGCGCTATTGCTCTTAGGAAGAAGTGGCCAACTTTGAATCTTGTTCATGTATCACACTTATTCTTTACTGCTTATAATTAATCTCGTGCTCGGTGGTAAATCAAATTATCCCGAGGATTACACATGTCGGATGAAAATCTTTATCAAACATTGGAGCAGCCCGTTGGAAATAGCTCGAGTCATTACTTTTTTTCACGGGACATTTCTAAGCGGTTATAATTTGCATACTAACCGTTTTAATATTGATATGTATAAATATTATTGTAAAATATGTGAAAGTCTGTTTGTTAGATTGTCTTTATTCGCGCAGCAAAGGAGCAACGGATGGACGTTATTTGTTGCTTAAAGAGTTTATGGACCATAGCGACGTAGGTTAATTTATATCCCGGAAAATTGCAAGGAAACAAAGCCGCAGAAAAAGCTAGCGTGATAAAATATATTGTATGTTGTTTATGATATTAATATTGCAAAATATAACAAGTGATATTACACAAAATGTATTTAAAATTTGATTCCACGGATTTATTTATTTATCAAGTTACTTAATCCTTATTCCTCTTTCGGGAAGAACCTTGACGGCCCTGTGGTTAGAACGCGTGAATCTTAACCAAAGATCCGAAGTTGAAACCCTTGGTGGTGATTATTGTTAAATACCTAATGACAGACAAATGTGTATGGAGTATAAAAACAAATGATTATAATCAAATAATCTATACAAATAATAATAATAATAATATAATAATCTATATAAAGCTGAAGAGTTTGTTGGTTTGATCCGGCTATTCTTAGGAACTTGTCTTGACTGACTCATCAACGCAGAGCCTAAACTACTGGGGTTAGAGACTTAAAAAGTTTGTATGGGGACAACGTATGCATGCATTTTTTTTTTTTTTTTTTTTTTTTATATTAGCTTCTGTTTAGTAATAAAGCAACATGTATTTCACCCCCCCGCGTGGGATCTCCACCTTGTCGTGGTGGGGGGGCTCAGTACCCGTGGTAAGGTCGGCCACGGGGAAGCTAAGAGGGATCCCGGACGTGGGGCGCTCCTCGTGGGCCTCAGGAGGAGGCTTGCGTTGGATGCGCCCAGGGGGCGGGTGCGGGGGACAGTTCTGTCTGTCCCTCGCAGTCGGGAGTGATCGCGGGAGGAGAGGCGTGTCGGTGTTGCGTTGCCGCGCGCCCTATCTCCCGCGACCAAATGGGGGCGCACCATTTGTGCGTTGCGGTGGGGCCGCAGAGGAAGAGGAGATGCGGTGTTGTCAGGTTGCCGTCCTCCCTGTCCTCTGCGGCCGCTGGGTGTGTCGCTGTGGGGGACGGTTCTGTCCATCCCCTGTAGCCGGGAGCGGTCGCGGGAGGAGAGGCGTGTCGGTGTTGCGTTGCCGCGCGCCCTATCTCCCGCGACCGAATGGGGGCGCACCATGTGTTGCGTTGCGGTGGGGCCGCAGAGGAAGAGGAGATGCGGTGTTATCAGGTTGCCGTCCTCCCTATCCTCTGCGGCCGTCAGGGTGTTTTTTGGCGGCGGAGCCCAACACCTTCATCCGTCGCCAAGGAGCTTGTGGCCTTCGGGCTATCCGTCGGGGTGTCAGGGTGGAATGCTCACGCGATCCCTTGGCACCCCCCATAAAGGCGGTGACGTATACGCTGTGGTTTTAGTGGGTATTACGGCCTTGCACTTCAGCCGTCGAGTCCCACATAACCCCCCGCTTTTCACCTTGCGGGGGGTATGCGTAAATGCATTTCCACAGCGAAAAAAAAAAAAAAAAAAAAAAAAAAAAAAAAAAAAAAAAAAAAAAAAGAAAAGAAAAAAAACATGTATTTCACAGATTTTGAAGATCTACCCCCCAAGCGGGTGAAATAGTGGTTGAAAGATTGTTTGTCGGGTCCGTAATTTTTGATGTAAGAATTGTGAAATTTTATATATATGCCTCTGGTTGGAAATGAATATACACGTATTTGAGGGTTTTCTAAAATCTACCCCCCAAGATAGTGAAATAGGGGTTGCAAGTTTGTAAGGAGGGTCCGTCATTTTTTATGTAAGAAGAGTGAAATTTTATATACAAGCTGCTGATCGGAAATGAATAAATACATTATACAAAGTTTAGAAATAAATAGAAACATAATTAAGGGTTTTTTTTAAAAACTACCTCGCAAGAGGGTGTACTAGGGAAACTTTAGTTTTAAAAATGGTCTGATCACATGAATGAATGAATTATACGCTGGTGAAAACGCGGGGCACAGCTAGTAATAAATAAAATTAGAACATAGTAATCTTTATTATGATCATTGATTATTATAAGTCCATTCAATTTGTATTTTTAGCTCATTTGGAAAAATAAACAACCGTTATTTACCTTTTTATGTTATTTTAGCAAATAATTATGTTGTATGCTTAAATATTTGGAGTTTATCATGTGGATTAATTTAATTAATAACGCAAAAATTAGGAAGTCATGAAATAATAAAAGCAATTTACAATTATCATACATAATAAGCTATTGTCGTTTGTGATTATGCTGTATGAAAGTTGGTGGGAATTTCATGAATAACTGTCATATTATTTGATTACGCAATTTTGAACTCAACATTTTGAGTTCAGTAAAAGTTTATTTCTGCATTTAGTATGAATATCACAAGGACATATTTAAATATTGAAGGGATTAAATTATGACAAGATTTGGAGAACTTTACGTTGGCCCCTCAAAGTGAGTTATTCGGACAGCTCAGCTCATTCTTACTTCAAATGGAAGCTTACAATGAGGAACTCGCGTAATTTAAGTTTAAAAGTTTTTTATTCAGCTTAAGTGATACGAGATTAGCATCTTTCTTTGATAAATATATTTCATTTGAAGGTAAATTACATATTTTATTTTCAATATTTATAAAAGTAGTCACATTTACAACACAAATTAGAAATTGTTTCGAATATAAATGAATAATTTGTTTATTGCTGAATTATTTTTTTCAGCATCAAATAATTAGTTATTAGGTATATATGTATATATATATACATATATTGACACTCGAAATACACATAATCTATTTATTTCAAAAAACTAAAATTATTAGTACAAGTCAGCGGTAAACGACACTCACGAACAGTATCCATAGCCTGAAGGTTTACGATTTTTGCACTATACTATAATGTTTTTTTAAATTTCATTGGGTGGCGGACGAGCATATGGGCCACCTGATGGTAAATGGTCACCAACGCCCATAGACAATGGCATTGTAAGAGTTGTTAACCATCTCTTACATCGCCAATGCGCCACCAACCTTGGGAACTAAGATGTTATGCCTGTAATTACAGGCACAAGGGACATAACATCTTAGTATATAGTAAAAACTTGTCACTGTAATAGTTTAATAAATAATAATAAATATAATTACTAGGTGATATTTTTTGGTCCGAAAGAATTAAAACTCTTGCAGTATACCTTTGTACAGTTAGTATTTATTCTTACCTCTTCGCTAAAATATTATCTTATCCATAACATTCAGCTAATGCTTATTTTTTTATTCGAGATTCAGCGAACTGATCATAATATGATAGGACATTAGATCACAATATTAATTGACGTTTCATGTCGATGGTTATTTGAGGCGAGTATAATCAAACACCACTTTATAAGATATTTTAGAATTATTAACCCTATTGATATTATTTTTTCATAATGCCACCCCCCTGCCTTTAAATTTAAAATTGCTTTGTTTAAATACGCTTTGTTTGAATTTAAGTGATTAAATAATATTGTAGGCAGTTTTCTATGACAAGAAATCTTACAAGTAAGGTCGCAAAATATCGCGTGTGGCGCTAACATTAGCCATATATTACGTACCCATATCAAATTCTCAAGTAGCTTAAATCTTATCAAGGCTTAAAGCCCTCGAACCAGTGATTTTATGTAAATTTAACACAATTTGGAATTCGTTTACAAAGTCGTTGAGGATAAAATATTAAGTGTTTCTATTTAAATCATTTAAAAGGAAAATACTGACGTTGAAATTTGGGCTCTTAACGTCTCATACATTTTAAGCTAAGTGAAATAATTTGTTAAATGTATTTATTAAAATAAAATTTTGGAAAAATTACGCATCATTGATTAAGTTATTTTTTTTATACATATTAACTTTGTTTTACAGATTGACGAATACTACTTTTATTTATTTATTTAAAAGACACACCATTGGCATACACACAATAAAATAGTAGTTAATAAAAGAACATCAGACTTATTCTGTGTGGTACACCATTACAGGCGTGTACGACACTTGCTACAATAAGAATATCAAATTAAAAAAAAAAATATGTGAGACAATATTTTGACAAAAATGAAAACAAACATAAATTAAACACAAATTCTAACGAAAACTACAGCTAACTAATCACACTGAAATAAACTTAAGAAAATATAAAAAACATACAATTGAATTAAAAAAACTAAATAAGATAAATTTTAAATTAGACCAAGACTAAATAACAGAAATAATTTTTTTCTTAAACTTAGGTAATGTATCGTGGAAGATGCCAACATCATTTGTAGGACCAATTTCATTGTAGGTACTTTTAATATATCTTAGAACTGAATATAAAAATAAAAGATTAAGTAAAAAAATAATTTGAAGTTAAACGGTTCTATTTTGTATAGAGATAGTAATGATATAGATAACGTACTAAAAGCTAAAAAAATATTCGGTATATCCTAGATACCAGTCGTATCACCACTGTCCTCATAAATCTAGATTCATTGATCAGACAAAAAATCGTTGGGCGCGCTAAATTTCTATCAAGTCAACCGCTATATAATGCTATTTATGTATTTTCGTTCAAGTTACGCTTCAACCAATGCACTTTTCACCTATTATAGGTGAACTGTGTATGGTACCCGCCCATAAACCTCCATGAAACCCTACCAACATGTAAAAGTGTAAACAGACCTACTTATCAAATTTTAAAATGTTTACATATTTAAATGTAGCTACATAAGAAACGAGTCGTGATTCTTTACATTGGAAATGCATTTTATTTCGACACAGTTCCGCAGCACTTATGTCGGTATTCGCTATGATTGCCATTCCGATGACCCCCTTTTTTACTACCTGCCCTTTCATTTTTTTTTTATTGCATAGGAAGGCGGACGAGCATATGGGCCACCTGATGGTAAGTGGTCACCAACGCCCATAGACATTGGCGTTGTAAGAGCTGTAAACCATCTCTTACATGCAATTACAATGCGCCACCAACCTTGGGAACTAAGATGTTATGTCCCTTGTGCCTGTAATTACACTGGCTCACTCACCCTTCAAACCGGAACACAGCAATAACAAGTACTGCTGTTTTGCGGTAGAATATCTGATGAGTGGGTGGTACCTACCCAGACGAGCTTGCACAAAGCTCTACCACCTTTCATAATAAGACTACGAGTATATATCTACGAGTATATATCTACGAATATAATACTATTATAACTTATTATTCTGCTTAATAACCGTATATATTTTTTTACCTTCGAGTAATTGAAAAGCTAAGAATTGGTAATAACAGAAAGGGTTGAAAGCGAATCTGGAGCGTTCTCTTCCACGAATACCAAGGCAAGTAAGAACAGATAACCCTTATTCAAATCAGAAACAATATATAAATTATTGTTATTATTGTTTAAGAAATGAATAAAGAAACTCGCATATTATATGTATATATCTTATTTTTAAGTGATAGTTTTTTAGGATTAACATAATTATTTATATAGTTTTTATATGTAACTGTTTATTTTTATATATAAGTAGAAATGTAGTTATATATTAGTCTACAAATCTCCAACTACTGCGCATAAACACCTAATAGCTCTTAATTAAGTTTTGAAGCACCACGCGTTTCTAATGCGGATTGGTGGATACGAATGTGAAGATTGTGAAGGTATCATTTCACAAATGCAGGTTTCCTTACGATGTTTTCCTACATCGCTGATCCAAAATAAAATACAAACATAAATTAAACAAAAAATGTTCAAATCAATCTTGATGGGATTCAAATTCGTAGTAAATATTCATGCTTCATTGACTTTAGCTTTTAGATTTTTATCTAATAATAAGAACAATAAGTTTTTACTTATATTTGGATTCTGAGTGTATTTAAGAAAGCGTTACATGAAATGTTAATAAAACTTAGCGAAAAGTCTTTAAACTAATTTAAAAAGGTATAACCCTTGTACGGAGAAATTTGGCGTCCCTCTTTCGGCGACAAGTCTATTGTAACATAAATCCTTTAGTATGTAATAATTATTTAGATAAAGTTCGTACTTTTCCAAGTAATAGTTAAAAAAAAAATTCTTTGAACAATGAGGTTAAAGAAAAAACAAGTATTACGGATTAATATATTTAGTTAATATTCAAAAGATTTACTTGGTGGTAGAGCTTTGTGCAGGCTCGTCTGGGTAGGTACCACCCACTCATCAGATATTCTACCGCAAAACAGCAGTACTTAGTACTGTTGTGTTCCAGTTTGAAGGGTGAGTGAGTCAGTGTAATTACAGGCACAAGGGACATAACATCTTAGTTCCAAGATTGGTGGCGCATTGGCGATGTAAGCGATGGTTAAAAATCTCTTACAATGCCATTGTCTATGGGCATTGGTGACCACTTACCATCAGGTGGCCCATATGCTCGTCCGCCTTTCTAGGAAATAAAAAAAAAGATTAAAATGTGTTCTTTAGTATTCTTATAATAATATCCATAATTAACACAAAGCCTGATCTGATCCTAAAGTAAGCAGAGCTTGTATTTTACTAAGAAAACCAGACAACTGATACTACTTTTCTCTTGTAAATACATTCTTATATAGATAATAAACCCAGACTCAGGACAAACATACATGTTCATGCACACAAATGTACTAAACTGGGTGGGACCTTACCAACGACGACAACCGGCTCGTCAACTCATATCTTTATTGTTTTTCGATCATATTGAAATTATAAAGCTAAGTATAGACTATTTATAGACTCATATACACTCAAGTACACATATAGACTCAACGTAGTTGAAAAGAAAATTAACGCTTCCTAAGCTTTTGTCAATGAAAAATATCAATACATTTATGAATATTTTTTTTATGAAAAACTGTTTATCTACGAAATTCAATACAGAGAAATTCATGGTAGTTTATATACTGATGAGAAAATCTTCCTTGGTCCTAACCTTGGATGGGGTTCCGGCCGCTACATAATAGCGTATAGTTTTGCTATTGCCGGTTATGTATACAAATTTGGGTTGAAAGGTAAGTTGTATGTATATCTTATATATAAATATTGAACAAGAGTCCGAACTCTCTGAGATTATTAGGTTTCTATTTAAACGGGAAAGGTTTTTGTAATATTTACTTTGCTGTAATTCATCGCTAGATGGCGCTGTACCAAACCAACTTCTATAATATGTCATCTTACTACCATGAAAAGTGTTATGTATGTATTTTTTTATAACATAGGTAGGCGGACGAGCATGTGGGCCACCTGATTATTGGTAAGTGGTCACCAACGCCTATAAATAATCATTGGCATGAGATGTTAACCATCACTTACATCGCCAATGCGTCACTAACCTTGGGAACTAAGATGTTATGTTCCTTGTGCCTGTAATTACAACAATACTCAGTACTGCTGTTATTCGGTAGAATATCTAATGAATGCGTGGTACCTACCCAGACGAGTTTGCACAAAGCTCTACCACCAAGTAAATATATAGAACAACACTTGCCGGATTGCTTGTAAATATTATATAAATAAGCCTCACACTAAATTCATGGTCAGCTTATCATATACATGTTAAAATTAGATTTCTGAAATATTTGAGAGCTAAATTTTTTGCTACGAATGAAATTTTCACATATTAAATTTTTATGACGCCGCCACCGCACGTTCAAGAAAGTTCTTCAAGATGGCGCGAAAGTTTGCCGTGTTTTGGTTACCCGACATCCCAATATGTAAGAGGGAGACAAAATATATATAAATTTCTATAAGAAAGAAAGAGTCAAGGTTGTTGGAATCGGGCAGGTTAGTTATAAAAAAGTCATATTGAAGCTAATATCCTTCCTAGTAGTTTAGGCTTTTTTATACTAAATTTTATCAAAATCAAAACACAGATAGGCTATCACTCGCATTACAATTATTATATGAGTTTGATTTAATTAATCGAAGTAAGGTAGTCACCGCTAATATTGTAACTATTCCACGGGAAATTATTATTTCTTATTCGCGTTTACATAATAAGCTTATATAATATAAGACCTCCGTGCAGGTAAATTGTGAAGTAATTGTACGTATAAACTATCTATTCTAACCCGTGTTCATAGTTAACTAATGACTTGCACGCGTCGTATTGCACACCTCGAAGCGAAGCAGCTTGATACTGCCCTATTATCGGTATAAAATAAAAATCACAAATCAGCTCTTTCTTTTGCTATTAATTCGAAAATACGACAAAGAGAAAACTCATTATATATATTTTTTTTTTTAATTTTAAACCAGCTATATTCTTTAGTGTAAAAATTAGTTTGGATAGACGCCAAACTTAGCGGAATATTTAATAAAAAATTAGTAATCACGAGCAGTGCACTGCGCTTCCTGATACAAAGGGTCGACTAATCTGTAGACGTTTTTCTTTTATTTGCTGTTATTTTTTTTCTTATTACAGAAACCCATGTGTTCATGACTTTGATGAAATTTTTATTAAATTGCATGTCGACTAGTTTCGGATGCAATGTATCGTAGTTGACTCATTGTTTTGAAATATTTCGTTTTATTAAAAAATATCCGGAAGTTTGTGTAAGGGATGAGTTATACGTTTTAATTATATGCTTAGTGATATAATATTTATGGCCAATAGCTAATAATATATAACTATATGTATACAATTAACACAAACGTGATTATGATTGTTTGTTTACCGGCAAACTTGATGACTAGGACCTTCTCCTTAAAAAAAAGAAGAAGAGGCCTTAGCCCAGCAGTGGGAAAATCACAAGCTGTTACTGTTACTGTTTTAAAGCCTAGAAGAAATGTAAGTTGAAGGCTTGTGCAAATACGTTTCAGTTTTCTTGCATGTTTAAGACTGGCACAAGATAAGTTCATAGCTTTCTTCTAAATCTTATGTTTTGCGGCAAAATAGTCGTATAGGCAAATGGTCGACTACGATTCGAAGTTATTCATGAAGATCATCAAATAATCGAACGATAAATAAGATAAAGTTTTATAATAGTGGATGTACAGCGAGTTTTAATTTAAACATAGCTGTTTTGTACTTTCATTTAAAGTTTGCCTAGCGGCGTACAACCGCGGCTGCGGCTGTGAAAAACAATAGATGATTTTTGCGAACTTTACGCTCCAACGCGGAGTAATAATACGTAATTTTGAGTATGTTCTCAATAACAAAATCGTTTTTATGAAACTTTGTTGAAAGAGATTAAATTATATGAAACGCTTCCGTAGCTTATTATTTTTTAATGCATAGAATGTTTTACTTATTAATATTACATACTTGGTGGTAGGGCTTTGTGCAAGTTCGTCCGGGTACCACCCGCTCATCAGACATTCTACCGCAAAGCAGCATTACTTGTTGTGTTCTGGTATGAAGGGTGAGCGAGCCAGTGTAATTACAGGTACAAGGTAACATCTTAGTTCCCAAGTTTGGTGGCGCATTGACAATGTAAGCTATGGTTAACATCTCTTACAATGCCAATGTCTATGAGCGTTGATGACCATTTACCATCAGGTGGCCCATATACTCGTCCGCCTTCCTGTGCAATAAAAAGAAAACATAACCAAGACAAGACTAAACTATATTCTAACATAGTATAGATATTTTTTCTCTTTTTTTTAATTAATTCACTTATATTTTTCTTCTGAGGTTACTTTTGTTTGATATAATGTCATTAGTTTTATTATATATAAAAGTTTACATATATATTTATAAATATTTATTGAAAATAGGGGCAGAAAACAATTGAATGTAAAGAAGTTTCGTACTGTAAGAACAAATTTGAAACTCACATAACATTTAAATTAAAGTATCAAGTCATCATAGTGTACTGCCTTAAGTTTTCAACATTTTATAACCAATATACGATCCAAGTTCAAACTACTGAAGCTAATATACGGGAAGTCACACCTGCAACACAATGATTGGTCTTCAGTATTATACATAAACCTTAACACGGCCCTAATAGAAAAATATTCAACAAAACCTTAAGCAAATATCATGCTTTTTACGGTTCCGTACCCAAAGGCTAAAATGGCAACCCTATTACTAAGACTCCGCTGTCCGTCCGTCTGTTCGTCTGTCCGTCTGTCAACAGGCTGTATCTTATGAACCGTTTGACAGTTGAAATTTTCACAGATGATGGTATATTTAAGGAATGCTCCCATACAATAAACGTGAGTTTTTATAGATAATGGTACGGAATCCTTCGTGCGCGAGTCGTACAAAACAATCACCATTTTTTTAGAAAATGGAACATTGTACAACTTTCGATAATCTAGTATTATATCTATTATTATATCTAATTATGTTATTTGTCGTCAATCCGAAAACTTTTCACTCACGTCTAGTCTTCGTTAAGTTGCTACGTCGGGTTTTAATGAAATTTGTTTGTGCGTCTCGACCATTAGCGACTTTATCTTAACAAACGTAATCTCTTTAATTCGCGGCACCAAACTTCGTGACTGAGTCTTAACAGCAGATTATGGTTGTCGAATTACATTTGAAAGATTACCTTAAATACCTTCACGTTACCAAACTTTGTCGACATAATATAATTGTCTAAGCATCATGAGTAGATTATTAGCTTAGAAATAATTGGTTGAAGCTTTATGATGGTGGCTAGCCATTCTATAATAACATATGCCACTACCGCGTGGGTTTACCCTGAGGAAGCCAAGCCACTAGCGGAACATAACATGGAAGAGGCCGCAATTGTATCTACACGGTCCAGCAGCCTCTTCGATCAGTGAAGTTTTAGGGAGTAAAAAACTTACATCATCGGGTTTCTCCCTAAAGGCACGGGCACCTTCTGAAGATATCCATTGCGAGAAGAAGAAGTGGCTTATCAGCATCAAATCCCTAGCACCAGTATTTCTTGGGTCGGAACAATAGAAAGTTATTGCTTTTCGGTCTTGTCGGATTTGACGTCACATTGGTATATGTGAGTAAGGGAATTGAGATTGCACTTGTGTTTGAATTAACTGGCCGTAGAGCTTTGTGCAAGCTCGTCTGGGTAGGTACCACCCACTCATCAGATATTTTACCGCAAAACAGCATTACTTGGTATTGTTGTGTTCCGGTTTAAAGGGTGAGTAAGCCAGTGTAATTACAGGCACGCGTGATTCCCAAGGTTGGTGGCGCATTGGCGATGTAAGCGATGGTTAACAATTCCTACAATGCCAATGTGTATGGGCGTTGGTGACCATTGACCATTAGGTGGTACATATGCTTGTCCGCCTATCTATTCAATAAATAAAAAATAAAACAATTTGATAATGTTTAGTGTAAACCCTGGTTTGAAACCAGGACTTCAAGATGTGCATCTCTATAAGCCACTTGACTAATGACATAGTTGGAACTAAGTACCAGCATTTGTCACGGCTCGATTAGCAAAAATAAAATGCAGTGGTGTTTTTTCATTCCCACAAAGTTAGAAAAATTGCAAATTAAAGCATTAGCTTACCTTCAATGTTTTAGAGAGAGAAAAATGAAGACTAATAGGTTTGACAAACTGCCATTCACATAACAGGGGAGAAACGTCTTAAACGCGTTTATTATGCTGAATTAAATTTGCTTTTGTTATACTAAAAATCTTATATTTTGTTGTTTTTTATTGACTATTTAATAGTTAAAAATAAATCAATAAAAATCCTCGCCTCGTCAGGTGGAGGGGTCAGTCAGAAAGTATGAAGTAATTTTTAATATGTTTTTTTTTGATATTTTGTATTACTTATTACTACTTATTATTTATTGATGTTAAAAATAAATAACTAAAATATTTTTTTATTGAATTGACACATACCTCCTCTCCAATTCACCTAAGACAAGGTTTGAAACTTATTTCACTTTGCTTTATGCAACTTTGTTAAGAACGGTTTTCTTCATCTCAATATAATTAGAATAATTAGTGGTGCTTCGATTTTAACCCACAATGTTTGCTAAGATTCACGCGTTCCATCATCATCTGCTATAACTGGCCAGAATAGAATATGGTCCAAAATGTATTGTTCTCAAATAACACGATCTATCATCACGATCCCGACCATCAATCCTTAAATTTGAAGTCGGCAAGACGAAGAAAGTATTTAAAGACCCTTACCTGGTCACAGTAATATAATCCAGATATTATCTTTGATAGCACCAGACGTGCATCGAGAAATGTTTGCTCAGGATGTGATGGCTAATAAAATTACGCCCAATTTATTTCCTACTGCCCATTTGGAAAACCTGGCGTCGACTGAAACAGGAAAATCTTTCGAAACTTAGCTCTTTAGCACCGTCTGAAAGTATTTTAACTTTTATAGTGGAATTAATGGCTTTTATTTTTTTTTTCTTACTTGAATTCTATTTTCTTTTAAGATATAATACATTTTAATCATGGTTTATAACTGTGCAATACTCGTAAAAGAAAATCGGTAACGTTTTCGTACTGCTATTAAGATTGTAAAATAAAAAAATCGACAAACTATTACGAAAGTTGGCACCTATGAACACTCTAATCAGGGGAATATATTAATATGAACAAAAAGCAATCGTATATAATACATAATAATAAAAACAGTATAGATTACTAAGGGTCGTTGATTTAAATCAAAACCGTCGCCATATCGTTTTATTTTCAGTGTATTTATTTATGTGTTTTTGTACTGGAGACAAAATTTTAACGTTTGTACCAACTGAGAATATAACAGTATTTTATATAAAATAGTTAAATAATTAGTTTAATTGTCTGCAATGTCCCACTGCTGGGCCATAGCCCAGGCAGACCATAGTCTCTTCTCCTCTTTTTGAGGATAATGTTTGCCCACGCTGCTCCAATGCGGGTTGGTGGAATACATATGTGACAGAATTTCAGTGAAATTTGGCTCACGATGTTTTCCATCACCGTCAAGCACGAGATGATATATAATCACAAATTAAGCACATGGAAAGTAACGGTGTGCACCCAATATCATCGATTGAGATTCACGCATTTCTATCACAGGGTCATTTCGGCTCAAATGTAAGATAAATAATATTAATTGATAGTACTCAAGATCCATGTTAACTAACTCATAAGCTAGAACATACTCTAACCAAATAATATATCTTCTAATCAAATATGTCTAAGAAACTCAAATACAAATTAATATAATCACCCTAAGTAAATATTCCACTCCAACTTGTCTTTTATAATTTTTTTTGTCATCAATCACTTTATATAATGTTTTATCTTATTTACTTTTTATACAGAATGAGGATAAAGTAGAAAAATATATATGTTAAATAAATATCAATATGTGTTTTATTCAAGCAAACATTTTTGGCAATTTTCACAATTGTTATTGTTATTTTTGTAGTAAACTTGACAGAGATCCATAAACTTGATAATCAAATTCTTCGATTTATATTTAACGTCTGGTTAATTTTTATCTTTTTCAATACATAAACCTCCAAATGATTTCATCGCCAACATCTTTTGATAGTGGTATTGGTCAGAGGTCAGGTTTCCAAAAGTACAAAGGTACACATAATTTTATTTAAATAAGATTACATTAAATTTCTTCAGCTTAGGGTAAAAAACCCCAGTAAGTTTAAATATATTTATAAAGTAATTAATATTGTAAGATAATATAAAGATAAGGGTCTTTCTACAAATCTTACCCATCCTATAATATAATGACCAAATTTTCAGATGTTTACGCCGATGTAATCGGTCATTTGTGTATCAGTATTAAATTTGCCCTCCATCAAGTTTCGTAAACTTTCTTTCCTCTTTGTCGGAAGGGTCGAGCGAACCCTTTCACTTTGGGAATGATAAATGACTGTTTATTGTGTTACTATATCTGCTGCAGTTAAATAAGGCCTTTATATTATCATATTAAATAATGATTAATACATACATTAGATACATAATCAATTTAAAAATAGCATTTTTGACATTTGATATTTTCTATTTTTTCGTGTATCTAAAATTTTTAACATTACCATTTTTAATATCACGGATTTTCATTTCCTTCGTCAATATTGTCTTCGAAATAGTTTAAATTGGCTATTGTTTAGTTGGCTATTGTATATGATATATAGTATAAATATTTTAATAGCATAAGGAGTGTAAGCGAAGCTCATACGGAGCTTGATAAGCTAGTAAGATAGCAGTAGTACTTTTTGTATCAGGTTATTCATAATATAAAATATGCTATTAAAAACACGTTTTGGTATATAATCCTAAAGATATATAGTATGTGAGTAAGTGGCGAAAAACGTTTTTTAAGTAGATTCTGTTCTCCAACAAAGTTCTTGGTGTACATTAATCAAAACTGTCCGCGTTACTTTGTCTATGAGAAAAGTTTCCGTTTAATAACCGCTTAATCGATGAAACTTTTAATTTATTTATAAATTATGTTATAACAGTAAATTATGTTAATTACTTCATTTTATAATACTTCTACAGATTAGAAATAAATCGATTTTTAATTACCTTTGACATCTTGATTACCTAATTTTCAATACGCTAAACAAAAGCTTTATTTAATTTCTGTACAGAGCCACTGTTTTTTGATAAAATAATTTAAAAGATGTATTGGCTATACATTTTTTCTGAGTTATGGTATTCGATTCTTTGATATCAATAGATATAATAACGGCCCTCTGTTGTGAATGGCCTTCTGCTGGGCTAGGGAAGACTTGGAATAGATTTCACCACCTTGCTCCAATTCGGTTTAGTGGATAGAAGATACACAAGGGACAGACTTGTGGCTGTATGAGACAGACGAACATCCCATGTATGAAACTGTCTCACAATATCTTCCTTCACCGCCATACACAAAATGAATTGTAGAAACAAGTTAAGCAAAAAAAAGTCAGTGGTACGCACCCGAGTTTGATTTGAAACCACAATATTCGATTCAAATGCTTGTGTTCTAACAACTAAACCATCTAATCTTTAAGAATAATTATAGAACTGTATAAATACCTATAAATACTTAAGTTATTTCTTTAAACTTTGTATTGTGTGCTAAGTCACAAGTGTGGAATTATTAGTTCAAAACTCTGTGCAATTCACAGTACAAAGCAAAATAACGAGCAAGATGTTCAAAGAATACCGAAACACTAAATTGTATGTAAATAATGACGTTAGGAGTCGTAAAGCTGACAATAATTTAATGGTTGAAACTTCTAATCTTTGTAGATTATGTGAGTTTAAATTGGTACAAGCTCTCTTGTTAGCTTAGAACGCGTTGCAACTTGCAAGCGAAGATTATATTCTAGTGAACTTCTGACATATGGCTCGTGACATTTGTATCATTATTTATATTGTAAAATGATGTCTAATATAAAATAATAATCTAATGATGCCTATAGAAAAAAGGAGAAGAGGCCTTAGCCCAGCAGTGGGACATTCACAGGGGGTTACTGTTACTGTATATAGAGCCAGGTCATGTCTTTTTTTAGGAAAGCGTTCCGTTATATCACTTGCTAACATTACAATTAAAATGATAGAACTGCATGAAACTTTTAAAATACTAACTCCACGCGTTTAAATTTTTAGTCGAGTCCACCTGTAAAGCATGACAAATGACATTACAGAATCCCTGTGGAGCTATGAATTTAACGTAATCTCTAAAAATACTACGTTTATATTTATAGCGAGATTTCTGTTGTTTACGTTAGTTAAGAAATTTTTTCTTTACATCGTATTCCAATTCAGAATTATTTTGTAACATTTGCTTACAATAAAACAAAACAATATATGCTCGTCTTACCTATATTATAAAAATAAAAAAAAATATCAAAAATACCGTTATCATTCAAAGTTTATCATTATTAAGTATGAATCTATGCAGTTAACACCTTTTCACATTTAATTGTTTAATGTAATACGTCTTGTGTATCACACAATTAAATGCTTTAAAAATCACATAGAATAATGTGATTTGTATGTATCATACATACATTGCACCTAAATTCAGTTTTAGATACTGGTTGAAGTCAATTCATTGTGATAAATCAGAAAATGGACCCCTGCTGAGACAAATATTTTTGTATAGTTAAAAGATAAAAAAGAAAGTTTAAAGTTAAAACTATAATTGACAATACTGTAAGAAAGTGTTTTTTAAATGTTAAAAAAAAATAAAAGAAACGAAAAAATAAATAAATAATTATTTAAATTAAAAATAGATATCAATTAAAAGAGCTACTTTTAATAATGAATTTTATAGTAGACTCGATTGCAAAAATTTTACAATTTTATAGAGAAAATAAAGAATATTTTTCGAATCGTAGCATAATAGTTAATGGTAATCCTTGAATATTTCCAACAGATAATCGAAGCAGAGATACATACATACGTGCTTTCTCCGCCACGCAGGGGATCAAAGAGTAAATATAAATTATTCAAGCAACTGTTTACAGCCTTCATCATTCTAACTAAACCTTCGTGTCTTATATTTACAGAGTAACTATATGACGCAAAATAATTGAATATTCACATCAGTTCTGTGTTCGTGGGATTATTGATAGAGCCGTACATATTGTATTTGTCTTGATATTTTTTTTGTATGTCTCTGAACTCCCGACGCACTTGATAATGTCTTAGGGTAATGATGGCGTTCAATTCTTATTTTTATATTGAAGCTATAAAAACTTACAATTACTTCAAAAATCATTTTAGTGTTCTATTTTATGTGTGTGCGTTATTATATAGACAACAAATGAGTTTGATCAGATGCATTGTATAGTTAATTTGATTAAGAATCTCAAACATTTTTAATGTTGATTTTATCGTTAGTCAACTCCGATTTCAAACCCAGGCAAGTCTCACCGAATTTTCGTGTGCTTAATTTTTGTTTACAATTAATTTCGTGTTTGGTGGTGAAGGAAAACATATGAAGTCTGCATGTAGCGGATGAAAAACTGTCACGTGTATTTAACGACCGTTAGTGGAGTAGCTAGGTGGAGCAAGCTCTAAGCCGTCTCTACAAAAAGGAGAAGGATTTTTGCAGGCTATTGTTAGCACTACCTGATGCTGCTACGACTTCAATACGTTTGTCTAATCTCAAGAACGTACACCATATGAATATATGTGCCGAGATGGCCCAGTGGTAAGAACGCGTGACTCTTAACCGATGATCGTGGGTTCAAACCCGGGCAAGCACCGCTGAATTTCATGTGCTTAATTTGTGATTATAATTTATCTCGTGCTTTACGGTGAAGGAAAACATCGTGAGGAAACCTGCATGTGTCAAATTTCATCGAAATTCTGTCACATGTTTATTCCACCAACCCGCATTGGAGCAGCGTGGTGGAATAAGCTCCAAAAACTTCACAAAGACGAGAAGAGGCCTTAGACCAGCAGTGGGACATTCTCAGGCTGTTACTACTATATGAATATATCTTGGTGGAATCGAATGTAGTGCTCGAATTCAGTGCGCTCTATATAATGAAATGAAGGTTGTCTTATAATTTCAAGTCTCTGTGTTACGATGTAAGTCAGAACATTTGGGTTATTGTCAAAGCAATGAAACTGTAGTTTCCAGACTAACATAACGCGTGTACGGAATTCTGACACTCAAACAATTAATTATCAAACATGTCGTTGACTAATTTTAGTTAAATTGTTATTTCACTGGACGCATATATGATATTATTAATGAACGCTTTTGTTAATTTCTTAACAAAAAATAATATTAATATGATGTTATTATTATTAAGAGTCCTTCGTTCTTCTAGTGGCTAGGGATAAAATCATAAATAAAGTAATAAAGACATCGACTCCAAAAGTAACAATAATTGTAAATAAATTATCAACCACACAACACATTCGTACCTACATATTGTTGAGTAGAAAATAGTAAGTTAATTATCAAATTATAGAAGAATACGCAATTATTTTTTTACTTTTTAGTGCATATTAATTTGTTTTTCCTATGAAGTCGGTTTTTGTTTTGTTAAAATTTTTATTTATTTTTCGATTTTTAGTGAATCTGAAGTACACTCACTAATTTGTAGAATATGGGTAGACCTACTAAACGTGCAGCTCATATGAGACAGCGCCATTTATATTGTTATTTAAATATATTAATCTAAAACAGTGAAACGTAAAGAAAAATGCATTTTGGTACTGAATTAATAAATATTAGTTAATATGGTTAAATGTATGAATATAAATTAACATGTTTTGATTAAATAGATTTAGTTGGTGGGGTAATTTAGTTGGGCAGCCATAACATAATCAAATAGTTATTTCTAGTAATAATTAAATAAACTGTATGTTTATAGATGTTGTGTTATACCATTCTTCACCATAAAATATGACGGAATGTCTGTATATTAAAAAAGGGGAAGTATCTATATTATCCTAACTAATATTATAAATGCGAAAGTAAGGGTGTTTGTGACGCTTTCACGCCTAAACCACTAAGCAGATTTAAAAAATTCTTTCACCAATGGAAAGCAACATTATCAGGGAGTAACATAGGCTACATTTAGTCCCCATATTCCCACGGGACCGGGAACTACGTGGGTGAAACCGCGGGAAAAACACTAGTAATCAATATATAAATATACATAAATATAACCTGTATGTAAGAGTACATATACGATTCTATATATATATATATATATATATATAATTTTCAAAATTGGTCTCAACTTTTAGGAGATGTTCAAATATGTTTCAATTACAAACATATACATATATACTAATGCTTTCATGCATAACTCATATTATAAAGAGGAAAGATTTGATTTTTGTTTGGTTTTTTATTACGATTTAAATCAAAAACTACTCGACCGATTTTAAAAATTCTTTCACCCTTAGAAAGCTACGTCTTTATCAAGTAACATAGGCTATATTATATTGTCAAAAACTTATAGATCCCTTCTTAAAATGGAGCAATATAACCCAACGTATTTAACTATAAAAGTTATTATTTTGCGTGCGCTGCGAAAACTATTGACGGTATATAAAGAAGTGTTTTATACAATAGTACTACAATTACTTGATCATAAAGATGTTATGGTAGGTGAATGATAAATCTAGAAAGCCTATAAAAGATTCGGCCGTGTATCGTTAATTTGCTACTAAGAATTGAAGATTTCCGTTACTTTGTCATGGATCCGATAATTAGAATCTAACCAAACTATCATCAAACAACCCTTGAAGTATACTCTTTCCAATAAAAAAATCATCGAAATCCGTTGAATAGATATCGAGTTATTCGTCCATTTGTCGCGCACATACCCATGCAAATTTACGACTTATATGGTTTTCTCATGGATTCCACTGTCAAAACTGGACCAAAAAAAATGGGACCAATGCGAAAGCACCACCTTTCAAATAAAAAAAAAATCATCGAAATCGATTCATCCAGTCGAAAGTTATGAGGTAACAACACCAAAAAAAAAAAAAAAAAACATACAGACGAATTGATAACCTCCTCCTTTTTTTGAAGTCGGTTAATAAGATTAGACAGTCTTTTTATTGTATTTTTGAAGTGAAAACTTCTTTAGTGGCGCTGTGCACTTGTGCGTTGTGCACTGTGACTAGTAAAAAAAGTTAGAGTCGCTTCAGGTCACGTGACCCTGATTGAAAATTCGTAAGACGGATTCTGAAGTGTTAAATTTTCAAAGTAATATAAATTGTCATGTTTGTGCACGATAGCGGTCTAAATGAATATTGTATTTTATCACATAAATGATATTACTTTTATACTGATAATTAATAATTCGTGCAAAATTTTTCCCTAACCATTCCGAAATATCAAAAAGTGCACAACGGTAATATTCAAGTTTTCTCTTCTGCCGGCACTCCCGGAGTGCAACCCCTTGTTTTTTTAATATAAATATTATCCATACTTAAGATACTCATTTTTAAAATAATTTTAACGTAATCTACAACGTCAATAAAGTAGTCTGTTAAGTTACAATATAACTGAAATTTGTTCACAATATTGTAAGATTTTGAGACGATTGACTTCATTCGAGTATATAGGTGCATAATTTTTATAAACAAATAATTCTTACATAGTAATATAACATAATGATTAATGAATGAATATGTTGGTGTTAATTT
The DNA here is from genome assembly GCA_963151315.1 of Nymphalis c-album. Classification (NCBI taxonomy): domain Eukaryota; kingdom Metazoa; phylum Arthropoda; class Insecta; order Lepidoptera; family Nymphalidae; genus Nymphalis; species Nymphalis c-album. The sequence continues at coordinate 10,810,050 of OY720595.1, forward strand.
CAATTCGGTTAGACCAAGTCTTGGCTCTGAGGTGACGCTTAGATAACTTGTAGATGGTAAGACGGTAAGCAGAACAAATTGCTGTACGGGTATATTACGCTCTAAGGAAGTCTCATACGTATTAATTAAAGTATTCTAACGATCCCTGTTAACAGACACTTCAATTAAGAAACTTGACGTAAAACACATTTCGTAAAGTTGTATTAACAGGTGAAGATTACCTGATTGATTATCAGGCTTCATCAACTTTTAACATTAACTACGTCATAATGATGAAAAATAATAAAAAACGATTTTGGTTTTTTAAAAAACAATTTTTTTAATATCATTAGAATAATAACTAAATAATTACGTTAACCTTTACTTTTCGAATTGCTTAAAGAAAATAAACAAGTTATGACGTTGAAAGAGGCGTACAGACGAATAAGTAGCACGACGACTATATGAGGTTATTAGAACTTTAAAAATTGTTTGCCCCGAATTCGAATGTAGAACTTCAAAAAAAAAAAAACTACAAAATTACTCCAACAAGTAATAGCAGCGGCTGCAACAGGCCCTCGAGCGGCAACAATTACTCTCCAGGGAATCCAGTCGGTATAAAAACATAGTCGACCTGCTTTTATCCTCGTTTCCTTACAGCAAAGGGTTTATTTAATTTCCAGCTGACGACTGTGTCAAAGGAAGGTTATTACAAGAATAGTTTTATAATTATTCATTCTAATTAACAAGGCAATTAAACTAGCTGTACGTTTTGCTTCAACTTATGTTGTAACTTTATTGTTTGTGCTAATAATATTATTCGTTTATTTTGTCTAACTATTGAACTAAAAATATGGATAGACTCGAGTGAGATCGACTCGATGTAACCTATTAAAGAAACTAAAAAAAACTATATTAATCAAATGATAGCTTGTATAAAAGGCGGATTTATCCTGTTAATTGAATTATAGTTGGTTTAAAAGGCAGACTTCATTCTGGAAGGCATTAACCTAACCTAAGGCTTAAGGCTAACCAGAAATACATGAAATAAATTTTAATTCTTGTGATCTAATGAAACTGATGTATTTAATGGCTGCTCGTTTCGCAAAGCATTAAAACCTGGGAGTTTTCTAGGTTTTTTTTTGCCCACTCATGAAATTTTATATCGTCAATTAAGAAATGTGAATTGCAGAAATGGCCCAGTGGCAAGAACAAGAGAATCTTAACCGATGATCATGGGTACAAACCCGGGCAAACAACACTGAATTTCATGTGCTTAATTTGTGATTATAATTCAACTCGTGCTTGACACATTCAGTGTCAGATTTTACTGAAATTTCGTCACTTGTGTATTCCACCAACCTGCAGTGGAGCAAAAGAGGAGAAGATGGCTTAGTCCAGCAGTGGGACATTCACAGGCTGTTACTTACTGTAAGAATTGTGTGACAAAAGTACATTGACAATTCAAATACAAATTTATTTCTTTCAATATCAATATCTTAATAAGGTTTATATCGTTTTACAGACATTAAATAATTTCAGCTGAATAATAATTTTATTCGGGCGAAGATTGGATTAAGTGAGATGTAAAACTACCAGCGGGTTTGACATTTCATTTTATAATGTAATATGATGATTAAAAAGTAATTGCGGAAGTCTGAATGAAAAAAGGATATTTAGATTTTTCGTCAATATCAATACTCTATTGATAAGTTTTAGTTTGAATGCCGAGCCTAAAAGAGTCGTATATTTCAGGATTCGTACTGAGTTGGGCGTTATCAATTACTTTTGTAATCATATTTAAAATCTGATTAATTCAATAATGATTCGTTAATGATCTAAGTAATCAAGGTTACAAAGTATGATTAATTTAATATTTATCCTCGGCTTAATGTTTTCGGTGGTACCATTGCAAAAAAAGCATTTAGTGAATATTTAAAAAAAAAATATTAGTAATATTAATTATCTTTAACGTGTAATCGTTAATGATCAAAACAATCATGATTACAAATTTGTATGATTAATTTAATATATTCTATTCTTGGTTTAATGTTTTCGGTGGTACCATTGCAAAATCGCATCTCTTGACAACCTTATAAAAATATATATCAGTAATAACAATAATCTCTAATGTTATGTTTATTCGAAAAAATATTTTACGTAAATGTGCAAGAGACGAGGTATAGCCGGCGAGATAGTCGCCTACGCTGTCAGGATAACCCAGAGCGCCCTTTTCTGGATCAGTCAGAAGTATTAAGATAGCTCTTGATTATTTGACTATGACTGCCAATAAAATGCTATTGAGATTTTCTGTTGAATATTCTCGTAGCAGTACGGAGTCTGGAAGTCGGAAGTGTGTACACTCCCGTGCCTCGGAAAGCACGCAAAGCCGTTGGTCCTGCACCTGAACTCTTTCCGGTCGTGTCGAATTGCCGGCCCATCGGGTTCAGGGAATAGAGAGTGTACCTGTGTTTGCGCACACACTTGTGCATTATAATATGTCCTGTGCAGTGCTAATCTCTCTTGAGATTGGCCACCGTGAAAAATCGGACTGGAGGATTATTGTTATTATGACTTGATGATTACAAATTAATAATCATTAATCACCGAATATCACTAATCTGATTACATTTTGTCTTAATGTAGGTGAGTAGAAGTTCAAATTGAGACGGTATTACGTATTTGATGAAAAAAATAATACTTTTAGTATTAAATTGGATTCGAGAACTTTTTTACTTCGCGACTACTGTAAGATAACTTTCTCAATTATTTTTAATTCATGGTGTTGGCGGCAATTTATTTATTTTTGACAAAATTTACAATATTTTTTTTTAAATACCTATTTACATAACTTGAATTAAATAACTTATATTATATTTAACGTATCATTAAAATAACAACGTCACAAAATATCATCAACTAAGCCATCATAAATATAAAATATTATAAAGTAAGCTCTAATATTAAATAAAATAACTTACCTGAGACGAGTCCGCAGGAAAGAAACAGAAGGAGCCACTTGAAAGCTCGTAGCCTCATTTCGAATGGATTTCACAAACGGCTCACAGGAAGCGACAGTCAAATATGATCACTATTATGCTAAAGTAGCACATACTTCTGCTCAACAATGACCTGCAAAGATGAAAAGATTTCGTTAGAAGAATTTGTTAAGTTGACATTTCTAACCTCATAAAATTATGGCTTTAGTTTTAATCATTACACAAGATTAGTTTACTTGATATAATTAAAAAAAAGGGAAATATGTATTGTTAATAGATTTAAGAAGGGTTAGTAGAATTTTAAATAAAATTTTAAAAGTTAATTATAGTTTTTGAAATTAAGGTTTGCATTTATTTGCTTATGACATATTTTAATTGACTTAGGAGCTTTTGTATAGCATTTATGTGCTTAATTTGTATTCTTACTTATTTCGTTATTATTTTGAGTAAATCTGCATATTTCGGAAAAAAACTGCTGCAGTTTCTCTACCAACCTACGTTGGAGCAACGTGGTAGATTATACCCCAAGTCTTAACTTTAGAGTATCCGACAGCCGTGGCCCAGTAGGACATTCACATATATTTTTTTAATATAATGTTAAATTAAACATTCAATAAAACTACAATATTAGTTAAAACGTAGTAAATATTTAGAATTTAATTTATATTATATAAACAAACTTTATTTATACAAAGGATCGTAGTTGTAACGCTTGTAGTACAAAATGTTGATGGAGAATACTAGACAAACACAAAGCTGAACTCATACAATTAGCGGCTATTAATTTGCATTGCATTACATAATTATAAAACTAACTACTAAAACAACATTACATTAAAAGTCTAAAAGTACCTATACTCAGATATTAATAAAAAAAAATATCGTATAGGTAGGCGGACGAGCGTTTACCACCTGATGGTAAGTGGTAACCAACGCATAGACAATGGCATTTTAAGAAATGTTAACCATCGCTTACATTGCCAATGTGCCACCAACCTTTGGAACTAAGATGTTATATCCCTTGTGCCTGTAATTGCACTGGCTCAGTCTCCCTTCAGACCAGAACAATACCAAGTACTGTTGTTATATATAAATATAATATATATCTGATGAGTGGGTGGTACCTATCCAGACGAGTTTGCACAAAACCCTACCACCGAGTAATAAATATATGTTTCAGATACATTATAAAATTAGTACATAAATATTTGCAATGTAGCTTTAGTGACTAAATAGCTAAGAAATATCAATAATCTATATTATGAAGGATTTAATATTGTACGGAATATTATAAGAGATGTATAAATAAGCACGCGATATGATTTCACCTTTTCCCGAAACAATAACAGATACCAAGCTGTATTCAATAACATTATTAAGCGATCTTCGACCAAGTATCGTTATTAATTATACCACAAGTATAATAATACGATCAAGCGTGTAATTTACTCTCGTTAGCACTACAGTAATCAATTCGATGTTTGTATCGATTGATTTCAATGACGTTAGTATAACTCTTTGTCTCAGTTCTGAAATTGTAAGACTATCTATCTATCTTTAGACTGAAGCATATGAAAAACTCTTTTATTTCCTCTCCACTCTTGTTTTTTTATTCTTCTTACTTTCTAGAATTTCAATTTTGGTCATCATACTGTTTCAAAATAGAGATTTTTAATACATAGTTTTCAATTCATCAGCTATGGTTTAATATTACTTGGTTTATCCGTACAAAAGTATTTATTTACAATCTATATACGTAAGTGTACAGGAATCGTAATGCTTATTTTAGAGATTATTATTGTTATGATTTGTGATAAGATACAGTCTCATGCAGAAAGATACATAAATTAAATAATTTTCAAAAATGTCGTTTACTAGATACCTTAAGCTTAGTTAAAGTTTAGTCAAATTATAATTTGTTGTTTTTTTTCTTCGTCTTGTCTCCCTGTTGAGGAGAAGGCTTTGGAGTTTACTACACCACGCTGCAATGCGTAATGGTTGATACACGTGCCAGATGACATGCATATGGCGGATGAAAATCCTCAAGATGTTTTCCTTCAGTGCGAGCTCGTCACGAGATGAACTAAACATGTGAAAATTCAGAAGACTTTGTCCGGAGTTGAACTCGGAATCATCTATTAAGATTCTTCTAACGGCCGGTGTCGGGACCATCACGGTTCATACGCATTCGGTGAGTTTTTTTAAGGGGCTCATACCAATCGAAGGTCGGGATTTTATAAGAATTATATAGAAAACAATGCTTCACAACCTTGAAATAAATCACACAGCCAATGAAGGTAACTTGCAGCTGAAACATTTAAGATAATGCTTATGAATACTTATTCAGTCGTAAAAAAAAAACCAGAAAATCACTAAAAACGTGTAAATCGCACTAATTCTAACAAAATCCCGACCTTCGATTTGGATAGAAGGTCGTACGTAACTATACAACTATACATTAAAATGTTATTATTAATTTGGTTGTGGTGAAACCCTTCATGGTGTTTACAATACATCGACATTAAAATAAATTTTTGACTGGTTTCGGTTGGTTAGTGGCTGGCTTTTAAGGCAGAACCTTAATTTAACTTCCAAAGTTCTCAATAAAACTTCGCGGACATTGAAAACGCCATATTTTCGCGTATCCATAGTGAATGTCATAGATTATTTATTTAAGATGTCGACCAATGACATCGCGTCAATTGATATCGATGACCAATGATATCGCATTAATTCGGTGTCAAATTTGTTTATTTATGTTTATTCCTGTTGGGGTTGCAATAGGCTATAATACAAGTTATATTATTGTTATTTTTGGAGTCGATGTCAGCTAAGGAAACACTATAATATACCTAGCAATAATAATACGGGAATCTTTTAAAAACAAACAAAAACATACACATTACAAATTGACTTTTATTCGCCTCGTAAAGTTGCGCGTGTGACACAAGCACATCTCACCTATAACTAACTATGTATGTAGTTATACACCCACCTTGGCTGACATCGACTCCAAAAGTAACAATAATTGTAAATACATTATCAACCACTCAACACATTCGTACCTACATATTGATGAGTAGAAAATAGTAAGTTAATTATCAAATTATAGAAGAATACGCAATTATTTTTTTACTTTTTAGTGCACATTAATTTGGTTTTCCTATGAAGTCGGTTTTTGTTTTGTTAAAATTTTTATTTATTAGACAATTTTAAATGTAAAAAAGTTAAGTGAAAACTCTTTACCTACGCACCCTTTTGTTTTTTTAAACTGAATGTATATGTATTATTTCAATCTTATGTATATTAAGATTATATATATCAGTCTGAATCGCGTAAAAAATGGTTCTTTAAATATATGTTTTCTTAGCGAAAACTGTGAAATACAAAAGAATATAAAAGAGAAAATCAGGTAAGGAGATATATTCAAATTGGAGTTGTATGAACAAACTTCGGGGTGGATTTGGTGATCTTGGATTCAGAGAATTATGTAAATCTTCGGGGCGCCACTAGCGCGCTCAACGCATTAGCTTTTGTATATGAAGAAGAATTGATTTCTGTTAAAAAGATTTTCCATGACCACGCTATTCAGACCAATTTTGTTCTTCATTTGATCTTTTAGGACCTGGAAGAGAAATATGTAAGCGAAAAGATATTTTTGTAATTTTCTTCATTCTGAATCCTTCTTTTACGTGTAAAAACTATAGCAGGTTTTTGCAAAACATACAAAAAAAAATAAAGAATTAGCGAAGATACAAACACAGATACACTAAATATATTAAAATAAAAAAAATCTTATTTCATTACTCTTCTCTTTACTTTGCCGTCCTTCAATCAGCTAACTTCGAATTTGAAAGTAAGAATGAATAATTTCGATTCAATCGAATTATTTATACTTACTTGAAATTATTTAATAATATTCTGTAGAAAAATTTTTGAAGTTATACTTCTTTTGGCGCGATGGAGAAAACTGATGAGAGTGAATTTTTACGATGCGCGCGCACACCGACACCTGAATTCTACATCGTGAAGTTAGTTCTAGGTGCATGAAAATCGATAACTATGTTCAAGTTGTATATTCTAGTATTTTTATCCATACGCCAAAGAAGTATAACTTCTAACGCGTGTACATAAGTACACACGCGCTTTTTTGCTAAGTTATTTTTCATTGTTTCGTCCACTGTTTCATCACAAAATGTTTCGACAAATCATTGTTTTTTTTTTAAATCATTAATTATTCACGGTTGTGTTCTGCGGTTTTTGTTTAAATAATTAAAGATAAAATAAGATTAAAGATAATCTAGTAGCAAAGAAAGTGTATAATGAAACATTACTGTCCTGACCGATACCGGCCACGGCGACCGACCTTAACAGAGATTAGATGCGCAGGAAATTGCAGGTGCACCTTGTACCTATTCTCTCTCTCATACTCCGATTTGACGGTTATCGGCATGCAATACCTTTTTACGGACCCGACCGTTGATTTGAGGTCAGGACTTCGGAATCTACGGCTTATGTCCAGCCACTAGACCAACAAGGCAGTCAATATATGTATGTAATTCAGTTATCGTATGAAACCTTTTTTGTATAAAACTTTTTATGACCTTATTCATTTCTGTTACTATATTTTGTTAAGTAAAAATGATTTAATATGTTATTATTTTGATACTGGATAACAAAATGTAAACATAATTACTTATATAGTTACTTGTTGCTATAGTATCACTGTTGCCTAGTAGAATAAATGTAATTACGAAACAAAATCCTTTGTGAGTGATATCAACACACCCGAATAAAGGCCAGTTTATACTAGCGCTTTGAGAGCGTGTTCGACACATTGTAGCCACAAAAACAACATAACGACATTGACATTATCTTTTACTCGTACTTTGGTGAGTGAACACTAAAAAGGGATTATTGATGTGTAAACATTGCAGAGCTTAGTACATAGGGGCTAACTGAGACTTCCAGCGTCAGAAGAGTAACTGTAAGATTTCGAGCATCAGATGACGTCTGCGTAAGATTTCAAGCGTCAAATGACGTCGTGTTATTAAAACATCAATTCTCGTGAGTACCTTGGTACCTAATCTTTTTTTTTAATAAATACGAAATAAATGTAAATATTTTATAAAAATTAAAGAAACACACTTTATTATATATATCATGTTATAAATTAATTAAATTTATTATAACTTAAATGTTACTAACAATTTCCATATAATGGTCTGTTTAAAATACAACGATCTAATCGCCAAATTACTTGTAAGTAATTGTGAATCGCTTACGCACCATGTGTCGTTTCTATTAAGTAATTTATAGCATTCTAAATTACACGCCATCAAAACGCTAGTGTGAAAAGGCCGTAAAATTTAATTTCGCGGTCGCACGCCTGACTTTGACATAATAGTTATTATAAGCTCGTATACAAACTTGAGTAACCTCTGTTGACACTTCGTTGTTGTTTCATTAGAAAAATGTTAAAGTAAGTAATCCTGATCCCATGATTGTATTCAATGTAATAAGTATATGAGACTGGTAGTTTACTTTCGTATCTTTAAGATAGGTACGAAAGTAAACTACAAGTATTTGTATTTATTTATAATAGAGCACTATCCTATTTAACTACTTATATATGTATCTACACTTTAATTTTACTAGCAAAGTTAAGATATCAACTTCGCCTACATTCAAGACGCCATTTTTTCACGAATCTATAATGCATATCATAGATTATACCAGATCTCAACCAATCATACCTTCTTCTCCTGTCGTTATAATAGAAGTGAATAGCCGATAATGACGGATTGCAAGCCCATCAGGTAATAAGAGTATGCAACTACAGACTGCACCTTTGTATGCACTGTAATACATTCTACGCAGTTGGCTAATGTTTGAAAAGGGTTTTTTACTGTAAATAGTTGGCAGGCTATATAGATAATCTGACGGTACGTGGTCACCGTTGCCCATAAACATTGGCACTGAGAAATGTTAACCATTCTTAAATGTCATTTTCACTGGCCCACTCACCCCCTCTTATCGGAACTCAATAATACCAAGTATTTTTAGTGGTAGCCGGGCTTGTACAAAGCCCTACCATTAAATAAACTATAAATAGAATTATAATTTGTTTAATGTATAAATTTATAATAATAATAATTAATATGATATATTTTGCTCATTCAATACATAAAATACAATAGATAAGTAATATTTCTAAAGTAACGAAAATAATAAACAATGTTTAATTTTCATTCTATAATTATTGCAAGCCTTGAACGCGAAGCGGAGAGGTTGTGATTTATTTTTATTTTTTTATTTATAATCTACATCTAACAGTTAATTATTTACTCAATTACATCAACGAGTATAATCTACGAAATAATATTATAAAATAAAGAACGTAAATATATTATAAGTGCTATATTTGCGTTTCTTTTAAGTAGAATTGTATTTATAAAAAACATAGAATTTACAAACATTTACCTAAAAATAATATAAGTGAAATGAATTAATTAATAAATTCAACATGGCGTGCGTGAACTTTAGTTATTGAATAAACTTCCGGCTTACTATTTCTATTTTTAAAACAATATTTTTCGCTCTATAACAATATCGTTGTACAATATTTAGAGACAAAATAAGTTCAACTTTAAAACGAAATAGAAAAGATAAAATCTTTAATATTGTGCTATTTACAAAGTATATGACTGTTTAGGGATGAATTTGTTAAAATTACTTGATATGACAATCTAGCACCTACTCGATATAAATCCTAGCTGTGTTATTATTTAATATACAAAGATATAATATTATTCCATTTTGGAAGATCATGAATGAGCTATACCATATGAATAGGTTAAGCAGTCTTCAATCTTAAACTATTCTTATTAAGGGTGGGTTTTGTATTTTACACAGACATCCGAAGTGTACGTTTGTACATTTATTCACAAACAATGCTCAATTAACACACACAGTCACACCTTTCATAAATTAATATAGAAACATACGCACATATAAAACATTTTTTGTAAGTTAAATATCATCGGTCTTACAAACGTCGCTAAGCGTAGTTTATGTAAACCCTCTCTTTCTGTCATTATCGATGCGCCATTCGAAAGAAGAAGACACAGCATTGTTTAACTAGTAACAGCCTGTGAATGTCCCACTGTTGGGCTAAGGCCTCTTCTCCTCTTTGTGAGGAGAAGGTTTTGGAGCTTATTCCACCACGCTGCTCCAATGCGGGTTGGTGGAATACACATGTGACAGAATTTCAATGAAATTTGACACATGCAGGTTTCCTCACGATGTTTTCCTCCGCCGTAAAGCACGAGATGAATTATAATCACAAATTAAGCACATGAAATTCGGCGGTGCTTGCCCGGGCTTGAACCCACGATCATCGGTTAAGATTCACGCGTTCTTACCACTGGGCCATCTCGGCTGATTTGCTTAACTAATCACCAACTAAATAGCGTTTATAACTTATACTCCTCAGTTAAGTTCCGCAAGAAAATGTTGTCCGAATTATTAGCCAATTCATTGTTTTTATTTTTTAGTCTTTCTTTTCTTATTGCTTTTATTATTATTATTGTTTTCTGTAATTTTACAATTTGCGTAATATGTTAAACCTAGTACGTAGCTTTATTTTCAAGCTTCTTTAATCTCTATCTTTAATCTCTTTGTCATTCTATGAAGGTATTCCCCTTAATAGGTGATGCATCTAGTTTTAAGTCATGAGTTCCTTTTTTTTCATTTATGTTATATTGATGTAATTACTCCTGGAGAATCTTAATCAATAAATAAGTAAGGCGGTGCTATTAAATAGCATACCACGTCATGTGTTACGTCAATTTATGTCATTTAAAGGTTATGTACGAAGAAACACTGTAGCACTTTTTTACAGTAAAAAAATTGTATTAATATTGTGTTATAAGAAATGTTATCAATAAAGAGAAACAGCTAATAATTTTTAACGAAATTTTGCACAATGACAGCTTTTTAACGAAAGATTAATTTTTTTAACGAAAAATAATTATAATACTTTTAACGTTTAGGTTTACCAATTGTCCGGATCTGTTCGGACATGTCTTCACTAATCGATATTTTTAATTTAAAAAAATCAATTGATATATTTAATCTTCTCTAGAACTTTAACATTTAACGTAATATTAAAATGTTATTGAATATTTATTCATAAAAACAATAAAATCCTTTATTTGGTAACTAAAATACAGTAGAGGTTTTAATTATAAAAAGGAGTTTTTAAATCAATTTAAGTAAATAAATATAGTTCGCTTATGTAAGTTACGATTCTTCACCAATCAATTTGTTGATCAGGTTGTCCTTCGACTTCCGGAAGGGAAGGCCCTTTCCCTACTTTCTTCTATTCAACCCTCTCCCGAACTAATATTGTCCAAGGTGTTCTTCAAATATTTATATTATTAACTAAATACAAATAAGCTGAGCCTAGCTTATTTGTGTTCAGGTAATAATATAGAATATAAATGAACTTGATAAACTACACTTCTTCTTATATTTTTCTTTTTGTAAATCGTATATCGAACTTATAATAGCATTTTGTGTCTAATATGTCCGGACTTAATGAAATGTCCGGAATTGTCAGGATCGTTCACAGGATTTTTCGAATTTCGAATTGATATGATGTTACTACTACTGCTAATAATGACTCTTTAATTAAATTTTCACGTCATTAAACTAACGATATTGGTACAATAATTATTCATTGCGTCGTTCCAGCCTCGTGCACACATGTTACAATGCAGGCCTTAACAAAATGCCATTTATCAACTTAATTAAATCTTTAAAACTTAGCACAACTATTTTATTGAACAATTATTCTAAAGTAGCATCTATTTACTTGGTGGTAGAGCTTTGTGCAAGCTCGTCTGGGTAGGTACCACCCACTCATCAGATATTCTACCGCAAAACAGCAGTACTTGTTATTGCTGTGTTCCGGTTTGAAGGGTGAGTGAGCCAGTGTAATTACAGGCACAAGGGACATAACATCTTAGTTCCCAAGGTTGGTGGCGCATTGGCGATGTAAGAGATGGTTAACAGCTCTTACAACGCCAATGTCTATGGGCGTTGGTGACCACTTACCATCAGGTGGCCCATATGCTCGTCCGCCTTCCTATGCAATAAAAAAATATATATATTGTAATTATTTTTCACGCGATTAATAAATATATATTTTTTAATTCATTATAATGTATACGGTCTGGAAAATGGATATCACATGATCGTAAGTGTTCGCCATCGCTACTAGACATTGCCAATCCGCCACCAACCTTAGAACTATGAAGTTATGTATGCCTTTTTTTTTTTTTTTTTTTTTTTCGTGGTGAAATCCATCATGGATACCCTCCATGTATGCCTGTTCTAAGCTATGTATGGGTTTGCACGAGGCCCTACTAATAAGTAAATTCGGCACCACTATTTTTTATAAGAAATATGATATGAAACACATTTATTTTGTTTACATACGATGTAATTAATGAGACTTGGGCTGAAGTTAGATTAAATTTAGCTATTTGTGTGTACATAATAATACCTTAAACCTTTAAATAAGTAATAACAGAAAATACGCAAATTCATGTCCAAATATAATATCACTTTGTCGAGATCTGAGCCACGATTGACTTAATTCCTTAATAATAAAACAACTTCGTATTACAATCGTTAAAATATTTAAATTAAAATATATATTTTTAGTTTCCGCACGCGGCTTCACCTACATGGTGAAGGGTATTAGGTATCCCTTTTCGTTATCTGTACCCCTGATAACATATATATTTGATAGTGATCAGGGCAGTTAGGATTCTAGCACTCTTGAATAGTCCTTTTATGTAAAATCCTACTGTGAAGAAACAGCAATAAACTTAACAGGTAGTTATTCTGTTTTATCAAAAAAAAATACACTTATTGCAATAATAGTATGACCTTTTCGATAACAACAAAAATGTTTTATAACAACATTCTGTACTCTATGTAAGGCTAACTATGTGTTCGTCAAAAATAAACTATTATAAAGCGTCCTTTGACCACTGTTTGGAATACAATGTTTTTTATAGCTCGGTGTGAACTTGCAGTACATAAAATACAAGCTATTGCGTCATTTCAGCTCTTCCACGTGTTTTATTAGCGAATAAAAGTTATAAATTAATAAATCAATACTAAGCCAGTATATAAATATATAAGCAGTGCATTTCAGAGAACGTTTTGGTATATAATAATTATTACATAAGTAGCTGGCACGAGGCTTCACCCGTTTTCAATTGACGCGACAAGATTAGCATGATACATGATTTCGTGTTCTTGTGCTATTGTGTAAACAGTACAGTTACAGTTAGAGCCTGTGAAAGTCCCATTGCTGGGCTAAGGACTCCTATAATTTTTGAGTAGAAGGTTTTGGAGCGTTTTCCACCAACCTCCTTCAATGTGGATTAGAATTCACACAATGATGGCAGATTTTCAGTGAAATTAGACAAATTCAACGTCAAGCACGAGATAAATTAGAAATACAATTTAAACACATGAAAATTAATAGCTTGCCCGGGTTTGAACCAACGATTATCGGTTATGATTCACGCGTTCTAACCACTGGGCCATCTCGGCTTATACCATATTAATATTGAAATAAATCAAGATATAATCCTATTTTATATATTAACTTATACAGTAGTCAATTTTGTTCGTTTACATACAATATTGAAGGCGGATGATCAAATTTCCGTTCGTTCTCCACGCGTCTTAGCGTTTTACCCGCTTAAACGTTATTGAAGTTCCACTTTAGCTGCGTTAAGTGATTTTCTAGGGGATAATCTTATGGGTTCGTGTCACCGACAAGCTAATGTTACCAGTATATTATAGCTATAGTATGTCGTTTTGCGCCAGAAGTAAACGCCAAACGTAAACTGCGCCAGAACTAATTTTATAATTGCGAAAGCAATCCTGTCTGTCTGTCTATCTGTTATTTTTTCACGGCTAAACCAAGAACAAAATTTGATAGAATTGATTACGAAACTTTGTTATACTTAACATCTATACCCCTAAAGTTATTATGTATATTCAAATTCAAATTCAAATTCAAATATCTTTATTCAATGTAGAAGTGTTACACTTACTTATTGATTGTCATAAGTCTACCACCGGTTCGGAAATAAACACCTCAGACCTGAGAAGAACCGGCGAAAGAAACTCAGCGGGATTTTTTTTTTTCATCTCATTTTTTACAATATTTATATAATATATAATAACAATACAATAATAATATTCTTCTTTAATTGAAACAGCCTGGAGGCGATCGTTTCATTCCCAAGGTGTGCAATCATCTAAAAAGTCATTGATTGTATAATATCCTTTAGCACACAAGCGTTCCTTAACAACTCTTTTAAATTTCACAATAGAATATTTTTGAACGCTTTCTGGGATCCTGTTGTAAAAACGTATACATTGTCCCATAAAAGACCTACTAACCCTGTGTAATCTAGTAACAGTGGTTGTAAGTTTATACTTGTTCCTGGTGTTAACAGTATGTACGTCACAATTTCTGGGAAAATCTTTTAAGTTTTTGCGGACATACATAACATTATCAAATATATATTGAGAAGCGACAGTCATTATTTTAATTTCTTTAAATTTACATATTAATGAATCTTTCGGGCCCAGGTTATAAATTGCACGAATAGCCCTCTTCTGCAGTACAAAAATCGTATTTATGTCGGCTGCATTACCCCAGAGTAGAATGCCATAAGACATTATACTGTGGAAATAGCTGAAATACACTAGGCGAGCCGTTTCAATATCAGTCAACATTCTAATTTTTTTTACCGCGAATGCTGCAGAGCTGAGTCTATTTGCCAATTTATTAATATGAGGGCCCCATTGAAGCTTAGAATCTATGGTGATACCAAGAAATTCTGTGGCTTCTACAGAATCTAACGGTTCCTCATTAAGAAGTACATTCGTTTTTACAAATTTCACGTTGGGAACAGTGAATTTAATACATTTTGTCTTTTTACTGTTTAACAGTAAATTATTAACACTAAACCAATGTACTATTTCAGAGAGAGCATTGTTTACCTCGTCATATATCGATAGGCGTCTTTTAATTTAAAAAATTAAAGAAGTATCATCAGCAAACAATACTATCTCATGTTTATTATTTAAAAGATGGGGCAAGTCATTTATATAGATGAGGAACAGAAATGGACCAAGAATAGATCCTTGAGGGACCCCCACACCAACTGGAGCCCCGGGAGATCTCTTTCCATTAATATCAACCCTCTGAATCCGATCGCTCAAATACGAATTCAGAAGGCTGAGTGCTTTATCTCTAATGCCATAGTGACGTAGTTTCCTGATCAACGTTTCGTGTTGCACACAATCAAAAGCCTTAGATAAGTCACAAAATATTCCTAAGGCATCCTGTGACTCTTCCCAGGCTCTATAAATATTTTTAACGAGCTCGACACCAGCATCGGTTGTCGAGCGAAGCCCTTGTGAAGCCAAATTGTTTACTGTGTAGCAACTTGTATGTATCAAAATGTTCTAGCATCTGATTAAGCATTAATTTTTCAAAGATTTTACTAAGCGTTGGTAGTACAGAAATGGGTCTATAATTATTGGGGTCTGAAGTACTACCAGATTTAAAAATAGGAATTACCTTACTATGTTTCATAAGGTCAGGAAACACGCCACTAAGGATACAATTATTAAATATAAAAACTAGATAAGGTGCAATCACATCAATAACTGATTTGACTACCTTAACAGAAATCCCCCACAGATCGGCCGTTTTCTTAACATCCAATGAGTTGAAAGTTCTAATTATATCTTTAACATTTACAGTTTCAAAATTAAAGCTAATGTTGCACCTACTTACATTATTTTTTAGTAACGATTCAGCGACGGTAGGAGAGGAATTTAGTGCTTTGGTTGTTGAGATCGGAATATCAACAAAAAATTTTTCAAAAACAGTAGCAACATTCTTATCAGAAGTAACTGGCATATTATCTATAGACAGAGGGAAGTCAGTAGTGTTATTTTTGACTTTTCCAGTTTCACTATTAATAATTTTCCAAGTAATATTTATTTTATTTGGTGCGTCTACAATTTTTTTTTTTAATATGCAAAGACTTGGCTAGGGAACACACTCGTTTGAATAGTTTAGAGTAGGCACTAACATAATTAATGAAAGAAAGAGACCGGTTGTAAGTTCTTTCATTATAAAGTTCATATAACCTTTGCCTACTCTTATGAATTCCTACAGTCGCCCAATCATTAAATGTGAGAAAACTCTTTGAATTGACTGTCTTAGAAGTAAATATGGCATTGAATTCATTTTTAATTATTTAAAAAAGTTGTTATAAAATACATTGGAGTTTTCGTGAAATGGTAGATATGAGAGCTTTGCCATAATATTACCTCTGAACTTCTCCATTCGATTCTTATTAATTGGGACAAATGTTTGTTTTAATTGTTTATTGTATTTTTTGATTTGTGAATTAAATGAGGCCAACTGTCCACAATGATCAGAACTTAACATATTTATAATAGATTTATGATGTGGTACACAATTTGTAAATATGTTATCAATACATGTTGCAGTGGTTTCTGTAATTCTGGTTGGCTCCAGGAACAAGTTAACAAAGTTATATGAATTTAAGAGATATCTAAATCTTATACTTGTACCACAGTTTTCTAATAAATTTATGTTGAAATCACCACAAACAAAGATATGTTTATTAGAACTTGATAATTTCAACAATACATTTTCCAATATCTTCTCAAATAATTCATACAACGCACTGGGAGGTCTGTAAACGCATACAACAATGACACGCTCAAGCTCTGCACAGGCTATTTCAATAGTCTGTTCAATAGAAAGGCTCACAATGTCCTTGCGTTCTTTAAACTTAAAATTTTTACTAATGAGAATTAATGAGCCACCGCGTTTTGCTTTTTTTCTACTAAACAGACTAGCTAACTGGTGACCATCAAAGTTAAACATAAATTGGTAATTTAAGAGCCAATGTTCTGTAATACATAAAATATCAATGTCATTACTGTTAATGAATAGCTCAATTTCTAAATCTTTTCCTAACATTCCTTGAATGTTTTGGTGCACCAGGTTAACAGATTTATTATTTGTATTCCTATTTGTTGAATTAACTGCTACTGATTTAGCAGGTAATAAATTACTATTGACACATTTAAAACTACAATATGACAAACTATTACAAGATTCTAAATCCTTGCCACCTAAGCCCTGTACATTTTTGTGTACAATATTTAAGTCATTAAACTTAGGCTTTGTCTTCTTAACTAGTTTAAACCTACCGTAGGTATTGGCGTGTCAATAAAGTTTATATCCTTATTATTTAAGGAACAGTAATTTCTTAAATTATTCTTCGTTATATCACATATAACGGAGTTTTGTAAATTAAAAGCTACTAATGTAGCAATTTTTTCCTTATCTCTAATGGGCAGATACATTGTATCTTGTGTCAATTTAAATTTACTTATATAAAACATTATATATTTGTACAAACACTTTGTAAATTAAAAAAAAAAACTCCATTTTGGTCTTTCAGCTTTCGCTTCTATCAGCATTAATCACGGGTGACTTATGTCTATGTTTTTGTTTTTTTTCTTATTTAGAAAAAAATAATTTTCAAGGCTTAAAAAACAGTACTGGTTATTTTTAACCAATCATTACAACGCAAAGTATACGTTTCTCTAATGAATGTAGGCGGGATATTACTGGGCGTTCATTTTATTGTTTTATTTTGTTCACTTTAAATTATTGTCGTCCTTATTATTAGAAATGTTAGTCATCAATATTTATACACAGGGTACCAGACTCGTCTAAAGGACCGTTTTTTTAACATTAGGGAAAGAATTTTATTTCTATCCAAAATCTTTCACAACTGAACTGAACAGTAACATGTTAAAATATTTATTATGGTTAATTGGCAAATGTAAATTCGAGCCGAATTCAATTCAATAAAATAAAGAAACACTTCACAATATCGCAATGATATTAATTGATGTTTCTTGGAAAATATGCAAATTATCCGAATCAAATTTCAACCAGTGGCTGTGCTCAGAACCGACAAATTTTCGGTTACTATATTCAAGAAACAATTTGTTTAAACATCCCTATAAAAAAATTGCCCAGTAAAAAATAAACTTACGAGGTTACATATAGGACTTAAAATCAAGAACATCGGATCGATCGTAAGTACCTCAACCCTTGGCTTCAGGAACTAGTATGAATTAAAATATACCAAAGAGGATATGCCAAGCAGTTTAAAATCTACAATTTCGTGTTAATGAATCCAAAATATACTTAACTGTTATTATGTTATAACAAAACACAAAAGTTATGAGACAAAAGCTATGTATCTTTTCTTGCCACCATTCCACGCGGTCACGACTTGTATAATAATTATTTTTAAATGTTATTTGTATTTAGTTAAGGTTTCAAAGCTATGTCCATGTGTGAGTATTATGTAAAATTAAACCTTCAATCCGTCTTTAAAACAATATACCTAATTACAACAAAACTGCATTAACTTAATCGAAACTCCAAGAACATTCGATCGACCGCCATTTTGAATTGTTCTGTCCACTCCCCGTGAAAGCATACATTATTTTAACGATAAACGCTTATTGAACGTTGTACTGAAGGAAATATTTTCATACAAAAACAAGTAATAATTATATTAATAAACTTTAAATTGATATGACATTGACCGAAACTTTTGTATATTATAAATAGGTCAAGTACCTAATATGATAATGATGTGCCTCTTGACCGAATTCGTGGCCATTATTATCAAGAGAGAGTAGCCAACTGCTCGGGACATATAGTGCCCAAGTGCACAAACACACTCTCATAGCTCGCTCTCATACTTCAATGGGAAGGCAAATCTGACATAACCGAAAAGTGTCCATGCACCAGACCATGCGTTGCCCGTGGCAAGCGAATGTGTATACTACCAATTTCTAGACTCAGGGCTAAAACTCCGACACAGGGTTGGTACCAAAGACCTCGAGCTCTATGGATTTGTAGCTGAGCCGCTAGACGATTGAAGCAATCGTACAGACTATAATATACTGCCTAATCTTACCAAAATACAAACTGGAAGAACAATATAATTTTAAAATGTTTTATTCAAAATCTCTTTGTTATATTGTTTGTTTACTAAATAATATTAAATTGTTTGAAATATATATTTTTAGTAAAGAAATATAAGTAGATACAGCTAGATAGAAATGGTGATTATGTACATAGGTATATGAACGTACGTAATGTAACTTTATATAGTGTTTTTTCTAAAATGTTAAGATTGCTTCAACTCAAAATTTGACTATAAATCCACAGCGTTTCAAAACATTATTCTAAAGCAAGATATTTTAAGCAACCTTTGGCATCTGATTACATTTAAATTAGGTAGTACGCGATGAAATTCTTTCTAAAAAGTCCATTCAAAAATTTGAAATCCTATCATAAAAGATACAGCCTGTTCTGCCATACACATCTAGCTTTTAGATTTTAATACGTTAAGACGTATATAAACCTTTCAACCCTTTCCGATTGCCATACCCTATGAGTTACATAAATCGGCTTAACAAGATATCTATGTATATCGTTTGTCATGTAGAAGTGTATTTTTGAATATTGAAACAAATTTTGTGTTTAGGCGTTGATCGCTTCATTTTAAACGATGTGTATTTTTGTTATTCCGAATAACGATGATATCTTCATTGAAATTTCAAGAGAGATTAACTCACTACGCAATACGTATAGTGTACAAGACGAAGACGGTGCGCAAAACAGATGCACTCTCTGTTCCCGCACTCTCATAATCCAATCCGTAGGGGCGGCAATCAGATACGACATCAAAGAGTTCAGTCACAAGATCAACGGTTTTATCTTCTTTCGGAAGGAAGACACACTTTGAAGTTCCGGACTACTAGTGAGATTCATCGTCAGCGAAACGCAATAACTTTTATTGGCCCGAACTGGGGTCGAACCAAGCTCTCGGGATGTGCTTATATCTAACCACTAGACCATCGAGGTAGTCACCTTAATCAGTCAATCTGAATTACGAATAAGGCGGGGTTATTGCCTCCACTGGTGACAGGAGGGCTGGTTCATTTTTCGCCCAGAGATTCGGAATTGCGATTCAAAGGGGAAATGCTGCTAGCATACTTGCCTCCATTCCACGCGGTCACGACTTGTATAATAATTATTTTTAATTTTAATTTAGTTAAGGTTTAATGTAAATAAATGTACAATTATGTGATAAATAACTCGATAATGCAAAAATCGTTAGATACGCCGTTTTTCTTTGGATGGCAGTATGAAACGTTTCATAATGTTTATAAAAAGTAGTAACATTTATGTCAACAATAAATGTTACAGTTTCTATGAGTATGCCATAATATTTAAAATATTCCATAATTATAAATACATATTTCGATAACTGCTACGTCATGATACTTGCTAATAATAATAGCTTTCAGCAAACTATTGTTTGACGTTGCCTGACACTAATGTCATATCGATGTTACGTGTTTGTTTCAGGGCGTGGGCAGAAATAGGTCGATACGAGGGCGCAACAAGTAGTAAAAAGAGAGGTCCAACGTTTCCGAACAAAACACCTGTGACACCACAAAGAAGATTTGTAGCTAAGCCCGCAATGATTGATAGGAGACGCTCCGACATTCGAGGAACGATGGACGATAGGAATAATATATTATAGTAAACATTTTATTTATTTATTTTCAATGTTTTGTGTAAACGTGCTTGAAATAAACGAGAGATTTAGTTCTTTTTTTTAACACGATATTAATAATTAAATATACTAGTAAGTAAATATACAAAAACTTATTTTTCACTTATCATTTCCGAATCGTACCGTCACCATTTCCATCAAGACAATAGCCTGGTTTTTCTTGCCATATTTTATTAAATGTAATTGTTTATACCTAATTTATAAATATATATATATATATGTAATAAATAACGCCACTAGAATAATTTTACACGTGCAAAGTTGCGATAGGTCTTATTCTTAAATAAGGAGAAAAAAGGATATTCCAGGTAAATAGAATGAAGCAGGAAAATCGGACAAACCATTTTGAGTATTTTCTTTATTATCTGAGTACAATGCAAATAAGTCTACAATTTCGACAAATCCGGTTGATTTGAAAGACCGATTTTCCTCCAAGATCCTCCTTGAGGATGATTGTTATCAAAAAAGAAAACCTCATGATTAGGTGGAATAATTATTGCGTAGAAGGAAAAATGGAAAAGATGTACTATTACAATGAAACTTGTATATTGAATACAAAAATCTATGAATTTCATTACATTTTTGTCCTCTTAAATTCGAAAAAAAAAAACAAAAACCGAAAAACTAAGTCCAGTTGGGATATATTTTTAGACTAAATAAAATGTGATTTCTTTAGTTTACCTTCTAAAAATGTATAAACCATTAAAATAAATACAAACATTATGATTAATTAAATGAATTAGCTCGTATATAAGTTAACGCCTACATAAGAATTTTGAATAATTTTTTTTTTCACTATTATCCGAGCAAATTCCGTTCACAATATTGAGTAATCCATGAAATTGGGAATGGAAAGATGGAACTAAGGAGGATAAGTATTGTTAAACAAGAAAGAGGACCTTAGGATAACAGGGCAGACTAAAAAAGGAAAAATATTTGCCATAACGATTAACTTTTGATATCGCTTATTATGAGAATGGGCGTACACTTTTTTTTGAAACCTTGTTAAGTAAATTACCTCGTTGGTCTAGTGGCTTGATATAAGGCCGCAGACTCGGCGGTCCTGGGTTCAATTCCCAGGTCGGGCCAATAAATAGTTATCAATATTGGATTATCTAGATTTTTGTATTTATCATAAATAGAAGGCCATGAACACATTATCAGTTACCGTGCCATATATCACGTTATCTTAAAAGCCTCGTTGGTCTAGTGGCTAGACGTAAGGCCGCAGACCCTGCGGTACTGGGTTCAATTCTCAGGCCAATAAAAAGTAATTGTGTTTTCTAACAGGAAATTCTGAGTAGCCTCTAGTCTGAAAGTTGGAAGTGTATATACTCCCATGCCTCGGAAAACACGTAAAGCCGTTGATGAGCTAGATATAGACAGTGCACCTGTGTTTGCACACACTTGTGCACTATAAAACTTACAAAGAAAAACTGGAGAGAATACAAAAAAAGTTCATAAAATTTCTTTGCTTCAAGGACTTTAAAGAATTTAACGATTATGTTGATATATGTAAACAATATGATATTGAAACATTAGAAACGAGACGACGACATTACGATATGTATATGCTACATGCAATAATAACCGGAGATATAGATTGCAACGATTTATTGAGCGTCTTGTATTTAAGAGTTCCTAATCGCCGCACACGTCACACAGCACTATTCCACACGCCTGAGCTAAACACTAATTATGCACACAACTCTGTCCTTAATCGCATGGTCCACACATATAATTCAAAATACTCAGAAATAGATCTGTTCAGCATGTCAAAACTAGCTTTTAAAAAAGCTATAATTAAAAAAGATAAAAATTCATTATAACACACACACACACACACACACCACACACATACACGCACATATTGGATTCCCACCCGTAAACAGTTTTACTTTTACTACCGTCTTCTAGTTATTAATATGTTTAAGTTACCTGTGTAATCCTATTTTGGTTTTAATTATATGTTATATAATAGTCAATATTTATTTATTTATTTATTTAAGGGACAGCAAACAGTTACATTATACATTTTATTGACAATGACTTGGTTTTTAGAAGCAAATTAACAATAATGCAACCCACAACACTATCCACATATTACTAAAAAAAAAAAATACTATAAATTACCGCTAAAGGTTATAATAAATTTACAATGTGTAGCAAAATTATCGTAGTGAGTACGCTAAAACTAACATTTACAAAGATTGAGAAAGTATTTGTGCTATTGATTTCTTAAACTTACTAATAGAACATGCAAAAATATCTATATCTATAAAGTGTGTGTTGTACGACTCCACCATACGGCGCATAGGTGACCGATGACCTGCGTTCGTCCGACAGGTACTTAATGCGAAGAGGTGCCCGGTACGCGTTTTTCTTTTATTAACAGTTCTAGGTACTACATAACATAACCTATTTATTAGGTCAATGCAATTGATGTAATTGTTAACGAGCTTATATAGTGTAATAGCTTCTAAGTATTTTCGTCTAGATTGAAGGCTTAAAATATTATATTTGTGGAGTAATTGATCATATGATAAGTAGCGACCATAACATTTGTAGTGCATACTGCGCAAAAATTTGTATTGAACATTTTCAATTGTGTCAACATACTTGTTGTAGAAGGGATTCCAAACTGGAACGGCATACTCTAATTGGGATCTAACTAAAGTTTTGTACAAATATAGGTATGTCGATGCGCATTTAAAATGCGTTGACATTCTCATTATGAATCCATATAATTTGAAAGCTTTATTGACTATGTTCTCAATATGATAATTAAGATGCATTTTAGTGTCCAATTGTATTTATTGTAATATATCAACTTATGTATAAAAGCTGTTGGATTACCAAATAAATAAATAAATAAATAATATTTCCTGCACAGTTGGCTAATCTCTCTTGAAATTGGCAGGCGTGACTGACATCGATTTTGAGGTTATAAGACACAACTGTAATATTTTCTCTAAATCTCAAGTTGAAAATTAATTGCACAAGTAAAAATGGTTGTCTGTTAAGTCGGTTTACGGACGATACTTTAACGTGACAACGTCATAACAGATAGATGCGGCGCAAGCGTACAATCGGCGTAACGGGACAATGAGCGTAACGGGACAGTGAGTCATCCTTTTTCGTGCATGCAATCAGCGTCCATCGATTTATTAGACGTTGTCACGTCAAAATATTACTCAATAAAAATCACGTAGGCGTTCTAAATTACATCATAAGAGAATCTGTTCTACCATATTCGTGTGGCTTTATTAGATATTAATACGTTGATAAGGTCTGTAACCCTTTGCGCCCTTTCCGACTGGCATATTCTATGAATTACATCATCGGCTTAGCAAGATATAAAATTGAAATACACAATATTTCCTTTAATAAGAAACGAATTATGTATTCAGGCGCAGCTATTATAAACTAAGCAGTACATTCGGGTGCCTTCAGCTTGAGCTTTAGTGAAAAACATGTCCTTTAAGACGACGTTTATTTCAAGAATGTAAGCGTATATTTAAATAGAACATAATCACGTAAAAATTAATAAAACTACATGGAGTTGAATAGTTGTAGAACTAAACTATTATCACAAGGAAGATCGGTTGATGTCAAATAGCCGCAGAGTGTTGCAGGAACATCTGCCAGTCAGCGACAAAAACTTCAATTTTGTTTCAACATATGAAGGGCAGGTAGACATTCGCATTTATAAAAAAATGCCTCGTTGGTCTAGTGGCTTGATATAAGGCCGCAGACGCGGTGGTCCTGGGTTCAATTCCCAGGTCGGGCCAATATATAGTTATTGGGGTTTTCTGTCAGAAAATTCTCAGTAGCAGCCTGGAGTCTGGAAGTTGGAAGTGTGTACACTCCCGTGCCTCGGAAAGCACGTTAAGCCGTTGGTCCTGCGCCTGAACTCTTTCCGGTCGTGTCTGATTGCCGTCCCATCAGGATTATGAGAGCTAGGGAATAGAGAGTGCACCTGTGTTTGCGCACACACTTGTGCACTATAATATCTCCTGCGCAGTTGGCTAATCTCTCTTAAGATTGGCCGCCGTGGCCGAAATCGGTCTGGAGGACCTTATTATAAAAAAATATTTATAGAAGAGTGAATCTTTCTTTTAATAGAAATAATGGCAGCAATACAGCAATTAGAAATAGAGTTTATTGATGGTGAATTTAGAAATACCGTGTATAGTATGATTTATTTCCTTAGTATCGAACATACTTTATAATATTGTGACGGGTGTAATATTTTGTGTTATAATAGCTACAAAAATATTAACCGCATTGAAAATGACATATAACGTTTATTGTACAGTTTAGTTGCTGCATATTATATGTATATTTCTTCAAAAATACATTAAGGCTTTCAAGTCATTCTACTTTGCCTTTTATCGTCGTATATAATATTAAAATTTTAAAAGTACATATATAAAGGATGATCTTTCCAAAAATAAATCATGTATGTAATTTAAAAAAAAAGCATTGCCGTAGCATCGAAGTTATGTTGAGGAAATTTTAATTTCGTTAATATAAACCCATTAGCGAGATACGGGGCAATTATACAAAAATACTCGAATATTTCTCATAATAACTGATATTTCGGAATAAATTTCATATTTCAAACTTCCCATTTCAAAGCTACCATTATAACTGACACAAAATGCAACGGAAGTGCGAATTTCGACACATATACTCGTTTCGATGAGTTCACAATTTTGTTCTTTATTTTAGATACATATATGGGTGTGTGTTGTATCTGAACGTATGTTGTTATACGTAATTTACTTTGTTAGTAAACATTTTTTATTTGATAAAAAAATTTACTTCCGGTTAAAGTTTTATTAAATTCACAGAGTAGTTAGGCGAACTGGCAAATATGCCACCTGAAAGTATGTATGATTACCATCGCCCATAAATATTGGCAATGTAAGAAGTATTGAATAAGCATATAACAGCAATGAGGCTCTAATACTACTGAGAACTTTTTGACAGACCATTAAGGGGCTTAAAACTCAGATATTGAGGTCTGTAATTGAATGAGCCTGATCCACTGGCCCAATATAGTATTTCAAAATATGTTTATTATTGTATTCCTTGTTATATATTTACCTATTTATTTTCCATAATTTATATTCTTATAATCTTCAAATGTATAAAAGCGCTATTAAAAGAAAAATAACACTGTAACACAAATAATACTTTTACCACATCAATGGTTTTATAGAACACAAAAAAAAGAAAATCTTCAATATGAAATGTCAAAGTTACTTTTTAATAATTCATGGTCAGCCAGCGGTACGTGGGCTTTAATGTGAATACATTTATAAAATACGATATCTTTCCATGACTTTATTCTGTGATCTTTGAACATAGGATATACTAACCCCTGGGAACATCTTAATTTCCCGAGGTGAAACTACTTACGTACGCCATAATCATACCAAGCTTTATAGAAAAAAGATCTAGTTATTTCGGCGTGATGAAATGGATGAACGGAGTAGAAAAATTAGAAAATAACATATTTTTAGTAGAAATAACAACAATTGAGAAATTTATTGAGTTATTAGGGACTTATGATTTATTTGAATCCTAAAAATGTATTAAAAAATAATTTAATTATAAAAAAGCATCCAATACAGATAATATAATTAATAATATCAGAATGTTATAAGAATGTTTGGTAAGCAATTTGAAAATGCCGATTGTTCTGAAAACCCTCTGTATCACTAATAAAAAGGAAACATTACATAATAAATACGACGACATTATATTTTCAATAGCTACGTCTAAAACCCGCCCATTAAAATAACTTTACCGATAAATGAGTGAACTTTGTATAGACGCTTTGGGCATAGTTCCCAAACATCGATTATTATTATAATGTTAGTCAGTTGTGCCTGAGTAAATAATCAATAGTATCAAACAAGACGCTGATAATCGAATTATTTTTTTAAGAGCTAATCCAAATTGGATTGAAGCTGTGTAAATACAATACAATATGTTATCTTTCATCTTTGGTTAATGATAAGCTATATAGCTATTCTAAAAAAATATCGATGTTAATTAAGCAATACACTTTAATAAACTGAAGTGTCAACCGTATAGTAACGGCCTGTGAATGTCCCACTGCTGGGCTCAAGTCTCCTCTCCTTTGTGGAGAAGGTTTTGGAGCTTATTCCACCACGCTGCTTCAATGTGTGTTGGGGGAATATACAGGTTTCCTCATGATGTTTTCCTTCGCCGTGAAACACGAGATGAATTATAATCACAAATTAATCATATAAAAATTCAGTGGTACTTGCCCGGGTTTGAATCCACGATCATCGGTTATGATTTGCGCGTTCTTACCATCTCGGTTTTGTGTGAAGTGTCAAATGTACATATACACACAAACACACATATGTATATATATATATTCTTCCTTCCACAATATACATTTATCTATTACATACATAAAATCATTTTTATAAACCATTGACCAGGATAGTGGCCAAAATTCTAGAAGCATTTTCCATTGAACAACAATTTCGATGTCCTGGGCCAAAAACGAACTAGCTTCTGTCACAAGTGGAAGCAATAATTAAGAAGAACTCCTTGATTGAATTCAATGAAACGCACACCTGACGTTTATTATGCTATTACGCGTCGAATGTAATTCGTTCTCAAGATATATAAGACGTAGTAAGTGAATATACGTACATAATGGTTAGGTTGTCGACGAGCACGAGTAAAATACTCATGTTTCATAGTAATTGCGATTCAAATTGAGAACAATACAAATCGATTCAATCTGTCAGGTAAGGTTCTACGTAAATGCGTTTTAGTGTGTCAAATTTCTAGATTGTGTATTTGTCTTTGTATTGCTCTGCGACTGATGAAAAGGAAGGATTGACAGACATTCATGAATGCGTTAGTCGCATGATGTCATTGTAACGTAGAAAAACTGTAGTTGCATTCATGTTAGTGAATTAAATAATAATATATTATTAAGTATCCTTGGACATTAATCCAAACTAAGCAGAGCTTGTACTATGGAAACCAGACAACTGATATACTACATATAATATTTTTCTTTTGTCTCCGACTCGGGACAAACAGACATGTTCATGCACACAAATATCTGGTTTTTTTTTGCTGGGTGGGAATCGAACCCACGACCTGCGGCGCGAAAGCCAAGTATTTACCAACCACACCAACCGGCTCTTCATGTGATTAGTTAAGATCACTGAATTAAAAAAGAGTGCTGTATTTCTTACGGACGTTTTGTTTCACTATGTTTTTGCTAAGGGAATTAACTTGAGATCGCTTGATATGTAATATTATTAATTGTATTTAAATGGTAAATTAAAAACTGTTTTTGAGAAGAAATTGGGACTAATATTATCTTTTTTATTATTGGTCTACACCAGGGTTTGGGAATTCCCGACAATTTCAAAGTCCCGGGACACGAGACAGCCTACACTCAAAGTCCCGAGAATTCCCGGGACTTAGAGACTTAAGAATTGTTTAAAAAAAACAACAATGATTAAACAGAAAATTAATTCTTAATAACTTTAACGTTAATATCAGTCTTAATAATTGCTGTTTTTATTTCTTTTAATCACACACAAATTCACTTTTAAGCGTTTGAATCTTATAGTTCAAGATTGTCAGCCAGTCAGTCTTTTAAACAATTAACTAACACGTTAAGTAGACTTTTTTCATGATGTAATAAAATAGGATTTTGACTGCCTCGTTGGTCTAGTGGCTAGATAAAAGGACGCAGACAGCTAGATAAAAGGTCCTGGGTTCAATTCCCAGGTCGGGCCAATAAATAGTTATTTTGTTTTTCTGTCAGAAATTCTCAGTAGCAGCCCGGAGTCTGGAAATTGGAAGTATGTACACTCCCGTGCCTCGGAAAGCTCCTTAAGCCGTTGGTCCTGCGCCTGAACTCTTTTCGGTTTTGCCGGATTGCCCATCGGATTATGAGAGCTAAGGAAAAGAGAGTGCACCTGTGTTTGCGCACAATTGTGCACTATAATATTTCCTGCGCAGTTGGCTAATCTCTCTTGAGATTGGCCGCCGTGGCCGAAATCGGTCTGGAGGACCTAATTAAAATGGGCTTTTGACAAAATCAGTGACAACAGCTTTGTCCGACAATTTCCGATTTTTGTGATAATATCACCGGACAAGGAGAATACTACTCGTTTTCGACCAGATGGCGCTGAGCTCCTTCAATTATTTGAAAATATAAAAGATTACATAACAATTTCTACAATCGTGTCTCGTCTCGAGTCTCGACTCGAAAGTCCCGGGACTCGAGACAACTAAAATTACGAAAATTCCCGGGACTTCGAGACACGAGACGTCCCGGGACCCAAACCCTAGTCTACACACTGTTGCTACAACTGGGCTTTCAAAGTTATATAATTAAATTAAATATTTATATAGATGAATAATTTTATTATTACATATTATGATGTTAAAATTTACGTAGGTCATTGAAGCAATCGATTTTTTTACTTATATACTGCTAATTTCTTTTACCACATGCTTTGTTATATCTGGGGATTCAAACAAAAAACAAGTTGATATTAAGTGCGCGTATTAAAAATGATAATTAGATGATCCTTTATCGAGATATTAGTATTCCGAATGTCTGCCACAGTTTTATTAAGCTTCATAAAAAATTGAATATCAATCGAATAGGCAGACAAGAATTTATTTGATCTTTTACCCATATGACACACATGAGAAATGTTTTAAAAAGTTTTTAGGTGCAGTCAATTATAAATGTAGCGATTTCGGACTGTAGTCCCACATCAGACCTTATCAAAAAGGTTCCCGATAAGGGAAAGGGAGAAAACTATAAACATAAATAAAAAGGGTTGCAAAGGGAACATGTAATGAAAATAATAAGAAAATATAATTATGGTAATTTTTCGTTACAGACGTAATTATTGAAATAATAAGGCTTCATAAGTTATTCTAGGTATACCTTATAATAACAGCTTGTAATAACTGTATCAAATTTAAATTGGTACCTTGATGAATAATTTATAAGGAAACATTAGAATTTGTATCGTATTATTAATTCACTTTAACCTTTTGTACCAACTTGCCCGGATTTAGCACTCAAGATTTGACATTATTTATTTAAAAAATATACCGTCTCCGCAATTTGTTTCCGCAAACATCCGTAGACCTGTTACCGAAAAATACACGACACGTGCTCACAACCTATGTAATATCTTCGTATCAAAATATTATAATAATAATATTTATAATAATATAATAATAATAATAATATAAGTACTTTATAATAATAAAGACAGAACTTTTATAGAAAACAAATAACATTACAATAACAATATTAATAAACATGTCTCTTAGCTAGGTAATAACCTGTAAACATGTTAAACTTGAATACGTAATATCATTCTATCAATCAAATATATCATAATAGCTCAGTATTTTTTTAATTGATCTGATAAATTCAAATTCAAATTCAAAATATTTTATTCAATATTGAAGTATTATACTTGCTTATTGATAGTCAAACTAGAAACTAACACCGGTTTGGAAAAGATACACCCAGCCCGGAGAAGAACCGGCGAAAGAAACTCAGCGGGTTTTTTTTGTCTCTTTTTATATATATATAGTACAAAAGAATAAAAAGAAATAGCGACGCGGCGATCGTCGCATTCCCAAGGTGTGCTATCATCCATAAAATCATTAATTGTATAATAACCTTTAGAACACAAGCGATCCTTTACAATTTTTTTAATTATTTTAATTTATTAGATAAATATATATACATACATATGTATTATGTAGGTATATATTTGTCAATAAAATGAATGCTTTTTATTTTATATTCAATGTGTTAACGCATCCTTTATTAAATCCAATTAAATTACAATTTAGGTTTTCTAATTTTGATTTTTCACTAGATAATTTTCCCAAATAAATTTAACGAAGCAGTGCAACACATGCCTGGTATTAGGTATAGTACTTTATAATTAATTATGTTTATTTTTAATTTAAAAATCTAGACCTAGTGATATATTATTATAAAGGGTATAATTTTATCATTAAAAATGATTTAATTATTAAAATAAATCATCACGATGTAAAACAAATTGGTCGCAATTGATGTTTATTGAATATTCATATAACTTACGATGAAATAAATATTAAAACAAACAAAAACATAAAATGTCTCGTTTATAAAATTTATTTATTATTATTTATGTACATAAATAAGGAGTAGAGAATGGTAGTAGAGACATGACATAAGAGAGCGTCACGCCGCTTGCCATCACACCATACTAATCGGTGGTAAGGCTTTGTGCAAGCTCGTCTGGGTAGGCACAACCCACTCATCGGATATTCTACCCCAAAACAGATGTACTTGGTACTGTTGTGTTCCGATTCAAATGTTTGAAAGGTGGGTGAGCCAGTGTAGTAGCAGGCACAAGGGACAACATCATAGTTCCAAAGGTTGGCGGCACATTGACGATATAAGCGATGGTTAACATTTCTTACAATGCAATTGTCTATGGGCGTGTGTGACCACATATCATCACGTGGCCTATATGCTCGTCCACCTACCTAACCAATAAAAAATACGAGCCGGTCTTACTCTAAGTTGCCCTAGTCGATTTTTTACATCGGTGAAAAAAACCTAAGTTTTATTTTTGGAAGGAGACGATCAAATTGATCACCTAATGAGTATCATTCAATTTACTGGCATTGTAAGTATAAACCCCTGATCACATTGGCTGATATATGTCTGGTTTAGAGGCTCACTCACTCTGGTTTATTCAATCTTTAAACCAGAACAACATTACAAATTATTGATGTTTAGCGGTAGAATAATTGATGAGCGGGGCGGAGTAGGCCAGACTCTACCTAAAACCCTAACAACGGTAAAGTTCGTATCGCCGAATACCCTTCTTTTATTCCTTGGCACCTTTCAGTAATCTATAAGCGACTTACCTAAAGTACGTAATCACAAAGTTAAGCTAATAGATGTCATTTTCAGATATAAGGACTGATTGACTGTGTAATTGTTTAAAAATAAATCAAGCTGAAGTTCATGTTATCTTTCTTTCGTTTAAACTAACAGGCTCCATAGTCGTGTTGATCGTATCTTTGGTCTATCTTTATTTTTTTAGAGTGAGTTTAGTAGCTTGATGTTCCTGCTTGTTTTTGTTTCAAGGCAGATGAACCATCGATTTCAGGATTCCAATTTTAATTGCATTCTGTGTTTTTATTTATTTGCGAACTATTTATAATTGTGTGGGAGATTTTAGAATTTTGAGATATTTTTTAAAATATTTAGATTTATTTATACTCCATTAAACGCCAATTCCAAAGCTTAATTTAACTTAGACCTTGGCTTAAAATATAGTAGATTAATGGCCGAATACTGAAACGTCTTTCAAATATGAAGGGTGCTCAAATATTTGAAACGTCTTCGAATTTCAAATTTCGCATACTAAATTTTGAAAAATAATGACATTCCAAGCAATTGAGTCCTAATCATATTTGAATGACGTTTCAGTATTCGGCCGATAATCTTTCCATTTCCATTCACTTTTTCACAATTTAAAATATATTCTATACATAGGATTGATATAACATCTTAGTTCCCAAGATTGGTGGCACATTGGCGATGTAAGAGATGGTTAACATCTTTTACAATGCCAATGTCTATGGGCGTTGGTGATCACTTTCCATCAGGTGACCCACATGCTCGTCCACCTTCCTATGCAATAAAAAAAACAAAGACAGTTAGTAGGAATCAGCTCTTCTGTTCGTAGAAATAACTAGTATTTTTTTTCATATGTGCTATTTCAAGTCATAATCGATTTTGATTGGAGGACAAATATGGAAATAAAATTTGTTATATATAATGTCAAAGTAAACAGTTATGGTCAATTGCAATTAGATAACTGACGTCATTATGTAAAAGTTCCGTTCCAGACGATAGTTTCAACGCGAATCTCTAGAATATACCAGCAATTAGGTAACAGAAGTCCCCACTTCCTTCCTTGTATGTTGCGACTTTGTTCGTGTTAATTTTTTTCCGTAAATCTCATAATTTTTACAACTGTCCTTTTCCAGGTCCCTGTCTCAATTATGGTCACGATCGATTCAGTGGCTTAGCCATGATGTTACAAGCGGACAGAAGGAGTTACTTTCGCATTTCAATATTAATATAGATACGAGCTTATCCTTTTTCTTTTGTATTCGTTTATTAATAACAATGACACGTTTGAGTGAATTTGAAAATTGTGACGGACCACCGACAGACATACTTTTATACGTAGACCAGCTAATCGGCTTCGCACGAGTAGATAATAAAAAATATGTTTTGGACAGGGCTTTCGTAAAATCCGTTTTTAGTAAGCGTCTCCGTTAGTAAGCGGGGAAGGAGTAACTGTGACAAATTTCAAGTCAATTGGGTGGATGGATAGATCTCGTGATGAATGATATTTTTCCTATAACATAATTATGTATGATGATATGCTTAATTATATTGGTTGCAATTAAGTTAATGTCGCCAGTTGCTGTGCAGCAAGTTAAAATAAATTATTGGTTTTAGTCTTATCATAAGATCAGGTAAATAATGTTACATAAGAATCGCTCCAGTTCTTTTTGCATGATACGTGAACAAATAATCAATTTGCAGATTTATAATATTCTATATAAAATCGATTTTCGAGGTCGAAATCTGGTATTATATTTTAAAATTATATGTGGTTTTCCTAACCGACCTTAAACAAAAAGTTTTGTTATTAAACGTGTATTGCGTGATAACTAAAATGAATGAGCGACAGTTGTTGGCTTTCACGAATTCTTGATAACTTTGTAATTGTTACTTAAGAAATATTTGTAAAAACGTAAAGAAATTATTCGGTTAATATCTAATAAGACACTTAAAAATACAAAGATTACAGGCTTAGCATGCAATAACATCGATCAGAAATTTAAAATAATATTCTAAATTCATTGAAAATAATAAAAATATTATAAAACCATTGTTCAATGTTTATGTACAAGTTTCAATGTGACAATACAAGGTTATAAGTTGTAAATAAACTGTAATGTTCGTCATCGTAATGGACGTAATTCGCACAAAAACCATAAAAAGCTCCACAAACCACACCACTTAAGAGTTGATAAACATTCACGCAAATAAATACGTATACAGCGTAGCGTGCAAGTAAAAAAACTTTGAACGAGCTATAAAATAAAGAGCTGAAGTGAGAATTATTACACGATATCACCATTTAGTGGAGTAACAATAACGACCTGTTGAAAACTGGGTTGCTGTCCTGCTCTAGCGTTATCGGTCACGTATGTGCGTCTCGTTTTATCGTCACGGGTTAAGCGCGACGCGTCCGCACGAGCCGGCACTTCGGGTCTCACTGAGCGCCCCCCGATCTATAAGAGAGCGCTCCGCCCGCCCACGGAATACGAGTCCTGAATAAGGGGAACGGTAAATAGACTCGGTCACCTGCCATAATGACACACGCATCAACAATATTGTTTTAAAATACGATTTAATATAAGGAAACGGAAGTAGAGGAAATTTTAAAAGTTCGTAGCCAAGTCGATGCTAAATGACGATATATCCTTATAATAGTATATTTGTTTTTTTTTTATAATTGCTTAAAAAACCTTAATATCCTATTGGAATGTCTTAATAATTCAATCTTAGTTAAACTTGCGTTATGTACATATTCAATAATTATATTAAAAATCACTTAAAGTATGTAATTTTTTTTTAATCAATCCTCTGCAAATTTTCAACCTTTTAAAGCGAGTACTTTGAGTTGCATTTGATATATTATGTACTCGAGAACTTAGTAACGTAAAAACCAACTTTGGTGTAATTTTCAACATTAACAGTAGTTTGTAACAAATAGTAACCAGTTGGTTTTTACAGAATAAACAGAATCTTCTATGCCAGTAATTCTTCTTCAAACTTCATTAGATTTTTTTTTCAGTCACTTTAAATGATGGCGACGTTGCGAGTGACGAGGACAGACACAGGTAGGGACGGTTGAAACGTGAAAGCAATAATTTTAAAGGCAGCAATCACTTTTCCCGGCACGAAGCAAGAAGGCGCGTTTAAAATATTCATCTAAAGATATCTTCGAGTAGACAACTATATGAAACAAATCGACAACTCAACGGGTGTTCTTTTTTTAAATATAAATGATTTGACCATATTTATGTTTTTTTATTTTGCAAAATTGTATTTTATTATTTTGTAGGGCTTATAAAATTATTTAAAGTGACGCCAATCTTAAGGCTAAGCAAATTTTAAAAATATATATTTGCCCGTATTTTCTTGTATTAAATACCGGTGTTTTATTGAGGTAATTAATAAAAAAATTACAATTGTAAAAATGAAAAAGAATATCATAATAAATTTTAAGATACTACGAACTATTTAGAATATTTTATACCGATTATGAAAATTTCACGAAGTAGTACTGAGGTCGACGTTAAGTGGCGATTAGTCGGCTCTTTCAAAGTGAACATTCATGGGAATTGACACGAAGTAAGTGGTAAAAGAAATGAAGCAATACTATTACAAAACTAACGTTGATTTGATTAACGATATTAGAAGTAAGTATATGTACGCTCCTGTTATTTGATGATGACAAAAATTATATGTTAAATAATATTTTCATAAAATTATACTTTCAATTATTATTAACTTTTTTGATCAACTTCCCCGATTTGTTCTTGATGAAAATCAAACATTAGTTAAGAGAAATTGGAAAAATATAAGTTGACTACTTTCTATTGTTTTTGTATTAGTACGTATATAAGCCTTATACTATTTTCGCATAAATATATATTTTTCTTTTAAAAACGAGAATGTTTAAAAATCCAAATTGGTTCATAAATGACTGAGTCCTGAGATAACATAAAAAACCATACAAATTGAGAACGTTGAAGTTTTTTCGAAGTCGGTTTAAAATGAAAACTGCGGATAAGGTCGAAGATAATGAAATAAGTTTCTAAGAACGAATATGATAAGGTAAAGAACTTGCGCGCACGGTAAGTTAGCAGTAGGTAGGCTTCGCGGGAAGCCGCCAGACAGATCACTTGGCGCACCATTATTATCTGATTTCATAGCAATATTTATTTTTTATATTCAGGCTAATAGTATAATTGCCAAAGTAATTGTGTCTGTCATGTGTCATGTGTCTGAAACTTTACATATAGCCTGGGACCTGAATAAATACAAATGTATAAGCATTGCGGAAAAAGATAAAAAAGGAATTTCTGTGGCACGGAGATCCTGGGGTCAGTTAGTAGGATAATAATGACTACATCAATTACGCGTGATCTTTGACCGAACCAAATTCCCCCCCCCCTGGCCGTTTTATTCATTATAAATATATCATTTATATTGTATTTACTACTGGTACTATTAATTATATAAAAAAGATAACAATACCTACCTTCCACTAATCATTCTGTCGTATGACATTCTAATTTGGATTAATGCATTCGATATCAACACGATCTTTGTTTGAAGGTGAGGTGCATCCCTACCAAGGTGAATTCAATATCGATACTGTCTCATATGTATCAATATTGTCTCAGACATATTGACAGATATCAATAAGCGATATTTGAAGCATTTTATTATTGATGATTGACAAGATATAACCGTCAGGCCGTAATAATGATGTTCGGAAAGCAAAATGAAAACAAATAAAGATGTTTTAGCAAAAGTCTTATTTTAGTCACTGTATGGTATAATTTATTTATATGTCTATCTTTTAAGTATGGATACCTATACCCACTTAAATTTTTAAAAAATGGTTACATAATAGTGTGATAATTGGAAAGCTATAAAAACGGATATGATGTTTATCCTTATCAAATATAATACCTTATTTACTTTAAGCATTTAATGTATATTATAATTGCCCTTTAAATCACTCAATTTAAATGAATGAATCTTAGGAGTTATCGTAATTTTAAAACTGTCGCGCACTAAATAAATTCTAGCGTTCATACTAACGCGCGATGCAACCGCCTGCGCGCCACCGCGTCAAGCGAAGTCGTGGCGGGTCGCTAGTTTATAATATTATTAATTTTTATATGAATCACTGCAACTCCAGCGAAGAGTTCTTTATAGTACTACTTATAAGCTTCATTTAGTTCGATAGCTTCATTTAGAAGTATATAATAAATAAAAACTCGCTATGTTTATATATAATAATAATAATACCGCAGCCGATATCTTTCGGATAACCAGCTACAATTAACTCCTTTCGAACGACGAGTGTATGAAAATCCCCTGTTTTTCTGATCCTGAAACCTATATTTCGGACCAGTCAGTGGTAGATTTTTGACTTTTAATTATTTTATATTTATACTGTGTATAATTAATATTCCTAATATAAACTTTTCTTTGAAGTTATAATTGTATTATGTAAATAATGAAGTACCTATGTTAAATATATTACATGTTGAAGAAGAAAGTGTAGATAAAAATATTATTTATTAGTGATATAATATGTAACGATGTCTTATAAGTGTTATATGAAACGCGGGCGAACGAGTATCAGTGACATGAGTGTTGAATATAAATAGACTGTCGATTTTGAAATATGGTAGATATTATTAAAAAAATATAAGTTTTACGTTTCGACTAACCTCGTGTAGACTAAGTGTAGGTACCTATCTAAATATCACAGCAAAATTTTTGTATTATAAGCTTAGAACTATGTACGAACGAAAATTTCACATTTACGAAATATTATGTTAGTGTTAGGTCCTTAAAAATAAAAACAAATGATGGTGACTAAAAATAGAATGAAATCATTAACTACGTGTTATTAAAAGTATAGTATTTAATTAAAAAAATAAAATAAAACGACTGTGTATTCATTGCGACTATTTCAATTCATTATATCACTGCGGTCAGGTCAGGGCTATCATAATATTGTATTCTTGATATGGAAGTCACAAGATACTAAATTTTCAATCGATCAGACCAGTTATAGACATTAATCACGTCCCTGCAATAACTAGATCTTCCTGACTGCACTAGCCGTTGTCTCGTTTGGACTCTACTACCACTTACAATCAGGTGGAGTAGAGTCATTTGCCCTCCCGGGCTATAAAAAAAACCTAGAAGTGTCAATGTTGACGATGTTGTCGATGTTGACGATCTACACGTTGGTGAACATATTTTAGACCATCCAAATCAAAGAAAAGAAAATAGGTACAAAATCTGGTAGCTGACACACAGATACACTCGTTAAGCTAATACCCTTCTTTTTGGATCGGGTGCTAAAACACCTCTATGTAATTATCAAACTATAATTAATATAAATTAAAAAAAATACGTATATTATTAATTTGTTTGCCATAATTTACATTACATTTACATAATATGTACACAATAATATACGCGTGAACTTGTGTCAGAAATATAATTTCACAATCTTGAGGTGCATGTCTAATATATTAATTATTGGTATTTGATACTTATAATAATCACAGCGTACAATTATTATACTACACAAAGCTTCAAATTGAATGTATGGCTTAGATATAAAGATAAAAGTTTTGGGTCGTTAGTATCTTACAAAAATATTATTATATAATCTGTTATAATTTGCTAGAACTTACTGACGTACCTATTTGACAGCGGCGAATCTATTTTGACATTTGACAATGACATAACTGTGCTAAATAGAAGTTTGTTTACATACAATATTGATATTAAAATTAAAAAAAAAACAACTAAATATATCAAAAATGTCGATATCATTAGACCTAAAGTCATCAACTTGTGAGAACTCTTGTCGTATTTGCTTGGATAACAACTCAACAGGAGGAATAGATCTTACCAAAGACCAAAACATGCTACAGTGGTTTGAATATTGTATTGGTATATCTGTAAGTATTATTAATTTTTAAACTATGCAAAGTCCAAGAATTTTAACTTTATTTAAAGACTACTATTTTCTTTTAATATTAAATTAAATATCAGTAATAATTAGACACAAAGTTGTTGGTGATTAAAATATTATATTATAATTTAAACACCAAATAACTACCTATACTAAATATATATTTAAAAACATAACAATTTATGTTGTAGATTAACATCCAATGTCCACCAAAAAGATTATGTTTTAAGTGTGCAGATAATATAAACAATTATGTAAAATTTAAACAAAAGTGTCTAGAATCCGAAGAGCATTGGACATCATTATGTGAAGATGTTCAGGTACGTCTCAATTATATAATAAATTGAACTTCAATTTCTACTTACCATTGGTATATATGTGCTTATACAAATATATTAAGAGTTATTTTTGAGAGGTATTTGTCACTTTAGTAGAGAATAAATACCAATGATTGTTTTAGAGATGTGATGTAGAAGTTAAGGAAGAAGTAATAAAATCTGAGGATGCAGCAAATATATTTGAAGAGAAACTCTTTAATGGACATTTTGAATATGACAATCAAAACACTAAAAATGGTATTTCTCAACATAATTGTGAATCAGAGAAAAAAACAATTGTAAATAACATGAATATTGATAAAAGACTAGTTGAAAGTGATAATAATAACGACCAAAGAATAAATGTTGAAAATTATATAGATGATGAAAAAGGAAATTTAGAATTAAATGATAACACATTTCACTTGAAAACTAATGACAATTTGAACAAATTTACAAAAAAACATCAATGTGAAAAATGTAAGAAGGAATACAGTAAGTTTCTTAATATATTTAGAAATATTTATTTTGATAATAAGTAATTAATTTAAAAAAAAAAACTTTTACTAAAGTGAGTGCTAAAAAATAAAATGTGTTCAGAATATACTTTATTCATATATTCATAATAAAATTAATAAAATTAGATTCAAATTATTAAGTTTATTCATTTTACAGTTTATTCATTAGTTGTTCTGACATTACATATTTTTTAATATATTATTGGATACAGCATAATTATTTTTTTAAATGGAGTATGTAATTAATGTCATTGAATGTGGCGTTATAATACTCAAACTGAAAAACAAATCATTTTTGAAGTAATAACACTTAAGCATAGTTGTAATTTGAAAGTCGATAAAACGAAAAAGCGACATTAAAAAGAGACATACACATAAATTCATAAGATTTAACATGGGAGAAAATGAGATAGGAAGCTTTATACAGTTGAAGACAAATTTTTTTAAAGGTTTCACTTCTACCAAATGTGAATTACACACGTTTTTTTGAATGATAAATATTGTTTTAGGTAATCACAAATGGCTAGTGACACATATGATGAATATATGTTACAAAAACGACATTGAAAGCATAAATATAGAAGTCGATAAAAATAAAGCACAACAATTAG
This sequence comes from Nymphalis c-album, assembly GCA_963151315.1. Lineage (NCBI taxonomy): Eukaryota > Metazoa > Arthropoda > Insecta > Lepidoptera > Nymphalidae > Nymphalis > Nymphalis c-album. The sequence goes on from OY720595.1 coordinate 10,850,250, forward strand.
AAGTTTCTAAACCTAAAAAAAATCAAACATCATTGTCAACTTGTGGTAAGTTTTGGCACATTCAAATTTTTTTAATTATTTATATGCATTGTGGTCAAAGTCTCTCAAATAACTTGCTCTTTTACAGTATAATTTTATTAATGTTAGTCCGAGGCCTAGTTAAGTAACTGTAAATTGTATTTATTATCAAAGTCAAAGAAAAAGTGTTTTTGTTTTGTTACATCATAATTGACAACGTAAGAAGTACAGACTATATGTTATGTTGTTGATTCACATATTTTGGAATAAGATATAATGGCTAATAAATTTATAGTAACCTTCTCTCTTGAATATACCAAAAGTGTTAATGTCCCAAAGGCGTACCAACAATCTTGTAGTTAATCTCACCAGCATCTTATTTAAACAATTACTTTAAAATATATTATTGTATATGTACATAAATATACTGACCCAACAAGTTCATAAGATTATACACAAGAGTTGTATGTAGAAATTATTGCCTCGTTGGTCTAGTGGCTAGATGTGTGGCCGCGGACCCAGTGGTCCTGGGTTCAATCCCCAGGTCAGGCCAATAAAATGATATTGGATTTGGATTATTTAATTTACGGATATAAAAAATCCCATCTTATTAGTCTAAGGGTATCACCACGATCGAGATCATTACCGAAGAATAGGAGTACTGCGCACAAATCCGCGCGGCAATCGCTGTGGATGCGTCACGTGAAAACGATTCCATAGCCTCTGTGATCGACGGGTTTTAGTACTTAACCAAATAATTATGAAGCTTAGCAAATAATAAAAAAAGGCTTCCAACTATTTTTTTTTCTCATATTATAGGTACCGATTTTGTTTTTCACAAATATATTATAGTTTTCATAACTGTTCATACCTTGTATATTTTTCCGTAACAATCTCGTTTTTTTTTCCTCTTGCGCCTTGAAAGTATAACATTCTGCCCAATTTTTTCAATCTTCTTATGCGTATGGCTATAAATAAATGCGTACATATTTTTTGCTTATCATGCAGTTTCTCACGATGTTCGTAAATACATTATGAGGTGCTGTGATAAAGTGTATATTAAGAAAACTGCTGATAAAGTAACGAAATTCAATAAAACCTTTGTTTTTGTAGACTTATTTTGTGTGGTGTGCTCTCAGATATTTCTCATTTTATATATACCACAGAGTAAAAAATATTTGTATTACGTAATTAATAAAATTAGCAGGTTTGTTAGAATTATAATATTTTTTGTCTTTGAGCTTGTGAGAAGGATAGCTAATGTATTTATATTCTACTGTTCTGGGAGCAGTAAAACTTATCCTATTGCGAACGGACACAATAATTAGCTATGTTTATATAAATATATTACATTTTTATTCATATTTTTATTGATAATATTTCTTAAAATGAAATAGAATTAAACATACTATCATTAATTATTGGCTAAGAGTTGATAAAACTAAGATCTAATCATATTACTTTTTATTGTCTTTTTAAATGCACTAAAATTTGTTGTTATAAAATTCAAAATTGTAAACAATTTTTGCATGCACATTGTTATTGAAGCTTTATTACGGAAAGCAAGAAATAAAAGGCTTTTTTATTTTTATTTATTTATATAAATATATAGGGCATAAGTATATATTTTATTTGATTAAATATATATTTCTATAAAGAAAAACTCCAAACGATTTTATTGAATTAAAAATATTTTAATATTTAATATATAGGCGGATGCGTGTTTTTTTACGCGTTTACAGGATAATCATTATGGATGAAGAGGTTGAATCATCACAGGTATATGAATAGAAATTATTAACAATAATTATAACAACGTTGTAGGTTTATGTGATACATCCATTACCAGCGACATCACGAAACACATGGACGAACATTGGTCAAACAATGATTTACAATGTCAATTGTGCAATTTTTTTGGCAGAGATTTTGCAGATATGGTAACACATAGGTATAATAATTTTATATTGTTATTAAATTAATGTAATTAGTCGACATGCTCTGTGGTGAGAACGCGAGAATCTCAACCGATGATCGTGTGTTCAAACCCAGGCCGCGCTTATTTTTCATGTGCTTAATTTGTTTTGATAATTCATCTCGTGCTCGGATAAATGAACATGGTGTAGAATGAACATGTGTCTAATTTTACTGAAATCCTGCCATATGTACATTCACTAACACTATTTGGAGTACTGTGATGGAATAAGCTTCAAATTTTATTCTAAAGGAGGAGAGAGGGACTTTGCATAGCAGTGAGACATTCACAGCTGTTCCTTATTACTTTTACATGTCACTGTGTCATATTATGTCAAAATCTTGTGTGTGTGAAGAACGAATTCACAAAATAAAGTCACCGAATACTTGATATATAAATAGATTTCTAGATATTTCTATATCTTAACTATTTTGCTCGTCGAACGAACAGCGATAAAATTACCATTTTTATTTCGCATTCTGTTCAACGTAGATTATGCAAAAAGTACTTACTGGATTTTAAAAAGGATTTGCTGTAAAACATGCTCAACTCGGTCGAAGTGTTGGGAAATAGGTATTTGTGGGAATCGTTAATAAATACTTTGATACAAAATCGCTTGATTTCGAAATACTTTTTATGTTTTTAAGATCTAGATAAATGTTTACTTTGGTGAAATTTTTGTTCTTACTGTGTTTTAATAGTCGTTTCAAATGTATGTGATGTATAATGCTTGAACAATCTGTATACTCTGAATAATGTGTTTTATTTATGATTACTGAATGTTCAAGAGTTCCAGTGTAACTAAAAACACAATGGACATACCTCACCCTGGTGACGCATTGGGATTGTAATTAATGTTTAATGGTTCTTACAGTCAATTGGCGGACACCACCGCAAAATGTAGTGGAAGGGTTTGGAGATAAATAACGTATGTGGTAACATTGTTATTTGGTAAACTCAATAAAAGTAAATAAAGTTTTAACTCTCGAATCGGATTGTGACTAGGATGAGAAATATTTTCAACACTTAAGGCCGGTATCGAAGCTATGGCATAAATAAGGTACACCACAACCTTTAAGAAGCTTCAAGATAATTGGTAGTTTTTTAATAAAAAGGCGCCTCAATCACTGCAATGTACGTCACTTACATATTAGCGAAATGATTCAGTAAATAAATGAGGATAAATTTCGAACGGTTGCTGCTTTTAGTAAGACAACAGTCTATAGCCCAAATGCATTTTCCTGAGGCCCTAGCCAAGTTGACATTCTACAATTGTAAACGCTACAGAAAACTAATCAAATGTATGAGAATGACCACGTGACTTATCGATGAGAGATGTCATTCTCATATATTTGTTTGAATATAAAATTTTTACGATAAAGACATATTTTTGAAGGTTTACGAATGTTAGTATCCACATACACATGTATAGAGGTTTGTAATTTTATTTACAACCCTTCCAAGCGACTTACTTTAGGATCTCCCCATGTACTGTAAAGTATTAGTGATAAATCTCTATCTACTACATTTGACTTTTTTTTTAAAGATTTTAACTATCTATACGCAAAGTAAAATTGTATTCAGCTGTAATTACGTTTTTTTTTTCATTGGTAATTCAACATTTCAGGTGAATGTTTGATGATTCAAAAAACTACATTATATTAAATAAGAAAAGATCAATAATACTCAACTATTCGGTCATAGACACGATTTGTCTTTTAATGCATTAAATAGTTGGTTTATGAATGAATATCACGAATTTTTATTTTCAGCTTTCAGCATTCTCCAAAAATGAAATTATTCTGTCATGCTTGTAAAAAGAAGAAGGCTTCGGTTCCGTCTCTCCAGTTTCATTTCAGATCGGTACATTTACAAAAAGATGGTGGCCTTTGTTCTGTATGCAATAGAAGTTTTAAGAAATTCAATACTTGGAGAAAACACGAGCGACTTCACAACGAAAATAGTTTGTTTATTTGCGATCACTGCGGTAGGAAGTAAGTGACTAACGATTGGTCGGATCTATTTTCTCCTTTAAAGAAATCTCATGAAATTCACAGTTAAAGCTAATATTTAGCGGTAGGTATTTGTTTTTGTTGAAAATGGTGGAAGTCCATCGTTAACTCAAATGTTTCCAACGAAAACAGTATTATATGTATACCGTTATATCGCTTCACTCTGGTTTTGACGGGATAAAAATATATTTTACATTTCTTCACATCAATTTTGAACTTTATCTCGTATGTAGTAAAGTCTATAATAATGTCGTGGGTTGTATGTTTCAAGATGATCAATTGAGAAAAATTGTTGGGGAGAAAATAAGTTAATAAATAATTTGTGTCGTAAACACTACACAGTACAATTCATAAGAACTATACGCTCGTAACTATGAATATAAAAAATAGGTTCTTTATAGTTGTGTGATACTTATAAAGAAGCGGTAAGCATTATTCGGTAATCCAGAAAATATGAAACTGGACTAACATACCTATATGTATATATTTTTTACATGTAATAAAAATTAAAGTAAAATTAATGAGATGCCCGTAAATTACTCATTCATTGATTTATTTATAATAGGCATTGTCAATGTCCTAACATTAAAAAGCAGAAGACGAAATCTAGGCAGTAATTTAATTTAACCTTTAACCTAGTTATTTACTAGGCTAATATATATAAGCTAATATGTAAGAAAACACATGTCCGACCCGTGAAGTGGTTGTTAGGTATCGTGAGTCGGTTCTATTTATTTAATATTTTTAAAATTGTAAGCAAAAATTTTACCCCGAATAAAATTTAATTAAACAAAATAACGACAATTACATTGCAACACAGGCGCGGGCGCCAGCGCTCGATAGCTCTTACCTATCGGGTAGCGCGGACACGAGGTCATGACCTCAGTTGTCCATGAAATTTTCGTCAATTACAATTGAAAATGACAATTCATATTTTTGATGGGTAATTTTTTTGCATATTTTAAAAATGTTAACATAAATAGAACCGACTTACGATACTTAATAACCACTTCACGGGTCGGACACTTATTTTGTATGTACATAAAAATGCGATTTGCACTAGCAAAGATCGTTGTATTGCAAGATGAGAGCGATCCCAAAACACGAAGTACAGATAACACTTTTACTTCGATAATCTAAATTGATTAGTATATAATCTTTATTTTCGATAACGTCTTTTTTATTATACTAACTTATCCTCTCTCGAACTTATATTCCCATGCAACTTTTGGTGATACCAATACTACCTCTGGATTATACTAGACAAGCAAGACAACTATTTTGTAATGCTCTATATATATAGTGTTTTTTTCGTACATTCTTGTATTATTCTGTGTATTTTGTTATCAATTCGTCTGTTATGATATCATTCGGCGTCCTGGGCGTTCAACGTCACTCATGTTCTTACAACCACAACGTAATTCGGTAACCATTCGTGAAATAATCCGTACGACGGAGCAGTGTTGCCACAAACAATTATTAAGTTATCTTTATTATTTTTTTATTTCGTCTCTATAAAATTTGAAATTTCAATGTCAGTACACGAAGTAAAAGTTTAAAAGTTCATATTTTTAACGCTACCTAAATATGGTTTATAAACAATATTTAACTAAGATATACAAATAAAAAATATACAGCGTGTAGTAAAATAAATATTAACTTTAATGAAATAAATCATTGCTTTAAAATTGCGGAATAATAATATAATGGCTTTACAAGTAATAGTATAATCGTCTAAAATAATTAACAGGTAATCTCTAAGCATATCACAGTCTACGATCGACCTTAATACCTAATTAATTCTGATAGGTCATGACCTACTTTATCTCCAGCCTTGATATAGAAATTAAAGTACACCGTCAAAATTCATGTTCGCAGATTTCTATACAAGAACGAAATCAAATCGCATCTAACTTACCACACGGATGTGAGGCTATTCGTTTGTGAGACATGCGGCAAAGGTTTCAGGCGAATGTCCGGTTTAAAGGTACGTTCCATTTTTATTTTAAGTGGTTTTCCTCAACTCAATATTTTGTACTTCAAAGCGAGCATTTATTATTTTCAGCTTTCGTTTATCTTGTATTTTTGAAATGTGATTTTAAATGCTTTTCAATAGCGACTCACTGTTTTATTTTATAACGACGGAATCTTTAAACTTTAAAACACTTTATTGGACAATATACATTTTTGTACGTATACTAATATATCTCAGGAACCGGCTAATCTCAGGAACTGCTGGCTCGAACTTAAAAATATTTTTGTGTTGTATAGTCCTTTTATAGGGGAAAGTTCTAGGCTGGGCTAGGTTTTATTCATTATTCTTTTTCTTAATTATACGCGGGTGAAACCGGGACACAGCTAGTATTAAATAAAAATATATTGTTATTTCTGTCGTCTATTTTGTACACAGCCTTTGTTGATTGATGTAGTTTGGGTTTCGTAAAACCTTTGATAAATGGGTTCACCATTGGTGTAATTCACTTTAGCGGGCCGGTGTTAATCGAGTTCATACCGAATCAATTTTAAACCTACCTCTACATTTAGATGTAAAATGATTGTAATTGATACAATTATTGAAGCTATAAACGAATTAATAGTCTGACCGTGTTCAGTATATTGTTCATTATTTTATTGGCATTTAGTCAATGAAGATAATAAATGTAACATATGTCAGTAAATATTTGTTTTGTAGAACAGGTAGGCAAATGGGCCACCTGATGGTAAGTGGTCACCACCGCCGAAAGACATTGGCATTATAAGAAATAGTAACCATCCCTTACATCGCCTGTAGATACAATGTATATTAATAGTAATGTATCTGAGTGGGTGGTAGGTACCACCTACCAGACAAAATTGCACAAAGACCTACCACCAACAGCTTATGTTTTTCTCAATTAAGGCTATGAATGATATTATATTTTAATTTACGCTATATTTATTTTTAGGATCACATAAAAAATTTACACACCGTAATACATCCAGTGAAATGTCACCATTGCGACAAAACGTACAAAAGTCAGTCGAAATTAGATCTTCATTTGAGGAATCTCGCTAAAGACAAACCATTCGTATGTGAAGTTTGCTCCAAGACGTTTGTATCACAGAAAGTATTAAAAAAACATATGTTCTGGCACACCGGCGAACGACCTCACACCTGTGATGTTTGTGGATCGAGATATAAAGCCAAAGGGCAGTTGAATCTACACATGAGAAGCCATACCGGTTTTATGCCCCATAAATGTGTTGATTGCGGCAAAGGTTTTCCGACTTCGACGCAGTTGAGGCGACACCGAAGCGTTCACACCGGTATCCGAGCGTATAAATGTGTGCACTGCGATAGATCTTTTCATCAAAAGAAGACTTTGTTGGAACACGCAATGCAACACAAAAGCTCTCAGGGTGCAGAATCAGAGAACTAGTTTTGTACATTTCTAAGTGTTGTATTGTATGTTGTTGATTATTATGGTAATAAATAAATTCATATATTTAAATGCATTGTTTATTTTATTTTACCTTTCAAACAATGTTCGAGTAGATTTGCTGTTTTATACAAGTTTTTATCACGCTTTTATTACGGTCGACCTGTATGTCTGGAAATCCAGAACAGTGCGTTTCTTAAGGCATTTCCTGCCTCGCACAATCACTCTGTGGATCCAGCTTTCGCCGGCGACTTTTCCGAACCGATATGACATAAAAACCTTCAAGAAGAGAGCGTACTATTTCCTCCAAGGCCGGCAACGCACCTGCAAGTCCTCGGATGTTGCAGGTGTACATGGGCGGTGGTAGTCACTTTCCATCAGGTGAGCCTCCAGCTCGTTTGCCCTCTTTTACATAAAAAAATGTAACTAATGTAACTATGTAATGGAATCTAAGGTAACTAATTTAACCATCTTTTAAGGATCGTAGCGTAATGAAAATTGGCAGCTGTATGTAGTTCTGATGACAATAATATGGTACTGTCGAACTGATCTGATGATGGAGCCCGGAGATATGAACTGGAACTTCATGATGGAATATCGTATCATAGCTGTTTTCGGATTTCTTAGAAATGTCTTGTAATGAACTTTGACCACGATTGGGTTTCAAGGTCTGATGATGAAGCCGGAAGATAGGCACTGGCATGCCATGATGGAATATCGTATCATAGTCGTGTTTGCACTTGTGAGAAAGGCCACGAAGCGTGTTTCTCTAGTTTTTTTAAAACTATTAATATTTATTATTAATATGAAATTAAATTAATATTTTATATACTTATAATTGATATATTTAAATAGTAGATAGTTTGTTTGAACCTTAATCTTAAAAATACTTGTCTAACAATTTTCGTATTTTTTTAATTTATCAATTTGTTGTATTAGTATTATTTTTAAAAAAGGAATGTAATACCCAAATTACATTGTCTGAAGATTCTCTCTAATTAAATAATATACCTCTGGAATAAAAATAAATAATGTCAAGGAAAAATGTATATATATATATTATTTCAACCACAATATTTTTTCGTCTCTTAGACGACAAAATTCCTAATTGAACAGCATTAGTCTAAATTAATTACGTCACTTAGTTGGAGCGAACGATAATACTAAAAGAGCCGTATGATTTATCAAATTCTCAAATTAGTTTCATTAAGAGATTCAAAAGTACCTAAAAGTGTTTTAATTGAAGTGTCTCTTAGACACATTAAAAAAGGTGGTTCGTGTTTTATTTAGTACGTAATTCGCTGCAGTTACTAAGATCTTAGGAATATCCACTGAGACTCTACATATGCGAGCTGGGTGACAACCAGTGTATGTCCCACTGCTGGGCCTAAGTTTCTTGGAGTTTGGAGCTTATACCACCACGCTTCTCCAATGCAAGTGAAAATAGACACTAACAGGTTTCCTCACGATGTTTTCCTTCTCCATCAAGCACAAGAAGAATTATAAATACCAAGTACCAACTAAGCACATGAAAATTCAGTGGTGCTTGCCCGGGCTTGAACCCACGATCATCGATAGTGATTCACGTTTAACCACTGGGTCATCTTGCTTTTTTGTTGGATAGTTGATTTCGCAAAAAATGTTTTTGTCTAGTTTTTTCTTTTGTTTTATCCAAAGAGTGCTTAGTTTATGTGGCTCGATGTCGCTATGCGTGACTACTTCTTCCAACAATTTTCCCAAACCTTCCCTGTGCGGCAATCTTCGCTCGACCGGAGGCAATGCCCCCAGGCACTATGGAGGCTGCTCGTTTAGCAATTACTTTGTAACGTACGTTATAGTCAACTTCGATACGATATTCCATTAATTAAATTCTACTTTTCGCTAATACTGCATAATGTAAAGCTCACGAAAATATAGCCAGTAGTGTTTAAAGACGAAAAGAAGCTAGTTTTTAATCTATACAAACATTCAAGACAGCGCGACACATTCGACAGATGTTGACTATAAAAAAATCAATATTATTTGGCTATCAAGTGTTATCCATAAATAAGGTCCTCCAGACCGATTTCGGCCACGGCGGCCAATCTCAAGAGAGATTAGCCAACTACGCAGGAGATATTATAGTGCACAAGTGTGTGCGCAGACACAGGTGCACTCTCTTTTCCTTAGCTCTCATAATCCGATGGGACGGAAATCCGACACGACCGGAAAGAGTTCAGGCGCAGGACCAACGGCTTAACGTGCTTTCCGAGGCACGGGAGTGTACACACTTCCAACTTCCAGACTCCGGGCTGCTACTGAGAATTTTCTGAAGGAAAACCCCAATAACTATTTATTGGCCCGACCTGGGAATTGAACCCAGGACCATCGAGTCTGCGGCCTTATATCAAGCCACTAGACCAACGAGGCAGTTATCCATACAATCCATGCAAAATTGAACTTTATTCACCAGGTGCGTAGTAGTGTTTTTAATGTAAACGCCGACAATCGCACCCCGAAAAGGTAAAATGATACGCCGATTGTCATTTGACATGAATTTGAATGTATTTATTTAAAATTCGAATTGTAAATTGTATGTCGTATTTATTGTAGTTAAAACTGTTTTTGGTGATTAAATAATATTTTAGTCATTTTAATAGTAGTTTTGCTTTATGCATATCTTCTTAGGAATTAAATAATATTGTTTTGAGTTATTTCAATTGAAATTATTTTAACCACTAACATTAAAAAAAAAGATTGTCTGTAAAGTCGGTTTACGGACGATAGTTTAACGTGACAACGTCTTAACAAAACATTGATGAAATGACTGCAATCGAGTGAAAGAGAGATAGATGCGGCGCAAGCGTACAATCAGCGTAACGGGACAATGAGCGGAACGGGACAATGAGCGTAAAGGAACAATATTTCGTTCATGCAGCCAGCTATCATCGTAAATCGATGAATTAGACGTCAAAAGTTTGTTATTTTAAGATATGTTAACGACGACGATAACTTCGCTATTGTGTCTACTATACTGTCCCTGAAGGTACTATATCAAAATTAGCCTCTATTCGTGGATACCGATATTACCACAAATTCAGTTTTGACGTATCTACGCAGAAACCGAGCAATTAACTCGATCGTTTAGCGATTACACCCGAGCGATGATCATAATAATTGCTGTAATCAATACCACTATGTAAGATATATTTAACCGCTCAACAATTTAGGTATCGCGTTTTGATAATTATAGTTTATTTTTGGTGAAATATTAGGGATTAATTTACAATTATTATTTGGTATAATATATGTAATGTATGTTGAGATATAGCTTATCACGGCGAATGCTGACAATATTTAATTTTCATACATCATATCGCCTAGATATAAACAACATAATTGGCTTTAATTAGCAACGGAGCATTAAAAAAACTTAAAAATCCATTAAAATATTTTTTATAAGCTCACATGCGAACATAATTTTATCATTCCTAATAACTATATTGAATAGATTTTTTTTAAAAGAATAATTTCTTTATTTTATGTAAAGTTTCAATATAGACGAATAAATCACCCCTAGAATAACATTATACGACCTATTTTAGTTAGTATTTGCAATAGATAGATATAGATAGTAGTTCGCGAATAGCGTCGAGACTGTTATATGAATTTTTTAAATTAAAATTCGTTCATCTAAGTTTAATTAAAAATACTTTTTAAATTCTCCGGTTGCTTTTTTTAAAGTAATTAAGAGGAAAAATTAATATTTCTAATATAATTTTAATTGAAAATTTACTATGTAATGACTGTACACCGTATATAACGTTTATACATGTTGGTCTAGTATGTTTCAACAAAACTGAGTTTATTTCGAATCGCCTTTAGTTTTAAGAGCGTAATGGCGAAATCGATTTTAAAAGAAATTCATTTTTTTTTTTAGCAGGCGAGTTAATGGGTTATTTGGTACGTGTTAGCCCTTATATATACACATTTACGTAGCAGGAAGTATAGTTTTAGGTACCACTCACTCATCAGATATTCTACCGCAAAACAGCAGTACTTGGTACTGTTGTGTTGTTTGAAGGGTGAGTGGAGTGTAATCACATGCACAAGGGACATAACATCTTAGTTCCCAAGGTTAGTGGCGCATTGGCAATGTAAGCGATGGTTAACATCTCTTACAATGCCATTGTCTATGGGCGTTGGTGACCACTTACCATTAGGTGACCCATATGCTCGTCCACCTTCCTATGAAATAAATAAATATATATATATATATATAAACCACGCCACTAGTATATTGCCAATCATTGGCTCTAATATGTTATGTCCCTAAAGCCTACAGTACGATACTTACCTTGCAAAGTATTGGTGTTTGATAAAATATCCGATGTACAATGCCCCAGTTAAAGCTAACGTCGTTTGTTCAAGTAATAAAAAATACCCTTAAATAATAAGTTTTTTTACAAGCCCTTTTTTGGTGACGATGATGATATTCGGGTTTAGAAACTTGTAGAACACCTGTAGTTCTATTTCGAAGAAGCCTTTTCACTAATAGGATTGGAAGCATGATCCGCCACAATGCTCCGTTGAAAATTGTCGGATATACATACATTATGCAAATTCTATGGTGGAACCTAACTGGTGGTATCAAGTTCACGTAATTACATCATTTTTTTTCGTTCACAGTAATGTTAAAGACCTATTTGATTCAATTATGACGTCCAAATATGACCATCGCGACAAGTAATGCGGATGAGTGTTTCTCTTTATTTGTTACACTACAATTGTGTCGAACTAGAAAAATATTTATTACTAGCGCTTAGCCCGCGGTGTCACCCGCGTAGTTCCCGTTCCCGTAGGAATACGGGGACAAAATGTAGCCCGTTTTACTTGCTGATAATGTAGCTTTCCATTGGTGAATTGGCTTAGTAGTTTAGGCATGAAAGCGTAACAAACAAACAAACTTACATTCGTATTTATAATATTAATTAGGACTATTTATTGATTGTTAACACTTGGTTTTCTTAGTAATATTTCTCATTGAATTGGGTTGGTACGCGGTTCTAACGATAATTGTTTGGTAAATTAAAAAATATTTTAACACATTTGTGGATTCAAACAATATATGGATAATGACGTATATATGTACTTCATTTTTCGTTAAGATAACACATAGTTTTATTATTTAGTTATTTAGTCACACAACGCGAAATTGTTATGTGGACGCGGGAACATGCAACATTTTAATGCTATTGTTGTCCTTATAAAAAGTTTTAATTTATAAACTTGAACCCAGCTCAGATTCGAGACCACGACGAACTATTTAATTATATATTTACTTAAGTACACAAACATAATATATTAAAATTACGAACTTATACAATTTTAAGCTAGATTACATTTCTAAACATGTGTACACGACAGACTCATTAAAATAATATTAATACAGATAACCTATGTTACCGTGTTCCATCGACTGGGCCATATATTTTATTGTAGGATTTCCAAAGCTGTATTAAAATGTTGTTGCTATTTTATTTATATCAAAAATCTCCATGAAATCCGGGTAACTGATCCACTTTATTATGTACCAAAAGGTAATCAGGTTCATAATATCCAGTTACGTCTAAAGGTAATTGTTTGATATAGCTCCAAGGTGTGGGGTCTGTTTCAGATTATCATGAATCAATTTAACTGTTTATGTTGTTCAGAAAAATCTCTTTTAGGGAAATTTATGAAATTTGAAATTTTCTAGATATTAATTATTTATATAATATCTTGTTCTTTGTTAGTAAATACACATTTTTTCGGTTTATGTATTTTTCACGCAAATTGTGCAAAAAAATAAAAAGGTACTTAAATATAACAAGCCCCTATAGTTAAAAGACTTCAAGTTAGGTTATTTCGACAAAGGGTTACATAATAATATAATTTTTTGAATTTAAAATATAAGATAAAAATAATCATACATAAGAATAAGAAACAAACCAGAAAACAAAATAGAAAACTGTGGGTAGGTAAGTAAATACGTATTGGATGGAAGTATCTTTTTTCAACGAAGTCTGACGATAGAACCAGGGCTGCTGATATACAGTACATAACGTAATTTAGAACACGAAATCGAATCATTTTAATACAATATATATGTTAAGGAAAAAACGAGTATCTCTATCTCTCTCTCTCTCTCTCTGTGGTCGCTCCCTCATGACTGAGGATCGTGGTCATCTACGGATGTGGATGGTATACACCTGGTTTGGATTATGTCCTTCCACCGTTGCCTGTTCATCGCGTCTCTGGCGACCGAGCAAAACTTAATTGAAGATTAATTATACAATTGTATACAAGTGAGAGGCCCCACTTGTATATAATTGTATAATTGTAAACGAGTATAATTATAATAACAAAAATTATTATGACAATATGACTGACAAAGGAAATACGGTATATCCAAAAAAATGTATTTTAGCGCCTGTTAACAAGGTTACGTGCATGTTTTGTCTTGATAATGAGTTCTAAACTAAAACAACTGTCCTTATTACGAATTCTGCCTTTAATAACACGAGTTCATTAAGGATTCACCATTTTACTCCAACATATAAGGATACGAAGTATTATTGAATACTTCGTATTTTATGCCTATTTTCTGTTACAACATTTTTGGGAGCCCAAATAAATATATAAGAGCTTTTCTACTGTCATTTTTGTTTGTTAATGATTTTTTAAAGCCATAACTTTCTTAATATTTTAAAACTTACCTTAGTTTTTATATATTTACAAGAAACATTATGGTTACAATTTTGGTAGTTAATTCTAGGATGTTACCGGTGTACTACTTTTCTTTTCAAATCATATATTAATTTTACACATTCCAAAAATTTTACCACGGGAGTCTCTTATCGAGTTTTTATTTTACTCGAGTCACAACGACCAACAATATATACTATCTGTTTAAAAATTATTATGTCCAGGAAAAATGGAATTTTATTTTCATAGTTTCCTAAATCTAATTAACATTAAAAAAATTAGTAAAGAAAATATTACAACCCCTTTAAAACTTATGTAATATTAAATCTTATATTACCAAGCTCAATTTTGTATTATAACGATTTTCTACTTGTTCGCTTGTCCCCATATTACGTCAAAAGGAGTAATCTATCACTGCCGACCGCAGTGTCTCGTTAACATAATGAATTAGCTGTTGACGTGTGATCATTAAACAAACTTGTACTGCTGATTCCTTGACACTGTCTACGTCAGACATTGCGTGCATTTTATTTCGTCATTAATTTAAATAGTCATTAGAATCGTATAAGCAAATGATTATCATTAGTGAGAATATGTTATTGATTAGTATTTTACTTGGTGGGAGGGCTTTATGTGCTCGTACGTCTTGGTAGTTATCACATTTTATATGAAAGCAATACTTAGTATAGTTGTGTCCCAGTTTGTAGGGTCAGTGAGCGACTGTAGCTACAGGCACAAATTACATAATTGTATATAGTTAACATACTTTTAACTATAGTTAAGTGGACGAGAAAATGGGCCACCCGATGGTAAGTAGTTAACAAAGACCATAGACAGTGGTTTGAATATTTCTTAAAAAAAAAACAGCTTCGCCACTGCACCACCAGCCGAGGGAACTTAAATGTTATGTCGCTTGTGCCTATAATTACACAGACTAACTCACCCTTAAAACCGGGACACAACAATATCATCAGTATCTCGCATATTAGTTCTCAGTGTCGGTGGTATGGACGATGTTAATATTACTAACAGTACCAATGTCTATATGTGATGGTGACTGTCCGCTTATTTTAAATTAAAAATCGCTTAAGTCCAATGTTTGCTTTTACTTTCAGTGTTACAACTGAAAGTTGTAGGTTACCTACTCTGTGTTGTAGTGCCAATATGATAAGTGTCTTATATTACAACTTGATGGAACACCAATGTATCCCCTATAGTTTGATGTGAAATTATATCCTTAAGTTTCGATATAATTTTCCAAAAACAACCCGAAACAACTTTTTTTTGAAGTGAAACTTCTTTAGAATTGTTGTGATTTCAAACCGGATGCAACGGAAAAAACGACAGGTAAGAGACACAAATACAAAAATGTGTAGGATGAAGCCAGCAAAGAATGAGACAGAAATATACATACTATTTTATATTAAGTTTCACTTCTATCGTGTGTGAATCGCACACACCCCTTTTTTAAATCTTCTGTTATAATCGCATCATGAATATTAACAGATTATATCCGGATTGCGAATAAGAAATGCGACCGTTATTTGATATGAAGGGCGATGTACGCGTACGTGTGGTCTAAGAGTAAGAACACGTATGTGCCAGTTTGATTTGAACTTATGTCTCTTTTCCTTTTTTAGATGAAGAGAAAAATACGAAACTTGCGGTGAGATATTCTTATTTTGTCAGTGACAGATAAAGTTTATTTTACGATATAAGGAATTGAAAGCTTTATATTTTTATAACTTTTCTTATTTTTTAAACAAATATAATGAAATAACAAACGCAACAGTTTTCAGTAAATGAAAATTTTTATTAGTTTTACTAGTTAGTAGAAACATCATCTTTTCTACTTTTATTTCCAATTTTTTTATTGTTTACACTAAAGCTAGTCAATAGCTTTCAAAAACTGTTTGACAAACAGAGGAGAATTATTATTGAGAGTATTGAAATTTTTTGGTCCCTGCATGTTTATATATTGATATTTTATTCTAGATAAAAGTCTGATCGTCAAACTCCTGTCAACATTACATTACGAGTCACGCTCCAGATAGGCCTAGATGACCCAGTGATTGGATCACAAGAATCATAGGCGAAGATTGCGGATTCAAACTTTGGTCGGCACCACCGAGGCGTCACGTACTTAATATGTGTTAAATAATAATAATAACAACATTATTCCTTTCTGGAAACCAGACAACTGATATACTTACATATACTACTTTTCTTTTATAAATACACAAACAGACATGTTCATGTACAAAAACCTTCTCCTCATTAGAGATAGAGGATTCAGTTAAACAGTAGGACATTCACAGTTATTACGTATGGGTCAATGATTCTTTTGCCTATCTTGAGAGCCAATAATGACATCAAGCAATGCTTAATTGCATATTGAATATCTGATAAAAAAATCATTAAATTCAAATTTGTATTTTTATTTACAATTACCAACTTTAATGTGTACGAAATGAGAATTACATGCAAGCAGCAAGCAATGATATTTTATACATTTATTAAATTTTTATATAATATATCTATTTGGGACCTGAATATTTATAGAAAGAAGCGAAAATTTCCGTGAAAATAACTCGAGGGTACGGAAGGGATGAACAGGTATACGCATGGATTGTAGGGTTCCATCACGTTTGATACAATTTCTATATTAAATTTATAGATATACAGGGCTATTTTTAATGACCCAGCAACCTCGCGGGACTAGATAGCTAACATCATAAGCAACAACTTTGGTTCTACAACTTTGGACATAATACCCGAAAAAGAAAATGATTTTACAAGTTTTTGTCGTACTGTCGTGCCATTTGTAGGTCTATATTTCTTTCTTATAAGACAGGACGACGCGGCGCGTCGATCTTTGCGTTGCGCGTATATTTATAAACGTTCAAGCGGTACCTTAAATTAATACTTATTTTTGTATGAAAATAAAATCTAACAAATTATCAAAAGGCGTAGAACAAAAGTTGTTGCTTATGGTGTTAGCTATCTAGTCCTGCGAGGTTGCTGGGTCATTAAAAATAACTCTGTATATTGTAAGTTTTCTAAGAATGCAATCATGTATTATGAGAATGTAATCAAAAAATGTATTTACATCTTTATTCCACGCGAGCTAAAACGTTGAGGATCGTTAGTATACTGTAATTATTACGGACGCTTTAGCAGTGCCGTTTGGTTGGCTCCGCCCACGTAGCAGCTGCTATTCGATCGCAATGGATTATGTTTCTCAGGAATGAAGGTTGAGTCATGGTTATTACAGGCATTGTTGTCAGGTTCCGCGGTCGTCTGATAACCTTATACCATTAGGTGAATAATAATAATTAGTCTTCTTTGACTTACTGTCTTACAAAATAAGTATAATTTTTTTAACAATTACAATTTATCGTTTTTTAAATAATTATAATCTTTCGTTCACATCCTGGAATTGCAGTTAGTATTTCGATAAATACCGCTTATTAACATCTCCATTGTATCCATACCCTGTAATGGTTTATGAATAAATATTTCAAGTCTAAGATCTTTTTTGTCAAACACTTTTTTCAAGTTTAGCTTTTCGACAAGCACAAGACAAGAAAATCACCATTTTGAAAGTGAAAGGTACCCTGATGAAAGCAAGCCCATCGGCCGTGTCAATTGACGCCTTATCGGACTATGAAATTGAGAAAATTGGGAATGCACACCCTGATATTCTCTACATACTTATGTACTATAATATTTTTTGCTCAGTTGCCTAGCGTTCAAAAATAATGGTCGCTTCTCTGTAAGACAAAAAAGTCTGGAGGAAATTATCATTATCACCAGTTCGTTCTTTAAATTTAACAAAGATTCAATATACGTAAATATGAATGTTTATTTAATTTACAACATTTACATACATATATAAATTTGCCCACTATCAAACTTCGTAGCGATCCGTCGAACAGAAAAGGAATTAAAGTGATGAGTCATCTAAAGGTGAGTTACAATTGCATGGATAGTTTTCTTTTTTTTTATAGGAAGGCGGACGAGCATTTGGGCCACCTGATGGTAAGTGGTCACCAACGCCCATAAACAAAGGCAGTGTAAGAAATGTTAACCATCGCTTACATCGCCAATGCGCCACCAACTTTGGGAACTAAGATGTTATGTCCCTTGTGCCTGTAATTACATTGGCTCACTCACCCTTCAAACCGAAACACAACAATACCAAGTACTGCTGTTTTGCGGTGGAATATCTGACGAGTGGGAGGTATCTACCCAGAGGAGCTTGCACAAAGCTCTACCAAAAAGTAAATTTTCATAGTAATCGATAAACCGGTGTCGAACCCTGTTAATCTAAATAATAGAAAATCAAATAGATAAAGATACGAATACACATTTGTATATATCGCTTTAAAATTCATAGCTATTACATTTTTGACTTCTAACGTTGTCCAGAACTCGTGCCCTCGGGATAACTTCGAACAGGATACGTATTCCCACTAGTCGCTAGAACAATGCTAATGTTCAAGATTACATAAATATGTTACCTAAATTGGAGAATGGTTTGTATTACACAATTGGTTTTAACTATAATATTCATTCCAAATTCATAGATTAAATGGAGATACTGTTATTAATATTTATAATCGTTTCTGTATTTGCAGCAAACGGTGCTTGCAAGTAACTATCTCCTGGGAATGACTAAGCTTTCCAATTGTAAAACATATTAATTATTTCTCATATCGTCAAAGTGCCATCAACCTTGGGAACTAAGATGCTAAGTCCCTTGTGCCTGTCATTAAACCAGGTCGCTCACCATTCTAACCAGAACATATCTTCATTTAGTTTTCATTTCATTTGTCCTCGGTTCTTTTCTCGTATTTTCAAATTATTTCCAAGAACATTTTTTTTTTATGTAAGAGGTGGCAAACGAGCTGGATGCTCACCCGATGGAAAGTGACTACCACCGCCCATGGACATCTGCAACATCCGAGGACTTGCAGGTGCGTTGCCGGCCTTTTGAGGAAAGAGTAAGCTCTCTTCTTGCAAGTTTTTAAGTCGTATCGGCTCGGAAAAGTCGCCGGCGAAAGGTGGTTCCACAGAGTGATAGTACGAGGCAAGAAATGCCTTAGAAAACGCACTGTTGTGGACTTCCAGACATCGAGGTGGTGAGGATGGAATTTTGAGTTCTGTCACGATGTCCGGTGGTGAAATTCATTGGCCGGGACTAAACCAAACAACGCCTCAGAACACTCCCCGTGATATATGCGATAGAGAATGCAGAGTGACCCAACATCTCTACGCAAATCCAAAGAATCAAGCCGGTCGGTAATAACTTGATCGTCGACAATTCGAACTGCTCTATGTTGAATGCGGTCAAAAGGAAGAAGCTGGTACTGTGGAGCTCCCACCCAGAGGTGAGAGCAGTACTCCATGTGGGGCCGAATTTGCGCCTTGTATAGATTTAGGCGATGGGCCGACGTGAAGTACTGTCTCGCCTTGTTGATCACTCCAAGCTTTTTGGAAGCCAATTTGGCTTTATCTTCCAGTTGACCGCGGAACTGAACAACGTTCGAAATCTCGACGCCAAGTATCCCGATACTGGCTGTGGCAGCGACGAATGCGTAAACTTGAGTCTTGTTGGGGTTAAATTGGACTAAGTTTAGTCGGCCCCAGTCCGGGACTTTGGTTAACAAGGTCTCGACTTCAGACATAAGAAAGGTATCTTAATGATATAATAACAAGTGTGGCATACACCCAAATGCATATCTCTGTGTAGCATATACTAAAGTATTTGGGAGTGAGTGTTTACGAAAATATAATAACGACAAATAGTAAATCTTTGTGTTTAGGTGTTTTTGAAAAGAGTAACCTCAAATAAATGATTTAAACTTAAAGATGGGCATGAAATAATATTGCTTATCTTCTGACTTTGATTACCCATCCAGTTCAAAGCTAAAAATCTGATCAAAACATAAAAGAAAATCTTTATTTTTTTTGTTTGAACTGAAATCTGAAATTTTGCTGGTTAAAAGGGCGTACTTAAGTTTATATTTGAATTGTTGAAGCAGTTTTGTATACAATAAAAAACGACTCAAAAAGTTCTTTGTGGTAGAGCTTTGTGCAAGCTCGTCTGGGTAGGTACCACCCACTCATCAGATATTCTACCGCAAAATAGCAGTACTTTGTACTGTTGTGTTCCGGTTTGAAGGGTAAGGGAGCCAGTGTAATTACAGGCACAAGGGACATAACATCTTAGTTCCCAAGGTTGGTGGCGCATTGGCGATGTTAGCGATGGTTAACATCTCTTACAATGCCAATGTCTATGGGTGTTGGTGACCACTTACCATCAGGTGGCCCATATGCTCATCCGCCTACCTATACTATAAAAAAAAGTACACGTTACAGAGTTATTATTAAGTTTCACGGTTTTTTTTCGAAGTGTTAACATAACAGTTCATAGTTTTGAAAGAAAAACTCCCCTTCAAATCGCAATCGTGATCAAGATGTGTGCTCTAGACATAAACTAAAAAAACACTTACCAATAGTGCAAATCACTCTTCCTGACTGCACTAGCCGTCATCGCGTTTGGAGTCTACTACCACTTACCATCATATGGAGAAGAGACATTTGCCCTCCGGGCTATTATAAAAAAAACCATAGATTTATGCAAAAATATAATTCTACAATATTCTAGAAACGCGAAACTGTACGTATGTAATTAATTGTTGTATAATTATGTATTCCAGTTCATCTCATTTAAACCATCTCTATTAAAATTAACATTTTCAAAATGCTACATTATCTTTCGAAGAAAATGTGGATTTATTTAATAAAGCTTATTTCGATGTAATTACTATCTGTATTTTACATTATTTTTAAAGCTTCAAATATAATTTTCTACCATAATTACTTTAATAACTAAAGTCAATTGTATTTTATGGATTAAACAAAATATTGTACATTTTTATGCTGCTATTTTATAATTTAATTTATTTGAATGTTATTTTAATGTGCCTGGTCGCATTACAATCTACGTTACAGTATTATAATTTTAAGCGAGTCATCTGGAGTGGTCCAGATAGGTATTCAGCGAGCGAGTTCAGCTTTCTAAAGTTTCAAACCCAACGTCCGAGGCTTAAAAGATAGGGCGTAGCCCTGGGGCTGTTGATGTGTGACGAGGAGAGCTCTGCCGAGCTGCGACCGGAACACAGTAAGGGATGAGACGCGGATGCGTAATATCAACATGATCCCCCAGCCTTTTCGATTTGTGACGTTGCTTTATTTTATGAACGTTGGCAATTGACAAAGTAACCGCTTTTAATGATTTATTATGGGATGTGCTTGTAAATCATCGTGTACCAATATACATATACATTACGTACATAAAACAAGTAGGTACCAGGCTAGGAAGACGGAATTTTGCGGCCTCTAATGGAATCTCACATAAGAATCAGCTGAGTATTCGAATAAGGGGAGAAACACCTTTTTGTTCTCTCTCGAGCTCAGGGTGAACATCGTTGTTGATCGCGTAAGGATGTTCGCGTTCCGTTGGTGTCGTGTGAACCATAGCCACCTACAGCTCACTTGTTTTATCTCTCGGAATCGGCGTCTGCCGTGCAGAGCTAAGTTCACAGGATCCTTATCCTCACCTTAGGGTGTGGATCCCCAAATTATGTGAAAACTATCCCGCTCTAAGTAACTACAATAGACAGATGATTGAAACGTAACAATAATAAACAAAAAGGTTTTTTATAAACAGCAAAAATGAAAAAAAATATATCCAATATTTATCTCTTTGCTTAAGAATCATCCACACACTGTACACATCTCGCGGCAGTAAGAAATCTTTAAATGCGAACATTTAGATGCATTGGATATAGTTGGTTATTTTTATTCGAATCGGACGTGTCCCGAGTTTCAACGTGCGTATCCACACATTGATAATCTTTTCGGCTTATGTACATCGTCGTAAACTCTTACGATAATCGGTATTAAAAGTTAAGCGGCACTTTACCGATTGCAACGAAAAAGTTAAATTTATGTATTGTTTTAGTTATTATGTGTAGCAATTAAAAAAAAATAAAGGGTCTTGAAAGACAGACAGACGGACGGACAACAAAGTGATGCTATAAGGGTTCCGTTTTTCCTTTTACGGTACGGAACCCTAAAAACAAATTAACTAATTCATAGATAAATTATAAAATGAAATAGAATTGAAATAATCTAGAAATACCCGATGTATTAAGCGATGTATTACCCCAGCGATGCAAAAATCGCAGGTTCGATCTTGCCCATTTATCGTAAATTTGATATAATTCGTCGTCCCCTAAAACAATCTACAAAATATAAGTAAAAAAATAATAGAAGAACGTGCCGTCCGTTGCAATACACACATTAAAAACACAGTAGTTCATTGTATATATGTAACTTGTATAAATTGTATATAGTATACCGTTGCTTCTAAAAACATCGATTTTATATTTACCTACATGAATATAATTCATGTTATTATTCAAAAAAAATTGTCGTGGTGGAATCAAAAAGCGTTTTTAGTTATTTTATAGTTTTTATAACTGTATCTTTCGCCAGTTCTACTCAGGGCTGTGTGTTTCTTTTCCGAACTGGTAGTAGTTTCCAGTTTGACAAACAATAAAAGGATACCCTCTTGAATTGAATAAAGCAATATGAATTTAACACTTTTAAATACTTTTCAGTAATCGTTATCATAAACCGACGGTGAAAGAATTAAAAGATTAATATTTTTAACTTCCGCTAGCAATTCATAAGTTGGTATCTTGAGTAGCGTTTGAATTGCGAGCAAAAGGCACTCACGCCATCTCGAGATTGTTCATCTTGATCTTGGGATTTTAAATCTTTAATAAGTAGATTCCAGGTGTAAGAACGGCTCCAACTATCTTCTCTCGAATGAAGTTTCTTTTGTATTTGAATAGTCTCATTCGTTCCTCTCGTTCTCGCTCGTTCAATAGTTTTGACGAAAGTATTGGTTACAAAAATCAAGTATTTATTTGTGTTTAATGCGAATGAATATATTTATTAAATCAATTCACTAATGTTATTATTAATAATAAGCAAAAGCTGGACCTCAGGATTGTCAGGAAAATAATGTTATTATTTATTTATACAATAATCTATGCCGTTCAATTGTCTTATTATCTGGTGTCCTAATTGCTTCTAGAATTCCCACTTTATAATCAGTTTCAAACTGAGTAGTAACTTGAGTAGGATTTTAAATTTTATTTCTCGTTTTGTCAATTACAACTACAACCAATAAGCTTGTTATTTGTCAATTACAACCAATTAGCTTGTTATTAAAAATGATGGTATACCGTGTTGACGATATATCACTCGGTGGTAGAGCTTTGTGCAAGCTCGTCTGGGTAGGTACCACCCACTCATCAGCTATTCTACCGTAAAACAGCAGTACTTTTTATTGTTGTGTTCCGGTTTGAAGGGTGAGTGAGCCAGTGTAATTAGAGGCACAGGGGACATAACATCTTAGTTCCCAAGGTTGGCGGCGCATTGGCGATGTAACCGATTGTTAACATTTCTTACAACGCCATTGTCTATGGGCGTTGGTGACCACTTACCATCAGGTGGCCCATATTCTCGTCTGCCTTCCTATAGAATAAAAAAAAGGCGCACTATATAGTTCACGCTCTATCGTTTGGCATGGTTTGGAGTTCAAAGATTCGGCATAGGTCCTTCCTCCAGAAGTACTCGCTCAATACTGAATCTGAACACCAAATCGCGTCGCATTTTGTAGCATTTAGTAGGCATAACGCTTTATGTGACTTGATCTTGGGTCAATGCCATTTAACTCTAGTGTATGCCGCGTAAAAGAACTTCGTTCCAATAACACCCAAGAGTTTTCGAAGAAGACCTCATATTTTTGTACATATAATTAATTATCCAATTTTTATCTCAATAACCTATTACAGTATTATTAATAAAACATCTGATATTTACATTTTATAGATTATTTCTACCAAGAAAATGTATGCAGACAAAGCGATATTGAAAGTATAATGTAAATAGTAAATACGTATAATATTTTATTTTTAGTTTTAAACAAATAATAAATTGCAATTTTGCTTCATATAATATGTACATAGGTATGTATTCGCTTGAATACATCTTAACTAGAAGGATATCAATTAAAAAAAAAAAACTTACAGACGAATTGATAACCTCCTCCTTTTTTTGAAGTCGGTTAAATATGTAGAGAAAGCGGACAGCTTCATTTTATAAATGTCTATCAAGTTATAATTTACTCTCAAAATAAAATCTTAATCTCTTTTGCTAATTGAGGTACTTTGTAATCCTTGTTAATCGCTTCAAAGATTATTTATTATCTTTTCACGATTGAGACTTACCAATCTTCTCAGAATAAATTTCGTTTCACAAACTGTATTCATTTTATTCAGATATTTCTAATAAATAGTAAATATTTTTTGCAAAGTCAATATTTAAGGTGACCAGTTAGCGTCGTTTAGTTGGTGGTAGGGCTTTGTGCGAACTCTGTGCTTGTGTTTGAGCGTGTCTGGGTAGGTACCACCCTTTTTTTTTTTTTTTTTTTTTAACGTGGGGAAACCCTCATGGGTACCCTCTGAAGGAGGGTTATGTCGGACTCTTACCGACTAAAACCACCACGGTACCCTTCTCGTCTTAAGTGGAGCGCCACGGGATCGCTTGCGCATGCTACCGTGACGCTCCGACGTTCGGCCCGCCTATGCGGGCCTCCATTCTCTAGGGAGGAGTCCCAGGGTACTGGGAACCCCCCTAGCCCCGGCGGCGCCTATTGTGGCGGGAGGAGAAGGTGCGCAAAGCGGCGCTTCCTTCCCCCCGGTCTTCTACGGCGGAGCGGGTCTGCAGCGGCATTCTCCTCCCGCTCCCGCTCCGCGGCCTCCTTCTGCGACATAACACTTTCACAGAAGGAGGCCATCTCCGACCAGCACCTCTCACTACCGAGCATCGCGTTGATGATACTCGGCAAGGAGAGGTCTCCGCCTAAGACCGCCGCCAGGGAATGCCTCTGGGGCCCCCACGCGGCACACTCTCTCAGGGTGTGATGCGCCGTGTCGAATGGCGCACCACACTCGTGGCAGGAGGGGGAAACCTCCCGCCGCGCAATCTCGTGCAGGTACTTACCGAAACAACCGTGTCCGGTAAGCACCTGCGTCAACCTGTACGAGAGCGTGCCTCGCTTTCTGTTGACCCAGCGACTCAAGTGGGGACGTACCGCCTCCACTGTCGCCAGGCCCGCCGTGGGGGACCCGAGGTCCTCCTCCCATCGGGTGATCAGGGCCTGCTGGGCTAGAGCCCTGATCCGCCCGACCTCCGCCGTCCCTGGACGGTCGCCGCGCTCCCTCGCCTCGGCTCGGAAGCGGTACACCTCCGCGAGCACCTCCGCCTGGAGTTCCCAGGGCGGATCGCCCGCGAGGAGGGTCGCCGCTGTCCACGACACCGTACGATAACCCCTTATCGCCCTCACCGCTATGACCCTCTGCGGTTTTCGCAGGAGGGCCCGGTTGGAAGCGGTGAGTGCGTCCACCCAAATAGGGGCACCGTACAGTGCCATCGACCTCACCACGCCGGCATAGAGGCGCCGGCATAGCGAGTCCGGTCCTCCCACGTTGGGTAGGAGGCGGCCTAAAGCGGCGGCGGCGTTGATGAGCCTTGGGCCGAGCTGCACGAAATGCTGCCCGAAGCTCCATCGTCCGTCCAGGGTCAGGCCCAGGTACTTCATCTGGGCCTGCACAGCGATCACCGTCCCGTGGACGGTGATACTCGCCCCTCGTGGGGGGCCCCTCCGTGGACCGTGGAAAAGGAGGGCCTCCGTTTTGGATATGGAGACCCTCAAGCCCAGCATTTCCATGCGGTCCACGGTCAGCGTCGTTCCGACCTCGGCCAGGCGGGCCGCCTCCCGAAAGTCCCGCCCCGTCGCGGTGACGAGGGTGTCGTCTGCGTAACACAACACCCCCATACCGGGAAGGACGGGGGCTCTCAGGAGCCAATCAAAGCCGACGTTCCACAGAATTGGGCCGAGAACCGACCCTTGTGGAACGCCGCAGCCTACCCGACGCCGGACCAATTTGCCGTCGCCCCCCGCCCAGACGACCTCTCGGTCCTGGAGGTACGCCTCCAACAGCCTCCTCAGATAGGTCGGCACCCCATGGTATCGGAGTGCCTCCCTGATCGTGTCGAATGGGAGACTGTTGAAGGCGTTCGCTACGTCCAGCGAAACCGCCAGGACCACCTGCCCCTGGGCCACCGCTTCCGTGGTCCGAGTCTTCAGGGCGTTCAGGGCGTCGACAGTCGAACGACCCGCCCTGAACCCGAACTGAGCCTCTGACAGACCCGGACCAACCTCATCGAGGTGCTGAACGAGACGGGCCGCAAGAATCTTCTCAAACAACTTGCCCGTCTCGCTCAGCAGCACAATCGGCCTGTATGCCGAGGAGGAGCCAGGTGGTCGACCCTCCTTCGGCAACAGCACCAACTTTCCTTCTTTCCAAGGCTTCGGAAACTGCCCGCTGCTCAGACATGCGTCGAACAGCCCCCGAAGCCTTGCACCTAGGTATTCCAGGGCGACGCACAAAACTCGCCCTGGAACCCCGTCCGGACCCGGCGCCGTCTTCTTGGCCCTCAAGCGATCGAGGGCCATCTCCATTTCCCGCTCCGTGATCAGTGGCGGATCCACTGCGTCCTCTATCACGGAGCGGGGGGGGGTAGGTACCACCCACTCATCAGACATTCAACCGCAAAACAGCGGTACTTGCTATTGTTGTGTTCCGATATGAAGGGTGAGCCAGTGTAATTACAGGGACAAGAGACATAACATCTTAGTTCCCAAGGTTCGTGGCGCATTGGCGATGTAAGCGATGGTAACATCTCTTACAACGCCAATGTCTATAGGCGTCGATGACCACTTGGCCAGGTGGCCCACATGCTCGTCCGCCTTCCTAAGCAATAATAATTAAAAAAAAAAAAAAAAAAAAACAAAAAAATAACAGGCTCATTTATCAGTAAGACTATCTATGGGTAGTTGAAAGGAATAAGTAATAAATAAATAAAGAACGAAAGTCAGTTGTGTAGCTGTTAAAGTTAAATTGTTTACTGTAGAAGTTTTGAATCAAAGACTAATAAAAAGTACTTAATACTTGATCTCGAAGTTAGTTTAAAATAAATAGGATACTTCGATTCTATATAAAATGACTTTGTGTTGTATGTGTGAGGATGCTACAAACTATATTGAACTTCCATCCACAGTATTATTGTTGTTTACTTGTACTATTTATATTGTTTTATTGGTGTTATAAAGTATGAAACCGAGATAGTTCGGTACTTAGAACGTAAATCTTAACCGGAGATGTCGGAAGAAGTATTAAATGTAAAAAATATTTAATTTATTAGGTACTATAGTAGTCTTTTGGTAACTCGCAAATATGCGTAACTTAAAAGATTAATTTTATATAACAGATAGACATTTCTATTTTATTTATATTAAAAAAGCCTAAAATAATGGACAACGAATATACGTAAGTGAACTTTAAGTTGGTATAACTTTTCATGTAGAATCAAATTCTGATGAAATAAAGACTAAACGGTACATACTTGGAATACATACTCATTATTATAATCATATATGCATATCAGTATAATTAAATGTAATTTAGCATTATTCCCATTAGTAAATATTAAGCTACTCCGAAGATTACTTTGGACAAACAGACGAGTCTAGTGTTGTGTTTAAGTGGCAGCCGTAGTTGAAGTGTATTTAGGAGAATATTATGTTACTCCATCACGTAAAAGTAGCTTGACGGATTTGGATAAAATTTTGTATGAAAATAGCTTATAGTCTCCCTCAATAACTTAACGTTATATAGGCTACCTAAGACCTCTTCCCCTTAAACCCCCTTAAATTTTTGATGCATATAGACTACACAATATAACTCCACAGAATTGGTTATATTAAGAAATAAATAAAAGACGGTAAACATCTACATTTTGCCGCGGCAGGGGCCAGTGAGTGCCAGAATCGAATCAGCCTACTAGTCTAAGACAGAGTAGATTTAAATGAATATTTTTATCAAATCAAATCAAATCCAAACCAAATCTTATGCTTGATGTGCTTTAAAAGTAACCTTTTTTTTTTCACGCAGTGGAACCCTTCCATAGGTACCCGACACCCTTGGGGGAGGAACCGGGGTATGTGGGATTCTTACCCACTAAAACCACTGCGATGGCCGTCCTCGGCACGGATCGGAGAGGCTGCGGGATCGTGTTGATATAACTAATCCCCTCCCGTGCTGTGCTCCGCTCGTGGCTCGGCGGAGCTCTCCTCAGGGGGCGAAGGTAATTTCGCCCCCCCGCACTCCACGCTAGTGCGTACGACAGCGCGAGGCCATCCCGGCTGCCGTCCTCCTCTGGGCCGTCTGAAATAGGATACGCGAGGCCCCCACCTCACGTATCCATGGCCCCAGTTTAAAAGTCACCTAACATAACCCAACCTACATGACTTTGCCCTAGAATTTTTTTTTTTTCATGTTCGAATACTTACCCCCTCTTCAATATTGCATATCCAATCTAATTTGGAACCATTTATGGCAAAAGCCGCGATTGTAAATATTTACCAAAAAATATTGTAATATATGAGATTTTTTGCAATTTACAAAATTTACATAAAGCTACAATTTTATTGTACGTCACCGAGACCGTCACGTATCTTCCTCTCAGATGATGCACATATTTCCCGAGGCGACTTAAATTTAAAATGGTCTCGTAACATAAAGCCACATAGCTATACTAAACTAACAAGTTTATGTTTTGTATTAGAAATTTTTGGTCTCCTTCAAAGAAAAACAATTTGTGCAGTCAACACGCGTTGGTTATAACTTATATAATACTCTTTATTGCACTGAGAAATTTTACATGGTAATTTTACACATGAAATTATTGTTCACTTACATCTGTAATTTACTTTAAGTTCGCAAGAAAATTGATGAATGTGTGATGTTTTTATTTATTTATACTTTATTGTACAACGCAAAGAAAAATAATTACAAGAACATTGAAAGGTTATATAAATAATGGGCATACAAGTTTGGCGGCCTTATCGCCACATAGCGATCTCTTCCAGGGAACCAACAGTGCAAGGAATATCCCATATGAGGTAGGTGGTGCATTAATAATAAGCAAAGTAACATTATAATAAAAAACTATACCAAAAAAATGGTTGTCTGTAAAGTCGGTTTACGGACGATAGTTTAACGTGACAACGTCATAACAAAACATTGATGAAATGACTGCATACTTTTATGAATAAAATTGAATCATTTTTATTGAATTATCATTATTCTGTATGGATACAAAGAAGGAGTGAAATGAAATCTACAATTTAATTGATAAATTTACTTTTATTTGCACTCATAGGCCAATCGAGTGAAAGAGAGATAGATGCGGCGCAAGCGTACAATGAGCGTAACGGGACATATTCGTGTATGCAGCCAGCGTTCATCGATTTATTAGAAGTTGCCACGTAAAAAAAAAGAATATTATTACTTACCATGTGGTAACGAATATGCGTGCCCCCAGAACGGACCCCCTCATTCAGTTGTATGGAGCTAACACTGCCCGCATCATCATCCATAAAACCTGTCTTCTTGTAACGAGCCATCTGAAATAAAATAAAAAAACAAAAATCTATAACTAGAGTCACATGACTGCAAATAAATTATTGTTACAGGACATACAGGACACATCATAAAATTATTTCACATAGGTACACAATAAACCACCTATGATCATTATTACCTAATAAGGATAATAGAGAGTTTAACATTTGGACACGGGATATGGGTGAGTGAGTGAGTTCTAACAAAATAGCACTGATAGTTACTATTTTTTTTAAAAATAATAAATAATGTATCGCTGAGTTTTTATTTAAATCCATAACGCCAAAATCCACGACTTAGAAGGTTAAAACAAATAATTTCTATACGGTCTGCGGATCTAGCCACTCCATCGAGGCAGTCGAATTTCTTTACTATTCATGAAATGAGTTTTCATCCAAAAATCCCCAGTTGAGAAGCCTAATTAATTTAACTTTATATAAGGCATATTATGTACAAGATTATATAAAAAATAATAAAGCGTAGAGTTAGTAGTTCATTTCCAAGCTGGATGTAAAGTTAATTGTATTTAATGGATTATGTAATTAAGGCGGTGGAAGAGTAACTAGTAAATACCTACAAGAATATAGGTTCTTCTCCATCTTCTCTATATTCATGAATTTTATGGTACATACATAAATCATAATTATAAAATGACCTTATTACGTTGTATAGAGAGGGATTCGCTAAAAAATGCTGTCTGTTTCGTTCGAATGTTAAATCAATAACGATAGAAAGAGACAATTAGTGTTAAACTAATCACCTCACTAAGATAGAAAGAGACAAATTACTTTTTAAATAAGCAATACTTAAACTAATTAAGGCCGTAAATGTTTAAATGCACGTTTTATGCCCTTAGTTTTATCAACTTTGTATTCCTGATAGAATTGCGTGTAAAAAATAGTACATGACGGAACATCTCAATTATAAATTTCATAGGCCGGAAATAAACAATAAATTTGACATGAATTATATTTTAACTATTAAAGTAAGCATTACAAGTGACGGTACAATATTTATGATCTAGCTATTTGTAATGTTGATGTAAGATCATTGTTTAAATTAATATTAAGAACTAGCTGATACCCGCGACTTCGTCCGTGTTGCTTGATATATTAACAAAGTTTTCTTATGTACGAAGGAAAAAACATCAAAAAGATCGCAAGCAAAAATATACTTTGTTTAAAAATACATCACTGAACACGCAGTGCATATACAAGTCTTGGTTTCTTGAAAATTTAATAACTTTTTATTAAATGAAGATATCGCAATATATTTTTTTTAAAAGGGCCAAGTGTCTATGTAATAAAAAATAGAAAATGTCATTGAAATCTATCCAGTAGTTTTTCCGTGATGCGCGCACAACTGCAGACCTCTATCATTTTATTTATATAGATGAAAGTGGTAGGGCTTTGTGCAAGCTCGTTTGGGTAGGTACTACCTACTCATCATAATTTATGTTCTTCCGCAAAACAGCAGTAATAGGCTTGTTATGTTCCGGTTTGAAGGTACATAACCATACTAAAGGCGTTTGCGACCACTTATCATCAGGTGGCCAATATGCTCTTCCACCTATCTATCATATAAAAAAAAAATTGGTTGCCTGTAAAGTCGGTATACGGGCGAAAGTTTTACGTGACAACGACTTTGAGTGGCAAAATAATTTTAATGTGAATATTCATTCGTATAGTAGGAAGAAGGATGAAATAATAGTAACAATTTAAAACATTTATTTATACAAAGAATTATATTTAAAACATTAATTTATACAAAGAATCTCGCACTGAATTTCACTTTTTATGTCTGTCTCTCTCGCTCTTAGGCGGGCTAACCATGCCCGAGTGGAAGGGACGCGTGCCTCTCACTCGCTCTCATTGTGAGCGCATAACGTGAGCGGAGCGTAACGCAGTTTCTTGAAGTGTCACCCGGCAAACCAATTTATAAGACGTTGTCACGTCAAAAAAAATAATATATATTTAAATATAAATATACAAAACACATAATTATAATCCTAACTAATATTATAAATGCGAATGTAAGTTTGTTTGTTATGCTTTCATGCCTAAACAACTAAACCGATTTTAAAAATTCTTTCACCAATGTAAAGCTACATTATCAGCGAGTAACATAGGCTACATTTTGTCTCCATATTCTACGGGAACGAGAACTACGCGTAACGCGGGTGAAACCGCGGGGAAAACGCTAGTATATCTATAAATAAATTATATTATCAATACATACTAAGATTACAGGTATATAATATGTATAAATACATACAATAAATACGAGGATAAAAACAAATGTGTGATGTTCTGTAAAAGTTGCAAGCACAGATATCGTATACTTACCCATAAAGTTGATATACTATTGTTACCTCGGTATTTTATTTGTAAGTTTTTTATGTTTGAGATATAGTTAAGATATATACTTTAAAAAAGCCGAGATGGCCGAGTGGTAAGAACGCGTGAATCGTGAATTAACCGATGATCGTGGGTTCAAACCCGGACAAGAACCGCTGAATTTCATGTGCTTAATTTGTGATTCATGTGTATTCCACCAACCCGCATTGGAGCAGCGTGGTGGAATAAGCTCTAAAACCTTCTCCTTACAAAGGAGAAGAGACCTTAGCCCAGCTAACATTGGGACATTACACGAACACAGTATACCCCTAAACAAACAACAACTACAAAGAGACAATTGTACACAAGGTCCCCGACCACCATGTCGGGGGAGTCGCGGCCGGTGCTTCACATATAGTGGAGCACCACTTAATAAAAAAAAAAAAAAAGACATTGGAACATTCACAGGCTGTTACTTACTAAGATATCTATATTTTTTTCTACGCTTGTTTTACAACTAGTTACGTCAGACATTTTTATAGTAGTACTCTCACTTACGTTTTCATCGCAAATAACTCATGATTATGATAGTGCGTTTGTTGGTCATATATAAATATATATATTAAAGTAAAAGGTAAAGTCTTTAAATGTCCCACTGCTAGTCTTGTACTATCTCCTTTAAGGGGCGATTTTTTGAGTTTATTCCACCACGCTTCTTCAAGGCAGGCTGGTGTATTCCCATGCGGCAAACATTCATTAAATATATGTATATAAGCCTTTTCAATTCATACATAAATACGAAAGATTCATACAGCTTATTTTTTGTATAAAGACGTTCCGTTTAGGCCAAAAATATAACATCTTTAAACTTTATTATAAAATGGAATACAAAACGATGAAAACGAGTTATTATTACCTGTATCGCGATACTAAGAACAAACTTAAAACTCAGCGCAGAACACGATCGTAAAATGCCAGACAACGTTATGCGACATTTTCTTTGGTAAAACATTTAAATAACACGTAAAATAGCGATTCGGTTATAAAAATCGGTTTTCATCTTTTTACGAGTGAAAGTGATATGCGAGATTGCCGTGACGTCACACATCATCTCAACCGAGTGGCAACCTCCCCCGAAATGTGAGTGACGGCTTGACGCGACTCGGCATGCATGTATGCCGTGACTACAAATGTCATGACGTATGTCTTCATGCTCTCTATCTGTCGCTGCTCAATACTCCCTTGTACGTTATTGCGTATATTATATGCTTCTTTGCAAATATTGATACTTTATTATATAAATAAGAAGAATATATTTATTTTGGTAATGGAACTCGACACGTATTCTATCGCCAAAGAGTAATAATACTTAGTATCACTGTGTTCCGATATGACGAGTAAGCCAGTGTAGGCACAAGGTAATAGCATTTTAGTTACCAAAGTTGGTGGCACATTGGGGTTGTAAGTATTTCTTATAGAGGCAATATCTACAAGACAATTAGCTATGCTATTGCTTATGCTATTTTCTATTATCACAATAAATATATTTCTAAATAATAATGAGGAAATATTAACCATCGTCAAAAATATAACTTTTAATATGTAGTTACGATTGAAAGGAATTAGTTTTAAGTGAAATCACTCAATGTAAAATTGATTACATGGTTCCGTAATGAAAATCCAATAGCATAACATTCTTGACACGGAAATAACTCGTTTCCTGTTCCGAACGTTAGTTCAAATATTTTCAACGGCAACTCAAGTATGGAATCCAAATAAGATGTCAAGGCTTAAGGAAATGTTAATACTTGTCGGATTTCATGAAATAAAATAAATAAATCAATCTTGTTAATTTAAGATATTTTAATAATGCCTTTTGGTTTATTTCTTTATTTAAATTATTTCATATGTAAATTAGACTGATATAAGTATTTCACAACACTCTTTGTACTCTTCTTTTAATATTCTATATCCTATAGAGTATATATTTTTGTCGACTTGAAAATATGTTAAACAATTTTGTGTGACTTTTTTATAATTTAACCGATTCAGAACAGATTTTAATAAAATCAATTGTTATTTGGTCTGTTATAATAGGACTTCGAGATATTACTCATCGGAGGGACTCGTAGTCCTATTTAAATTTATAAAAAATGGTTGTCTGTAAAGTCGGTTTACGGACGATAGTTTAACGTGACAACGTCATAACAAAACATTGATGAAATGACGCATAGGTCAATCGAGTGAAAGAGAGATAGATGCGGCGCAAGCGTACAATCAGCGTAACGGGACAATGATTCATCCTTTTTCGTGTATGCAGCCAGCGTTCATCGATTTATTAGACGAAGGGAAAAAAACAAGTGGATATTTCCCTAGTGCCTATTTTTAACCGATACTAGTAATTTTTATTTTATTAATTGATTAATTATTAGTTGTATGTCCCATGTAAATTAAAAAGACATAATTATAAACAAAATTTGAATAGCTGTGGATTTTTTTTATTTCAAAAGTTAGCCTTAATCGGACTCGAGAAGGTGAATCAATAAATTATTAAGTTATTCACAGAATTTGAGGTCTCATCCCGTTACGGGCTAGAAAAGCACGTTCTTCCATAAGCTTCCAAGAGCCGACCTCGTTAATGTCACTTGTCTTTTATATAATACCCATCTATGATAATTAGCTTACCTATAGTAATTTCTAGCTAGACTGCTAGGTCACTCATTGGTTTTTTTTTTTAAATAATAATTGTATCTCTAGTGAGTTGCATCCGTGTCATAATCCGTGTTAAAATAAATGTATCTTGTTGGTTTTTGTTTTAATCTATACATAATATAATATAACGCTGAAGAGTTTGTTTGTTTGATCCGGCTAATCTCGGAAAATACTGATTCGGATTTAAAAATTATTTTTGTGTTGTATAGTCCTTTTATCGAGGAAATTTCTATACGCGGGTGAAACCGCGGGTCCGTCTAGTTAATTGTAATCTTTAAAAGTATAATTGTAGTGTTTAATTTATTTTACTTTAAATCTTTAAAATTCTTGACATTTATTTCCGACATAATTAAAGGAGAAAATATATAAATATATATAAAAATGCTCCTGTAAATATATTGAGTTATGCCCATATCCAGCAAAAGCAAACAGGATTCTGAAACTGATTCCTAGAGACCTTATTGTCAACGGTCTTAATCTAATTCTAAATCCGACTCAATACGGGTTACTCATCGATTTCTAGGAACCAAGATGGCGCTTGAGCTTATATAAATATACCCACAGAGACAAACAGTACAAAATTATGTGCTATGGGATACCCCCTATCGCTTAATAGCGATTTATTTCAGACGATTTCAAGGTATCTTATAGAAAAAATCGGTCTGAGTTATTTATTTCCGAACCGGTGGTTGATTTATGACAATCAATAAATAAGTGTAACAATTTTATATTATTGAATTTAAATTTTGAATATAGGACTTGAATTTGCGGTAAGGAGTTAACGCATCCATCGTTAATGAATTCAAAAATGTTTATATTATGCACTACTAGAATACATTAATTATTATCTATATAAGTATGTATTTACAAAATATATGTAGCATATCGGTTTGCATAGTACGAGCTCTGGTTAGTTTGGGATCAAAAGGGATAATTGATGATTTAGGATCGGATTTATACAATATATAAACACGACGTAGGTACATGTAATATATTTACTATATATTTAGTTTTATTCAATTTCACAATTAAAAATTAAAAATAATTACTATACAAGTCGTGACTGCGTGGAATGGTGGCAAGAATGTTAGTAGCATTTCCCCTTTGAATCGCAACTCCGATTCTCTGGGCGAAAAATGAACCAGCCCTCCTGTCACCAGTTGAGGCAATAAGACGGGGTGTAATATTTTGGATGATTTCCTTGGCACTATTACTCCAAAATCCAAGCGTTTCAACTGCAAACGTAACAAAAATACAATTTGGAATAGGAGACGAATATTTGTTACGTTTTTTTGTTTCAGCTTTTTCCGCGGCAGGTCCTGATTTTAACATGTCATGTGACGAGACGGGGCCAGTGTGTCAATACATGCTGCGTCCTACACAAATACCTGTATTACAGAAATCAGTGTCCTCTTTCATGTTTTAGTGACATATCGTTCTATGTGAATAAAAAATAAATGATATACATATATATGTATGTTAATATTCTTTACTAGAAAAATCATTGAGCAAGTAATATTTAACAGTTAAATGATTTACATGTAATTATTTAAAATACATAACATAGCAAGTGTAAATTTCAATGACAGGCTGGGTCAGCTATTAAGTTACAATGGAATCGACTGAAATTCTAATAGCCTACCAAGAATCAATTTCTCCGACCCTAGTAAATCCTTTTGAAACTAGTATTTATGGGCATCAAGTTAAACGTTCGTTGTTTGAAGTCAGAAAGTTTTGCAAACTGCCAAATCCTTAGGGAGCTATCAATAAGATATAACCAAACATAATATATCGACAAATCGATCGCTGTTTTATAGCTTAATATATTGTTTAAGTATTAGTTGACTAGCCGGTTGGCGAGGTTGTTAAGCTACTTGCCTTTCACGCTGAAGGTCGTGGGTTCGATTCCCACCCAGGACAGATATTTGTGTGCATACGTAGTATATGTAAGTATATCAGTTGTCTGGTTTCCATAGTAAAAGCTCTGCTTAGTTTGGGATCAAATGGCTTTGTGTGAATGTCCCAGGATATTATTATTATTATATACTTTAAAGTTAATATAGTATAATATGTTTTACATAAAATAAATATTTATTATTGTCGAGAATTCAAAATCTACTTCATTCTAGTAGGCTCTCTGAAGCACTATTGAATTGCCATGTTACATTATTAAATTGTAATTCAAAGCAACCAGTGCTATAATTATTAAACATTCGCATTAATATCAGCGAATACTATGTTTTTGAATATATTTTCAAATGTATTCCACCATATCTTCTAAATGCCTGAACAAATTTAGATGTGTAGGTTAGACTGCCAACATCCTATCGAGTGACATTCGGCTATAAATTAATTCAGAGCAGTCTTGTTTTCTTTTTTATTTATAATTATTTATTATAATATATCTATAAGTGGTAAATATTTTACTGAACGAACAAGTATTAAATTAAACTTGTTTAAAATAACCATAAAACGTCAGCTTTCCTTTGAAAATAATTTAAAAGTAATCATGCCCAGCAGGAAGTTAAAAGCAGCATAGTTTTAAACTATCTACAAACTATCTGGTAATTAAATAATGAGCGAGCGAAGCTCCTTTTAATAATATAAAAAACCAAGCTCGAGACAAAGTTGAAACTACGAGGCGATTACAATTTAATTTCAGTTTTGAATTTGATAGTTATAATGACTTAATACTTTATAGATAAAATATATAGACTATACGGTGTGTATAGTAAAAGTAATTGCCTCTATATGGCCCACTGCTTGTCAAAAGCGTAGTATCCCCTTGAGGGGAAGGTTTGAGTATGTTATACCAAGCTGCTCCAATGCTGATTAGTGGCAGAATATCGTCCAAGCGAATTGTTAGCACAAATTAAACACATGATTCACTTGTTCTAGTCATGTCATCTCGTCTCCATGACTAGTAATAGCTTGCTAGCTATTATTTTGAATTACTTAGTCCAAACTATCTCTCCAGCTATACTTTGTGCTTATAAATTTGTCTGCCTCGCATTTTCTTTCTCAAGTGTTTATTCAATTGTTCTTTATTATTATTTTCTTTTTAACTCCCTCGGTGGTCTAGTAGTACAGCTTACAAAGCTTCAAATCCCGAGGGCCGGTATTCAAATGCTCGGGTCGAGGCAATAAAAGTTATTTGTTTCTCAGCAGAAGCCGTAGCTTGTAGTTTAGTTTGTGTTTGCGCACAACTTATGTGCTAAAATTACTCTTCTAATCTACTTATGCGAGAGGTAGAAGCACGCGGTAGCTAGCGCCAACTAGTTTGTTTCGGTTTGAGTCATTTTAAGCATTACACTACAACAAATGTGAAAACGTCTCCAAGCTGACATATCTATAGACCCTGTTGAATATGACTGAAATCGGTCAGGGGGAAACTAAAGTCATAATCTAAACAGGACCGACACATTGTTCGATTCGATTGAAACTTTGTATAGCTCTTGAAACAATACCATCAACATTTAAAATGACACACAAATAATATCGGATGATACCCACTTCGCAAGCGAAGACCGTGTTTTCTAGATACTTTATAGTGCAAGAGTTTTTAAGGTTATATACATAATTTAATTAAGAAAATATTGGAACACGTTCGCGCTCGCGACATCTATGAAATTATCGAAAATTAATGATGTGCATGATATTGAACCCGACGCGCTTCGATGTTACATGAATATCAATAAGCTTTCTATAAAATGAGCTTACCTTTGGTAAGCTATTATGATAAAGTGTGATTAAAATATATTATGCTTTTAACATTGTTCACGATATTTAAGCATTTATTGTACACCATTAAAAACACACGAGGCGGCGTTAATGCTAAAAGCATTTTCTACTAGAGATTACAGGAAAATACGATTACGTATAAATACAAACTATTCGATGAGATTGAGAAAAACAATCTCGCACTAAAACACTCAGTTATTTTTGTATAAATTATTTAGCTTCATCTCTATCGAATTGTTCGTCTTTTTCTAGGTTGACTTCTAAATAATTAAACTAGATTACACACTGGACTTTGTTTTATCATATTTATTTTCTTTATGACGATAAAGTCTGCCCACTTAGAAGTTGGTTGTAGAGCTAATAATCTTTCTTTCAGGTTACTTCTTTATTGGTTGAAGGAAATCGTATTTTTCTTTGAAATATGCATTTATCGTTATGCGATGTCCCGTGTTAGAGGCCTATGCCCAGCAGTGGACTAACATACCTAAAAAAAACTACCATATCTAAAAAAAAATGTCTGTAAAGTCGGCTTACGGACGATAGTTTAACGTGACAACGTCATAACAGATAAATGCGGCGCAAGCGTACATTAAGCGTAACGGGACAATGAGCGTAACGGGACAACGAGTCATCCTTTTTCGTGCATGCAGCCAGCGTTCATCGATTTATTAGACGTTGTCACGTCAAAAGAATATATACATTTTATGATGTTGTTAATATTTATTGATTACTTTTCCTTGAATACATCCCAAAAATGAGAACTTGCTTATCTTGTCTGCATAAGTTATTTACTTTACAAATATAATGTTTGTGTTTAGTTTCTCCTATATTATGCATAAATTAAAAGATCATTTTCGTAGTTTACATAATTACATGTGTACATAATTAAAGTATACATATGTATGCATGTACTGACATATGTATACTTTAATTTAAATTATTAATTTGTGTAAAATATACCTTATAAATAAATACATGTAAATGGAGGACATCGTTCTTAACGTTACCGCTTAACACTACAAAAATCTTAAGTAAAATTTGAGTGTAAATAATATTACAAAACTAGTAATATTTCACAAAATACTTTGGGAATGTAAAGTTCACCTTCTAGCCGTTTTAATTAAATTTTATATTTTTATAAATGTGCTTTAATTTAATTAAAAATGAAAAAAACATATCACTTCCTCTCTTAACGATTTATTTCCGAACCGATGATAGATTTTAGACGGACAATAAGCAAGTATACCTAAAGCTTTTAACATTAAAAGAGTTAGATTTTTTTAAGTCGCGTATATTCCCAGTTACCATGTCGATTACCTAGTTGCCTATATAAATACATATTTACTCTAATTATTATTTAATGATATAGGTAGGCGGATAGGAAAATGGCCCACCTGTGATAGTGGTCACCACAGGCCATAGACGTCACTTCGCCAATGCACCACCAATCTTAAGAACTAATACGTTATGTATCCCTTGTATCTATAGATAAACTGGTTTACTCACTCTCTCAATTGGAATAAGTGATGAGTTAGACCCAGGTGGACATATACAAAGCCCTACTACCGATTAAAAATATTAATTAAATTCTATCAAGGACGTATATTCTGACGCATCTTCTTTTAAATCTTCACCATGTGTACTACTGTATCGTTTGATGTTTTGTGCTCCACATGCCCTTTCTTTGTGTATTTTAAAATTAGACATCGTTGACATTAAAGTTTGCTTTGAACTAAAAGCTTGCGGTTAATTTTACATTCCCCTTTACGTTCCATATTTAGCGTTCAATAGTTCGAAATTATGACCACATAACCATTTTATACGTTTACCTAACGTATATATAACATGCAAGTATTGTTTAAAATAAACTGTGTACTCACAACGTATAATCTTCGTAAATATCCGAATATAATGTATGAAATAGGTATAATAGGAAACTTGTTTTTTTTGGCCACGAGCTGACTGTTCCCTCTCCTTAGACGTCTCTCGTAGACGTCCCCAGCTCAAGTTTTCTTCGTTTATTTCCGTTATTCTATTTCTGTATTTATTTTTGATGATTGCGTAAGAGTAAAATATAAATATACAAAAAAATAATAATCGCAAAATAATAAAACTTATGATCTTGGAACGGAGAAACGGACAGACACGAGTGTGATTCGAATGATTCTTTATTGGAATGCAATTAATGCAAATATGCATATGCAAATATTTTTCTATAAAAATTATAAATCCTAGGAAACTTGAGGGTTCAAAATGAAGGAAGCACGACTTCTAACAACTTCGATCTTATAATTTGATGTACTCGTACAACAGCGCTCAATCAGTATTCGGTGATAATCTAATTACCTACGAACGTTATATTTGAGCTTTGCAAATATTGCATAATGACATTGTAGGTAACAAATCACTAATTGAACCTATACTTATACTACATACTGACAAGCTTTGGTTATTTGTATCAGTTAATTTAAGTACAATATTGCAAAATAATATTTTTGTGATAGCCCAATTATTGATGAAGGTTATAGGACTATATAGCGTCTGGCTATAAGCCATGACCAGAATTGTAATGTCTGGATTCCGCAGTACGAGCTGCTGACTAGATAGTGCTTACATGTGGTAATCTCAGGAGGTTAGAAATACATGAGAAATTATCTATTAATTGAAAAATGCTATATTCCATTTAACATCAGGGGACATGGAGCAGTAACGCTGGGTAACTGATTATATACACGTGATTTTGCATGATCGAATGCTTACAGACAGTTTGATTTGAAGAACTCAGTAGCAATAGATAGTTCATTACTTAATGAAAATTGTCTTTCAAATATTCACACTAGGAATTTCAAGAGTAGAATGATAACAGTTAACGTCAACTTATATGGAATTGGTAAACTTAATTATTAAATTTAACATTAATCAACTATACACTCTTAAAACTGGCATTCTTATTAGGAAAATAATCACTCAAGAGATACACTCCCAAATACACTTTCATAAGAAAACTCATACACACTACACAAGGAGACGAAACAAATTAGAGTTGCCAATAATTAGAACTAACTATGGAAAGAGGGATATAATGTTCGAAGGAGTGCAAATTTATAATAAGTTACCCGATGAAATTGTAAACAGTGAAAGTTTTACGATATTCAAGAATCGCCTTATCAAATATATACAAAGTAACTATTACTAAAATAAATATCAGTTAATGTGGTCTCACCGCTATGCGTTGCTTTGTAAGTTTTTATAGCATGCGTAATTATTACTTTTCTATAACTACCTTCATCTTTTTTAATTGTTAACTACTTTAATTTACTGTATCCGAGACACTATCTTTATTTTTAACTTAAATTAACGTAAAAAATTGTATATTTCTCATTTTAAGTAATTTTTTTTTGTATTCTTTATGAGAAATAAATGTCTATAAACCGAACTTGTCTTAAGCTACAGGGCAAAAACACCAATTAATGAAATAATACAGCTTGTAATAACATTATTGGTTCAATCGAGATAATAGAACGGATACCTATCAAACAATAGGTTGAAATATCCATCAGTATTGATTATGCAAATGTACGAACAGATGACCATTCATTGTTGTTTCGTTAACCGCAATTATGTTGACCTTTATTAACGGTCATCGGTCATAACATAAAGAAATATATTTTACAAAATAATATAAGTTCAATTTCAAAAGTTCTATAAAATAAAGTAGAGTGATATAGAAACCCAGAAATATTTACAGATATAGACAGTCTATGACTAAGTTATTTTTGTTTTTTTCATATGAAGTCGGACGAGCATATGGGCCTGATGGGAAGTGGTCACCAACGCCCATAGACAATGGCATTGTAAGAAATTTTAACCATCGCTTATATCCCAATGCGGCACCAACCTTGGGAACTAAGATGTTATGACCCTTGTGCCTGTAATTACACTGGCTCACTCACCCTTTAAGCTGGAACACAACAGTACCGGAACACTAAGTACTGCTGTTTTGCGGTAGAATATCTGATGAGTGGGTGGTACCTACCCAGACGAGCCTGCACAAAGTTCTACCACCAAAGTTGTTAACAATCATATTTGTTAAAGTTAACTTTTTATTTTCAAATAAATACAAACATTTAGACAAATACGACTTTTCATGCTATAGCACTTATTGCACTTCTTATTAACTTATCAAGATACCTACGTGGCTGGCTGGCTGTGTTAGTTTTAAGCTTGTCAATATTGTGTTATATAATTTTCCACTATATAACATTCCATTTACTCCAAAAAATATTTAAGCTGGCATTAATTTATAACTTAGCAAATTAATACGAACGACGACTAAGAAACTGTTGCTCAGCGAGGAATCGATCAATCATAGTCACTCTTCGTAAAGCCTGATCCATATTATCAGGCCATGAATTTTCTTTAAATTATATTTCTGTTAACGTCCCACTACTGGCCAAATGTCTGCTCTCTACTTGAGGTTAGGAGCTAACTTCACTTAATTCAATTAATTTTAAATAACTTGTTTCGATTACCAATAACTCTACATTATTATGATGTTATTGTTTTATATTCTATAAAATTATAATTTATTAACAATGTCTGAAGTCAATACTTTAGTAGTAAGTAAGTAATAGTAATAACAGCCTGTGAATGTCCCACTGCTGGGCTAAGGCCTCTTCTCCTCTTTTTGTGGAGAAGGTTTGGAGCTTATTTCACCACGCTGCTCCAATGCGGGTTGGTGGAATACACATGTGACAGAATTTCAGTGAAATTTGACACATGCAGGTTTCCTCACGTTGTTTTCCTTCACCGTTAAGCACGAGATGAATTATAATCACATATTAAGCATATGAAATTCAGCGGTGCTTGCCCGGGTTTGAACCCACGATCATCGGTTAAGATTCACGCGGTCTTACCACTGGGCCATCTAGGCTGTATTTTTACTTTAGTATTATTCCTTTTTTCCTTAAATCCTACTAAGTGTGGGTGTAATGTGTAAGTGAGTACGATGATTACTAAGCATAAAGGATCAAGGAGTCTTGTGAGCAATAATTTTATAAAGTGTAAATCAAATAACTCAGGCAATATTACCTACGTTGTATAATGCGTAGATTAAATAGTTATAGTAATCTATTTGTATATACTCTAGTTTAATAGTATAAGAATGTAAACGTCGTTTTAGTAGGCTCCGATTTGGATCAATCAATCTGTGTCACTCTAATTTGTCGGATAATACACATCATTTACCACATTGCCTCTTGACGTAAGACATTAGACAAGAGACTAGTCGTGGAGTTAGTTTATTATATAATATGTCGCAGGTTTATTGTGTAGATTCAATACTTAAGCGTTAATGTAAATATAAATTAAGTTTATATGTTATAATGTGTGAATGTGTGCAATTATTTTGACATATATATATTATATATCAGTGCGATTTATAAAGTCTGTTATTGTACAGGTATATTGTAAAAGTGTGTATACGAAAAATACGTAAATCAATATTCATGGCTAACTTCGCAGTCATTCCCAAATATGACGGCGAGTCTAGCGACCTCCATTTTGATTACGTCAATATTAAGTCTGCAAATGTATCCAAAAGTTTTCACTGTTAAGGTTTAACGCATATTATTCCATTAAGTATTGAATTATAAAAATGATGCTACCATAAATAAATAAATTGAAAAGATATATTGTTATGCTTATTCTTATCTGTAAATACAATTCATATAAACTTTTTTTTTAATAACGTCAAAACGAACATTGGAATTCTAATATCGGTGTTATAATTAAGCAAATTGTAAGCCAATCAATCAGCCGAGCCGATGACAAACACCTGTTACTGTAAGGTTGTTTCAAATCGAATCTTCTACTTAATTTCTCTCGGAGATTTATGATTTGTATTTAATTAATTTTATCGATATCAAATGTAATAAATAATTTATATCGTGATCGCTTTATTTAACTTATTTTATAGTAAATCCCCTTTTATAGTATGAATACTTGCTACAGATTTGGTTATACGCACTGGGAAAAACTGGGTATTAAAACTCATGTATAAAATACGATTTTCCTTACAGGACGAATTATATTTTTTTTATTTATTTTTTTTATGTAAGAGGGGGCAAACGTGCAGGAGGCTCACCTGATGGAAAGTGACTACCACCGCCCATGGACACCTGCAACATCCGAGGACTTGCAGGTGCGTTGCCGGCCTTGGAGGAATGAGTACGCTCTCTTCTTGAAGGTTTTTATGTCATATCGGTTCGGAAAAGTCGCCGGCGAAAGCTGGTTCCACAGAGTGATTGTGCGAGAAGTTATCATCTTCTTCTTCTCATCAAAAAAAGATTT
This sequence comes from Nymphalis c-album, assembly GCA_963151315.1. Classification (NCBI taxonomy): domain Eukaryota; kingdom Metazoa; phylum Arthropoda; class Insecta; order Lepidoptera; family Nymphalidae; genus Nymphalis; species Nymphalis c-album. Next base: position 10,895,214 of record OY720595.1, read on the forward strand.
ATAATATGTACTGATGTTTGTGTAACAATTATCTAATGAAAGTGGAAATTAAGTTACTTAAAAGAAAATAGTATAACATAGCAAGTATAACATAATATAATAAATTCATTATTACGTTATTGGACAACTTTCAATACACAAATCAGAATTACAACTTGTGATAAGCGAACACGTCTGCTCTGATAACAGAATGATGCTCCGCAAACGGCCGCGTCCAAAATTACACTCCATTTGACATCATGGGCGTTCGATAGTAGAACTTACTTCTCTTACAAATATTTTAACATTTATACCTAACAATTATTTTAATATTTTTTTTAATAAATAGATTATATTTTGTCTTGTCTTAGCTAACGCTAAAAATCCGTGATTGAAATGATTTTATAAGGTAATTTTTTTTTAATTAAATTACAAAAGATAACGTATTTTTGCGTGGATTTATATTATTTGTTACAGACTAGCTACTATCCGACAACTTTCGTTATACCGCTTTTAAAAATGTTTGTTAGAAATAACGTCCTCCAGACCGATGCGGCCACGGCGGCCAATCTCAAGAGAGATTAGCCAGCTGTGCATGAGATATTATAGTGCACAAGTGTGTGCGCAAACACAAGTGCACTCTCTTTTCCCTAGCTCTCATAATCCGATGGGATGGCAATCCGACACGACCGGAAAGAGACCGGGCGTAGAACCAAAGGCTTAACGTGCCTTCCGAGGCACGGGTTTGGAAGTGTGTACACACACTTCCAGACTGCGGGCTGCTACTGAGAATTTTCTGACAGAAAACCCCAATAACTATTTATTGGCCCGACTTGGGAATTGTACCCAGGACCACCGGTTCTGCGGCCTTATATCCAACCACTAGACCAACGAGGCAGTTGTTAGCAATAATCCTTTCCTTTACTTTTCGTATTTTTTGTTATGGTAATGTCCATAAGGGCCAAAAGCTTTTCGTGCTTTCCAAAGTATTAATAACCCTGCTATAATAAAAATCCAAACTGCTAGTAAGAGTTCCTCAGACGAAGAAACCTAATGACCATTTGAATATTGAAGGCTCAAGATAAGTGGTCATCAAATCGCAGTGGTTCTTTACACCGCCAATAAGTTACCTTGGACATTAAGATGTTATGTTCCTTGCTAGATTGGCTCACTCACTTTTCAAACCAGAACACAAGAGTACTAAGCAATACTAGGCGGTAGAATATCTGATGAGTGGGTGATACCTACCAAGAAAGGTTTATGCAACGTTCTACCGTAGCCACGAAACTGGCTGTCGTTGATGGTACCTACTATACTAGAAGCCTTTGTACTGAACTCTGCAATACAAAACAATTGCAATAATATTCTGAATAAGGAACACATTTGTAATAAAAAAAATTATAAGTATAGATGATTTCAAACGAACTGTTTTTTATACATAATAATATTAATAATAATAATATCCTGGGACATTATTCACACACGGCCATCTGATCCCAAACTAAACAGAGCTCGTACTATGAAAACCAGACAACTGATAAACTACATATACTACTTTTTTTGTAAATCCATACTTAAATAGATAATTACACCCAGACTCAGGACAAACAGACATGTTCATGCACACAAATGTCTGTCCTGGGTGGGAATCGAACCCACGACCTGCGGCGCGAAAGGCAGGAGTCTACCAAACACGCCAACCGGCTCGTCAACATAACAGTATATACCTTTTATATTAATAAGAATAATTTATATTGAGGACTTAAATGGGTATTAAAACAAAATAAAAATAAAATTCTATTGTACAAATCGTGACCGCATGGAATAATAGCAAGAATTCCAGCATTGTTATTGCATGCCGTTGAATATCACTACATGTTATGATAGACATAAAGCCCGCCGTATCTGCTCGTATATGTATGTTTGAACGCGTTAAACTTAAAAAGTACTGAATGGATTTTGATACTGTTTTCACTAGACGTGATTCGTGAGAAAGGTTTAAGAATATATAAAATAGCTGAAATAGGACGATGATTATGGATAATTAAAATCATGCTGACTGGAGCTTTATCGGCGTGCGCCTAAATCAATAGAGTAATAATGTATTACGATATAAATATTTTGTATAGACCATTATTTTAATATATTAATTTTAGATAAACGTTTAAGTATGCCATTAATTAAGTCGATTATTTTATTTTCGCACGGCATTTATTATCGTTTTTTTTTATAGCATCGGTAGGCGGACACCAACGCCCAATGACATTGGCATTGTTAGAGATGTTAACCATCATTTACATTGCCATTCCGCCATCAACCTTGGGAACTAAGATGTTATGTCACTTGTGCCTGTAATTACACTGGCTTTTTACCATCAAGTAAAATATATAAATAATGTTCGAAATTAGAATAGAAGTGAAATTTAAATCCGTTCGACAAATAATTAAAGACAAAAGGGCTAAGGATCTCGAATGATTAATTCGACTCCGACTTCGTTCTAATATTGAAGCTTAAATCTGTGAAAGATAAAATCTTTTATAACGAAAGGGCTCGTTGTCGATGTTATTGTTTAATTTATTTATCGTTTTCTCTGATAACGAGAAAATTGTTAAAATAATCTTTATTGCTTCGACAAGTCTATAACTAAACACATTTCAGCAAACGAAAAAACAATAAAATTGAAGTCTGAATCGTTTTATTTTATAAAAACAAGAAATAATATAGAATAAAAGCAAAAAGGTTGTCTTTAATGTTTTTTAATTGTATAATAAGTAAAAAAATAAGTTTCAATTTCCTATAAACTATTCATTTTTGTTATATTTTTTAATTGTATAGTTTTTTAAAGTATATAGTTAAAGCAAATTTATCTAAAGTCAAGCTAAAGTTGAAAATAAAATCGGTGATGATTTTTTTTTAATCATCTTGTTATTGGCTCAAATTAATATTGCAAAGTCAAGTAATACCACACAAAAGGGTGGATAGCAGTGACAGTACAGTACAGTAATATCATTGAATAATCTCCCAGATGCAACCAACCGACCACTGTGTCGAGGAATTCGTGTATCTCCTAAATGCAATCAACATATCGATATTTGCTATCAACATATTCACCTGTAGAAAAGGGGAAAGGGGAAGCACCGGGAGCAGACTGTAGAGATCTTCAGAAAAGTCTAATTAAGACAATATTTGTAAAAAAATTCTCAAAAATAACACTTGATTTAATTCTGGGTAAATACCACGCACTCATCAGATATTCTACTACCAAACAGCAATTTGTTGTTATTGTTGTGTTCCTGTTGGAAGGGTAAGAGAGCCAATACAGGGACATCTTAGTTTCTAAGTATGGTGGCACATTGGTGATGTAAGGATTGGTTAATATTTATCGCTACGTGTCTACGGTGGTGATCACTTAATATCAGACAGCATAAAAAAAATATTGTAATTAAGTTTCTGGTCTTCGAATAAATAAATAATTATTATAAACAAAAGTCTACACTGTTGTCCAGAGTAGTTAACGCCTAAGGTTGTAAATCCGCTTTTTAGTAGTATAACAGTTTTTTTCTGAATGAAAAAGTCCTTTAACACTTTTATTTGTACTAATCAGATTTATCGTTCCTGAGATAAGTGTGTACAAGTACAAACTTTCCAGCTTCATAATACATACAGATTAAATAGACGATATGACAAACGCGTCATAATACGTAGCAATTATTAAATTTTCCGTCCTCGGTATGATAGCTGCTATTGTGATACGATCAGGTTATTCCAATTAGCAATTGAAATCGATTCGAAATGCCTCACAAATCGAGACGAAAACCAGGTAATTCGTATTGAATCTCTCGCTAACTTCGTGAAATTCGTTACCCTCTTGGAAAACTGCCAGCGCTCGTATTAAACCTTAATTCTGTTGAGCTAAAAATTTAGGACGCCTTATCACATGTCTTCTAAATACTTTTCATTAAAGTTATTCAGCGAGTTTGTTTTTATTTTAATAGTAGGAATTCTTAATAGCCTACATAAATTAAAATGCTATAAACAATATTAACAAAGCGAATAATTTAATTACCCAACTTAGCGTTAAGGATCGAACACATCTGCCTGAACAAACCTATCGAAATAGGCATAATTGTAAATAAAATCTGTAAGGCTGCGGCTATACTGAGCAACTAAGTGAAATATCTAAAACAAACAGACTTTAAGGTCATAAAGCGGCAAAGTTGTGGCTGTAGCTTGATTTAGTTACGCTTTACTTCCGCTTCCTTTAGTAATTTCTGAGATATTCGACCCTTAAAGTTTATGTCAAAGTTGGAAAGGTAGCGAATTACATAACAAATTAAGTTATTCGTAGCATAACTTAAGTTATGATAAGACACATTTTACCTACCTCAATACTTATATAAATTTAAATCGATTTTTGAAAAAACCTATTTATTTTTTATGTAGAGGGGACAAACTAGCAGTAGGTTCATATGATGGAAAATGACTACCACCGCTGATGGACATCTGCAAACCCAAAAGAGTTGCTGGTGCGTTGCCGGCATTTAAAAAATGAACGCTCTTTTCTTGAAGGTTGCTAAGTCATATCGGTTCGGAAAAGTCGCAGGCGAAAGCTTCCACAAAGTAGTTTTGCGCGGCAGGATCAGGCTAAACATCGAAATTCGATGTGGTGAGGATAGAATTTCGAATTCAGTGGCCGCGATTAATCCAAACATTCCCGTGATACATGCGATAGGAGGCAGAGTGACCGGATATCTCTACGCAGATCTAAAGTATCGAGCCAGTCGGTTAAAACCTGAAGGTCGACAATTCGAATTGGTCTACGTTGAATGCGATCAAAGGGAAGAAGCTGGTTTTTGGAAGCTTCCACCCAGAAAACATAGTAACAAAATCACGGTCACTTTTTTAATAATAATAAAGATTATAAAGATAAGATCCTATCACTACTTTTGGTCATTTATATAGTACTTTCTCAAAGAGTGTTTGGACAATTCCTTAGAAACTGCAAATATCTTTGAGTTTTTAAGATAAATCCACGTCAATTACTAAGATGGATTAATTGAGGCCTCTGTTATTAGAAATCACAAATCATGATTACTGACATTTTATTTGCTTCATTAGTGTTGATGATATTTCAGATTTCATGGACGTAAACCTTCGCAATGCCGGTTATAGATGGATGCGCACAAGAAAAATTGTCTTATTACCTCTTTCAACACATACGGATAGGGCTAATAACTTAAAAAGCAAGTCAATAACAGTAAAAGTAAATGTCCCACGACTGGGCTAAAGCCATCTCTACTTTTAGGGAGAAAGAATGAAGCTCATTCCGCTCACCACGCTGCTCCAATTTTTTGGTTTTCATCCAACACTTTCGATTCCTCGCGATGTTTTACTTAGCTTTCGAGCACGAGATGATGAGGTGCTCTTGACTAATAGTGTATTCTAACTATAAATTGTATGATAAATCCTCTCATTAGAATGTAATAGTAATATCACATACAAACATCAGGGCTAATAAAAACTACCTATGTTTATTGGTATTTGTTAAATTAAAGCTTTCATTTAACAAGGTGCGTTAAAAACATGTTAGTGGTTAACTGACCACTGACCGTGGATATATTGTTTTTATTATTATATCTGACATGACGTAGTATAAACGAGTACGTCATTATCATATTTATATATTCGCTTTTCACGTGTTCACTGACTGACTACATGTTGGTATTTGATACAATTTTCATAATTGTTTGGATGTTTTGTTTGGGGTACTGTAACGGCCCACCCGTTAAGGCCGTGTTAAGGCCGTTTCAATATTCGAATCATTTATAGTTTGAAAGATTTCTATAGGTGCACGATAAAAATGCGTGGTTTTTGATAATATGTATACTGTTAGATATAACAGCAGTACTTGTTATTGCTGTGTTCCGGTTTGAAGGGTGAGTGAGCCAGTGTAATTACAGGCACAAGGGACATAACATCTTAGTTCCCAAGGTTGGTGGCGCATTGGCGATGTAAGAGATGGTTAACAGCTCTTACAACGCCAATGTCTATGGGCGTTGGTGACCACTTACCATCAAGTGGCCCATATGCTCGTCCGCCTTCCTATGCAATAAAAAAAAATATATATATAAAATATTAATTTTTTATAGTTCATCTCGTGAGCAAGCCTATATGGGTCGGATGAAAATCTGCTACATATATATCTACCAACTCTCATGGGATGGAATATGCTCCAAGCTTCCATCTCAAAATGGAGAGGAGGCCTGTAGACCTGAGACGCTGTATAAGCGTGGAGTATTATATATATTAATTTATAGTGATGGAAGGTGCGTTCTATTATTTTTTTGTATTTGTTTTCGTAATAGTTACTATCAATGTTATGTATTGATCCTGAATCCTTGATTTATTTTCGTACTCTAGCAAAACTTACGCTTAGTAGGAGAGTAAATGTTAGCTTAGTAGTTAGCTTATGTGTCTGCAGACCACGAGATCACGGGGCGGGCTTATCAATAGTTAGGATGTGGATGGAGTTGAAAACTCGGTCATATATTTTATTTAAGCCGTCTGTATAATTGCAAAATCAAGGACTTCTCCTGAATTTATATAAGTGAGGACATTTATTTATATTTTTATAGATTAATTATAGTCTTATACACAATAACTTTAAAAACGCAGTTTATTCAAGCACGTTCATAAAAAAACACTTGAATTAATAATTAAGGCTCTATCGGCCGAATACTGAAACGTCATTCAAAATGAAGTGGGACCTAATTATTTGGAACGTCATTAATTTCAAAATTTTGTATGCGAAATTTAAAATTAATGGCGTTTCTAAATAACTAAGTCCCACTTCATATTTGAAAGACGTTTCAGTATTCGGCCATAATTGTACTAAGTTAAATACATGTATTGTACCAAAACTCTCTCATTTAACAATTCATATAGAATCGACCAACCGTTTATTTTAACGATAAACATGGAAAAAATCAAATTTCTTCAATGCATAAAGTAACTATATTAACGGGACTTCTTGTTTAATCGTCTCAAATTATTTATTTGACCTAATTTTAAATAAGGCCTAATTAAATGTCATCAACATAAATAATGTAAAATGATGTGGAGATAAAGCCTCTTCTCTCATTTTGAGGAAATGGAAGGAAAGGAATCAGGGTATACTTGTGGTAGATTTTTATACGTCACATGCAGGTTTCCTCACTCTGTCTTTCCCCACCACTAGCTCACCACATTTCCACTTTCTTACTAGTATATTAATATACTATATACATAGTCAACTAATAATAATTTCATTCCGTCCATTAATCTGATTTTGATACAAAAATATCTACCAATATATATTCAGGTCGTGTTTAAGCGATCATACTTTGAGATTTATTTATTGTGACGTTTATTGTATGTGTCTTATAATATTTTATATCGATATATGAATACGTGATTGTCGAGATATTCACAATTACAAATAAGGAAAATCTATTTTCATTTTATTGTCGGCTTAGTATTAAGAACTCAGAAGTGCAATTATTATAATAACTATTTTGTTTAGAAAAAGACTCACAAAACATTTCGAAAATTATTACCATTATTTCAGATCACAAACGTAATTTATTGATCGATGTAGAAAGCCTCATGGCTTTACGCGCGTCATTCTATGCCTAGAGGAGGTTTAGGTCTAGAGGAGAAATTATTAAATTCTTTGATTTAATTAGACAATGAAACAAAATCTTTTTTCTAAACTTTTATTATACCTACTGTTGTAATTGCTTGAGCCTTTTTTTATCATTCATGGAAATTGTTTGATTCATACAGGTAAAAACTACGAGAATAATATAAATTATATTTTCAGTTTTAATTAAAACTTAAAACCTAATCTTTTTTAGACACTGAGAAATTCTTCAAAAATACCACAAGATCAAATAGCTAACCAACAGTAAGCTATTACATTTACCAAAAGACTTGTTTTCTGCCGTGGCTTCACCCGCCTGTAAAAGAAGTCCTGAGAAAGTGAATGCAAAAGGTCATGATCATGGTTGAAGAGTTAAGTCGCGGAACATATAATATTAGTTAGGATCAATCGAATTGTTGAATGAAATACATTATATAATATATAAAAAGCAAAAAAAAACTCGAAGTAGAGTAGAAGAGTAGAATTATTATGTCACAGAAATACTGTTCTAGGACTGCTTGAAGTTTGAATTTTGTAAGTGAAGACAAAGTTTCAATGCGAAGACATTTTTCTATACTATTCTTCAATATTTTCTGTTCTATTAGATGTATTATAAATCTTGGCAAATGAGGCATCCAGCAGTTCTGCGCGGGATGCTCAGATGTTGGAGGCGCTCAAGGCGGACATATTATCGTCGGTCGGCGTTATGTTTAACGCACACGTGGCGGGACTGGAAGAGCGCTTGCTGCCTGCACAGGCGCTGCGCCCTCCGTTAGCTGCGGATAAGAGGCAGATGCAGCAGACTGCGCCGACATACGCGCAGGCTGCCCGCCTGGCTCCACAGTTGAAACCAGCACCTGCACCTAAGCGGGCGCCAATGGCTGCTGCGCTGGCACCAACAGCTGGCCCTTCAAGCGCTGCGACTATGCCAGAAGTGATCCAGCCACAGATGGTCCAGGAGACGTCCTGGTCCACTGTGGTAAAAAAGGGAAAGAGGAGGAAGAACGCTTCCTCTACAGCTGGAGCCGCTGCCACGGTGGCGGCTACGGTGTCTAAGACACCTCAAGCGCCTAAGCCTAAACTGGCTGCCCCTCGGACAGCTGCAGTGGTTGTAACGCTGCAGCCAGAAGCGGAGCAGAAGGGCGTCACGTATGCCCAAGTCCTGGAGCGCGCCGAAGAAGGCGTGAAACTTCAGGACCTGGGAATCACAGGTGGACTCAGAGTCCGACGCTCAGCGACAGGGGCTAGAGTGCTGGAGCTGCCAAAGGCGCAGTCTGACCAGGCCGAAAAGCTAGCTGACCAGCTTCGAACGGTGCTGGATGGAGTGGCCAGCGTCGTCCGCCCTACGAAAAGGGTTGATATTAAGGTGACAGGGCTAGACGACTCCGTCACAAAGAATAAAATTATCGCCGCTGTCGCTCGAGAAGGGAACTGCACCACTGAGGCGATAAAATGTGGAGAGGTGTCACGTGGACCTGGATACATGGGGATGGCCCTCGTGTCATGTCCGATAGCTGCGGCGAGAAAACTGTCTGACGCCGGTCGCCTCCTGGTTGGGTGGAGCTCGGCCAGAGTATGCGTACTGGAGCAGCGCCCTCTGCGTTGCTTCAAGTGTATGGGCCTTGGCCACACAAACGTACTCTGCCCATCCAAGGCCGAACGACGGGGCCTTTGCTATCGGTGTGGCGTCGATGGCCACAAAGCAGCGGGTTGCACCGGGAAGGTGCGCTGCGCAGTTTGCGCTGACGCCGGCAAGCCCTCCGGGCACGTCATGGGGTCCAGGGAGTGCAACCCACCCCTCACAAAAGGTAAAATGGTCCTAGGCACCCAGACCAACAATAACGCTGAACGGCGCCAGGCCGAGGAAGAAGCTGCTATGTCAACATGAGGTCAGTATACAGCTTCCTTCAGACTAATATCAACCACTGCGCTGGGGCTCAGGACCTGCTACTGCAGTCCATGGCGGAGTGGGGGATCGACCTGGCTGTGGCCTGCGAGCCTTACTACGTCCCTCCCCTACCTCACTGGCTAGGAGACCTGGACGACACAGTGGCGATCCTCACTCGGAGCGGAACGAGTCCCTGCCTCTCACTCATTGAGAGGGGCTCGGGATACGTAGTGGCGGGATGGGGTGAGTACGCAGTTGTGGGTACGTACTTCTCCCCCAATCGCAGCCTGGCCGAGTTCGAGATTTTCCTTGATTCCGTCAGGGCTGCGGTGACCAGGCAATCACCAAGACCAGTGATGGTCCTCGGCGACTTCAACGCCAAGTCACGTGCCTGGGGAAATCCGGCCACGAATCCACGAGGGAGAGCCGTCCAGGTGTGGACTCTACTTTCCAACCTGTCCCTTCTCAACAAGGGGCAGGTTCAAACCTGCGTGAGGCATCAGGGAGGTTCCGTGGTGGACCTATCATTCGCCACCCCTGCCGCTGCACGCAGAGTGAGGAATTGGAGAGTGGAAGAGGAAGTGGAGACTCTATCGGACCACAGATACATCCGATTCGAGGTATCTGTTTCCCACAGGTCAGTGGAATCGCCGAGGGTGCCAAACAAGCTCCCGCGGTGGTCTCTTGGTCAGCTAGATCGTGAGCTGGTCAAGGAGGCTGCCATCGTACAGCGGTGGGGTTCCGCGGGAAGGTGCGAGGACGCCAGTGTAGAAGAGCTGGCTAGCTGCATGCGCAGCGCCCTTAAGGAAGTATGCGACGCGTCCATGCCGAGGGCCCGGCGTAGGGCACCACGCCGTCAGGTGTACTGGTGGTCACCCGAAATTGCTAAGCTTCGGATGACGTGTAACCGGGCGCGGAGGGCCTACGTTCGCTGTCGCAGGCGAAACGGCCTCGATACGGACTTAGAGGGACAGCTGCTGACCGCTTATCGTCAGCTGAAAAAAGAGTTGCAGCTGGTGATATGTCAGGCCAAGGAACGAGCAAGGGAGGAGCTACTGGCAGACCTGAATAGGGATCCATGGGGGCGCCCATACCGTGGTGTGCGAGGAAAGTTTCGCACCCATAGCGCCCCCGTGACGGAAACGATGGCGCCGGAGCTTCTTCTGCGCTTGGTAGGTGAGCTTTTTCCCCTTCCAGGCGAGCATGTCCCTCCGCGAATGGCCCCTCCCTCTGTGATTGAAGAAATTGTGGCTCCACCACAAATCACGGAGCGAGAAATGGAGATGGCCCTTGATCGACTGAGGGCAAGAACCACTGCCCCGGGCCCGGACGGGGTGCCAGGGCGTGTTCTGCGAGACGCCCTAGAACACCTAGGCGGGAGGCTTCGGGAATTGTTTGACAATTGTATTTTCAGCGGACAATTCCCAAAGCCATGGAAGGAGGGTAAGCTGGTCCTGTTGCCGAAGGTGGGGAGACCACTAGAATCTCCTTCAGCATACAGGCCAATTGTGCTGCTGAATGAAACGGGCAAACTCTTCGAGAAAATTCTCGCTGCCCGTCTTGTTCGGCATCTCGAGGAAGTGGGACCGGGTCTCTCAGAGGCTCAGTACGGGTTCAGGGCGGGTCGATCAACCATCGATGCCCTGAACGCCCTAAAGACCCGGACCATGGAAGCGGTGGCCCGCGGGGACGTGGTCCTGGCGGTATCGCTAGACGTGGCGAACGCCTTCAACAGTCTTCCATTCGAGACAATAAGAGAGGCACTCCAATATCACCGGGTGCCTTCCTATCTAAGGAGGCTATTGGGAGCATACCTCCAGGATCGGGTGGTTCTTTGGGAGGGGAATGATGGACGAATTATTCGGCATCGGGTAAGCTGTGGTGTTCCTCAGGGATCGGTTCTCGGCCCAATCCTGTGGAACGTAGGCTTTGACTGGCTCCTGCGGGCACCCGTCCTTCCCGGTATGGGGTTATTGTGCTACGCGGACGACACCCTCATCACCGCGACGGCGAGGAATTTCCAAGAGGCGGCCCTCCTGGCCGAAGTCGGTACGTCGCTCACGATGGACCGTATAGAAATGCTGGGCTTGAGGGTCTCCATCTCTAAAACCGAGGCCCTCTTATTTCACGGTCCGCGTCGGGGCCCACCTCGTGGGGCATGTATCACCATCCAAGGGACGGCGATAAAGGTTAAGGGCCAGATGAAATATCTGGGTCTGATTCTGGACGGAAGATGGAGCTTCGCGCAACACTTTGTCCAACTGAGCCCGAAGCTCATCAATGCCGCTGCCGCACTGGGCCGCCTTCTACCTAATGTGGGAGGGCCGGAAACACCATGCCGGCGCCTATATGCCGGTGTGCTGCGCTCCATGGCACTATATGGTGCACCCATATGGGTGGACGCTCTCACTGCGCGTAATAAGGCTCTCCTGCGTAGACCGCAGAGAGTTATAGCAGTGAGAGCAGTAAGAGGTTACCGGACGGTGTCGTGGACGGCGGCGACACTTCTTGCGAGTGATCCGCCTTGGGAACTCCAGGCTGAGGTGCTTGCGGAAGTGTATCGATTCCGGGTGGAAGCCAGGTTGAATGGCGACCGTCCAGGATCAGCGGAGGTGGGTCGAATCAGGTATTTAGCTCAACAAGCTTTGATTCGCAGATGGGAGGAGGACCTGGGGTCTCCATCAGCAGGCTTGGCGACAGTGGAGGCAATCCGCCCCCACTTGAGTCGCTGGGTAACAAGGAGAAGCGGCAAACTCACGTTTAGGTTGACGCAGGTGCTTACCGGACATGGCTGTTTCGGTAAGTACCTTCATGGGATAGCGAGACGGGAAATATCACCTTCTTGCCACGAGTGTGGTGCGCCACTGGACACGGCGTACCACACCCTGACGGAGTGCGCTGCGTGGGGGTCCCAGAGACATTCCCTGGCGGCGTCAGTCGGCGCAGACCTCTCGCTGCCGAGCGTGATTACCGCTATGCTTGGCAGCGAGAAATGCTGGATGGAGATGGTCTCTTTTTGTGAGAGTGTCATGTCGCAGAAAGAGGCCGCGGAGCGTGAGCGTGAGGCATCTGCCTCCGCTGACCCGCTCCGCCGAAGGAGACCGGGGAGGAGGCGTCGGCGCTATGCGCATCTTCTTCTCCCTCCGTCGTAAGCGTCGGCGGGGCTAGGCGGGTTCTCTGCGTGCCAGGAACCCAAATAAGAAAGGAGGCCCGCGCAATCGGGTCAACCGTCGGGGCGTCGCGGTAGCATGCGCAAGCGATCCCGTGCCGCTCCACCGAGACAATGCAGGTACGCTGGTTTTTTAGTGGGTATTCCGGAGCCTTCAGCACCGGCGAGCCCCACATACCCCCCCACCTCACGTGGGGGAAACGCGTAAATGCGTTTTTCCAGCGATAAAAAAAAAAAAAAAAAAAAAAAGATGTATTATAAATCTATACGTATGAATCATGTGTAATAATATTTCATTGTAATGTAAGTCTAGAGGAGAAGTTATAAGATTCTCTGATTTAATTAGACAATGAAACAAATAATATTTCCTAGTTTTATAAAACGTGTATAATAGATACTGTTGCCATCGCTTAAGCCTTTTTTATCAGTCGTGTAAATGCGTAGCTTTTGATAAAACGATGTGTAATGATAAAAAATATAATTTTTATTACTTAAAATTTAAATTCATAGTTGCAAGATATTAATATTTCTACTGTTTGAATTTGAATAGAATAATATTTTCATACTTAAGATAAACAATTGAAACGATCCCCTGCGGGTTTCATTATTATATTGAACATTGTAAACAATTGCAAACTTTATTTTCCTGGTTCTTCAAAGGTCAGGACGTTCTCTTGTCCGAACTGTTAGAAGTTTTTACTTCGTTAATACTCATACGTCATACTGACGACTAAACGAGAATATTTTTTAGGATGAAAAAAAAAAGTATATATAATATTAGCACCACACGGGAATCAAATCCATGAATATTTCGCTGTAGTTTAGTCGCGACGATAACCCAGTCTTTACAGTATTTTAGACAATTTCACTACGCCCGGAGCGCCGCGGGTCGATGCGAGGCGGGCGGGGTGTTTCAGACTTCAGTACTACGACGGATCGTAAGCGAGCCGCTCGCTCGGTATTATCTACCCCTCTCGCGAGTGTAAAAAAGATAGACGCTACAGGTACCCTCTTCCGATGATATATGACAGTAATTTTGCGCCGACTTGCATTTGAATATACAAAGGGTTTCGGTAATAGAAAACTTGCTATATGATTTAATTTTCTGTTTACATTTTTTAATTAATATATAAATTTAAGTATATATATATATTTTTAATATTTCTATAAAATATATTTAAATTTGTTTTTTTTAAATTTTAATCTTGAGGAAATAATTAGATATGACGTTTATAATTTGGCTAGTCAAAACTTTATGAAAGTTAAAGGAAATTTGTTTTTTTTTCGCGGTTTCTTATTGCGCATGATCAGCGCACGAAAAACTGAAAGCTATAATATTTAAAAAAATTACGACCGATATTTTTATTGAAACTTTGAAATAAATATTTTATTATTACATTTTTAAAAGTTCACTTTTATTTCGATTAGAAAGAAGTTACACGCTTCTACAGTAAATAAAATCCCACTTATTAATCTCATCGTATGAAATTTTTTTCTTAACAAATTAAATTTTATTTAAGTTAAACAAGTGAACTTAAGTATTAATTTTACTTAATCAATAACGCCTACATAATCTATATATGAGATCAGTTTGAATTTGGAACACCATGTTATTCTCAGCTTTCGATCAAAATTGAATGCTAGAGTTTGAAATTTCAATTTAGGCGTAGCTACAGCCTTTAAGGATACCTCCGTAGAGACATGTACGTATATAATGTACATGTCCGTAAGGTCGAAATTTCCTGTGACCTAGATTTTATTTAGCTAAAATGGATGCTTCGGAAGAGAGTCGTTCGATAGATAGGGCGAACTTCGTGCCTGAGGCTATTATCGCTATCTAAGTACAGTTGCTTCACTAACTCCCCATTTTGTATTATGGTTTCTATGTAAATGTATAATGGTAGATTTTGATTAATAGATTAGCAAACATATTCAAACAGATTATTAAACAAATTCGAAATTCAAATTCAGACGTTCTTTTGACTTTGATGTTATTTATATTAAATTAAAACTGAGAAAGATAATAATAATTAATATCTTTTGCTTTAAAAAGTTATTTCAGATATTATTTTTTATGAAAAATATTTTTTTATAACCCCTTAGATCTGAATCTGAGTCACTCAGTGACTAGAAGCCTATTGACCAAAAAAAAAAATGGAGTGGTTAATACTTTTCTATATTTGGGGAAAACGAGATTTAAATTTGGAATACGAGGATAATTTACAGAGGAATACGTAGACGTATTAAATTTTTTTTAATAACGTTTCTCTCATTTGAAGATTATGATTATGAATAAAAATTACCGGAATAATATATTTATGCAAAACGCGGTATCTCTTAATTTAAAATGAATTATTAATATTTGAATTTGTTTCTGTATCGTAAGTAATATATTACATTATAACACGATAACGTCACGTTTATTTTTCGTGTTTTATTTAAAGAAAAACTAGCTGATACCGCGACTTCGTCCGCGTGGAATGTAACAAAAAGTTAATTAGTTTATTTAGTTATTTTTTTGTTTTTTGTAAAAGTAGCCTAAGTTACTCCTTATTACATCAGCTACCTGCCAATAAAAGTCCCGTCAAAATCGGTCCAGCCATTTCAGAGATTAGCCGAAACAAACAGACAGACCGACAGACAGACAGACAAAAATTGTAAAAAATGTTATTTTGGTGTATGTACCGTGTATATTGAATATATTTTATATATACCGTATATATTTAATATTATGCGTGTAGTAAAAAGCGGTTATTTCAATATTACAAACAGACACTCCAATTTTATTTATATGTATAGATTACAGCTTTAACGTCTTGCTTAAGAGTATATTCGACCACGCTGCTCAAATGAGGGTTGGTGGATAAACGTGTTACAGAATTTCAGTCAACACATAATTTATTAAGCACATGAAAATTCAGTGGTGCTTGACCGAGTTTGAAATAGATATCATCGGTTACAATTCTCATCTTCTAACCACTGGGCTATCACGACTAAGAGAGCACAGTCGTGTTTAATTAAATTACATTTCGGTAAAGACATCAAGTTGAACGATTACATAGATTGATAGGCAATGATAATTACGACACGGCGCCGTATTAGTAGTCGTGTATAAACGACTTATGTTTGTATAATACAAGTTGATAATTCATTAATGTATAATTCGTAATATAGGAAATATATTAATCAATTTGAGTACAATTTCTTAATTAAAATATCTAATATGACTTAAATTCTGATAAACGTGTAACCACCAACCCTTGTTGGAACAGCGTGGTCAAATATACTCCTAGACAAGACGTTAATGCTGAAACATTTTTAAATTAAAAACGACAAACATACATAATAAATATTGTATGTTTCTTTTAACTTGTATGTGTTGTAGAATAAAGCATATTCTATTCTATTCTATAATATCTTAAGACATAATATTTCTTAGCGTTTTAAATATTTTTTAATATTTTTACATTTTTCTTTGTGGTAAGGCTTTGCCGCTTTGCGCAAGCTCGTCTGGTTAGGTACCACCCATCATCGCATATTCTATAGCTAAGTAGCATTAGTTAATATTGTTCTCTTTCGGTTTGAAGGGCGACTGTACCATACCACTGTGACCATAATTACAGGCACAAGGGACATAACTTCTTAGTTCCTAAGGTTCGTGGCGCCTTGGCAATGTAAGGGATGAATACTATGTCATATAATGTCATTGTGGACTACTATGGTATAAAGTATGGTGAACACTTGTCATTAGATTTTTTTTTTCTAAATTATATATTATAATGGTGTGTTTTGATGTAATATTTGTAGCAGGCGTTTATGACAAGACGGTTCATAGACATTTTTATAAACGAATTAAGCCATTGTAATCTTTTTCACATAAAATAGCTTTAGCGGCGTTTTAAAATATAGATAGACAATGAAAATAATGATTATATTAATTGTGATAATTTAAAACGGGGAGGTGAATAGACTTGTAACTTTGCTAAGTCAATGCATCCTTTTTGGAAGAGATGCATTTCTCTTTTATCAATATATAAATATTATAAGCGCATAATCTTACTAAATAAGGCATATACTAAATAGGATTTTGTAAATAGCAATCAAGCTTTGATTCTATTTTAGTTTCTTAAAATATAAATATAATTACTTGTAGATGTGATACGCATATTTGAAGAAAAAGTACATACTTTGTCTTGCCGGGGTTTTTATAAACAATACAATAGCTTTACAAATATTTAAAGCTTAGAAAATTATGATTCAAAAGTATTTTTTTCATCGAATTACGCAGACTGGTAAGGCTGCCACCTGATAGTAACTGTTTTCCATCGTCTATACATATTGGCATTTTAATAAATATTTACCACCCAACACCGCCAATACGTTACCAACCTTAGGAAATGAGATATTATGTACTTTGTGCCCGTACTTACTCTTCAAACTTAAATACAACATAAGTATTGGTGTTCGGTAGAATGTGATGAGTCGGTGGTAACTTTTCAAGTAAAAGTGTATATTATTGCTTAAATTACACTTAAAAAAACCGATACATGAACAATTTTTTTTTGGAAATAAAGCACCAATGGTACCACATTCGGAGTAATATGATTTCATTAATTAAAACTTTAAGTTTGAATGTTCACGGGTACATTAATTAAAAACAGCATACGATTTAAATTGAAAATTTAACAGATTTTTCGTTTAACTATCAATTCTCTCGGCTCGTTTTCTGTATTTTATTGCTATGATAATAATATTATTGTTTTATACAATAGTAGAGTACTAGTAGAGACTACACGTGGTACCACTTCACTCATGTCATAATTGCTATGTAACAATTTCCATAGTGATCTTTAAAAAGGAAGGAAGGATTTTCATCCAAACTTTCATCTCATTTACATTTATAAAAATCCTTCTTCAGTGAAAATGTACAAGGACATAATATATGTGCCCGTAAGAAAATTTTTGCATGGTGCCTCAGTAGCTTGGGCTATGCGTTGATATGCTATCCGTCAATCAATTACTCTTTTAATATATAATAGCTAGATTAATAATATATAAAAGATAGATACATAATGCGCGATGGCTTATTGGTAAGAACACGTGAATCTTAACCGATGATCGTGGGTTCAAACCCGGGCAAACCATTGAATTTTATGTACCCTTGTGATTATAATTGATCTTGTACTTGACGGTGAAAGAAAACATCGTGAGTAAGCCTGCATGTGTAAAATTTCATTGAAATTCTGTCACACGTGTATTCCACTAGCATTGGAGTAGTGTGGTAAAAAAAGCTCCAAACCTTCTCCTCAAAAAGAGAAGAGGACTTCTCTTTTTGAGGAGAGAGCCAAAGAGGAGAGGGTCCCCAGCAGATAGATTATGTTGTATTTGCGATAAAAAATAGTCGATGGTCAAATATGACGTAATTGCGAAATCAGGTTCTATAATTAGATAATAAATAGTTAATAATTAAAAGTAATAAGGCACGATGAGGAGTTGTGGCAATCCAATGACACTGACAAGCGTAGTTATAATTGATGGGTTACCAGTTAATTAAAAAGTCCTTAATATTGTATGAAATACATCCATACTTTTTATCAAGCTTTCTCTAATTAATGGAAATTATAAAAAAAATCTTTAACACAGGTTATGTAAACAACCCATGAAGGATAGTGAGTTCCAGTCACCGAATAAATAAAAACAATTTTTTTTTAGTAAATGCTAGTTATTATGTAAATGTAAATAGAAATGTAAACACAAATGTATGTGCAAGTTAAAGTAAATAAAATTATTATTATTATTATTACTTTAAGTTTTTTTAAGTTTTACGAAAAAGGTTGTTTCTGTGGTTATTAGGAACTTTTTTATTGATTTAAGAGCAAAGCAAACATCAACATTTAATATCAACTACATAATAACAATAAGTAATGATTGTAATAAATATTTAAAATTAATTTAATATAATTATGATTCCCGACGCGTTATAACTTTTCATAAATTTTAATATTGAAACCTACCAAGCTAAATTCTCGGACTATTGTTAAATGTAACTTTAAAACATTGACATTATGTCATAAAGCTCTGCTTTTACTGGGATAAAGTAAGTAGGTAGGTATTTTATCTAAGCAATGATGCATATCAAATCATTTGTGTATTTCTGGTTATTTTTATATATTGAAGTTTCGCAGTAATTAAATTAAAATTATCGCTGTTTTTATTCACATCATCATCGCCATAGTTCCATCACTAAACTTTATATCGATAGCAAAAGAAGTTTGTGTTTCATTGTTTTTTGATTATTTCCTAGTGTAACAATTATTTTACTAGTTGATGATTGAAACATTTTTCGCAATTATGTAAACAAAGACGAAGAATACAAAATATCTACTGATAATTTATATTACATAAAATTTAGTCCAGCAATTATTATTTATGGGACTTAAAATTTTCAATTAGATATGGTATCACTTATCTGTTCTGGCGGCTGTCAAAATATGACATTTGACAGATGTCAAAAATACACACTTATCGGACAATATACAATATCATTAAAAAAAGTGCTTAAATAATTTGAATACTTAGTTTTTTTTATTCGCCATGATACCTAAAGGTCGAAAGATTTCGTTCTATCGCTGTATGATGTACACAGGGTGTTACTGTAAGCTGTGTTACAGTGAGCTGAGCCACCGTATTTACGATGTAAGACCTAAGTTGGATTCAACGGTTGACGTCACATTTTCTTGTACTAAATAAGTTATTCATGGAATACTATAAATATCTTAGTACATTTATTTACATTGGAGAATTGAATCCAACTACTAAATAAATAAAAATGAATGCTTATATGATTGACATACATACGTATGTCCCCTACGCGTTCTTAAAATAATCATCTGATTATAATGAAACGTTGGTGAGTGGTCTTGCAAAGATTTCTGACCCAATACAAACAAGAAACGTATTATGTCGAAGCTGGGCGGGTAGCTTGGAAGTATATACAAATTAAAATAAAGAATAGCTTGTGTTTAAATCACGACCGCGTAAAATGGTGGCAAGAATGCTAGCAGCATTTCCAAGTTGAAAAGCAATACCGATTCCCCATTCGAAAAACGAACTAACCTCTTGTCACCAGTAGAAGCAATAAATGCGTTTTATAAATGTCGCACTATTATTCCACGTTTCTAGTTTGCACGTTGCAAGTGGTACAATGATATAATTTTCAATTAGAGACGAATATTTGCACCGTTTGTTCGCTTCATTTTCCGCTGCGGCTCCGCCTTTGACATTGTTTCCCTGATATGAGACGGGGCCAATGTGTCGACTCATGTACCGCCCCTAATAGCACGTTAGATACTTTGTTCCTGTTCCGAAGAACATGAAATAAATAGGTTCTAACTAAATTAACAAAAGATTTCTTAGTAAATTACTTCTCTTATTATTTTTTAAAAGCCCGTTCTGTTAGATATCTTCATTTCTGTTTTTATACTAAACGAGATTTTCCTGAATATAGTTTTCTTTTGTTTAAGCTATCTCTTGAATGTAAAGTTATTAGACCAGCTTACAAGTATTTCTATATTCATTTTATTTGTCGCATTAATGTAGCTTTTATTTAAACAATTTGTATTACATATTGTAACAAGTTGTATCATTTTCTGGAAGTCATCAGAAGTTATCAGAGTGGAGTGGAGTGGAGTGGTATACTCCCGTACCTCGGAAAGCACATAAAGCCGTTGGTCCGGCGTCTGAACTCTTTCCGGCCGTGTCGCATTGCCGTCCCATCGAGTTATATATTGTGCACCTCCTGCGCAGTTGGCTAATCTCTCTTGAGATTGGCCGCTGTGGCCAATATCAGTCAAAAGGACCATTATAATATACATAAACGACTAATTTTGACAATACTAAGGTTTCATGTAGACCTATCTACCTACCGAAGGATACTTAATATTCTATAGCCAAGTAGTAAAAATGTGTATTGCAGTAAACCGGATAAATTAAAATGCGTAACTAAACAAAATAAAAATCTTGAAAGCAAAAAAAACAAAACGCAAGAGATTGGAACAACCCTCATGGCGGCATAATTTACATTTATATGGACATAGAAATAGAATATGCCGCTGGGGCGGCAAACATCAAAGTTTTTACACGCTTCAATGAGAATATTATAACAAGGCATAATATCATTGGATGCTGTATGCGCACTTCTCTTTTAGGCAATTTAAACGGATGAGGTTATGTGTTCAATGTCTTTTTTTTATTTATGTTAACCGTTTACTGAAAACTACTAGACCGATTTGGATGATTTAATTTAAATTCTTTTGAGGACATTCTTTGACGCACAAAATGGCGTATTGTTTTTTTAAAAGTGCACAAATCAGTAATCATTTTCCATTCTTAATAACGTAACAATGATTCGATGATACAAACTGCTAATTTAAACATATCTAATCAGTAAGTTAGCTTTGCTAATATTATCAATGAAAAAGTATGTTTGTTTGTTTGTTTGTTACATTTTCACGTTTAAACTAATTAATCGATCATCATTAGCCCTCTACTCTACCTACCAGTACCAGCTTCTTCCTTTTGACCGCATTCAACGTAGAGCGGTTCGAATTGTCGACGATCAGGCTATTACCGACCGGCTTGATCCTTTGGCTTTGCGTAGAGATGTTGGGTCACTCTGCATACTCTATCGCATATATCACGGGGAGTGTTCTGAGGAGTTGTTTGGATTAGTCCCGGCAGCTGAATTTCACCACCGGACATCGCGCCAGAACTCCAAATTCCATCCCCATCACCTCGATGTCTGGAAATCCACAACAGTGCGTTTCTTAAGGCATTTCCTGCCTCGCACAATCACTCTGTGGAACCAGCTTTCGCCGGCGACTTTTCCGAACCGATATGACATAAAAACCTTCACGAAGAGAGCGTACTCTTTCCTCCAAGGTGTCCATGGGCGGTGGTAGTCACTTTCCATCAGGTGAGCCTCCTGCTCGTTTGCCCCCTCTTACATAAAAAAAAAAAACCTACTTCTACTACCTCTGCCCATCACGGGTAAAGCAACGGACAGAAACTAGTTAGTTATTAAGCAATGCTTACATAAAACTGATTTACGGACATTGACCCATTTTCTGATAACTATAATTTAAATTATTTGTTTCATATTAATTCTTATCATAAATAAAATAATAATTTAAAAAAAAATTTAAATGATAATAATAATAACGTAATAACTGTTTACACTACATTTGGGATTAGTAATTTATTTTATTAAAATGATGCGATTGCCTATTTGACACTAATTATAAAAAAATAATAATATTAATAACAATAATAATTAAAAAGCAGGTAGATCATAAAGTATGCTTATCACTTACAATGATCTCTTCCAGGCAAACACTCAATTAAAAAGAAAAAAAATGGCCGTCACAATAAATAAAAAAATAAATAGTGAAATTGAGTATTTATTTAAGAAACGAGCTGCAAAGTTAAGAATAATAGTTTACATGTTTAAATTAAATATCGGCATATTAAAATACAACTAATTTAGACCCTTATCCAAATGAGGTCAATGATCTTTGTGTATATTTTTACTATGTTATCTAAAACTATGTAACTAACCCTTCGCTTTTAAGGTCTCTATCGTATGATAATATTGTTATGAGATCAGTTTTATATGTTTTATCCGGGATTCGCGTAAAATAGTTATAAACTTTTTAAACTAATAAACTTTAACATAAAACTCCCATTATGCTATTTATAGTTTCAAGAAAAACATAAGAAGTATATCTATATAAATAAAACGATAGAGGTCTGCAGTTGTGCGCGCATCACAGAAAAACTAGTGGATAGATTTCAATGAAATTTTCTAAATTTTATTTCTTAGACACTTGGCCCTTATTAAAATAAAATGTATATATCATTTAATAAAAAGTTATTAAAGTTTCAAGAAACAACGATTTGTATATGCACTGCGTGTTCAGTGATGTATGTTTAAACAAAGTATATTTTTGCTTGAGATCTTTTTGATGTTATTTCCTTCGTACATAAGAAAACTTTGTTAATATATCAAGCAACGCGGACGAGGTCGCGGGTATCAGCTAGTAAAATATATATTCAATAGATATATACTTCAATCTAATTATATAATGCTTATTTTTTTAATCATTTCTGATGATTACTTTTTTGAAAGAAATCTTTTTATTCTGCCTTGATTTTCCCATATAACTGACCTATATTAAATTAAGAAAATAATAATGATTAGTATAATATTCAATTGAGACATTTTTTACATATTTTTAACTGTAACCGCTGTCACCTGTAGCTAATTTCGAACACTAACACATTTTGGGATATCGATTTTCCCGAAAATGGAAGATTCATGAATGGTAAGTGGTAACAGATGAGACCGTACCGAAAATATTAGCATCTTACGGAAATAATTTAACGGTATAACTGTTATTTTTAATTTTAATTTATATTGTCTCAGTTTAAATTGCATAAAACCTCTTCGGATAAAAATCATAACTTCTTATGTTTAAGACGTATACTTATATTTTAACTATCAGCTTTCATTTCGTTCCCGAAGTAAGAGTTAATTATACTATTATTAGTTATTAAATATTGAAAATTAATCGATTGATATTTTTTTAAATCATGATTGTAAAGCTATCTATGCATTAGGTAGTAGGGCTATGTGCGAGCTTGACTGGGTAGGTACTAACCACTCATTAGATATTCTACCGCAAAACAGCAGTTCTTTGTATTGTTGTGCTCCGGTTTGAAGGGTGAGTGGGCTAGTTCCCAAGTTTGGTGGCGCATTGGCGATGTAAGCACTGGTTAACATTTCCTACAATGCCATTGTCTATGGGCGTTGGTGGCGTATATGCTCGTCCGCGTACCTGTGTATATAATAATTGAAAAGGAGTATTAAAGTCACAATAAAATAAATTAAAGACACACACAAACAACCAAAACACCAAAGACACGGGAAACACGTCTGTGTACAAGTGAAAAAAATCTCATGAATTATAGATTTAATTGTATGCAGAAAATTGGTCAGTTTAAAACATAATATACTGAAATTATCAACAGTAAAAAATTATTAACTCAGCCACCATCCACGCGCGGGATTCACCATTTGCTTCGTTTTTGTTTCTGCTGTAGTGTAAATTATAAAATATTATAAATACACATTTCGTACATTTTTCTTTTTACTCTTATTTCAACAACAATTTTCTACTGTAAAAGAAAATTAGTTGAGAAAATAAGCAAACAAACAGACAGAGGTGATAGAGTTTCTGAACGGTTTTGTCTTATATAAAAAAATCTACAATAAACATTTATATTTGCCGAACTTTCTCCGTGATTCACTTCAAATCTTAAATTATATATGTACCAACATTACAACAGTAATAAACCCGGAGTTTTATTTATATTATTTGAGTGACTTTCATAAGATCTTTTTTAAGAGGCCCGAATGATCTGAAGTGCTTAACTTTCTCGATAAAAGGTTCGTTGTTAGCATGACCTCGAGGGTATTATTTATGCTTATGAATACATGGAAGAACATAGAATACAACTTAGAAAGCTTTATGAAGTGTAAGCTGTTTATTGTATTTATAATAATATATACACATTTTAACAATACATTTTATTATTATTTTATCATACGTTTCGCGGGCTGAGGCCGCATTCTACTAATATAATATAACGAATTTTAACTATTATATATGTCGACACAGGTGGTAGACACTTTTCTTATATAACACTAACACTTTATAATTATAACGCAAGATGTGCACCGGGCAACTGATGTCAAAAGAATGAATGCTCGCTTAGTCGAGCGCTACTTTTTATAGGGTTGTAGTGGTGGGTAGTTGACAATTGTACGTGCTGCTTTTAAAACAAGGAGGCGGAGCCGTCATATATTTATTCAAATCGAACCCAACCGATATGATATTAACACATAATATGTCAACACTGAATTGTTAACTTTTATACTAGTCGATAATTAAATTTAATATAGTATGTTGTTTAACACCAATTGTCTAAGCTAAAACAATATTTCTATAACGCATTTCTTAACCCATTTATAATAATTAAATCAAATTAATAAAAATAATAATTAATGTTTTATAAGTAAGTAAGTTTTTACTTACTTTACTTTTCTTTTACTTTAAGAAAGTAAGCGTTAAATATATAAAATGAATTATTTATAACATATTATATTCAATCAAGTGTTATCGTATGCAATTTTTGAAGTAAAAGAAGAATTGTGAGAATCTCAAAAGTGTGAGAAACTTAAATGTAATCTACGAGTAGTTTCTCGCAAAATTGAACTACTCCAGAAATTCTGTCGAGAAAATTATATTGCGAATATCTGGAACTAGAATTCTCGCGATATTAAAAATAATGTTCTTTTAATAAGTTTTTGTAAAGCATAGTGCACTAGGAATTTTGACTACAAGAATCATACTAATATTACTTTTTATAAGCTTACATCTTTTAAATCTTCACAATGTCAGCTTCAAAATTATAGATATAAAATGTTTTGTATGTATATGTATTGGATACGTTCAATTATTCAAAAAAAAAAAACAACTCTTATTCCATTTTCTACCATTTATTTCAAGTCACAATTGCCATCTCCATTCGCGTCTATTTTACAATTCGCTACATTTTTGTCTTAACGTCATTTCATGAATTCATTTGAAAACAGAATGGTACCTCTTATGATAATAAAAACTTTAGTAACTTTACTTACTTATTGGATAACAATTAATAAATTAACCTGACATCAGGGATATGATAATGTAATTTAAAATAAGGTATAAAAGAACGTAGTCAGAGTGAAACTACTGTGTTTCCGTTTCTTGTTGAATATTGCCGTAAAACTTGAGTAGATATGACTACACCAAAACATCGTACCAACAGTTTGGAGATATCAAAAAATCATTCAGGCATTTCGCAATTATTTTATTCTTTCGTATTTATACGAGTTTATATAAAGATTTATTCCAATTTACTTTGCTATTTGTAATGGCTTTGGAAGTTAACTACTTATACTGCCAAAGTTTCAAATTAGAACTAAGTTAAAATCAAGTTTGTAGATTTAACATGCTGGCTTCAATTATATGTTTTCGTAGAAACTACTATGGTATCATCGAGTACATCTGGTGATAGAGTTAGGATCTGTGGCCCTAGCCAAGTTGATATTCTACAATTGTAAACGCTAATAGAAAACTAAAAATTGTATGAGAATGACCACGTGACTTATCGTTGAGAGATGTCATTCTCATACATCTGAGCCCCTAGCCAAGTTGACATTCTACAATCGTAAACGCTAATAGAAAACTAAATAAATGTATGAGAATGACATCTCTCAACGAAAAGTCACGTGGTCATTCTCATACAATTTTTAGTTTTCTATTAGCGTTTACAATTGTAGAATGTCAACTTGGCTAGGGCCTCTGTTTAGTTTTCTATTAGCATTTACGATTGTAGAATGTCAACTTGGCAAGGGCCTCTGGTTAGTGGAGCTCTTAAACTTTTAGTAAAAAACTAAATTGTAGTTTTGAGACCTCATTCATCATACATACATTGTAAGTTAATTTGAACCAGTTGCTTTAGAAAATCAGATGTGTCCTAAAAAAATCTATTTAAATTTTGAACATACCATGTTTTAATACTAATCTGCAGTTTTTGAAAAGCTCACTGATATAAGATACCAATCTGAGGTCCTAGCCAAGTTGACATTCTAAAATCGTAAACGCTAATAGGAAACTATAATATATGAGAATGACATCTCTCAACGATAAGTCACGTGGTCATTCTCATACAATTTTTAGCGTTTACAATTGTAGAATATCAACTTGGCTAGGGCCTCAGACTTAATATCTCGACACTATCGTAATTGTTATCCTAAAATTTCCTAAGAAAAATATATTTATATTATATACACCTGTATGAAGCTGGGTTATATATATTCGAGAAACAGTATCTAATCTATCTAATATTAGTTGTAGTATTTTTGCACCTACTGGATAAGAATTTAGTCTCGGAATACCATATTAATAAAGTAAACCAACCCTATTTCTATAGATTAGTTTTCTATGATCGCGAAATACGTTTTTATTTTCTTTTTCGTGTATTAAATAAGAGGATTTGATTTTCCATTTATTCTACACCTTTTTCAATATCTCAATAATAAAAGTAATTGATAAGTTGATTGCGTCATAGTTAGAATAATACCTTTTCCTCAAAAAGGAGATGAGACCTTAGCCCAGCAGTGGGACTTACTAAACAGTAAAAGCCTGTAATTGTCCCAATTCTTTAATAAATGCATGGGTAATGATCGCTATTATTTCTAATGCAGTTTTCTTTGAAATTATCATATTTTATCATTTCATGATTCATTCTAACTTTTTGTGCCACACAAAAGTTACCAATTATCCTTGATTAGCGGTCATTAGCTTAACGAAAGTAAAGAGTATTAAGTCCATAAGTAAGTATAAGGCTATAAAATCCGATATATTTACCGATGGTAAATATTTGCCAGTAGCTGATTTGATAGACTTTAAAAATAACTATTTAAATGAATTATAGAAGCATTATACTTACTTATGGACTTGATACTCTTTAATTTCGTTAAGCAAATCACCGCTAATGATAATTGGTAACTTTTGTGTGGTAAAAAAAGTTACGGTAACAACCTTAATTTTATAACAAAACTTGATATATCTTATTTATATAATTTTATCGATATGAATTGCATGCCAAATCACCATTAAAACCAACATTGAAAAACAATCTTTCGTATTTATTACATACCTATAAACCTCTTAGTTTTCATTCGGTATACGTCTTTTAAATTCTATCCGTTGATCTATTTTGGTTCTGTTATCGATACCAAAGGAAGGTTGCTTTGATCCATTTTCCAGGTCACATATATCGTAAGCTCACTACGTCCAATCTCATTTTATTTTCTAATCTCGATTTAAATTTACGATCCAGGTTTTACTTAAACGCTCATTTCATTTTATGAATTAACCAATAAAAAGATACTTCTGACTTAATTGAAGCAGTGCGTGGATTAGCTAACGAACCCTTCTCTGCAATTGGAGTTTCCAATAGGGACAAAATTTGACTATTACATTATTTTTTACAGATTTTTAATACTAATTTCGTACATAATATTGCCGACGGAATTTGAATAGAAATTAGTACAAAAATACAGAATATGAACCTTGTACTCACTTTATATTCAAATACGAGGGGAAGAATAACAAACAGGAATAATGCTTTGCCTTATTTCCGAGTCTTTGCTAACTTCCTGATTCTGAGCCGCTATGCTTGTTACTGGTGACTTTGTCTGGATACAAAAGAATGAGAATATAACAAAATACGTTTATTGTAATATATATTGTATTACATACAAAACATGTCCATTTACCATTTTCATAGATGCAAATAGCTCTTCGGGGAAAGGCGTCAACCACTCCTCCATAAATGCGTCATAAGATGAAAGTGTTAGTGACCAAGCCCATTTAAATAAATCCTCTAAGGGAATATTATTTAAAACCATGTGACAAATATTAATATACATTAAGACGGGGGGTTTCCCTAATGTGTTTTTAAATAATTATTTACGTATATTATATGCAACTGTTGGAGATTGGCCTCTCTTATCATCATGATGATAATGATGATGATAGGAAACACATTATGTTTATAATCAGACAAATGATAATTCAAAAACAACTTATTAAATAATGGCTTCTGAGATAAAGCAATGTAAAGATGCAGGGTCAATCCTGACCTCCTGACCTCCTGGCTCAATTTTCTTTTGTAATGGCGACGTATTAAAGTAAGAGGGGAAAATTAAAAATACCTTGAACAGGCAGTTCATTAATTTTATGACATTGAATAGATAATAAAGACAAACCTGTCAACATTAAAATATTTGGAATACATATAATAAATACTCGAGTAATATATGGCAAAGTCTTAATTTATTTCATCGCCTGTTGCTAGAAATTCCTTCTTGGTGATTAATATTAAGACGGTAAACTTGGAACGAAGTCAAAATCGATATGACGCTAAAAACATCGAAGCGAGGCATAAGTTAAATGTAATTATGAAATACTTACGACAAAATTATCTTACATGTATTATTGAACCATTTTATTTTATTTTCTTCATTCTTATTAATCGTATATATAATACGATTTAAGTAGTTAATTATTAAAATATTCAGAGGTGTCGGCGAAATACCCTACCTATAAATACTATGATTACCTTACAGAAAAGAGCGTACTCTGCCCTTTATGGCCGGCAACGCACCTGCACGCCCTCGGAAGTTGCAGGTATCCATGAGCGGTGGTAGTCACTTTCCATCAGACGAGCTACATGCTCGCTTGCCCCCTCCTACATAAAAAATTGAGAGAAAGGTGTGGACCTATGAAATTTCAATCCATACCCTTTAAACGAACACGTAAGCGCTTCACCCACTTGTACGAGTATATACAAGCCACCAGCAAATGTATTAACAAAGGAGGTTAGCGTAAGAGAGGTCAGGATAGGCTGAAATCCGAAATCGTACATTTAGGCATCTGCAGCTCACTCGCTTCGCCGAATATTCTTCGATATACTTATATGTAGCAAGTAGCAATACTTTGTATTAATTGGTTTCAGTTTTAATGGTAAGTGAGCGAGTGTAATTACAGGGTAGATAGTACCGTGGTTGGCGACCGTTAATTGATTTATATTACTCACAGTGAATGCAGGTTGACCTGTTTTTCGATTCCTTCCGAACTAAAATTTAAAAACTCTACAAGGAAAAGAAAATAGCATTTTTTATGTTTTTGATTGTAAATTTTATATCAAATACATAGCCACCACACATTTTTGTAGTTTGAGGTTGTTAAACTTGGAATGTATACTTAATTTCCACATATATGTTTACTCAAAAATGAACCTTCTTACAAAGCGGTAAGAACGAATTTAATTTCTTAACAATTTACATATCTACTTTTTATTTCAATAAATAAAACTGAATATTTCATATTTCGTAGAATATTTAATGAATCAATCTGACCTTAATGAGCTGACGTGAGCTACGCGATTGCTTTTATATTACGTCATTTGCAGCGTCTCGGGGAACGCGTAACTGTGTATGTTCGTTTCATTTCCGTCTCGAGACGTCGACAAGAAATGACAATATCTCACGAAGGTAAAACATGGAATTCTTCTTTATGCTCTCTTAGAATGTGAACAATTTTGAGACTTCTGATTAATATATAATATATGTTATATAAAATTATTTCCATACTGAATTGTTCTTTATTGTGTTATGTATTAATATTACACAATATAGTAATATTTTGTAATGCTGTTTCGGTTAGAAGGATTCAGTTAAAACTTTTCAAGTATATGTGATTTTAAAGGCAAGATAATAAAGTAGCGGCTCAAAGTTTGGTAGTCAGCGGTGTTAATACTCTCTTGCCTCGAAAAACGTGTAGCAGTTCGTTATATTTGTCACAATTATGCATTATTAGTCTGTCATGAACATTTTCTTGAAAATGGCCGTCGTGCCAAATCGATTTTTTTAAAACTAGCATTAATTATATGTTTGAATATTTGTTCTTAATGATTTTGCTGTAACAAACGAAACTACATATATTAGGTTCCGTAGCTATTGAATGACGTAATCTCCATCATCATCATCATCATCATCATCATTATCAACCCATTCTCGTTCACTGTTGGACATAGGTCTCTCCAATGGCACGCCACTGAGCTCGATCTTCAGCTCTCGATTTAATTAATCGTCCACTATAAACCAAAGTTTGATTTTATTTAATTATAATTATACATGACGTAAAACATGCTTATGAGATAATTCTACCTACTGCTATTCTACCTATTCTAATAATTACGTCCGAATATTATAAATTTAACTATGTTCGTTTGTTCGGCGACCATAAGTAAAGCTCCCAATCATTTTATCCGAAATATTCAACAATCATTGTCATTTTTCAGCCAATTTACACAAAAAATTATAATAAATTATACACCTAAACCTTCATAGATTAGGAATCCATTTGTGAAAACCTTATGAAAATCGGTTCCGTAGTTTTTGAGTTTATCGCGTTCACACAGACAGACTGACAGACGACGCTTTGTTAAAACTTACTTATTTTTTTATTTAAAATCTGTGATAAAATTATTCTTAGCAAGAACGATAAAATCATATCAAAGTGTACTCCGTACTATCTTTATAGATTGTAAGAAGATTAAACTAAACGTCTAGTTTGGTTTTCTGCGGCGTTTCATTGCCACAAATGAAGCTAAAGCTGTTGGGACTGGATTTAATCTATGAAGAGGCTATTGAAATTGAAGGCGAAGTGATTTCAGCTCGGGATTAAATACGACTTGAAGATCAATGAATCTTCAGAATCAGTTCAAATAGTTTTGTCATGTTTTAAATTGAATAATGACATAGTAATTAAACAGAAACAAATTTGTGATAAGAATAATTACTTATTTATTTCATAAATAATAATCCATATCTGCCCATGGGTCCATTTCGTCCAGCTGCACAAAAAAACACAATAAAAAACTTCTGGGTACTCTCCCAGATTGCAACTTGAATGGAGATTATATCGACAGATGAAAAATAAAATAAAATATTATTTTTGGAAAGCATACTTGTGTAACCTTTTAGCGATACATGATATTTCCTAAATTAGTCCAGTTTAGTATTTCTTTATACAAGAATTGTA
The DNA here is from genome assembly GCA_963151315.1 of Nymphalis c-album. Lineage (NCBI taxonomy): Eukaryota > Metazoa > Arthropoda > Insecta > Lepidoptera > Nymphalidae > Nymphalis > Nymphalis c-album. The sequence goes on from OY720595.1 coordinate 10,926,710, forward strand.
TGTTATTAATTAATCCAAAATAATAAGCTAACTAATAAAATATATATTATGAAGCTGCCTACGAACAAAAGCATGTAGACACATCTTAATTATCTTAGTCTAAAAAATAAACCAAAAGATAACATGTTTATGGAGATATGATTTTATTTTCTAATAATAAATAAGTATTAACATGTAATTACTATTATGTACTTCTAAATGTTCATTCTTATTTTTTTCGAAACCAGCTTATCTTTAATAAAACAATTAATTCGATTTTACCCTTATTTATACAATGGCACTCAATCTTCAAATACCATACAAAATAAATTAGATTAAAGAGAGGTAAGTACATAAACTTGCTCTTAGAAGGTATTGAAGAGAGGAACTTTTCTTTACGCTGCCTGTAAGATTATTGTTACTATCCAATTTCAACTTTAACCGCTACGAAATTAGAGCGAAGTTTACTTGTGTGTACATATTATTTTTAGACGTTAAATAAACCTGACCTAAGAACAGATAAGAAAAGGAATTACGCCTTTAGAATAACACGTTGCATAACTGAATGGTAGTTAAGGCCTTATTGACATTTGATGTCGTAGTATTAACAATGAAACTTCTACTGTCATGGTTTTTCGAAATATATTGTTCTTAATACCAGTTGGCGTCTATTAAATTAAAATGTTCAAAAGTTTAAAGTTAGGCTGAGAATGTCTGAAGTTATATATGTATTTGTTGATCAATATTAAACATATTATAGAAAATATAAGTAAATTAAAAATAGTTAAAATCAAATTAGTTCTACTTTGTAAATGAAATAAATAAAATATTTCACAGGAAATAAAACATAATATAATTAATTATATAATTTTAATAAAATAACGAATTATTATAGTTGTTACGCAATTAATTTTAAATGATAATAATAAAAGGGTTGTTTTAACGGATTACCCTAATTTTGCCTACAGTACTTCATATAATTATGATTTCGTAACTCGGTTAATTTGAATTGATATAATTATCACAACAATTTCTGTCATTTCACCACTGTTTTCCGCTGTAAGTTTCGAGTTTTTACAAAATTTAACTCTACATTATTAGGTTTTACGTGCTGTATGAAAATGGCACTTCTATTGCATTTCAGTGTTCTCAGGCAGAGACGGTGTTTAATGGCGGGACGGTCGACAAATGAGTTGGGCAGGTTATTAGTTAAAAGCACTCTTGCGTACTGCGCTACGATGTATCTTCTGATCTCGTATTTTTCACGATACACTCACAATCAATCGCAAATCGGTGTACGGAATAGTTGATTAGAAGTTATTTGTAGTAAAAGAATTGCTTTTTTAATTTATATAATTAGTCAATATAGCTCAAGGCTTAAAAAGTAAGTAACGTAAATATCCCACTATAGGACAAAGACCTTCTTGTGGATTAGGTTTAGATCTACTACTGTCCTGCTCCTGAGCGTGTTGTTGGAAACACATGTGGTAGAATTCTATTTTGACAGCCTAGTCGGTCTAGTGGCTAGATGTGACGTCACAGACCCGGAGTTCCTGGGTTCAAATCCCAGGTCGGGCCAATAACAAAGTTATTGAGAGTAGCAGCCCAGACTCATACTTTCCGAGACTTCCATCTTAGAGACTCGGGGCTGCTACTGTTTTTTTTTTTTCTACAGAAACTACCCAATTACTTTTTATCTGCCTGGGGTTCAAGCCCAGCGCATGTGGATTTGCGGTCGTGTATCTAGCCACTAAACCAACGAGGCAGTCAAAATGTTTTATTGAATGAATATAATACGTATTTATGAAACAACTCTGCAAAAAATCCTGGAGAAGATTTTTATTTACCAAATAAAAGTCCTTTAGCGGAAAATGTTAAATAAGTATAGAGAAATTGAGAATAGTTTTGTATGAATAAATGTAAAGGATCCACAAAATGAGCACCCTCATCGATGTCTCTATGATAAATTACGGTCGTATCGAAAATTTATAATATCTATTGGAGGTTTATTATGAAATTTACTTGCTAAACGATTACATAAAAAATACAGGACTAATATAAATTCATATTATTTAAATATTATTTATTTAAACAAATAATATTATTTATAATTTAGTATGTGTTTATCATATTTCATATCAGACGAGCCGGTTGGTAGATACCTGCCTTTCACGCCGCAGGTCGTGGGTTCGATTCCCACCCGGGATAGACACTTGTGTGCATGAACATGTCTGCTTGTCCCGAATCTGGGTGTAATTATCTGAATAGTATAAGTAAGTATATCAGATGTCATGTTTCCATAGTACAAGCTCTACTTAGTATGGGTTCAGATGGCCGTGTGTGAATAATGTCCCAGGATATTATTATTATATATTATAATTTTAATAAAAAAAACGAATTAAAATCACTATTTGGTCCATTTTAGTATGTTAGATTTTATTGTCAATTGCACCAAAATATATGTGTGAAAATTTTCAGGGAACTTGTTCAAAATTGATTTACAATATTTAACTCACACCTAATATTTTTGAAGTGATTTTTATAAGTTTGTAAATATATTTGTTTATTCTAAATACACAACACGTCATAAGATTGCGAGAAAACTTTAACGATTTTAGTTGTTAAATTTTGAAACAAACGGTACTTACAACTTTATAATATAAGTATTTATTACTAATATGAATTAACACTTGGTACACTGAATAAGGTCGGAGAAACCCTGCTACTATAATATTTTATGCTGATTATTTTGTAATATTTGTTTACATCGACGGATAAAACCTTAATCGTACCCTTGCCAAGTCGGGTCGGATAACTCTTAAATTTATATTTACGTTCAGTTATTCCGTGAAAACATTATCAGATATTTTTATTTCAATAAGCTTTTTCACGTCTTTTTAGGACGTGTTTAATAGTTTTTTGTAATCCTTATTTCGTTTAATTTTTCATTAAAATATTTTTTTCGAAACTAAGCTGCCTTATATTTGAATAGAATACAATAGAATATATTATTTTACCCGAAGGTTGTAAGTTTGTAACTAGAACATTATGATGCTAATTATATCAATTAACTTAAACTAACAAAATAATATCATAACACTCCTTGATAACATTACATAATAAATTGCAAATATATGATAAAATTTTCTGACATACATATCAATAATAATCTTCACATTACATTCAAACATTGTGTTGTGGGAGAATATTTTATACATTTTCAATGAGATCTTGAAAAGTTTACAAATTGTCAGATATAAAAACTAAATTTAAGGTATGTCCCAACAAGAGTCATAATATAACTAAAAACTTTTTAGGTTTTATCTCTTTGGTTACATGATCGCCACCTGGCAGTTTCAAATCCAAATATAAATATTATATTTACAATACGCTTAACGTTAGAAAAATCCTAATGATTTTCTTTCGCCCACCCTTGTCAGGTCTGAGATTGGCGTTGGCAGATTTTCGACAATCAATAATTAATCAAGCAGGTTTAATATATCTATATCAAATAAAGTCTTTGATCAAATCAAATTAAATAATTCTTTATTTAAATACGCTCATAAGATCACTTTTGAATTGTCACGTTGTAGTATTGAATTACATATAAAACTACCACCGGTTCGTAATATAGATTCTGCCGAAGAACCGACATGAACCTCCGTAAGAATCGCTTTTATATGTATAATTTAAATTATGCAAAGCCTGCTTCGCATTCGACAAATGATAACTCCTAGCTTTTTTATTATATATCCAATATCACTGGTGGTCCAATCACACTACCGTTAAAATGGGACCACTCTTGGAACCATACTGAACCCAACGCAAGCATCAACAAAATCTATAATAAATAATGAAATAAAAAAATTGTCATACGTGTAAATCCCAGCTACTATATAAAGGCGAATTTGAGTTTGTTTTTTACGTTTCACCAATATTAGGTATTAAGCCAATTTAATATAAAAAATATTTCACCAATGGAAAGCTATATTATCAGCGAATAACATAAGCTTCATTTTATCCCCGTATTTCCATGGAAAGCGGAACTACGTAGTTGAAACATAGTATATAACATAGATAGTATTTCAAATAATGTAAAGATGAGATATAAAAAAAAACCCGCTGAGTTTCTTTCGCCGGTTCTTCTCAGGTCTAAGGTTTCCGAGGTAGATTTTTGACCATCGGTAAGTGTAACGCTTAAATATTGAATAATGATTTTGACTTTGACTTTGAAAAGATATACATGTACATAATATATAAATAAATGATTTGAGAACTACCTCCGTATTAGAGTCCGTTAAAATGTAATTAAAACCAGGTTAAACATTTGCTATATCAGAGTTGAATATTATATTACCGTTAATTATATCCTAACATTACGTTGATAAGATAATTAAATGACGGCAAAATTTAATAAATTATTATATAAATTTAACACTGAAGCTGTTTATTATATTATTAAAATTATAATCTGATGTTTTAGCAATGAAAATTTCTTAAATATTTATAATCTTTTATAGTTGAGACTGTTTTCTGAGACTGTGGTCTCAATTTAAATAATCTTATCCAAAATGGGTGATTTTATTTTATAAGTAAAATGACAAGCAAATGGGCCTGATGGTAAGTGATAACCTTTCCACCAATTCGCGATGTAAGAAATATTAACCACGCCTTACATCACCAATGCGCCACCAATCATGGGGACTAAGATGTTATGTCCCGTGTGCATGTTGTTACACTGTCGCACTCACCCTTCAAACCAGAACGCAACAATGCTAACTATTGTTGATAGGCGGGAGAATATCTGATAAGTGGGTGGTACCTGCCCAGACGGACTTGCACAAAGCCCTACCGCCAAGTAAAATTTTAATATATTGGCTATCGAGATTGTTATGTTTATTTATTATACAAAGAATATATTTTACAAATTGTTTCAAAAGAAAACGCATAAAACACGCAAGAATAATATAACATAAACAAAGACAATAATAAATACTTTTATCCGATTCATTTAAAAAGGATTTAGAGGAAACACAAAGGCGATCCGTTACAATGCCCAGTGGAGCATTCTTTGCGAATTATTTCTGTAATAAAACATAAGTTTACAAAGAAACTTAGCTATTGTTGTCCTTTGTGTGTAATTATTCTATGTGGAAATGTTTAGATGTAAGTTAAGTAGAGAAACCGCCCATAAATCCCAACGCTGGACAAAGACTAGACTTCAGTATGGGTTAGTGGTAACATTCGAATATGTCACAGAATTTTGCAGGTTTCCCTATAATATATGAATAAAAAATGTGGCTTATACGAAACTCGCAGCAGGTGTCAAATAATAAAAAGAGAACCATAACTAAATATAAAATTAATAAAAACTTAACAACGTAGTACAATTATAGTATACGCGTTAAGCACACACACACACACACGCAAACACACACACACACACACACACACACACACACGAATTTAGAGCGGCGCTCTTTTGTAACATAGCGCCCACGTACTATGTTATAAAATAAAGCGCCAAACCGGTTGCCGACACGGTATACGATACCCACAACCTACTTGATTATATATTTCTCATCAAGAAAGCAATCTTATTCAATGTAACGTAACAATTTATTGTTTTATTTAATTGATTAAACTGACGTAAATGAAGTAGTCACTTACGTTAATTAAAACGTAGACAATTCCATTGTTTTAGTAATGTCGTATTCAAGATAGATTTCAATTTGAACACAATTATGTACGCCAAGCCGTGGGATGTATGTAAACAGTTAATTGTTATATTATATATTGTGAGTAAGATAATAAGATATTTATTTGAAGCGTCAAAGTGCAGTAGTGTACGCACTACGGAACGCCTAGCGATGTAATAGACGCAGGTTCGAACCTTGGGTTCATACAATTCATCGTATAAATTAAAGTAAAAAAAAAAGCATCACCAAAGAAAGCTACATTATCAGTGAATAACATAGGCTACATTAAAGGTTTGAGAAGAGTAAGATAATTTAAATCATCATGTCTCAATCATATTATAAATCTCCCTTAACCAGAAAACTCTCGGTTTCTGGCAAAAATAAAATCATAGGCTACATTCTGTCCCCGTATTCCCACGGGAACGAGAACTACGAGAGTGAAAACGCGGGCAAAATGCTAGTACCATATATTATATTATTCATTTAATTATTTATAATAAAACAATTGATGTTTTTAAAATATTAAATAGGTATAATTAATTAATTTCAAAATCGTTATAATATAAAAATATATTTTACATAATGACCATAATTAGCAACTGGTTATAAAAACAATTGAGCGCTGAATTAATTTCCATAAACCGATTTTAGTACCGCTTTAAATACAGTTATATTATTTGTACAAATAATGTTTTATACCGAATTTAATTTTAATTCAATATTATGCATAAAATAATAATTTGAAAGGTGGCAGGTACGGGATGGATGCGGGCTGCCCAAGGTCGGGATGGTTGGCGTTCTTTGGGGGTGGCTTTCGTTTAGCAGTGGACGGCAATAAGCTGAAAAAAAGAAAAAAAAAGCCTATGTTATGTCGTCCCTTGTGTGTGTAGTTACTCTGGCTCACAGACCCTTCCAACCAAAACACAACATGATTGAGTATTGATTTTTAGCGGTAGAGTATGTGGGATGTACCCCAACGAACTAGAACCATGCCCTACCACCATTACGATTTTGCGGTAGCTACTAATAACGTAGGGGAATTCAGATGCAAAAAGCTACAGAAAAAGTATATAAAATTGTATAATTCCCGAAATATTTACTAACCCAAATAATTCATAAAATTTGATAAATTTCTTAAAGTATATCAAAATTTGCAGTTTCAGACTTTCGGTTCAGTAAAAGTTAATTAATTAAAGAGGCAAGTGTGCCGTGACACAAACCGTGGAGGTTAATGACCTTTTTTAATTAAAAATTCTTCATCTTAAATCTTTTAAACGGGTTCTAAGGCGTCTCACTCGTATTCATTTTGTATAACATTACACTTCAGGCATCGTGATACCACTAATCACGATTTTCTTTACATTTTTTTCGGAATAAAGTATTGTTATGTTACCAATGCAATTTTTGCAAACTTATATGTTGGCAACTGCACGAAATTTTTCAGAATACAATCAATCAATAGCATTGCATAAAGTTATAGTTTTTGACAACTTTAGGTAATTAAATAATTGGCTCGTTTTGACGACGGTTTTGTGGACGGAGCAACACATCAGGAATTCATAATAATTAATTATTTTCTAGATAACTTTCAGATGCGTCATCAATTTATATTCAGACCTATTTATTTAAACCTTAAAGAATCACTTACAATACCTAAGCATTTATGTTTGGAAGCAAGCTATTTCAATTGTCGTCTGTCGACCCAACGCGGTCGTACAAGCTATAAATCCTTCTTGGGCAACGTGAACAAAAACTATTTCAACTACCGTATAATTATACCTACCGCCGAGATTTAATATTAAAAAGATGAAATTCAACCGGAAAATTAAGATTCATATTTACTTTGTCTTTAATATTATAAGATCTTTTTCTTTTTTATAGATTTTTCATTATAAGATGAAATGTTTATTTATGTTTGAATCGAATAATAAATTTCGTAAATAGTTCATGCACTTAAAGGCTCATTATAAAATTAACTACTTGAGCTACAAAATCGTTTTATATGACGTTTTAATGGTTTTAAGGTTTTGACGTGACAACGTCTTATAAATTGGTTTGCCGGGTGACACTTCAAGAAACTGCGTTACGCTCCGCTCACGTTATGCGCTCACAATGAGAGCGAGTGAGAGGCACGCGTCCCTTCCACTCGGGCATGGTTAGCCCGCCTAAGAGCGAGAGAGACAGACATAAAAAGTGAAAGGCACGCGTCCTTTCTAAGTATAAATACGTATGTATGTGTAAAGGTAAAAATAAAATTTTGTTAATATGAAATTCAGTGCGAGATTCTTTGTATAAATTAATGTTTTAAATATAATTCTTTGTATAAATAAATGTTTTAAATTGTTACTATTATTTCATCCTTCTTCCTACTATACGAATGAATATTCACATTAAAATTATTTTACCACTCAAAGTCGTTGTCACGTAAAACTTTCGCCCGTATACCGACTTTACAGGCAACCAATTTTTTTTATATAGATGCAAATCGCAAGGTCCAGGATCTATAATAACCTCCCTGCTTCTGGGCACACATTAAACTGCTACAATATTAACCATTGCCCAATTTTGCTTAACTGTATATATGTATATATTTATGTTAACTGTTTATATGAATATGTTATATATAACGTACAACAAAAAAACCAAGATGATAGTAAGGACGCGTTTCTTGCATATTATTGTACTTTTTATTAAGTTGCAGTATTAAGCATTTGTTATGCTCATTAATTTTCTTTTTGAATAGTTTCATGTAAAAGTGGGCAAACGAGCAGGAGGCTCACGTGATGGAAAGTGACTACCACCGCCCATGGACTCTGCAGATCTGCAACAACAGAGGGCTTGCAGGTGCGTTGACGGCCTGTAAGGAATGAGTAAGCTCTTTTCGTGAAGGTTTTTATGTCATATCGGTTCGAAAAAGTCGCCGGCCAAAGCTTGGTAAAAGTGGTTATGCGAGGCAGGAAATGCCTTAAAAGATGCGCTTTTGTGGATTTCCAGACACCGTTTCTTTTCGCTCAACATATTCATATTTTTAGAAAAAGAAAATATGTCTAAGACATTACAATAATTTCTTATTGTAATTTTTACGGGATTGATAAATAAATACATTTCGAGTATATTTTTTTCGAGTAGATGGGTAATGGAATAAGGAATTTTTGCGTGTTTTATTTTGACATCTAAAGTGAATTTAACTTAAGAAAAAAGGGACTGTTATTTAAATTATGTATCAGCTTAAATAGAAAACTTTTGATCTGTTTGACGGTCCAATAAGGAAGTCATTTTAAGCAGACTTTGATTAAGTTAAGTAGCAAATTTATGTTGATTTATTTCTACTGTCAATATAAATGTTAATAAATTATATATAATACATATAGTAATATTACAGAAATATAATATCATGTTATGGTGTAACATTTATTAATTGTAGCTAAAGAGGGTCAAGAGAATATTATTACCCAATAAAAAATCCATTTCTACTTAATGTTTAATAAAAGTTTAAAATGCGCAAAATATAATATCCACGTATAATTTTACAAACATCGCAAAATTTTACAGTCTCATGACAATGTCTAATGCTGTCGGAAAATTAAATAAAAACTTTTCAATTAAACACCATTGAAGTAAAAATACCTCAGTATAATATAAAAATATAATACCTTATCTATCTGGCTGTACAATATTTTTTTTCACCTAATTTTGTGATAAATAATCGTTTTATGATGCAGTGATTCATATTATATTATTTATTTCATTTTTGTCTGTCTGTCTGTCTTTTTGTCTTCTTATAACTCAAGAACGGCTTGATCAATCTAGATGAAAATTGGTACACATAAAGAACATGTGATGGCGCAAATGTTAGGCCATATATAAGATCGGAAACCCTACGGTATCTTTTGAAAATTAATTTCAAATCGTTAATTACGTATTTCTTAACCAGTAACCATATATGTGTATGTGTGTGTGTGTTATTATAGTAATAAAATAATTTATAATATTTTTTATTAATTATACGCGGGTGAAGCCGCGAGGCACAGCTATTCTTACGCAAAGTCATTGAATTTAACGAGATCTCGTCGAAAAAGGATATCCGCATGCGAATTATTGATTTTTTAGGGACTGATGTATTTTGATAAGGCGAGACCTTTTAGGACTATTTTGACGTTTATTGCTTATAAATAAACTACGTATATGCGTTCGGAGTCACGCACGCCTCATCTCATGTCAACATCTATGTGAAGCGATAAAGAAAAAAAAGTTACAGTTGAACTATGTGTATTTAAACTGAGTTAATTTGGTTTATAACAATAAAGCGGCATTTATGGAAAAATGTGTAGTTTGTGTGATTTTGTATTCCAGTTGAAAATGTTATTGTGCTAGTGTATTGACAAGCAAACAGGAAATAACAAATTAGTTCTTATGATGTAGGGAATAGTTTATGTTACTTACGGCCGAATACTGAAACGTCATTCAAATATGAAATAGAACTTAATTATTTGAGACGCCTTTAATTTAAAATTTCGCATACTAAATTTGAAATTAATGGCGTTCCAAATAATTATGTCCCACTATATATTTGAATGACGTTTCAGTATTCGGCCATTACGGTTCCAAAGTCTGAGTACTGACCACATATCAGGTGGTCTTTTTAATTGTATGCTATTTACGCATATTTTGTAGTTTAATATCAAAATCTGAGGATCTGATGAAAAAGAAACCTTTGATTAAAAACGATATTATGAGTCCTCGAACTCCGTCTGATATGTCAAGAATTATACTGATTCAATGAATACTCAAGTAGTTACAAAATATATATTTTTTGTAAGAATCAACGGGCTGCAATGGCGCACTATTTTGAACATAGTCAAGCGTATAACGAGACTGTTCGTGCGTGCACTTGCGTGAGGCCGGGCTATTAGAATGTGTCAGACAGAGATATGGCTACAGTTTACAGTTCGCTATTTAGATATGAACAAGGCTCCTATAATATTCAAAATTAAGAAGAACAGAAACCTAACGCCAGCCATCAATTAGGCAAATTTAAATTTAAATAAAATCAGCAGTACTTTGCATTTTTGTGTTCCGGTTTGAAGGGTGAGTGAGCCAGTGTAATTACAGGCACAAGGGACATTACATCTTAGTTCCCATAGTTGGTGGCGCGTTGGCGATGTAAGCGATGGTTAACATCTCTTACAATGCCATTGTCTATGGGCATTGGTGACCACTTATATCAGGTGACCCATATGCTCGTCCAACTACCTATACAATAAAAAAAAGCTTAAAACTATTTCGATATATCAGAAAAATAATCTCTCAGTAGTATGGTTAGAATGCACTAAAAATACATGAAATGAAAGAGTATACGTTTCGTTTCAATATATTTACCGAGTAAATAAAATGTTGCTAGAGTTACAATCAAATCAACGGTTAACTCTGCAAAAGGATAACTCAATTTTGACACCAGGAATATTTTATGAAATGTCTAGTTCATTTTGTTCGCAGTTTAAAAATACTTTAATTTTTTTTAAATTTTCTACCCAGTTTTCAATATACTAAAATTAACATAGTATAACATTTATCAGTTCAAAATACGTTCTTTTAGAACATTGAGTTTCGTGAAAAAATAAATTGCAATAAACAAAAACTAAAAACAAAAGAATGATTGAGATCACATTTGAACTTATTTTTAGAAAAAGAAAATATGTCTAAGACATTACAATAATTTCTTATTGTAATTTTTACGGGATTGATAAATAAATACATTTCGAGTATATTTTTTTCGAGTAGATGGGTAATGGAATAAGGAATTTTTGCGTGTTTTATTTTGACATCTAAAGTGAATTTAACTTAAGAAAAAAGGGACTGTTATTTAAATTATGTATCAGCTTAAATAGAAAACTTTTGATCTGTTTGACGGTCCAATAAGGAAGTCATTTTAAGCAGACTTTGATTAAGTTAAGTAGCAAATTTATGTTGATTTATTTCTACTGTCAATATAAATGTTAATAAATTATATATAATACATATAGTAATATTACAGAAATATAATATCATGTTATGGTGTAACATTTATTAATTGTAGCTAAAGAGGGTCAAGAGAATATTATTACCCAATAAAAAATCCATTTCTACTTAATGTTTAATAAAAGTTTAAAATGCGCAAAATATAATATCCACGTATAATTTTACAAACATCGCAAAATTTTACAGTCTCATGACAATGTCTAATGCTGTCGGAAAATTAAATAAAAACTTTTCAATTAAACACCATTGAAGTAAAAATACCTCAGTATAATATAAAAATATAATACCTTATCTATCTGGCTGTACAATATTTTTTTTCACCTAATTTTGTGATAAATAATCGTTTTATGATGCAGTGATTCATATTATATTATTTATTTCATTTTTGTCTGTCTGTCTGTCTTTTTGTCTTCTTATAACTCAAGAACGGCTTGATCAATCTAGATGAAAATTGGTACACATAAAGAACATGTGATGGCGCAAATGTTAGGCCATATATAAGATCGGAAACCCTACGGTATCTTTTGAAAATTAATTTCAAATCGTTAATTACGTATTTCTTAACCAGTAACCATATATGTGTATGTGTGTGTGTGTTATTATAGTAATAAAATAATTTATAATATTTTTTATTAATTATACGCGGGTGAAGCCGCGAGGCACAGCTATTCTTACGCAAAGTCATTGAATTTAACGAGATCTCGTCGAAAAAGGATATCCGCATGCGAATTATTGATTTTTTAGGGACTGATGTATTTTGATAAGGCGAGACCTTTTAGGACTATTTTGACGTTTATTGCTTATAAATAAACTACGTATATGCGTTCGGAGTCACGCACGCCTCATCTCATGTCAACATCTATGTGAAGCGATAAAGAAAAAAAAGTTACAGTTGAACTATGTGTATTTAAACTGAGTTAATTTGGTTTATAACAATAAAGCGGCATTTATGGAAAAATGTGTAGTTTGTGTGATTTTGTATTCCAGTTGAAAATGTTATTGTGCTAGTGTATTGACAAGCAAACAGGAAATAACAAATTAGTTCTTATGATGTAGGGAATAGTTTATGTTACTTACGGCCGAATACTGAAACGTCATTCAAATATGAAATAGAACTTAATTATTTGAGACGCCTTTAATTTAAAATTTCGCATACTAAATTTGAAATTAATGGCGTTCCAAATAATTATGTCCCACTATATATTTGAATGACGTTTCAGTATTCGGCCATTACGGTTCCAAAGTCTGAGTACTGACCACATATCAGGTGGTCTTTTTAATTGTATGCTATTTACGCATATTTTGTAGTTTAATATCAAAATCTGAGGATCTGATGAAAAAGAAACCTTTGATTAAAAACGATATTATGAGTCCTCGAACTCCGTCTGATATGTCAAGAATTATACTGATTCAATGAATACTCAAGTAGTTACAAAATATATATTTTTTGTAAGAATCAACGGGCTGCAATGGCGCACTATTTTGAACATAGTCAAGCGTATAACGAGACTGTTCGTGCGTGCACTTGCGTGAGGCCGGGCTATTAGAATGTGTCAGACAGAGATATGGCTACAGTTTACAGTTCGCTATTTAGATATGAACAAGGCTCCTATAATATTCAAAATTAAGAAGAACAGAAACCTAACGCCAGCCATCAATTAGGCAAATTTAAATTTAAATAAAATCAGCAGTACTTTGCATTTTTGTGTTCCGGTTTGAAGGGTGAGTGAGCCAGTGTAATTACAGGCACAAGGGACATTACATCTTAGTTCCCATAGTTGGTGGCGCGTTGGCGATGTAAGCGATGGTTAACATCTCTTACAATGCCATTGTCTATGGGCATTGGTGACCACTTATATCAGGTGACCCATATGCTCGTCCAACTACCTATACAATAAAAAAAAGCTTAAAACTATTTCGATATATCAGAAAAATAATCTCTCAGTAGTATGGTTAGAATGCACTAAAAATACATGAAATGAAAGAGTATACGTTTCGTTTCAATATATTTACCGAGTAAATAAAATGTTGCTAGAGTTACAATCAAATCAACGGTTAACTCTGCAAAAGGATAACTCAATTTTGACACCAGGAATATTTTATGAAATGTCTAGTTCATTTTGTTCGCAGTTTAAAAATACTTTAATTTTTTTTAAATTTTCTACCCAGTTTTCAATATACTAAAATTAACATAGTATAACATTTATCAGTTCAAAATACGTTCTTTTAGAACATTGAGTTTCGTGAAAAAATAAATTGCAATAAACAAAAACTAAAAACAAAAGAATGATTGAGATCACATTTGAACTTATTTCACTCACATTAAATTATACGGCTTTCCTTTGGATAACAATCATTTATTTTCCGTAAACTGTGCAGTCTTTCATAAAACTCCGATTACTATAATTGTAAATTTCATAAATTATGTATTCCTTATTTTTTCGTAAATAACGAGCGTTCTAAAAATATAAAGCTTTTAAAATTGCTGTCTATTCGATCGTGCTCGTCTATTCCCTTCATATGTCATATTCTAATGTCCTACTCTCTATTTATACAAAACATTGCATGTGTACAAACCTTTAGGAAAGATGATTTAATATACTTCTAGGATTGGGCAGAATTACTGCCTACATTTTTTAAATGATATTGTGTTCGTAAATCACAAAAAGTTACTAATATTGTGGTTAGATATCGTAGGAGAAGTTAACCCATAAGAAAAGGAGGGACAGTTTTCTGATGGTTCTCGAGTGCTAAGAGCAAGGTGTGAGAGTACGCTTGCATTCCCAGTCCCCTTCTAGCAACACTTGATTCACTTTACGATTCCGCCTAGACGCACAGAAGTAAAGCCTCAACTCGTCTTCCGTTCCAAATTAATCTGACAACCGGCCACAACATACTTATACGATGAAGTTATTTAAAATTAGAATTAATTTATATCGTAACAGGAAAACAATACCCTTTTCACTTTTTGAAGTAAACACACGATGTGTGAGAACGAGACAGAAACAAAGTTAACTTGTTTTCATAATTATATATCTCGTTCTTGCCGAAACGATACCGAGTTTTAGTATACGCAATTAAACAATACCTACGTAACTTTCATACATGATTTGCATTTATATTAAATACTGGTGCATTTATAGAACACTTTTTATTATGATTTAATTATAGCTTTATTTAAACTTCCAACATATGGTGTTCCAGGAAAGAACATAAAATTTTATTCTGAGTTATTATTTATTGTATTATTTATTAGGTTATAATTTTGCAATTATTTATTTGAAATCAACGCATATACAATACGCTTATCATTAACATTAAATATGTATTTAAATATTTAACGCATTATAGAGAATTATTAATTCAAAACTAATAAACAATTACTGAATTAATAAGTACATGAAAATATATTGTTAATTTACAGTGACTGATGCTCGTGATGTTTCTGTGTAAATATTATGACGGTTAAAAAGTGAAGTGATTCCAAGTGCTATATAAAACAGTTATGGTGTAATTAGCTATAAAAGCGTGGGTGATGGTGCCTCTTCGGATGTTGTCATGGTGGTCAACACTGCTTCTATTATCAACCCTAAAACGAGGTGAGTTTATTTACATGTAATTTAATTTGCAGTGTTGTGAATTAAGGTAGTTACGATAAATATATTAAATATAACCTCATTTGTGACAAGAAGTAATATATAAAGCTAATAAGTCTCAAGATTCTAGACCTTACCGATAACAACGTATATTTGTCTTAATAACTTTCACATTAATGAATTAAGGTGATGACTAACTAAAACCAAAAAATTCAACATTAAAACTTTTATAACGGTGTAGTGTTTGTACTTAATAATAACTATAGTAATAGTTATTTACACTGTCTCATGCTCACGTTATATTGGGGCGAACGTCATTTGAGCGAGAGCCATTGGCGAGAGCAGACGTGTCGATTGCGCATACGGTGTGTAGTCGAGCCAATGAACAGTTTAACGTAGTGTAAACTACAAACGGTTTCACGAAAGGTACATAATTGCAATGATCATATTACCAAATAAGCATCCATGTTGTAATATGAATGACATATTTCTTTCTTTAAAAATTTTAGCGCGATTTGAATTTATAAAACATGTTCTTAATATTTTCAAACGACGATAAAAAAGTGGTTTGTCTCTGGTTCAAATTTACTTAGTATTAAACTTCATTAAAATTAATTTAGTGGATTAGCCGTGAAAGCAAAACAGAAAGACAAAATTCATTCCCCATTCATAATAGTATAGAATATGTTCTATTAACTTAATCATAACAATTATACAATATGAAATTTATTTTCAAGTTAAGTTGTTAAATATCACTTAACCAAAAACGTTAAGCTTATTATAATATGCTTTAGAAATTAATTTACATAAGTGATACTTAAACGTTTAATGTGATTAATTTGTGTCACCAAATTAATTTCCCATATTACCATATAATGTATAAGGATATGCTTATATAACGAAATTATACACTTGAAACCAAAATTAATAAAACGATGCCACTTCAGGTGTGTCAAATATTACATTTATATTATGAACATAATAAAGTTAGCAATTCCAGCTTAATTACTACTAAATGTATTCGTTAGCTACATGTTTTTTTATCATTATACTTCAAATTCCACGCAAACCTAAACTTCTTTTTTTAATTAAATGATTTATAAACTATAATATAAAATTGGTCTCATTAAAATAATATACTGTTCTATATAAACTACAACATTTGTATTAATATATTATAGATAGTTTGAGGTGACATTTTTGCCCTTTGGTTGGTTGAATTGGTTGGGGTTGAGTTTTCGCCCTCTTGGGGGGAAAGATTTCGAAAAGCCGGAAAATCGTACATTTAATTATTTCTAACCACAGGCTTGTACATAAAATTTCATGCTTCTTGCATATAAAATGACGGCCCCACAATACAAACTTTCAACCCCTATTTCGCACTCTTGGGGGTAGATATTCGAAAACCCTGAAACACGCCCTGCATGGATGAGTTAGTCAGGGCAAGACTTTTTATACATAGATAAGCAATTAATTTTATACAGATTGAGGAAGGTTATTTATTGCAATAGAAAGATAAATAGATGGGCAAGCCACCTTATGGTGAGTTACTGCTTATAAGAAAGATTAACCAGTCCTTACATTGCCAATGCTCCACCAACCTGGGGTACTAAGATTTTTTATCCCTAGTTACAATAGTTTTGTGAGCATGATAGTCCCACATTCCCTATGAGTGTAGCGGTGTTTTAATTGTATTGTATAGTTTACGTTGTTAGAGGAATAATGTCAATACATTCCTATGACTAATTAGAGTCTCGGTTGTTTGATAGCGGTATTGTGCAATATCGCTTGAAATTCTTGACAGTGTATATTCAGCAATAATTAATCGAAGCTGTAATGTGATGCAAGAAGAGATTCTCCATATATGTAGCTTGTTTTCCATCAATATGTGCTAGGAACATTGGAAGCGTTTAGATTTTTGACTTAGGATACACTTCCAAAATTATCGTACATGGGAAATGCAAGAATAACGTTAAATATTTTACAGACAAAAGAATTCATTGCTATGGATCTAAATTGTGATAAGCTACTAAAAATCCTGATCGAATTTAAATAGTGTTACTAATTTCTTTCTTTTCGGATAAGGAATAAAGCTCCGATATAATTTTCAATAGATTCAATAAAATTAGTTTTACGTTAATTGCTAAGTTTTGTACCATTTAGTAAAATATATTGCCATAGGTTTATACTTTATCTCATAATCTAAATCAGATTTGCAAGGCCTAAATATCGAGGAGTACATGTGTGCGTTCAACTCACCTGAAACCGATCTTCAGATATTGAAACTGTTTCAATCGGTCGGGTAATTGTTGTCATGTTTATTGGAAGCTGCTGTTTACTTTGATGCTCTCTGTTAAATCATCAGTAAAACCCTTAATCTTAGCCCGCCCAGCTTTTTTAGGTAGATATTTCTAGAAGATAATCAAATCAAAGGCACACCATGCGTTTCGTAATGAAACTTCTACCATAGAAGTATTTAATATACATAGTCGACATTAAGTATGCATCATAATAAATTAATGTAACAGAAACAAATAACGATCAACTTAAAAATCTCATATAGGCAAATATATATATATATATATATATATATATGTAATGTTATCAGCACTAAATTTGTGCTTCAGGTATATTGATTGGATGAAACTAGCTTGAAATCAATATTGACAGAGATCTGAAACAAAAAATCAGATTTAAAAGCATAAAGTAAATGGAAGAAAAACAAATATTTTTATATATGAAATATAGTCTTTAAAAACTACTACATATTTAAGTGTAAATTTATCAAGTGCATGCCAAACTTGCTTTCAATAAATTGAAGTAGCTTACCTGAAAGTAATGATGTTATTTCTTTACCTGTCACTTGCAACAGACTCAGTGTGCTATGCTTCATCGTTTCTTAAATCGAACTATAAAATTCAAGAATAACTGATATATTTTATTTAGAAGTAATGAAATATATTTAATGTAATTACGACTTATTAATTATTATTCTTATCAAAGATGCATTCAGTTCTAATTCATTGTGACGTTAAATAAAATTTTCTTGATTTTTTTATCATACTTCAATGGCATTTGCAATTGTGAGAACTAACTAGAACTACTTATCAAGTCTTCCAAATTATTGACATCTTCCAAATGGGACTTTGCTAACAAGAAACTATGTAATATTTCATCTTAGGAAGATGTATTTGCTATGAGTGCTCTTGGCTTTGTTTGCGTGAAACTTTGGATAGTGAATTACATTTTATCTTGAGTACAAATTATTCTTTGTACAGTCCGTTATATAGGATGTAATCATTCTCACTCTCTCTCTCTCTTCTTTTCTTTCTTTTCAGGGTCTCTTTTAAATAAATCGAGTTGTTTCTGAATGAAATTATGACAAACGTTTGGATGAAAATAGTTCTTTGACTTTGGATGAATTATATTTAACATGGCAAAATATATTAATAACATCCAGACAGAAGTACTTAAAAAACATTTTTTGCAATATAATGTACTATACTATATTATCACTGGCAGTACTATTACGTAAATTAAGTCTACCATATATTTCTTTATGATTAAATTAATATACGAGTATTTGTTAAGGCCGTTAAGATACAAGAACTCCCTGGGCCCGCATATCTTTTGTAGCAATTTTATATTCTTTATAAATGTTTCAAATAAGATGATTCAAGTTGGTGTTATCGTAAAAACCTTCAGACAATCCATGATAAGAATATTTTACGATAACGCTGTGCCTTAAAGTTCAAACTATTTGTGAAAGTTTTTATGTTTGTTATTCCATCACGTTAATATAGCTGGACAAACTTGGAATGATTACATAGGCTACCTAACCCATAAACTGCCATATCCCACACTACACACACACTCCAACATACAAGGCCATCGCCGTGGGCATTAGCTATGTTTTTTTTTTTATTACATAGGAAAGCGGACGAGCGTATGGGCCACCTGGTGGTAAGTGGCCACCAACGCCCATAGACATTGGCATTGTAAGAAATGTTAACCATCACTTACATCGCCAATGCGCCACCAACCTTGGGAACTAAGATGTTATGTCCCTTGTGCCTGGAATTACACTGGCTCACTCACCCTTCAAACCGGAACACAACAATGGCAAGTACTGTTGTTTTGCGATCTGATGAGTGTGTGGTACCTACCCAGACGAGCTTGCACAAAGCTCTACCACCAAGTATAATAAAAAGGACTGAATAAAAAGTATAATTAATCGTTACCGATTTTAACTTTATCGAATAATAAATTAGAGCATAAATATTTAATATAATAAATAACAAAATTGAATTATTAAATAATAAGTAAGTTATTCAGCATCAAACTTCAGTAATAATGTTTCCACATTCGAATCAACTTAATACTCTGCGACTCGTATTTAGAGCCGGACCGGATGGATGATGAATGTCTTTGTCCGGAATAAGCGACGCGTGTCGGAAGTGCAAACAGGGTATTATCGTCATTGACGTGCCTTTTGTACCATCGAGTCCGGCACACGTTCGAGTATCTTTTTGCTCATACTCATGTAAGCCAATTTGCGCAGTTAAGCACGTACAGGACGGTTTATCGTTTGCTTGTGCAAATCAGCAAATCTATTATGAAATTTCGTACTCGACACCCGGTACGATGTAATACTTTTTTGTATGAACTATGAAATGCATTTCACGTTTGATTTATAGGTCGAGGCTAAAGTTTTGCAAATATTAGGTTCGTTTATACAGATTTTAATCAAGCCTTTTGCATCCACAGCAAGAAATAAATTTCATAATAACAATAAAAACTTCAACATATACATATAAGATTGACAATTTTTTTTTTAAACATTTTTTTTTTATAAACAAAGGATGATCAATAATTTTAATATAACTTTTGAAGCTTATAATAAATTCATGATCTAGAGACTTAATCAGTACTTTAGTTAACGTTGAAGACTTTGATATCAATTTTAAGTCTAAAATGTAAAAGTTTAATTAATTTTCAGTAAATTAAAGTCGAATAACAAAAGTCGAGTAACAAATAATTATCCATAAACTTGTTGTACAACACAACAATTGTAGTTAAAGACAAATTATGTGATTGTATCCGTGATAGCGCAGTGGACTGTGTATTGAGTTATTGAATTGAAACAAAAGAGTCGTGTTTCCCGACATCGCTAATACGCCACTAATATTGGGAGCTAAAATATCAAGTCCATTGTGACTATTTCTTTAAAGCATAGGGAGCGGACGAGCATGCGAGCCACCTGATGGTTAGTGGTCATCACTGCCCATAGTCATAGAAAGAAATGTTAACCATGGATTACATCTCTAATGAGCCACCAACCTTGGGAACTAAGGTGTTATGTTACTTGTGTCTTTAATTAAACTGGCTCATTCACTATTCAAACCGTAACACAAAAATAACAAGTACTGCTGTTTTGCGGTAGAATATCTGATGAGTGGGTGGTACCTACCCAGACGAGCTCGCACCAAGCCATACCGCCAAGTAAATTATAGACATACTAACAAGCTAAGTACATCATCACTTCATCACTGTTCTGACTAAAGTAAGTTTCGACTCTGTTAACTCAGTCTGAATGAGTTTTATGGTGATCATAATCGTTCTAGCCTTAACTTGAAGCCACTGGACTTTGACTTGATATTTGTTCTCGATGTGAACAAAACTTTTGGTTGTTAATCCTTATATACTATCTATCCGATAACAATTGCCCTAAATCGTTTTCCTGCAATATTTATCATGGTTCTGTTGAAATGAATAGAAATTCATGTACTGCAGCGAGTTCAACAATTGGGATAGTAGTCAAAACTTTGAAATAATACAAATACCAGCTCTGAGTGATATCAATCACAAACAAATTTTGTATCTACCTTCAGGCTGCGAGATGATCATTTGATTCCATCCAAGTTAATGTCGAGGCTGAGTTTAACAGCGTTGTTGTCATCAAGGCATTTATCGAAAAAAAAAAACGACGTAAAAATAGAAATAAATTTGGAGGTTTTTTTATGCCTACCTAGGTGGATGAGCATATGGGCCACCTGCTAGTATGTGGTCACCAACGCCCATAGATATTGGCATTACAAGAAATGTTAACCATGAGTTTTTGTTTCCTTTTATTTATCATTTTTATAAGCTGTTAATGTGTTTGATCTTTACTGAATACTGTTTAATAATTTAATAATTTATTTATTACTTCTAATTTATAACATAAACACTGGTGGTGGACCTCTGACCCCGAAACTAATGTAAATTGTACTATCAGGGTCAGCGATTCTTCAACAATTAATTGCACACAAGATTAGAATGCTTTTAAAAATGTATATAAAAAGAAAAGAAAATTAAAGTAATTAAAAGTAAAAATAAAACATTTACAATATATTCGTACGCATGTTTTTGTATGTATATGTATATGTGTGTTTGTGTGTGTGTGTGTGTGTGTGTGTGATTTATAATTGTACTCAGCAAGCAATAATTAATTTAGTTTATTTCAATAGGTTTTCAGTGTCTAAATATGACAATGTCAGGAGACAAGAAGTTTATTAAACGACTACAAAAAAGGAGGAGTTTATCAATTCGTCTGTATGTTTTTTTTGTGTTTGTTACTTCGTCACTTTCGACTGGGTGACTCGATTTTGATGACTTTTTTTTTATTTGAAAGCTGGTGCTTCCCATGTGGTCCCATTCTTTTTGGTCCAGTTTTGACAATGGTATCCATGAAAAAACCATATAAGTCGTAAATTTGCATTAAGTATGTGCGCGACAAATGGACGAATAACTCAATATCACGCCAACCGATTTTGATGTTTTTTTTTACTGGAAAGAGTGTACTTCAATGGAAGTTTGATGACAGTTTGGTTAGACTCTGAATTATTGCTGGTATATTATAGTATTTCCTTGGCTGATATCGACTCCA
Organism: Nymphalis c-album; assembly: GCA_963151315.1. Lineage (NCBI taxonomy): Eukaryota > Metazoa > Arthropoda > Insecta > Lepidoptera > Nymphalidae > Nymphalis > Nymphalis c-album. Next base: position 10,948,930 of record OY720595.1, read on the forward strand.
AAAATAACAATAATTGTAACTACATTATCAACCACACAACACAATCTTACCTACATATTGATGAGTAGAAAATAGTAAGTTAATTACCATATTTTAAAAGAATACGCAATTATTTTTTTACTTTTTAGTGCATAATTATTTGCTTTTCTTTTTAATTCGGTTTTTGTTTTGTTCAAAATTTTGTTTATTTTTTATTGTTTACCTATAATGATAAAATATCTGAATTATATTTGCTTAGCTTTGTTTTAGGTTACAGCAACTATATATTAACTTTGTTGTAATAAGATGTTTACGAATAACTTGAATAATTTGAACAAATGACTTTCATATTCAATGAATAAACGAACTCGATAATTATGTTGTTTACAAATTTTAGCTGCCAACAACATGTTGACATTTGCAAACAATAAGTCTTACGTTGTTTTGGTTTAATTATTTTCAAAGCATTATTAGTAGATTCTGTAAGAACAGACGCGAGTCGCGCCGTTGAGCGCCATCTTGGAAATACAGAAGCGATGTTCGACATATAATAGTTATAACATTTTAAAGATTAAAATAGTGCAACATTGTAAGTCAGTGCAACACCTTGACGTTAATTACTTACTGGGGCCGAATTCTACTAATCTATAACGATTACAATGCGTTCTTCATTAAATTCCGATCCAATCAATAGTCGATAATTAAACTAAAGAATAGGAATAAATTAAACTAAATAGAAAAGGAATTCAACTAAAGAATAGGAACAGATAAACGGCAACGATCCCGCTTCGATTCGATTGCGATAAAGTGATAATTTGTTAGTAGAATTGGTCCCCAGATGGAAAATTATTGATGACAATATAAAATGACAAGCATTACAACTTGTACATTATAATTAACATGATCACAACATGCATCACATATTTATGTATTAAAATTAAGTATGATATTTGAATATAAATTTGGTTATTAAACACTTACTCCTCGGTTATTTCCATATTTAACATCGCATCCGAGATGCACGTAAATTTGCAATTAGCGTTAACATGACCTTGGTTATATTTAAAATATTTTTACTGCATATTAAAGTAACCATTATAATGTATTAATGTCCAGACCGTTTTCGGCCGATGTAATCCAATGGGACGGCAATCCTACACGACCGGAAAGAATTTAGGCGCAGGGCCAATGGCTTAACGAGCTTTTTGATTCCGAGCTGCTACTGAGAATTTTCTGACATAAGAACTCCGTAACTTTTTAGTGGCTCGACTGGAAATTGAACCCAAGACTTTCCATCTAGCCACTGAACCAACGAGGCTGTCAGTCCATTTTAAAAGCCAATCTTCAACGCCTAGTGATCTTATTATCTTCCAATCTCAACTTTGAATGACCGTTAAGAACAAAAGTAAAGTAGCTAAAAGTAGATGTAAAAAACTTGACATTTCTTAATCAAGTTTTAAGTTTGAGTCTGTCCGCTTCTCGTAGTAAGTACAGGCAGAATTCAAATATAGAATGACTGTAAACACTTGATTATGTAATGTATCTTTACATTTTTTTTATTAATGTAAATTAATGTAAATTTTATTGAACATCGCTAGGAAACAGTACAGAAAACTTTGAGAACTAATTAGTGTGCAGTATAAGATCGTCTTTTGTCTAATTAGACATTTCTTCCAGACAACCCAATCGATTGAGGGACTTTAAAATAGAAATTGGGTAAATGGTGCTATTATTTATAGTCTATTATATAGACAGAAAAAATTAAAATAAATACTAAAAAATCTATTGTAGATAAAATATATTCAATAATATACGATACGTTTAACTAAAATTTATAATATTATGTATGTATGTATGTATCAAGTTTTGAGATAAAGATTATATATATATATATATATATATATATATGTCTTTACCAACGGTATCGATTTAGATTGTTACATCATCATCTTCAATCACCTTTCGTCCACTGTTGGACATAGAACTCTCCAATGGCACACTACTGAGCTCGATCTATACAATAAAAAAAGGATAAGCCGAATAACTCACTAACACAATTAAATCGATATTTCTCAATGAGATTGTTGTTTATATGAATAAAACATTCCATAGTTTTATTGTCTCAACAAGTGTTATGAAAGAATGTTAAGCATAAGGCTCCTTGGCGATCTTTGTGGTTGTCCTCCTGTGGACTCACGGCACATGTTTGTGTAGGTGTTGTGATAGGTGCGTTCCGGTTGCATAAGTACACCCGACTGTAGACATAGATATACTCCTTTGAACTCCACAGAAGGCAATCATGTCTACCACCTACGGGCAGATTTTACTCAGAGATTCGTAGGTAACACCTAAAAGTGAAAACGTTCTTTCAATTTGGATATTTTCCTATGAATAGCCTATGAACCTTATTCCGGTAAGCATGTAACAGCTTCAGCTTCACCTACGGTAAGCGAGATAGTACCAGGTACTGCCTGGTACAGATAGAGTAACGCAATATACGGGAAAAGGTCCTGCGGGAATTTTGGTGGTAGAGCGATGTACAAGCTTGTCTGGGTAGGTTTTTTTTTTTTTTATTGCATAGGAAGGCGGACGAGCATATGGGCCACCTGATGGTAAGTGGTCACCAACGCCCATAGACATTGGCGTTGTAAGAGCTGTTAACCATCTCTTACATCGCCAATGCGCCACCAACCTTGGGAACTAAGATGTTATGTCCCTTGTGCCTGTAATTACACTGGCTCACTCACCCTTCAAACCGGAACACAGCAATAACAAGTACTGCTGTTTTGCGGTAGAATATCTGATGAGTGGGTGGTACCTACCCAGACGAGCTTGCACAAAGCTCTACCACCAAGTAATCCCCACTCATCAGATATTCTACCGTAAAACAGAAGTACTTTGTATTGTTGTGTTCCGGTTTGAAGGGTGAGTGAGCCAGTGTAATTACAGGCACAAGGGACATAACATCTCAGTTCCCAAGGTCTATGGTGCATTGGCGATGTAAGCGATTGTTTACATTTCTTACAATTCCATTGTCTATAAGCGTAGGTGAACACTTACCATCAGATGGCCCAAAATATGCTCGTCTGCCTACCTATACAATAAAAAAAGAATAATCCGGAAAACTCATTAATGTATAATCGGTATTTGTGAAACCTTGTTGCAAGGTTACATCAGTTGGACCCAAAGAGTAAAGACTCTGACATACCGTTACATGATTGTTATATAGTACGTTTAACAAATAAATGTATTCTGAATTGTGACATAAATGCTTACAAACAAACGATGAAGATAAACACATTAATATCAAACGCCATATTTTATACGTACATTTCAACTTCAATGCGATATAAATGTCGTCACTTTGACTTTATTCGAATTCTACTTATACGGTGAAGTAAGAATAAAAGTAAAATGCCTGTGAATGTCCCACTGCTGAGCTAAGGCCTCTTTTCCTTTTTGAGGAGATGGTTTGGAGCTTATTCCACCACGGTGGGCCAATGTGGGTTGGTGGAATACACATGTGGCAGAATTTGAGTGAAAATTGACACACACAGGTTTCCTCACCGTTAAGCACGAGATGAATAATAAACACAAATTAAGCACATGAAAATTCTGTGGTACCTGGCCGGGCTTGAACCCATGATCATCGGTTAAGATCCACGCGTTCTAGGCACTGGGCCATCTCGGGTTTTTTTAGGAAGTAAGGATGTATATATATAAAACGATTGTAAGCATAATATTTAATGCTTAATAAAATTTTTTACAAACGGTTACCACCAAAAGATCTAGTTATTGTCTACAGTCACATAGCGATAATAATATGATCAATTCATACAACTTATACTTACAAGCTTTAAGTAACTTGCAATGTGTGTTTGTTTAGGCTAATCTTGCAAACCAAATTTGATTTACTCTTACTTATCCCATGGACTTTAAGTTTTGCATGTGAATTTAGTTCTGATGCAAATGCCTGTTTTAGTAAGCATGACCTGATAGACACTCAGGATTGACAGACGAATAATAGTTAACAGCAAAGAAAAAAAAAATGTATGTAAAGGATTATTTCGCAATATATTTATTTTACTTTGTTTTATAGTCAACATCGTATGATTTTATATAATTTTCGGAATAAAATTCATCATAAAGATTTAAGGATTGATGCGTTTTTTTTTCTACATAATATTTTTATTCCTATGTTTTGAATTAATGTTACATCTCGCAAAACACAATTCAATGTTTGGGGTTAAACATTTTACAAAGTGTTTTTTTTTCATGTTCGTTCCTTATTTTTTTAAGATAATAAAACAATGTGCTAACGGTTTTACATTACAAAGGAAAAACATCCCCTCCCGTTTTGTTTGAAACTCACAATGAACCCGACGTTCGAAATCTAAATATTTTCCAAAACTGACAATTGAAACTCAACAACCAATAATTTAATATGACTGACTTCGAAATAAGAAGTTCTATATTCGAAATGAGTTTTCTCCGATTTGAACAAAAAAAAAAATCTATATCGCCTATTAAGTTAATTTGTTTATTGAATATAGCATTTATATATATTTAAAATATACTAGGTGAATGGTACAGCACACACTTGTGCTCTTCAAAATCAATACAAGTGTCTAAATATCTTCTGCGCTGTGAGATAGCAATTGAGAATAGAAAAATCAAAAGGATAATATCTACGAGTATCTATCTATCTTTTGAATTTGTATGTGTATTTCTTAATTTTTTTTTAAATATGCATATAAATAGATATAAACTGACATTAATTTATTACATTCTTATCTATTTATTCTAATCTGTAAGCTATTCATAATTTATCATATTATAATTTGACAGCTTGTACTTAAGTACATTTTAATGTAATACATAGACAACGTGATGTTCAAAGGATAACCGTATTAACAAAATACGAATTAAAACTTTAAATGTAATAAACTTAGACGGCATTTGCGTCTTCGTTTCTTATACAAATAGCTAAGTGTTGGATTTCTCCTTGCATTTATGTTCCCGGAAAATTATAATTTAAAGGTATTCGTGAAGAGACCGAATTGGATTCTTCTCGGAATTCGCGCTTGCGTGACCATTTTCCATTAAGTAGGTATGAGGTAATACGCTAGCCTTTCTGTTATATAATATATAAAATAAAAGTTGACATGCGACGCTGGACGGTAATTGTTATAATATGTGATATGTACGTTGTATAAAGAGTAAGGAAAAATGTTTAAATTTCGTGAGATTCCTTGTTCTAAAAAAATATATTACCACTCATTACATTTTTCCAAATGAATCCAATCGAGTGAAAGAGAGATAGATGCGGCCCAAGCGTACAATCACCATAACGGGACAATGAGCGTAACGGGACAATGAGTCATCCTTTTTCGTGCATGCAGCCAGCGTTCATCGATTTATTAGACGTTGTCACGTCAAAAAAATTGTTAGCCACCAACCAACCTTGGGAACTAAGATGTTATGTCCCCTGTGTCTGTATTAACACTGGCAAACCCTTCAAACCTGAACACAACAACCTACTGCTGTTTTGCGGTATAATATCTGATGAATGGGTGGTACCAAACCAGACGAACTTGCAAAAAGCACCAGTAAAATTAGCCAATAGCAATCTCTCATGATGAAAAGTACATAAGTACATGTCCCACAACTCGATAAAATAATTTTCTAAAGAAATTTAATCCACCTATTACTCCTGCAATATTTCTTTTAAGTTGATGCAGTTTTTCACATTTATTTTTCCTTCAACGTTGAGCTTAATGAATTATAAACATAATTAATGCAGCTTAGAGAAACGAATACATGCTTGTTCAGTTTTATCCTTAAAAGTTTTGCTGAAGATTCGTGAGCTGATGATATTTCATGAGCTTGGCTGAAGTGAAGAATTTATTATATTATTTTAAACTGCTAAGGCCGAGTAATACATTCATAGGTACAGGAACTCTCTTCATTGAGAATTCTGACGTCATCGTGTATACCAGATATTGATTCTTACGATAAGAAATTGTACTGATGTATTGCAACCTGGCCGAAAATCTTATGTATTCTTTTGAAGTTAGAAGGATGGCTTCAAAAGAGGTTGTTACATGTCCAATTTGAATTTCAACTACTGCCAGAAAGATAAGAAAAATTTAAAACTATAGCTAAATACACATCTACTTATCAAATATTCTGTAATTATTACCTTTTTGTGTTTTTATGTCATTACGAATTTAATTATTATGTACTAATTTATTTAATAATAAATTATCCATTAAATTAAAATTTTATGTATTATAATAGGCTCTTGAGGCTTTTGACTCAATTTACAAGCTGCGATCGGTATCAATGCAGATTCTGCCTAGAAGAACCGGCATAAAACTCAGTAATTACTATTTTTCGAGAAGAAATAGATAATTAGATAGATAGATAGATAGATAGATAAGATAGATAAAGTCTTTATTTGGATCACACCACATGAGTAAAAATAAGAAGATAAAAAAAATTGGTTGCCTGTAAAGTCGGTATACGGGCGAAAGTTTTACGTGACTACGACTTTGAGTGGTAAAATAATTTTAATGTGAATATTCATTCGTATAGTAGGAAGAAGGATGAAATAATAGTAACAATTTAAAACATTTATTTATACAAAGAATTATATTTAAAACATTAATTTATACAAAGAATCTCGCACTGAATTTCACTTTTTATGTCTGTCTCTCTCGCTCTTAGGCGGGCTAACCATGCCCGAGTGGAAGGGACGCGTGCCTCTCACTCGCTCTCATTGTGAGAGCATAACGTGAGCGGAGCGTAACGCAGTTTCTTGAAGTGTCACCCGGCAAACCAATTTATAAGACGTTGTCACGTCAAAAGAAATGACAAAAGTAATACAGAGCTTAAGTTAATTTATGACGTAGAGAAAAAAAAAAAATTAACTAACTTACAAAAATATTTTGCATCTAATTTTATTTAATCTATATCTATTAAATATAATATATTACAGTCAATTAAATTATTATTTATCCGGTAAGGAATCAACAAATACTGCCTCCATATTTTTTATCATTTTTGTTATCCCATATCGAGTATTACGCATTATTTATCAAAGTTTTCTTAACATGTGTTTGGAATTTATTACATAGAAAAGGTAATAGCTAAAAGACTTTTATGAAAATGATTACAATGATCTAAAGATCTCGAACGTTTGTTACATATGTAGCATAAGTAATACATAAAGCGACTGATTAATTTGTATTCAAAAATAATAAAATATATTTTTCATAAAGAAAATATATTAATGTTTATATGTTGTAGATAACGACAAGAAACTAAGATTTCGACATTTACAATTAAGTTTGACTTCGTCGGTCGTCTGTTGACCGGCCAGATCATTAGTGCTGGATTCAAATCTCGGTCGGATGTTTGTATAATTTTTTTGTAATACTCGAAGTATGTTGGGTGACCGTTTACATTTACATGCCTCGTAAAGTGCATTCTATGTGATGTTATATGCCTTATTTACCCGTTTTTTAGAGATAAGATTTTTTTACAATGTTTTTAGATTTTAATTTTTTAATAGGCAAAGTTAAAAAATATGAGTTATCTTAACACGAAAACCGTACGACAGGATTAATTGACTTTCAAAGTCGGAAACTAGATGTTATATATTTAAACATATCATAATTTTAAATACGAAAATTAATCCGAATAAACTGACAAAATACCACCACACAAATGTTAATATATTACGTACGGTATTTATTTCATGAATTTATTTAGAATGTGGTCGAACGTTAAAGCTGCGTTAAACGATGTCGCTAACACAACCATTTTACAGGAAGCGGTCAAGCGACAGAGGTCGATGTGCGGATATCAGCGCCCAGCTGGGTGGCACGTGGTGGTTCAGCAACGCTCCGCTGCCTCCATCAAGTACCACCGCAGCTGCTTTATAAGGTGGAATTTCTGAGGTCCGGTGCAAAGGTACTCCAGTATGTCAGGGAGAGAAAACCACCGTACACGAATTATACATTCCCCGGTGGGAAACTGAATGTGAGTATTTGATTTATTACAATTTAGTTTTCGAGTATTTACTTGTATACGATAACGAATAAATAGTACTGATTAGGTTCTGTAATAATATTACATACTCTTAATTATAAAGAATAACAAAAAAATACACTTTCATATTGTATATCTAATAGTACAAGCCATTATAGATTAGAACTTAAGTAATAATGATCTTGAAAAATGTCGCGGACAAATAAGTAGAGTCAGAATTTAAAAACATGCACAAGCATGGGCAACCTGAGTGTAATTGGTCGCCAATGCGCCGCCAACCCTGGAAAATAAGATGTTATGTCCCTTGTGCCCGTAATTACAATAATAATGACAGAATATGAAATATGCAAGCATTCGAAAAAAAAACTCAAACCTTCTCGTACATTGTCTGAACTGGTTCTACTCGTGCCTACATTTTACATATCACCGTTAAAAGCTTATAGTGGAAAATACGCTTATTATATAATCTACAGGTTTACTTTTAATTAATGCCTTTTACTACGAATGCGACGTAACCACAACACAATGATCATACCAGCCGTATAGTTCAAAATGTTTATTTGAAATATGTAAAGTTTAGGAATGCATTTAACATTGTTTCGCTGCAGTAAAATATCAGGAGTTTTGAATGAGATGAAATATTAACATTTTTTAAATGGTCGTGTTTAAAATGAATAATATGTTGTTCATGTTTATAGTCTTGTGGTTCGGTGTGGAACTAATATTGAGAGGAAAAAAGTTAATAAACACATCCACCAATCAATAAGAGACAAGATGTTCCTATGAATCTTTATTGAAAATTTGTATGACCTGGATACATGAACTACATTTGTTGATTAAAGCCTAATATATATCTCAATACTAAGATGTTACTTTTAGTTTTATATCTACAATTTTACAACCATTGTTAAAACACATCGGTGGCAGATTATGTACAGTTAAAGGATATAAGACCTATATACTTCCAGTTTCCTGCGCGGAAATGCTAGCTGGGTTATCGGCACTCGAATGATAGAGAAATATATCAAATCAAAATAGAATTATATTATTATAAAAGTACGCTCTTTAAGAACTTTTCAATTGTCATGAGGATACTATTAAGAAATACAGGCAAGAAAGTCAAGTCAAGCATTGAATATTTTACTACTGCCTGGCAACATTCAAGTTCAAAATCTGTTTTGAAACTTGTTCTATTAATAATAATCAATGAAAATATTTTACAAAATGAAGAGTATTTATACAAAACTGCGCTTTTTAAAAAAAATTAAAAACTGTCAAAAAAATCTCGACTGAAACGAATTAAAATTCATTTCGAACCACAGAGAATAAAACAAGTAATAAAAGTGAGATGTATAAAACATACTTTTTTAACTTACTTAACTTCAAAATGATAAATTGAAATGTGTACTTTTAACACTTTCATTTATATGCAACTTCAACTGAGCTTTGATATAATGAAGTACTTTTTTTTTCATGGTTTTTTTTGTGCAACAAATATTTTGTCTCGGTATAATTTTAGTACTATAATTTATCAAATCTATTAAAGGAATTACATTGAATATATTTGTTTTATGTTAACTAAATATTAACAATATTTAGTTCTGTTTTCAAGGAAATACTTAATTCGTTTTAAATTTCATCCACAAACTTACTTTTTTTATGATTATACCCGACACTTAGAGAGATATTTTACCACATATGGCAACACCTGTCGCGGCCATTAGATTGGAGCTCCGCGCTCTCTCCTTCTACTGCTATTCTCTTCGTCTACCTCCATTACACTTTAATTGTCTTTATTTCTCCTACAATGTTGCGAAAACACTACACTAACAAAATTGGATTGCGCGAACGTTGTTCAAAGGCACTTTAATTTTAAGAAATTTATACAACACGAGATTACACATTATTCAAATATAAAATTAGCTGTCGAGATTAAATATTTTATGATTTAAAATTTCAATTTACAATTAATGTCATTCTGTCAAAAATATTTTTGGTCATCTTCTTTCATTTCATTCACTTAGTCTAAAACTGTACCAGGTGGCCAGGATTGAAAGAATTGATCTTGAGATATTAACATCGCTAGGGGCTCGTATATCGCTGAGTTATTGAGCCTTAAAGGTTTTATTCGACATGTTTAAATGGAAAAGTAAAACAATACACTTAAATAAATAGCTATGAAAACTAATAGTATAATCTTCTTTCTTCTTTTTTGGAGTAATTTTATAAAAGCTTTAAAGGTTTGGAAAATACGTCATGGATGCAAAATATACATGTGAAATTTATAAGATTTTTAGCCTTTTACAAAGTAATGAAAAATAACTTGTATAAGTCATTAAGTCCCACGGTTCAACCATATCTAAGGCATGTTCTCCTTTTGATGAGGCCGTGCTACTCCAGTGCAGGTGTCGATACATGTGACAGCCTGTGAATGTCCCACTGCTGAGCTAAGGCCTCTTCTCCTTGAGGAGAAGGTTTTGGAGTTTATTCCACCACGCTGCTCCAATGCGAGTTGGTGCAATACACATATGGCAGAATTTGAGTGAAATTTGATACATGCAGGTTTCCTCACGATGTTTTCTTTCATCGTTAAGCCCGAGATGAATTATAAACCCAAATTAGGCACTTGAAAATTCAGTGGTGCCCGCCCGGGTTTGAACCCACGATCATCGGTTGAGATTCACGCGTTGTATGTGGCTATAACCTTAGCAGATTTTAATTCGACAAGTGCAGGCGTCTTTACAATGTATTTCGACTACGACGAATTCTTCACGGCTTACCTCCTAAGAATCAATCGAAACAAATAGATACTAAAAACTTAAGAGATATGCTGAACATGTGAATCTTAACTTAGCCGCAAATTGAGGGTTCAAATCCGGCCAAGTTTCATTTCATTTTCATGTACTTCATGTTTTTCATATTAATTATTATTTTTTTATTTTATAAAAGGTCGTCACATGCGCGACTACCAATTTGCATTAGGCCACAGTAATGGTATAAGCTTCCTAAGTGATTGTTTTTCGACTATTTAATATAAAATTGTGTCATTGGACATTCAATATCACAAAAACTAAGGAATTGCCTTTTTACTTCTCGTTGATTTATTAAACTGAGAGCTATGACATATACTTGAGCATTTTCAGATGTCTCTGGTGACTGAGAATTCTATTACACTCGATAATCTGGACCCGACCGCCTCCGGGCTCTACTGGTGTGAGGTGTCTCTGGAGACACCCATATTCACGGCCGCCTCTCCGCCTCACCAGCTTACTGTCGTGTGTAAGTAAAATAGAATATTTGTTACCCATATTTTTCAATTCTTTTTTAGTTTTAGGGTAAATCTATATTAATAAATGAATTTAAAATACATAAATATATATAATTTATACAATAAAGGATACAGCGCGTTTCGGTGAAGATTTAAGTATATATTATTATTATTATTATACAAGCTGCGCTTTGAAGTTTCACCTGCTTTGAATTCGTCTGGTTGACGTCACAAGCGTACATTTCATGTTCTTGTAGAATACATGAAACATATAACTCAACTTCTAATTATAGAATACGAGTATGTTAAAGGATTATTTGTTTTCAATTATTTATTGTGCAAATAGAAAGTTCTCGGTCCCGTATTTCTAGTCATAAACTTTAAGTGGTACTTGAAAATAGTAATCGTGCAAAATATCAGCCAAAATTAAATTGAAATAAATACATATTACATGAGACATATTATACACATAATTAGTTATAATAAATATTGTCCTCCTAACCGATTTTAGCCAAATATTCTAAAAAGAAACGATCTAATCGATAGCACCTGACATATTATAGAGAACACAAGAGTGTACACTCTTTGCACTCTTTGCATTACTCTCATATTCCGATATGACGAGGTAATTTAAATAAATCGGGCAATTCATTTACCCGAGTTGCGTAACTTTATAATATGTTTATATTATTGAAGACCCCGATCGATGTTAACTATAACTACACAATATTCTAATGAGTGTCGTGACGATCAATATCTTTGTATGACGTAATATACAGGGTTATTTTTAATGACCCAGCAACCTCGCAGGACGAGATAGCTAACATCATAAGCAACAACTTTTGTTCAACGACTTTTGATAATTTGTGTAATTAATGAAAGCCTCTTATAATTATCACTTGGTGGTAGAGCTTTGTGCAAGCTCGTCTGGGTAGGTACCACCCACTCATCAGATATTCTGCCGCAAAACAGCAGTACTTGGTACTGTTGTGTTCCGGTATGAAGGGTGAGTGAGCCAGTGTAATTACAGGCACAGGGACATAATATCTTAGTTCCCAAGGTTGGTGGCGCATTGGCGATGTGAGCGATGGTTAACATCTCTTATAACGCCAATGTCTATGGGCATTGGTGACCACTGACCACTTACCATCAGGTGGCCCATATGCTCGTCCGCCTTCCTATGCAATAAAAAAAAAATTATTCAATTAAATTTACTATTAAGTCTATCTGATTAATTGTTTTGAAGGTGCAAAATGCGAATGCCATTTAGGCCTTCTCTGCCAACCTTTATGCATAAATATATTTACGATGGCAGCAAACGCTTAAAATTAATTTAACAAATTTTATGATTGTATGAAATAATATAATAATAATATAATATGTAGTACACTTATTATTGCTATATTACACTTATTATTATATTATTATTACTTACACTTAGTACACTGATAAAACATAAAAAAAGTTAAATAATACGCAGTCGATGTAAAGAGTCTTGCAGTATCATCTATTTATTACTCAGAAATTTTCATTTTCCATTATATTATTATCAAATAATTTTCTTTTCAAATTCAAACTATAATGTGCAATTTAACAGATTCGCAAAAACATCCACCGATAATAACGTTCGGAAAGCCTGATGTGGTAGTAGGCGGGTTGCTACGTGCTAATTGTACGAGTGCACCCGCTGCGCCTGCGCCGCGTCTTACTTGGTACATCGATAATGAAAAGGTAAATTTATTTTTACGTTTTATTTATTTTTTTAATTTGTGTGATTCTTGGCAAAAAAAAATCAAACGTAAAAACATATAAAAACTGTAAAAACTATAAGTGTATAAATTAATTTTATGGATGCGTAGTTATGGCGTAAACATAGTTTGATAATTTTATTTTTGAGATCTCGAAGAATAAAAATATTGTACTTCGCGCGCATGTCGACCATGACATTTTATCCTGCTCCTAAGTAGAATTTTAAAGTATTATTTAATAGCATACCTTTACTAAAAAATAAAATTAAAAAAATTGTGCGATCGGGAAAAACCCCGTCAAAAACGAAGTTCTGTGCGATATATTTTCGACTCAAACTGTGTTTTAAAATGTAGATTTTATTTAATGATATTACTGTATTTTTGTCACACCTTTTTAGTATTTCAACTTCCTTTATATCGACCTCCTAAATTCAAATGCCCAACGCATTGCATTTTGTAGCACGTGACCTTGGACCACTGCCATTTCACTCTTCTGTAACCCACGTAAAAGAAGTTCGTTCCAATAAGCAGCATATGTAGCATTTAGAAGCGCAAATCTTATTTAATTGTCAAAAAGATTTTATACCGGAAGAAAATCGACGAAATTCAAGGGTTTTCATTTTAATTTCATAAAAAGTTTTATATCGAATTTTCAAACAATTGTTCTTCAACATTTGACAGAATTATGTGCCCCTATATTTCCTTCTTGTTTTGTATAACGTAAATAAATTTTCAGGTGCCCGACGAATCCATTAGATATTTCTCGTACCGTGTGTCAAGTTCAACGAGGAACAAAGGCGGAAGCGGTTACCGTCACCGGAAATACCAGCATAGATATATTGCTCCTGAACTCAACTACACTGGCAAATACTGGGCATTAGTGAGCGAAAGTACGACACAATCAGCGGCTAACTTGACCAAGCAAAGTAAATGCACTTTGAAGGATGGACAGAGTGATGAAGTCGCTAAGGTTTGTTTTAGAGTTAGCTCATTGTTTCATTTTCAATTATTTATGAGAAAAAAAAAATTGGTACATTAATTTTCTAAGAGAAAGTAATTATTTTTAAATGATATTTACTTTTAAAATAGGTTTCAAGAAATACCTTCATATTTATTAATTAACTTTCAAATCATGAAATAGTATAATTACAATTAATTGGCCCTTGTATAAATACTGTATCAATTACAGCTTTAATTTGTAAATATATGCTTTTATTTAAATAAGAAAGGTATAAAGATTGAAAATCATTTTTGATGTTATACTTCTTGAACAAATACTAAGAATAATCAAAACAAATGTAGTTAAAGTTAAAAAAAATAAAAATATATATATTTATATTATTAAAATGAAGAGTATGTTCGTTCGTTCAGAATATACCCTTTAATGAAAAAGGTTACGAATTATACAAAATCATGCTACGACAAACACACTCTAAGTAAGCTGCAAATTTTAACATTGGTAAAACCGCGCGAAACAGGTTGCTTATAAAATTTTTTCGTCAGATTCGAAAAAAACCTCGGGATCCAACTCCACCCCCTATATCATTATGGGTATCGATAGCTGAATTACGAACACCTGCACACGGAAGACTTCAACTTACATGTACCGCTACAATACCCGATGAAGTTGGTCCTGGAGAACGATATGCAGATATCAAGAAACAAACTGTTACAGGTAATACAAAAATCGTTTTCACTTGGTCAAGAAAGTCTCTGGCTTTGAAATTCATTTTTCTACATAGCTTGACTAAGGCCAGAAGATCTCTATTTCTAGGTATAAATTCAATTATAAAGTGACAATTAGCGACTAAAATAAATATTGAATAAACATAAGAGAGAAAGATAGTGGAAGAAATAGAGACTTGTTAAAATATAAAGTAATGTTTGATGTAACATTTCAATTAATGACTAACTATAATAATAAACAATAATTAAGAGGCTGCTTACTTTGTTACCTTAAATTTAGTAAATATCTTGCTTAAATATTGTAAATAGGCAAAAAATACTTCAAGAAGATTTAGCAAATAATTTAGATATGCAAAGAATTTACTAAAATAAATATTTGTACTTTATCACAACTTTATCTTCACAGTCTGCACATATAGTTAAAAAATATGAGTTTCTATTTTATTAAACTACTTTAGTATTATTTGATTACGATTTAAGTGTATTCAATTTATTTTAACTAAAACTGCTATAGTGCTAAAACTATATTAGTTGAAAACTTTCCACATCTATTCTATTACCGGCGAAATTCACTGAAACTTTTAGAAATGAAAGTTTAGTTTTAAATTTCAATACGTAATAGTTGGGTTGAATACCAAATGTTTTATTTCAGTGGCCGTGAACGAACTCAGTTTGAAGAGACCGCGAACCGACACGTCATATGCCAACGCGACATCGACACGTCTACAAAATTACCACCCATTTCTACTGATTGGCTACGGCTTCCTAATAAATGAGCTTCGACAACCATTATATTAAAAAAAAAACCATGCAATACATAGCTTCATATAGATTTAACATTTGCATTTTTTTGTCAATATATCAATATATCAGCTCGGTATAATTTAAATATATACCAGCTATTAAATAAAAAGATATTAAAAAGTAAATTATTGATACATATTAAATCGATGTCTATATGGCTACCTGCATTGATCAAAGTCGCTTAAACTAATGTAGACATAGTTCATATTAAAACGTACTAGTGATCTCGTAATATTTCTACCCTAATTTTATTATTATTAACGGGTAGTCAGATTATTTTTATAAAACTAAATTATTTTTCTAGTATAGTTATTAAACGTTTCGAAAGTCTATATGTAATATATTTCTAGTTCAATGCTTTCTCCGTGAAATATATTTTTAATCGGTGTTTAAAATATAAAGAAAAATATAAGATAAATAAATATTTGTGTTCGTAATGAAGCGTTAATGAATTAAAGAATTTAATATTGTTTTTATATGTCATTAGTCAGAGATGTGTGCTTGTAACTTTTCATTAATTAAGAGCTTTCTCTACGTCAATTAATCTCTCCTTACACAGCTTCTTTAACAGGGTTCGTAAAAATAATAATTTAATTTCATAAATTGATAAAATAATACAATAATTCAAATTTAATTATTTAAAAGATTTATATTCAAATGTTAATCAAGCCATTGAAATTACATGCACTTTCATTTCAATTAAATATTTTATTAATAATAATTATTATTTTGAACCTTGATATTTTATATAGTTTTTTTTATTAAAATTACATAATGACTTAGCTCTGCATTTTTATATTAAATTTACTCTTTGACTATAATATTATATCTGTACATATTTCTAAAATACTTACATTTATATTATTGTATATTTATTTATAAAATAGTGTATTCATCCTTTATAAACCTTTAAAAACTATATAAAAGAGATCACAATGTGCAGCTTTCATTTATGATTGAGGCAAGCAATCATTTGATTGCTTTGATATTTGTCTAGATAGCGCGACTATGTGTGTATTCTGTACTACAATGTACGAAAATCTACCTATGACATGTAGTTTATGAATGCTACTGACTATCTTTATACAATTAATGATTGTATTGTTCAGGGCTAACATAGGAATTTTTATCACAGTTTATTTGTGTTTTTGCGTGGTTGTTTGTAATATCCCGGTCATTTCTGAATATCTTCATGAAGAATATCTGTTGCGTGCTTTTTGTATAAAAGTTCCCAACACCTTGTCGAGACAAGTATATGATCAAATTTTGATCGATTGTTCCATCGTTCCATCGCATTCGCTTATTTCATTAAATTTAAAAATATATAAACAGAATAAAATACAAAAAAACGCATTAAATTGCTTTAAATGTGTCACCACTGAAATAACAAGAACATGTAGATTTGAAGAATATATTTCGAAAAATTTAAAAAAATATATTCATGAAAACCTAACAGATATTTCAACAATGGTTTGGTCTGTTCGAGTTCAATATTACTTTCTATTGAAAAGTTGTCGATTCATATAGCTTACCAGAGCAATACCGATTTCAATTTATGAAATCCCAGCTAAGATATTATTTAGTCTATAGTAGAGAAATGTCTCGGATACAAAATATAAGGCAACATTTTTAATTGGTGGTGGGTTTGTGCAGGCTCGTCTAGGTGTGGGTGCTACTCTTATCACATATTGTTCGTACATTAACATTGTAAGGAATGGTCATTATTTCTTACATCACCAATGTTTATGGGCGGTGGTGACCACTTGACATCAGGTGGCCCATTTGTTCATCCACCTATCTATAATATAAAAAAAAATCAACAACTAAACACTATTATTCATATATCACACTAAATATTATACCAAACCAAAATACTTGATTTGTTAAGCAGATAATTTCGAAGAACAACAATTATTTTCATTTGTTGGTACAGAATTCGCAACACGTTTCAAGTAGAATATCGGCTGCATTTCGTTCTTTACTAAAATTTGAAGTATTCTCAGGCATTCTCGGGTCACCTAAGTGTAAAACTACAGAATGTTTCATAACTGTTTCTCGAGCACCACTTTTTACCGCAATTTTGGGTTTAGTAATAAACTAGCTCAAAATGTTTGTATTTAATTAAATAATTTTTATTATTTGACATTTTAGCTTAAGTTCATATTCTTGTGTTGCCGATTCATGTATATATAAGCACTTATATACTAACGAAACAATATGCAATGAATACGAGAAGAAAGGAGACGATGAAACTCGGATAAGTTTTATATTATTCCACTAAAATTCCGAGTACAATACGAGTTCTATTTTTAAAAATCCCCAGTATTTTTTTACTGTACAAACATACAGGCTAAGAAACTTTTTTTCAACTTTGTGTAATTTTAAGAAATTAATCATAAATTCATTCAAATTTGTTATATTATTATGTCTATAAATATTTTATGCATTGTTACTTCTATTGTTATTTTAATATGAAATTAAATATAAACCAGAATAATATTTACATAATGTATTAATTACGGATATATTGTAAAAAAACTTTAAAGATTGATTACAATTACCTTCCGTTAAACAAATCTAAAATTTTATTAATAAATGTTTTGATCAATTTTTTTTTAATAAAATAAATATGTATGTACGTACATACATTCAGAGTTAACGGCTTTTTTCATACTGTATCTGATGTATTCAATACAATCTAAGCCCCATCTTTCATTATAATATAGAGTAGTTATTTTATTTATAAACCTCCAAAATCATTTCCATATTTAAAATAAACATATGACCTTGTATGTTTTTATCTTACAGTTGTAATTAAATTAGTAAAATAATCTATTAGAATAGAAATTTCCTATCTTGAGCTTAACAGGGCCAGAACCTACATTAACAAAGTTTGCCTTATTTCATTTTTTTAAATAAATTAAGCCTTCATATAACCACTCCGGAATTTGTATAAAACTCTGCCTTGTATAATGCATTAGTTTCAATTTCGGTCTGGTCGAGTGAAAACATTATTTTAATATAACTACTATTAATTATCTGTATTCCAAAAAAAATATTTTCGATATATAAATAGTGTTACGCTGTTAAAATAAATATACTTAATATAGTTATAATTGCCGATCTCGTATTGACTTTTACATGAGCTATGTAAAGTCACGTGGTCTGGTGTTGTATGTCTTCCTGCAGCTCTATACACTGAATTGTAGAGAATTAATTTGTTTAGGCTAAATGATGTGATAAGTCAATGAATATAAGAGCGAAAATATATTTTAAAAATAGAATAATATCGTAAATTTTATTTACCGCGTAATCTTAGATTAGTTGTAGATTTTAGAAAACATGAGACCAGCAATCTGATAATCGCTTCATTATCATTATGAATAGAGATTATTATTGTATTATTATGTTGCAATATTAAAATATTGATTAAAAAAATACAAGTTTTAATTTAATCATCTGTGTAAAAACGATTTAAATTAGCTTAAAATTCAGTTGCAGGTTTTTCTACGTACTAACAAACATTTAAATAAAATCTTGTACAATATATAATATATATTTAATAAAATATATAATAAAATATAAAACATACGTTCCAATAATGAAACTGTTCGTGTGTTTACTTCCAAAGAAAATTATTATAATAGAAATGTTATATTTTGCGGCTATATTATAATTTATTTGGTAATAGAGATTTAATTATAAGCAAGCTTACATTACTTGGTATGTAATTAAATTTCGTAATGCTTGAAGCGATTGTTGGTATAGTAAATATTTTTGTTAACATCCTCGGGCCATTGTAAAGTAAAAAAAATATATAATAATTTTATCGTTGTACGTTATGTGATGAAATAAAAGCTTTTAAAGAACAAACTGTGTTTAATTTTATATTACACGGACCTTTTTTTAATTTTTTTACGGTTGACGAATATGAGGTTCTTTTTCCAGAGTAGAATTCAGTTTGAATACTTTTGAACAATATACTGCTTTTACAAATATATGTTTTTATAGCCCGGGAGTGCAAATGACTACTCCACCTGATGGTAAGTGGTAGTAGAGTCCAAACGCGACGACGACTAGTGCAGTCGGGAAGAATGATCTGAACTAGCCGCCCCTGTCATACCGTCCCGCAAGATGCCTCTTAACGCCTCGTTGAAGGGACCCAGGTCATAAGAGCAGGGGAACGCGTGCGCTGGTAAAGAATTCCATGTTTTGGAGGTGCGACAAAGAAAATAGTTGCCAAATTTCTTCGTTCGCGGTAGAACATAATTATGTCGATTTATTTGCAATTGATATGTATTTGTGATTCTTTAATTTATTTCTTCTATTGTGTTATATAACATTAGACTCGCCATTCAAACCGAAACAGTGTGACACAAAATATTATGCTCTGGCGGCAAAATAATTGAATACAAAATGCTTTTTTGTCACGTTAGCCATTTTTAACGGAAAAAGGCAACTGCGAAGGATATATTAGTCAAGTGTGTACAAACACTGATATATTCTCTACTCTGTCATTTTAATAATCCGACGGGGAGGCAATCCGACACGACCGGCGAAACTAACGCAAGACCACAGAGTGATAGTACTGACCAGTAAAAAAATTCAAATGATTATACTTTTTTTTATCTAGATAAGCTTGTTCGATCAGAACCAGATTTTAAGTCCAGGGACTCGTGAGCTGCTATAATCCTACCAGTAGATCAACGAGGCAGACAAGAATACCGAACAAGCCAACCAAGTACATTTCAAACGTCCGGTCACAGTACAATTTATCTGTCAAATTTGATAATGAATGTCCGTCAGTTAATAAACCTACGTCATAGAAACTGCATATGACATTAATGATGAATTTATGCCGTAGCAGTACGTCATGTTTATATGACTCTGGTCTTGTTATATTTGTTTCTTATGTGCATACGTCATTCAAATATGTCACATCGTTTCCGAACAACTGAGTAACGAATGGACAACTACAATATGATATATTGTACCAGTATTGTTGTCGTGAACCAAGGTTTTTTTTTTTTATTTAAAGTGTGAAAGTGGAACATGAAATGTTTAGTTGTTTCGAAAATAAGTTTATATATTTTATTTATTTTATCATAAATATTAGGATTTGTTAGGAAACGTGTTTTAGAGAATGCCGTTAATGTGTTAATTATGACAGTTTTTATATTTATTTTAATTAAGATGGACGAATTGGATGGATTGATTTATCACCAAACATTTCTTCTAAAACATATTTCATCTGTGTACTGTGTGATTTGATTTTATAGGTATATACAACATTTATAAATAATTTTTATTTATTTATTTTTAATAATAATTAAATAAATAAAAAGTAATAATAGATAATATAAAAAAATGCTAACAACAATATCTATTAAAAATAAATATTGGTTGCCTGTAAAGTCGGTATACGGGCGAAAGTTTTACGTGACAACGACTTTGAGTGGTAAAATAATTTTAATGTGAATATTCATTCGTATAGTAGGAAGAAGGATGAAATAATAGTAACAATTTAAAACATTTATTTATACAAAGAATTATATTTAAAACATTAATTTATACAAAGAATCTCGCACTGAATTTCATATTAACAAAATTTTATTTTTTATGTCTGTCTCTCTCGCTCTTAGGCGGGCTAACCATGCCCGAGTGGAAGGGACGCGTGCCTCTCACTCGCTCTCATTGTGAGCGCATAACGTGAGCGGAGCGTAACGCAGTTTCTTGAAGTGTCACCCGGCAAACCAATTTATAAGACGTTGTCACGTCAAAAAAATCTATTCGTTATAAGATTTAACTACAAACAATACTACTACTACAATAATAATAATAATAATATTTAACATGAAATTTAAATAAATAAGTAATTTATTTTAATGAGTTGATCTTTGCAGTATGTTTTTTTCATTATGTCGTATATGCAGAAAAAACTACATCCATCGAGGTAATTACAGTATACTTCCATTCAAAATGAGAAAAGAAAGAAGAAAGCCGGAATGAGAGAAGAAATCCGAAGCCTGGAAATGGTAAGGTGAGGTCGTATAGGTTAAATTCAATTAAAATAGTTTTACGACCTGTAAAAATGCATGAATGACGCATTGGTTCGAAATTTAAAAAAATATTTTATGCAACACATCTGAAAGCTATGCATTTGAATATTCCAAATTCAAAATTAGCTTTCAATTGTCAACTTTTTTTTAGTTGACAATTTCATTCTGGTCACGCGATGTCACGCCCGTTATAAGTTTTATGTATAAATTAGCTCAGTAGTTTTATTTGTCAGTCACCAAAATACTATTTATTTATTACCTATTATAATGTATGTATGTAATACATCGATAGATAGACAGATAGATTACATCATTTTTAAACGATCATTATTACAAGACGAAAATTTTATTTACTTACTCTAGCTTAAAGTAGCGACTTTATTTTTACCCAAACTAAATAATTATGTTATTGTGATCAGTTCTTTGGGCCTTCGGGGATGTCGCCTTTTCTATTTATAAAACGTTTTTGTTTGTTTTTTTCCCTTTTTATAGACAAAGAACACCAAGTACAAACTTATTTTGTTTAACATCAGGAAAACTGTATTTATTACATAAAATCACACATCACATTTTGTACCGATGGAATAACAAAATATTATCATCATAAAAAAACATGAAAGCTAACAACTCAGTGAAAACGTATGAATTATTCATAATTTACGCCTGTGCTTACGCTTCAAGTATTTCTCTTCGGCGGGGAATCATTTTAAGTGTTTACGTATTTCATGTAGGACATATGTACTGACGTACGCAAATTTTACAATTCTATACAACTATTAAGCCATTAAGCTTTACCATTGTTAGTATTCTTTACAATAGTTTAATTATTGATTTCTGTTTTTACATTATTATATACTTGACTTTATATTAATACATTATTTATATTTTACTTATTACTATTTATATTGCGACAGCCTACAGACATGCCTTAAGAGCTTAGTAGGTACATAAGCAATGTTTTAAGCTGCATAATAAAAAAAATTAAGCACAAATATCAAAATTGTGAATTCTTCGAACAAGTGAGACCAAAGTTTTCTGAAACTATAGATTATATGTACTTAAACTTTCAGAGAAATTTTAAACGAAATACTTGAATTTCTAAGGAACTTCGAGAACATTCGTAAAGTGAAAACACATGCAAAATGTTATTTAATTTAAGCAAGAAACAATAAGTTTAATTGAACTAGTTGTGTAGTTAATTATACTTACTGTAAGTTGTAGTGTATTTACTGTAAGTTGTTAATAGAATTTACATCATAAACATTCACCCCGTATTATTGCCTCTACTGGTGACAGGAGAGCAGGTTCGTTTTTCTCCCAGAGAATAGGAATTACGATTCAAATGGGAAATGCTGCTACGAGTAGCATTTTTGCCACCATTCCACGTCGTTTCAATTTGTACAATATCCATTTTTATTTGTATTGATTTAAGGCTTTAATGTAAATAAATAAAGTAAAGTTGTTTTTTTTAAATATATACATTTATGAGACTCCTTGGAACATACAACAGCGTTGTTAAAAAAAAGTGCTAATTTAAAAACTGCCGCCATCTTGTTAGTGCATAAAAAGGTAAAGTAATTAATTCATTTTATATTGGCGTGACTGACATTTGTGATGTGTTCAATCACTCGAAAGATTGATAAGTTAAAGTAGTAGAAGGTAGTTAGTACTTTCAAGCATTAACTCCGCATTTTGTATCGACTACTACACTGTTTTGGTAAATTAAGGCCGATTAAATTAAAAAAAAATATTGGCAACAAAAAAACTAGTTTGAAAAAGTGAATGTTTAACTGGTGTGACCTAAAATAAAGTCCACCATCACCTAAGTTTTTTACTGACTATCATTATATAAAAAAAAAAATTATATAACAACATAAAGTAGTTGTCAAATAATTGCTGTGAAATATAGTTTTTTCAATATATATACTAGTCTATACTAGGCTATAATAGTATTATACATAGAAAAGGTTTGTTTTTTTGTATGTCTCTTTATAATGGATAAATTCAAAATCTACTTAACAAATTTAAAATTTCTTTCAGCTATGGAAAACTGAAAGAAATAGCCAAGATGGCCAGTGGTAAAAAAGTGTGAATCTTAATCGATAATCGTGGGTTCAAACCCGGGCAAGCACCACTGAGTTTCATGTGCTTAATTTGTGATTATAATTCATCTCGTGTTTGACGGTGAAGGAAAACATCGCGAGGAAACCTGCATATTATGTCAAATTTCATTGAAATTCTGTCACATGTGTATTCTACCAACCCGCATTGGTGCGGCGTAGTGGAATAAGCTCCAAAACCTTCGCCTCACAAAGAGAAGAAGAGGCCTTAGCCCAGCCGTGGGACATTCACAGACTGTTACTTTATAGAAAACTACATTATCACCGAGTAACGTAACCTATAATTTTCAAAAAAATAGATATCCCTACGAAAAAATATTCAACCCAGACGAAGTCAGGGTTGGCCACTGGTTTGAAATATAAAAATCATTTTGTACAAATATCTCTAAAATATAAAATATAAATATATAAATAAAATATAAATATAATATATAAATAAAATATAAATATAATATATAAATAAAATATAAATATATTACTTGGTGGTAGAGCTTTGTGCAAGCTCGTCTGGGTAGGTACCACCCACTCATCAGATATTCTGCCGCAAAACAGCAGTACTTGTTATTGTTGTGTTCCGGTTTGAAGGGTGAGTGAACCAGTGTAATTACAGGCACAAGGGACATAACATCTTAGTTCCCGAGGTTGGTGGCGCATTGGCGATGTAAGCGATGGTTAACATTACTTACAATGCCATTGTCTATGGGCGTTGGTGACCACTTACCATCAGGTGGCCCATATGCTCGTCCGCATTCCTATAAAATAAATAATAAAAACGTGATATAATAATAATATAATAGCGATGAAGTCATTTTTAATCAGTTAAAACGACAAACGGTATATTGGTCTATTAATTAACTAATTTCATAAACCAACGCGCCGCCGGTATGTTTGTAATTCAATTTATCGTAGCCTTTTTAGGTATTTTAATACCGGGCAATGTTATTGAATGAAATGCCTCGTATTTCGAAATTAACATAATTAATAAATACGTACCTCATCTTTTAAATTTGTTATTTGGAATGTTTTTAATATATTCAATTTTTGGTCAATGGGCTTTGTGCAAGCCGGTCTGTAAAGATACCACCTACTCATCAGATATTTTACTGCTAAAGAGCAATACTTAGTATTGTGGCGTTCCGGTTTGAAGGACAAGTGGGCCAGAATAACTACAGGCACAATGGACATAACACCTTCGTTCCCAAGGTTGGTGGCAAATTGGCCATGTAAAGAATGCTTGATATTTCTTTCATCGCCACTGTCTATGGGCGGTGGTGACCACTAAACTGGTGCCCCTCCACATTTCTATAAAATAAAAGTTCCTATGTTCATTTATTAAGCACCATTAGGTAACAACTATTTTTATTTATTTATTATTTAGTTATTATTTAATATTTTTGATGTAGTCTCCTATTGTTGAAGGAATGATTGAGCAAATGACGAATAATTCCATTGTTTTTTAAATAGAAAAGTGAAAAAAAGAATTTTAACATTTCTATAGAATATTGTTTCATAATATATATCCAAAACTAGCTAATCGGCCGGGCTTCCATAAGTAGAAAAAAATATTTTAGATAGGATTTGCGTAAAATATCAAAAAAGGAGTAGCTGGTACAAATTTCAAGCCCACGGCTGTTATAGGTGTTCTTGGGCGATGCTAGTCACTTCCCATCAGGTGAGCCTCCTGCTCATTTCCTCCTCACAACATAAAAAATAATAACAATATAAAGGCGAACTTAAAAATAGCTCTGGAATGTAATTAACTAATACTGTACCGAACTGTTAACGAATAAAATCAACGATCGCATTAATTTTAAAATGGATACGTTAATCATTTTAAAGTTACATGATCCTAGTCGTAACATGCGAGGTTAACGAGTGAGGTTGGCATCTTGCCAAAGAGATCAACAAGTTAAGGAAACTGTGAGATATACACACAGCCTTTACAGCCAGTGAGCCAGTGTAATAGCATAAGGGACATTAGACTCTAATTTTTACGATTTAAAGTTAACTTTTCTCATTATGTCCATTCCGCAATATAAAAATATAAATATTAATTTAGGAATAAATGTTATATCCTACGAGTTTATTTAAATTCCTTATGTACTCTATCTAATCTAAGTTATATTGATTAAAAATACCTCTTTATAGTTTCATGAAACATATTATATAAGACATATATTCTATACTAATATATAAAGCTGAAGTGTTTGTTTGTTTGATCCGACTAATCTCAGGAACTACTGGTTCGAATTTAATAAATATTTTCCTGTTGTATAGTTCTTTTATCAAGGAAGGCTCTAGGTTGATTTCTATTTTTTATATTTTTATTAATAATACGCGGGTGAAACTGCGGGGCACAGCTTGTTATCATATAAAATTACTAACAAAACAACTGATAAATGTTGCAACAGAAAAATGGTTCTAAAATATATTATAAGCTTTTAAAAATAATGATATACTAGTAAGTTTTTTACATTATTATTTAAATATGTAACTAACATAACCTATACCTACGTTACTTAAAAAAATAGTAAATTAAAAAAACAAAGAAATAAAATATTTAAAAAAATAGGATAGAATATTTTCAACAGGTCACACTGTCAAGAACTGGAATAATAAAAAAATAATAACTTAAAATATGGAAATATGGACGTAAAATATGGATGGATACGGTTAAGTAACTATCTAGGTTTATGGGAAGATCAATATTTACCATGCCATTAAAGTCTTTATCGTTTAATGGTAGCATTGATGGAAAGAACGATGTATTCTACCTTACACCATATGCAATATTTATAGGAAAAACACCTTGTCTAAGTTTATTGTCTCACTATTCAATACCTATTGAATGTTTTTTAATTCTTTATTGATTCAAATATAAGAAACAATAAAATACAATACAGTTAAATACAAGAAACAATAACAATAAAATGCAGTTCACATAGTACTTTCATTACAAGCAACCTTTAAGAAGAATAAAACTGCCCATACAATTAATATGGTGTCATTAAGTAAAGCGACGGTTTCGAGTTATTAAAATATATACTCTCACAGGCTCTTTGTAGTCACATGACTAAATTAATATGTGTTTACAATACTTTATGCTACGAATTCGTCGAATTGACGGCACATGATAAAATGTCAAGTGCCGCCTCTTTTTAGTTCACTGTTATAGTACAGGTAAACGAACGAGCTTATGTGCCACCTGATGGTAAGTGATCACCAACGCCCACAAACAGTGGCATTGTGTATTTCTTAAAAAAAAATCGCCTATGTGCCATCAACCTTGGGAACTAAGATGTTATGTCCCTTGTGCCTGTAATTGCACTGGTTCACTCACCCTTCAAACCGGAGCACAACAATATCAAGTATTGCTGTTTTGCCATAGAATATCTGATGAGTGAGTGGTACTTACCCAGACGAATACCGAGTAACTATGAATATGAAAAACTATATGCATTAATATATATAACCTTCACCGCGAATCATGTGTTGCATGTATAAGTTTGTTTTTGTGCCGGCAGTGACAGACTAAATGCGCCTGTCGTAGAAAACATTATGCGCGACCCTGTTTGCGAATATATTTTAGTTTTCAGCTCAGTTGCTGTTTAAAGCGATTCCTAATTAATCGTGGTCATACAAGAAGAAGGTATAGAGTACTCCGATATGAAGGTTCCGAAGTTTCAGACCGCTAGAATAAGTAAGTAGCTCGAGATCGAAGATTTATAAGAAATGAATGAACGCTAATTTATTTCTTTCTTATTTATATGTGTTACGATCATTCGTATATACAGCTATCATTCGCTCACTCGATGAGACCTCGTTAGAATTGTCATTCACACGTCACTGCACCGCAATTCCGAGTTTTTGATTTTTGCCAAGGATTATATAAATTTAAGAATAAAATGTATAATAATAAAAATAGAAATCTAATTATATAAAAAAGTAAAGTAAAGTAACAGCCTACGATTGTCCCACTGCTGAGCTAAGGCCTTTTTTTACTAGAAAGTTTGAAGATGGTTCCACCACGCTGCTCCAATGCGAGTTGGTGGAATACACATGTGGTTTGAGTGAAATTTGACGCATGCAGGTTTCCTCGTGATGTTTGTCTTTACCGTCAAGCACGAGATGACGAATTATAAACACAAATTAAGCACATGAAAATACAGTGGTGCCTGCCCGGGTTTTAACCCACAATCATCGTTTAACATTCACGCGTTCTAGCCAATGGGCCATCTCGGTTCATTTGTTTATGAAATCTATCATGGATTCTGTAATGTATTGGATATATTTACGATAGATCTTAACTTACAAGTACGTTTATTTAATCTTTTATTGTTCGTGTATTGCTTCATATGACTTTAAACCTCACGTTCTTACTAGTAATTGCAATATTGGCATTTCTAGCATTTGTATTCCTTATAGTTGGTTCTGTCGTTCAAACTTTTTACCTTATAAAATTTTGGCATATCTTACACTAGGTCACTTAACGTGATTATGAACTGGTCATGTTAACCATATTGCTCTGGTCTATGATATGGATGATATACTGATTAGTGTTACAAATAGTTTAAAGCAATAGAACCATATTATGACTGTAGTGTTTGTATTTAATAATAACTATAGTAATAGTTATTTACACTGTCTCATGATCACCTTATGGTGGAGGCGAACGCCGAACGGCATTCAAGTGAGAGCCATTGGCGAGAGCGGACGTGTCGCTTGCGCATACGGTGTGTTGTCGAGCCAGTGAACCGTTAGTGTAGTGTACAGTATATAGTGAACACTACAAATGGCGACGAGGATAAAGGTCAGTTGGCACATATATATAAATACGAAAAAAAAAAAAAAAAATAGGGAGCAATGTGTCGAACTTTACTAATTAAATAAAACTATTATTTTCGATGAAATATCGTAGAACATACTTATAAATAGTATGAAAAATCGGTATTATATATAGATTTATTAACAATTATTACCTAAAGATACGATATAGTAGGGTAGTTGGAAAAAGATTAAAATTATTTTGATCATATTATATTGTGCAGGCTATACAAATTAATTAATTAACTAGGCCATTTATTAATATTTAATACAATTACGTGTTACGTGTGTAATTGTGTGATAAAATCACATTAATAAAGAACGCCTACAATAATTGCAATTTTATAAGTATTGTTATCAAGATCAAAATTAACGTATCTATTATTTTCTTTGTATTGTTGCCAGGCGTATGACCCATGAATCCGATAGCCCGATGGTCATTACACTTAAAAAAAAAAAAAACCTTAATGTATTAAACATACTTGGTCAATGTAGTAAAGACAAATAATAATAATAAAACCTAGCGAAATGAGTAGATTATTAAATACTTGCTAACGCTAAAAGCATAAACCCTACTTCCTACGAATATTATAAACGCGAATGTTTCTGGGGATGATTATTATTCTTTATCGCAAAAAACTACAAATGGATTTTAATGAAACTTTGCAACGGTATACCTTATACATCAAACCGTAAGAAAACGCCGCAAAAAACCGTAAGTTACACGAATATAATGTTTAATAGAATTGTATCTCTTAAATACTTCTACAAAAAGTCCGCGACACTAAATTTGTTTATGTTTTATGTGTAAGTCATTATCACTAAAATAGTGAATCAAAAATACAATAAAATTTGATATGTATTTCCGAAATGCACATACTGTATTAACAAATTGATTCTTATGAAAACAAATACTTCTATCACCTCTAATATTAAAGTAGATAAACTTTGCGTTTTACATTATGTTATTAAGACAAATATTTCACATGTTACGATGATTGTTAAAGATGCACTTTACCGGTTTGTAATGGAAAGGTTAATAATAATATAAATTGAAAGGTTTTTGGAAAGAAGTTCTTTTACGCGGCTTACAATAGAGTGAAATGGCGGTGACCCAAGGTATTAAGATATAACGAAATTGCGTTCATACCGTGCCTACCAAATGCGATGCGTTACGCGTTCGAATTATTGAGCGCCAAACCACACCAACAATAAAGCGTGAACTGTATAATGCGCCTATCATTTAATTATGAATTATGTTATATAGTTAAATATAAGCAAACTAAATCAAGATAATAAGTGTTATTAAAATACATGTCTGGCTTGCTTAAAAACAAAATATAAACGTAATACAAGAGCATATAAGTACCAAAAGCGGTACGTACGTAAGTTTCTTCGAGCTTTGGACTATTCTCACAATTGCCATCATAAACTTTGTTTGGTTAGAGGGGTAAATTATAAAAATAATATTAAACTATTAATAGGTGCGTTAGACTGGGGATTGCTATAATAAAAATAATAATAATAATAGCTAGACCATGTATCTATTTGTATGTTTGCCTGTGTGTATACGCTTATCTTAAAAATGGCGTAACAGTGGCGTAGTAACGTAAGTACTAATGGAAAAAAAGATTTGTTAAAAAGAATAAGGTGAGATGCGGTTAAAAATTTATTATAATATTTCACAATGCAAGCAAGATTTCTTATCACACCTGTCGACCAGCCGCGCTAAGTCTTGTTGTTTACCACATTTTATTGTATATTCCTAATGAGTTTAACTAATAATAAGTGAATGTAAGATGAATGTATATATTGACGAGCGTGTTCGATAGAATAACTTAATTAAGCTATCTTGAGCTTATCTATGTTATCGGTACAAATTAATTGTTAAGATTTGTTAAGAATATAATTTTTTTTAACGAAAGGTTTGATATGTCACGCCTTATGTATTATATACTTATGTTAGTGTGTATTTAAGATGTTTGTGTATATAATGGGTATATTTGTGTTTATTCGTAGGGAATAAATACCTAATCACATTTATGTATTGTGAATTTATATAATAAAAGACATATAAGTACAAAATGAGAAAGTGATAAAATAAAAGGTTTGGCGATGAGTCACCATTGAAAAGGGAGGATCCTCCGACCAGACGGGTGTTGTGTCTGGTGGGCTACTGCCCCGACGATTGTTGTCGGGTTCTTGTATTTATGTTCAATCGCTCTGATAACTTTAATATCGCGATGTAGGATACGTTTGTTCATAGTTCGTATGTGACGAGATAGATGTCGCTACAAAGGAAATATAAGTTTATTTTCTTAGAAGACCAATATGACAGGTCACAAATGGTGTGAAAGTTGACAGAGGGCACCATGTTTATTGTGAGGTCAATATGAGAGGCCCTGTGTAAATAAGAGGTCAATAAGATAGACTTATAATGAAGTGTTGTGACTTTGTAAAAGGAATGTTGTTGAAAGGTCAATAGGATAGACTGTTATAATGAAGTGTTAAAATATGTCATTGCTGAAAGACTTTTGACGTGACAACGTCTTATAAATTGGTTTGCCGGGTGACACTTAAAGAAACTGCGTTACGCTCCGCTCACGTTATGCGCTCACAATGAGAGCGAGTGAGAGGCACGCGTCCCTTCCACTCGGGCATGGTTAGCCCGCCTAAGAGCGAGAGAGACAGACATAAAAAGTGAAATTCAGTGCGAGATTCTTTGTATAAATTAATGTTTTAAATATAATTCTTTGTATAAATAAATGTTTTAAATTGTTACTATTATTTCATCCTTCTTCCTACTATACGAATGAATATTCACATTAAAATTATTTTACCACTCAAAGTCGTTGTCACGTAAAACTTTCGCCCGTATACCGACTTTACAGGCAACCAATTTTTTGTTGGAAGGTCAATATGAGAGACCGCGTGGTTAACGAATGGTCAATAAGAAAGGCTAATCTTGCATTATTAGATCTTGTAAAATATCGCTGTGGCTTATATAGTCAATATGAAAGACTAAACAGGTCAATAAGATAGACCGTATTGTTTAAGTGAAAGGGTTGTTTTGTCAATATGAAAGACTAAACAGGTCAATAAGATAGACCGTATTGTTTAAGTGAAAGGGTTGTTTTGTCAATACGAAAGACTAAACAGGTCAATAAGATAGACCGCATTGTTTAAGTGAAAGGGTTGTTTTGTCAATATGAAAGACTAAACAGGTCAATAAGATAGACCGTATTGTTAAAGTGAAAGGGTTGTTTTGTCAATATGAAAGACTAAACAGGTCAATAAGATAGACCGTATTGCTTAAGTGAAAGGGTTGTTTTGTCAATATGAAAGACTAAACAGGTCAATAAGATAGACCGTATTGTTTAAGTGAAAGGGTTGTTTTGACTGATTAGGTGTTCAACCGGCGTAGCGTGCGGGTGTGCGTCATCGCTCTGTAGATATAGCGGTGTGCCTTAACGTGCATTTTACAAGTGGTTTTGTGGTCACATGATACCTCCATTAAATTGGAAAATCATGGTACTAAGATGCTTTCCATTAAATTGGAAAATTGGTACAAATGTATTCCATTAAATTGGGATTTTGTGGTAATATGATACCTCCATCTAATTAGTAAATCATGATACTAAGATGGCTCCATTAAATTGGAAATTGGTTTAAAGGTACCTCCATCAGATTGGTAAATCATGATACAAAGATGGCTCCATTAAATTGGAAATTGGTTTAAAGGTACCTCCATCAAATTGGTAAATCATGGTACTAAGATGGCTCCATTAAATTGGAAATTGGTTTAAAGGTACCTCCATCAAATTGGAAAATCATGAAACTAAGATGGCTCCATTGAATTGGAAATTGGTTAAAGGTACCTCCATCAAACTGGGAAATTGGTACAAATGCACCTCCATTAAATTGGAAATATCCGGCATAATATGCCAACACTTGACGACCCGGTGGGCGTGATTGGTGAATACCTGTCTTGAGATTATGTCAGACGCAAACTGGGATATTGTTGTCAAATATGGTCACCCTCATATCAAATTTATGTCGGTCGTGGGTTCGATTCCCAACCAGGACAGTGTAAAGGCCTTGTGTAAATGGTGTCCAGGTTTATTACATTATTATTGAATTATATTAACTGCCTCGTTGGTCTAGTGGCTTGGTATGGGGCCGCGGACTCTGTGGTCCTGGGTTCGATTCCCGGGTCGGTCCAGTGAATGCTTGTTGGGGTTTTCTGTCAGAGAATTCTCATCATCATTCTTTATGTGTGCACTCCCGTGCCTCGGAGGGCACGTTGAGCCGTTGGTCCTGCGCCTCCTGAGCTCCTTCCGGTCGTGTCGGATTGCCGTCCCATCGGATTGTGAGAGCTGGGGAAAAGAGAGTGCACTTGCGTTTGCGCGAACACTTGTGTACTGGAATATCTCCTGCGCAGTTGCCTAGTCTCTCGGGATTGGCCGTCGTGGCCGGGGTCGGTCTGGAGGACTTTATTAGTTATATCAACAATATACATTTTTAGTCGATTAGGTTTCCCTTAATATATAACAGCAGCTAATAGTCGACAATGTAACCGCGAAGTTGAGAGGACAAATCGCGACATATTAAAAGTTACAAGGAAATCACCAACCAAACTATTATTTAAAAGACAAAATTTCAACTCTACAAGACTTAAATAATAATGAAGATGACACTGAGGTCAGGGACCGGGATCAAGAACAAAAGTAAAAAGAGAAGGGGTATGGAGATAAGAGAGGGAATGCACGGGATGCAGATTTGAATGAAGGACAAAGTATAAGTAAAAAATTAATAAAACAAATAAATAAATAAGTTATACCAAATTAAAACGCCTCATACCGTGGAGAAAGCAAAAGATGGAGATATAGCCCTCAGAAGCGAAGAAACTGGACTATATTGCATTTGGAAAGAATTGAAGGCGAATGGATATTTATTCAAGGAAAGAAAGCTTGGAATTATGATATGGAGTAAGAGTATTCGTAATCAAGACAATGATAAAATATGACAAAGTAAATAAGTATGAATTATTGAATTCTAATGATTATTCAATTTTCAATAAGGAAGGGATGTAGTGTTTGTATTTAATAATAACTATAGTAATAGTTATTTACACTGTCTCATGATCACCTTATGGTGGAGGCGAACGCCGAACGGCATTCAAGTGAGAGCCATTGGCGAGAGCGGACGTGTCGCTTGCGCATACGGTGTGTTGTCGAGCCAGTGAACCGTTAGTGTAGTGTACAGTATATAGTGAACACTACAATGACGTACTTAGTTTAGGGATATTTGGTTCGATACATCCAATATAATTACGTAATTTGATCCTGAACGGATCGAACTTATAGGTACTCTTAACTGATTATAGTTCAAACATTCGGTAATAAAATTAAAACGTATTATTTCTCTAATACTAATTATTTTGTTCTAATTATCAATTAATTCTGAATAAGAGTTAAGAATCTGTAAGCATGTGTAGGTGCTGACGGATTACAGGCCGCTCTGCTTCGAGCTCTATCACTGTGGGCTTCTCCAGTTCGAAGCTTCGGAATCGCCAGGTTGTCGTTCAGGACTTGCAAACAACATGCTCTGCCGCTATTCAGGTTATGCCGTGAAATCATCCACATTTTCTAGGTATATAACAGAGTTACGCTTATTACTTTATCATTACGTTAGAAACGAACTCTAAGGCAAGATATTTTGTTCAAATCCAAATCCAAACAACGCAAGGCACGCGAACTATATTAGGAACCTTTGAGAACGATCACAACCGACAACGGATGGTTTGTTCTGGCGTGGGCATGTCAAGTCGAGCCACTTTCGCATTTTAGAAATTTAGAGCAACAGCCACTTTGACCGTAACCCGCCTCAGATTTATATAATCCCATTTATGACTACAACGTTTTTTGACAGAGATGATTACAAGTTTCAGGTTAGTTGGCTCAGGTTTACAGATTTATTAAATACCCTAAAAATAAGTCATTCAATAGTAATTTGTAGTTTACAGATCTGAAAATTATTTCGTTTTGCATTGGAACGGAAATGACCCCATGGGTATGAGTAGATATGGGATTACGTACGTCCTTGTCTTAACAAGAGGGAAATTGGCGTAGTTTGCAATTTTGACGATAACGTAAGACGTAAAACATGAATGCCTTAATAAAACTATAATATTAAGATAACTTACGAGTATAAGTGAAATATTTCAATATGTAATACATCAATACTGCTTGGATGAAATTGATAAAATTTAATAATACCTGGACGGTATTTCGTGTATCTTTGACATTACGTAATATGAGAACAAATATTGCTACATATTTAAAATTGCGGCTTTTGCCATAAATGGCTCCAAGTTTTTATGAGATGTTTTTGACGTGAGAACGTCTAATAAATCGATGAACGCTGGCTGCATGCATGAAATTGTCCCGTTACGCTCATTGTCCCGTTACGCTCTCGTTCACTCGATTGGCCTATGAGTGCAAATAAAAGTAAATTTATCAATTAAATTGTAGATTTCATTTCACTCCTTCTTTGTGTCCATACAGAATAATGATAATTCAATAAAAATGATTCAATTTTATTCATTAAACTATGCAGTCATTTCATCAATGTTTTTTTATGACGTTGTCACGTTAAACTATCGTCCGTAAACCGACTTTACAGACAACCAATTTTTTTATCAATAATAAATGATGTTTCATGCAATATTGAGGAGGGGGAAGACTTCAAACATGAAGATCGACTGTAAATAGTTACCCAAATATTTTTCCATATAGTATGTTGAGCGTTCCGAAAACAACTTCAATGTTTAATCTAAGCACCAAGGCTTTCTATCCTTTAATGCGTTTGCAAATGATAACCGAATTATCTTATATACATGTACACCACATTATATTATGTTGCAGAGATCTAAATTTTTTTTTATGTTTTCTGTAAATTGGCTGTAACAATACTAATTATTAAAAATGACTAGGAGCTTAACTGGCATATATAAGCATGTAGATCACGGTTGGAAACTGTGCTTCTTAGGAGAACGCTGGCAAGACTGAAATAGACATACTATTTTCATCGAGGTTAGGGCTTTGTAGGTGGGCATATGTGCGTGCTTGGTTGGGTGCTATATATAATTTTTTATTACATTCTACGCCTGATAGACACGAAAAATTGGTTAAACCCTTATGCAACGGTACTAGCTTCTTTAATAGAATGCCACCTACCTTTCAGGAGAAAGTTTGTCTGAGTTTGCTTGGTGCCAAACAACAATGAACTTTGTATATTTTATTTCTTTTCTGGAGTAAAACTTTGATAATTGCGCTGTAGGATCTTTAGCAGTATGATAGAAGCCTAGTTTTTATAAGTAAGTCTAACGAGGTGGTTAATGGTTTTAATACCGACATTTGTACAGACAATTCTGTATTCTATAAAAACATATTCGATTTGTTTGCGTAATAGAAAGGCGTAATGATAATTGATTGGGCCCAAACTAAACGTGCAACCTCATTGAATTAATTTAATAGTCCACTGAGATTTGGCAGGTCGCCCGCCATGTTCAACAGGTCAGCAAGAACAGCCGCTAACTATCCGTCTATTTTTTGGTTTGCTAACATTGTATTTTTTGTATATTTTTCATGTTTTTATTCTTAATCATAAATCATGGCTAGAAAATTTATAATTTGCATTCATAAATTTTTGCAAGAATAAAACATCTCAGATTAAAAATATAAAAAAAAAACGATTTAGAAATCTCTTCATTTTTAAATAGGTTTATGTATGTGGTGAGTAGACAGTGAGGTCCATTCAGCCCTTCTAAATAATCAACATATTATTCATCCCTTTTCAACGAAATCGCACGATGACCGGCATCGATACCCAAGGGACGGGCGTAAATACTGCCCTTAATATATGCTCGTATTAAAATAATGTTGCCATTACATAATTAATTTGTTTTCTTTTACTGGACGTTGAAACATAGCACACATACTTTGTTGCGTTAAATGGCTGATTAAAACTACATAATTATACTACTTTCTTTTGAAATTACATACTTATATAGATAATTACACCCAGACTCAGGACAAACAGACATGTTTATGCACACAAATGTCTGCCGGCGCGGGAATCGAATCCACGACCTGCGCCGCGAAAGGCAGGTATGTACCAACCACGCCAACCGGCGTCAATAATGCGGGTAGGTGTTATACTCCAAAGTAATAAGCGGTCTATTGAGTTAATTTATATTTGTTGTTCCAATCCGTATATTTTATAAATAAAATTACTTTAGTAAATAACTAAACTAAGCTAAATCCTTATATGTAATAGACTGCTGCTCAAAGCCCTACTTTCGCCTTGAGGGGAAGATTTAGGGCTTAGTCCATTAAGCTGCCCTAATACGGGTTGATGTACATACATATATGAAAAGTGTAGGTTTCTTCAAGATATTTTTCTTCACAACTAAGGACGATAAGAATTCTAAGCACATATTAAGCACATGTAAGTAAAAGTAAGCTCAATGGAACTTACCCGATTTTTAATTGAAAAGATTAGGTTCAAATTCACGCGTTTTAGTCACTTGGTATTGTAGTGTCCTAGTTGGAAAAGTGTGAGTCAGTATCACAACACTAGTTCTCAAGGTTGGTGGCGCATTGGCGATGTAAGCGATGGTTAACATTTCTTCTAATGCCATTGTCTATGGGCGTTGGTGACCACTTACCACCAGGTTACCTGTTCGTCCTTCCGCCTACCTATGATATAAAAAACGTTGACAAGCTCAGTCATATCAGATCATAATATAATAATGAAACGAGTAAAGTTAATCAGTACTGTTTTAAATTGTAATTTTTTTGTCAAATTAGTATTAAAAAAGAAAATCTTTTTGATCAAGAATTACTTAGAAGCGACAAAATGGCTTGATGAAACTTCGCCTCGCATTTTCTCATCGTTGATATTTTGGGTCAACGTAAAGAATAATTTTATACCCGGTCAATGAAAAGAATGAGGGAAGGAAATTTTCAAAAGTCCTCATCCATATTTAAATACGAAGCGGCCGCTACTTATATAATTACGACGAAGCAAAAATTTAAAATTCGTATTATTATTTATATCTTAGTTACCAAGGTTGGCGCATTAGCGATGTAAGTGATGGTTCATCTCTTACAATGCCATTGTCTATGGGCGTTGGTTACCACTTACCATCAGGTGGCCCATAAGCTCGTCCAACTACATATGCTATAAAAAAAAAATTAACCGGTTGCAGTGACCAGTTTTATGTTAGAAATACATTTAATTTACACAGAACAAAATATATAACAAAATAGCGTGAATTTCGTTGTTGTACAAAAGTTTTTGATTACGTATTAATTTAATTTCAGAAAAAGAGTAAATACTGATTTATTCACTCTTCTTAAGAAGCAAGCTTATTTAATCACTTCGTACTGCTTCAGTGCGATTGGTATTTTTTACATCTACAGCTAACAAACATTATCAAAACAAAACAATTAACTATAAGCAAGCAATGCTATGACACAAATATAATAGCTACTCAGTTTATGTCGGTAACCTAAAAGGCACATCGGTCCCGCGAGTTCCAACGCTGATTTTCAGAGGCTGCCTTACTATAATTGAAGTATATGAAATATGACAGGTAGTTTAAAATATATATATATTTATTGACTCACATTTATAATATTAATAAGTATTTACATTAAACCCTTAACTAAATACAAATAAAAATTAAAAATAATTATTATACAAGTCGTGACCGCGTGGAATGGTGGCAAGAACGCTAGCAGCATTTCTCCTTTGAATCGCAATTCCGATTCTCTGGGCGAAAAATGAACCAGCCCTCCTGTAAAAATAAATATAAAACTAAAGCATAAATTCAGTTATTTAGATTTGGTAAATGAAAAAAAAGAGCTTCGACGATCAGCAATACTTAGTAAATTGTTGTATTCCGATTTGAAGGGTGAGAGACCCAGTAGCTACAGGCACAAGGGTGGACTTTCAATGCCAATATCTATATGTGGTGGTGAATTACCACCAGGCGGCTCATTTGCCAATATACTGTCCTATTTTAAATCAAAAAAGAATCATTACACTTAAATCTCTACGGTATTTGTTACCATTAAATGTACCATCTCGGTTTTAACCCAATTACGGCGTTAAGATTCTTGAGATTTAAATAATTCCCGGGACGATTATCCAATCAATTTCATCTCGTTATATTAAGTTTATTTAATCGTAAAACAGTTTCCATCGTTTCCCTATGGAAACACTATTTGGTGTCGAAATTTTGCTTCTATATTGAAGATAGTTTAGTTAGAATTAACCTAATTAATACGAGCTGTACTGATTTTGAATAATTAAGAATTAATTTCGTAATACGACTCGACGATTAAGTACTATTTTACGATTCGTATAATAATACGTATTCTATCAAAAAATAAAATAATTCTGGATCGTATATATATGCATTATACACTTGAAACTCGACGAGAATATTATTCTATTCAATTGAATAGTATTCAATTAGATCTATTGGCTTATCTGGGCTTTTATTTTTATTACGGGCTGGGCTTATTAATATAATTTTATTAAATAATAATGTTACAGGGACGTCATTTGTAATGTTTGATATGATAAAAGCGGCTTCCCACGGCGCGTGGTTACGCAAATTATTCACGCACGGCCGACGAACACGTACGCATACGGACTTGTCTGTACTACTCGTCGATGCGGGCTGGTCGGCGTCCGTTCGTAACATCACGCACCATCGAACGCCACTTTAATATTGCAAAATAACGCAGAAATTTAAAATTATAAAGTCACTTTAAAATGAAATCAAAGAAACTATTATTTAATTCATATTATTTGAACAGTAATTAATTTATAAATGAATCGTTAATAGTCAAAGCATTTAGTAAATATTAAGTCATGATGCACAGCGAACGTAATATTGGTAGGAACTATTTC
This sequence comes from Nymphalis c-album, assembly GCA_963151315.1. Lineage (NCBI taxonomy): Eukaryota > Metazoa > Arthropoda > Insecta > Lepidoptera > Nymphalidae > Nymphalis > Nymphalis c-album. The sequence continues at coordinate 10,988,462 of OY720595.1, forward strand.
ATTATGGCGGAATGCCTCTGTGAACAGCATTAAAGCATCTATTGCATTTAGAAATGTTGTCCTTGTTATAAAATGTATATGCCTGAATGTTAATTATGAAAAAACGAAGGATTATTTGTTACGAAAGAGACATTATAATAATAGCTTAGTTAATGACTTTGTACACACTCCGAGCAAATGAAATTCTATATATATACATATATGCATAATTATATTGATATGTGTATTCTATAAATTATATAATTATTATGATCAACTTTCTGTCATTTTTGTTTCTCAAACAACCTACTCAACTAGCTAAAAGTACTAAAAACTGTTTATGGTCTATCGTTCACAAGAATTAATTATATGTTTATAAAAACGACTTTGTGCAAATAATGCAATATTTTAGAACATTTGATTACCATACAAAAGGTCAGCCTTAAAAGATAGACATACATCAACGCAGGGGCGAGATAACCGACGTATGTCAGCATAAGCTGAACCCTAATTAATATGGAAGATCATATTATATATATGAGCTTAACTTCATTGGATAGTATTTAAATCTCTGAAACTGTCCATTTATTAACGTTGTTGTGTTTTTCTTTAAACTTTCAACCGTCAGACTATCATTTATAAAATTTCTGCCAACTCCACTTAAGAGTTATTTTATAGCATTTTTATCGAATAAATGTTCTAGGTGGTTCTTTAAATTGATAACTTTATTATTTATAAGCGAATTGAAATAAAACAAACCTTAATTTTAAGTGAAGTTAGCCAAAATACACTATTTATAACAGCGCTCAAATCCGTTAAGCCGTTTCTAAGATTATCGTACTCAAACGCACAAACCAACATTCTAAAATTCTAACAGTCATTGTTTTGGGTTCTACTGCGTTTATAAAGACCCACGATAATAGTTTTACTCTAATATCTTCCATTTACAGACAACAACCAGTTATATTTTTACTAATAGTCGGAGCAAAATAAGCTTTGAGCTTACTGGGAATTTACATTCTTATGAACTGGAATGCTTAATCAGATCCTTGAAATAGAAGAAGAATGTTGACTCACCGACAGCAGGCATACATTATTGTAGATTTATCAGTTATTTGTTATTTAATAATGTTACAAAAATGTTATATATTTGTGAAGCGCGATATTAAATATTTTTGGTTTTCCAAATTTTAAATTTCTTCGTCAGTAGGAACATGATTATACGCTTTCAGGGAATGGATCGACTTCTATGTTCGTTCTTATACTTCGAATTTTAATGTTCGTTTAATCCCAAAAAAATGGCTATATTTTGAGTTTTGAACTAGTTCAGAAGTGTATGCTCAATGACTCAGATCTCTGCAACTTTTTCTTACGTTTTTCTAAGAACCATATAACTTCTCTTGTTCTGCGGGAAAGAATAACACTTGGAATTGGACGACTGAATTGGGTCCGGGCGTAATTTGGTTAACTTGATTGGAGTGATAAGAAGAACTAAGTTTATGCTTAAATACCTATATCATAGAAATACTATGACCGATTATGATTAAAAGTGATTTTTAATCATTCGATTTTTGAAAAATATACTCACAGCATGTCGTCGTACTCGTTTAAAAATCACAGTCTTTGTATTCCACAAAAATACACGGCAGATGACATACTGAAACAAATTCTAAATTATTAAATAAACCAACTTTTTTGAACATCTGTTATGGTGGCTATATTAAAGGATCGAATAATAATTAGTGCCAATTGTACTTATCGACTATTTGAACACATTTACTAAACTCGTCATGTGACCAATCGTTTGGAACATCATGAGAGAAATCGATTTCCATTGCTATTACTATGATTTAGTAGCTTTTAGCATCAAAATATTGTGATTTCCTTATTTTTGTCTTCCTGCGGTTATATGCTAAAGGAAAACGGCAGGCTTGTGTGGGTATTTCGTACCGCTAATAAAATGCGTATTTTGAGGTATACTTTGTTTTAATTGGTAGTTAATATGATAGACAAGCCTTTTTTTAATTCTTAGATTTTTAGAAGTTACGTCGTAAAACTTATAACCAGTTTTTTTAAGGTTATTTAGTAATGAACCTACGTAGATCGTTATGTATAGGTATGTATATATAATATTATTTTGGTACTAAATTAAATGTTATAGGGTGCTTGTCGAGCCAGCCAGAGTCCAGCAGTTATAACTTATAATTAATTTATTCTTAATATTACTTCATTTAAAAAGTGTACAGTTCGTGTAACCCTCATGGCGAACACAGCTTAAGTACCTTATAATGCTCATCACATGTAATTTAAATGTAATATAAATGTTTAATTATATTTAATGTTATTCCTATTTTTAAATAATTAATTTTCATTTTGATATTTGTGTTATTATTACATTTCACAAATTCTAAAAATGGTACACTTACATTGGGGATATGCTCTCGTCTTGAAATTATATAGTGATGTTTAAGCATTGCACTTAGGAAACGTACCCACATAATGTATTGTTTGAAGTATTTTAGAATACTGCAGCGTGGTTTGGTATCATCAAACAGTACGGAAACGTTTTCTTTGGCATTTTTTTCATGAATTAAATCATATAGAAGTAGTTTAAAACATTTTAATATGGTTTATCTACTAGAGAGTTGAAATGTAAGTCATACAATATTTGTATTTATAGCAATTAACTTTTCTCTCACTAAAACTTTCTCTTACAGTCTTTAAGCTTGCTGTTTCTAGCCTCGTTACCCTGTAACATCCACTCCTCACTATTGACCTCTAAGTAAAACTGTTTTAAGCCCCAATAGGCGTACCTAAGATTTAATACGATGATTAATACATACATAAAAAGCATTGACTTGAAAGATGATTTTTTCGCCGTTATTTCATGGTTGATAAAAATATCGCTTTAGTGTTCAAATTGCACAAGAAACTAATTAAAACTTAGTTGGAGTTGGTATAAAGAGCGCATTTCCTTTTTGGATTCTTTTACTTTTGTAACAACAAAGAGAACAAAAATAATTTCAATTGAATTTTATTTTAATCCGTATTTTTCGTATATTGATTTAATGACGCGATAATAATCTTTTTTAGGTTTATATTTACATCTTGGTATTTTTATAACGAAGGTAGGCGGACCGAGCACCATGGTAACCCTTCTCCGTAGACATTGGAATTGTAAGAGATGTTAACCATAGCATCCATGAGCAATGCGCCAACAACCTTGGGAACTAAGATGTTCTGTGCCCAGTAATTACAAGAATTACAAATCTAATGAGTGGGTGTTACTTACTCAGACAAGCTTGCACAAAGCTCTACCACCGAGTTAAGATTGTTGTTTGTATGTGCATTTATGCCCGCTAATCTTAAAAACGGCTTAACTGATTTGGATGCGATTATCACTATTGTGTTGTTGCGACGTGACGAAAATGCTCGTTCATAAAACAATTGTAGCTATAAAATATATTTTCATGAAAAAAAACGGCTTGTTATTATAACCCCACCCCACCCACCTGATTAGAACAGACAATAAGAACCGTTTTAATAAAAAAAAAAAACAAGTTAAAGTTTAAAAATCAATAGATTAGTATTCCGCCTCTAACGATGAAATGTCCGGCGTTCATGAGATAACCGTGGAAAATCGTATTTCGTGACCTTTGACCTTGCGTAATTAGCGATACGGCTCGGTTCTATAGGGACACTCAGTGATTCTTTTCAACATTGTAATTTGTATTTCGGTGTGTTACTATTTTTTTTTCGTGAAAATATTTTTTATCTTAGATTTTAACTAATAATAACATATGAACAATTGAATATGTATATACTTATACAGACTTTGTGAAGTCGGAATTATTTTAGCTATATTATCGCTGAGTTTTTTTTAACAAATATTATGTCTACCAGTTGTAGGCGTATCATTTTTAAAATACGCACATTTACTGGTACATATACTGGAAGTCTGGTAAAACTCATTTTCAAAACGAATTTTACAAGATTTTTTTATTTAATTTGTAACAATTGTCCAACGACACGCCAGACAATATAATTTTTGAGAAATATTTGAAATTTGTAATAAGTGTAATTAATAATACGTGTTTATGAAAATTGGATCTAAAATTAATCAAAACTGTTAAATTAAATTTAGTATATGGGTAGGAATATGCTGAAAATATAATAAATATTTCTTTGTAAGTATACCTTATCAAAAGTTACCTTAATATAAAATTTATTATAAGTTGTGTGTGATTAAACATATTAAATGCATTATTTTTAAGTCACGTTATATAAATAAAACGTGGTCATTAAAGCACGTTATAATAATTTATAATCATTTTTAAAGTCAAAAACCGAAAATATAATTTAGGAAAGTATTAACCATCGCAATCTGCATCACACGAACAACTGATTTCATGACTGCTGCATGCAGTTGGTATAACCGGAGTTTGTATTTTCAAAGAATTGGAAATCTTTGAACAAGATTTGTAAATCTGTGACGGAATAAATGATTTTCTATTAAAGTCCAATCCTCGTCAAGAACGAGAGCGCCTGCCAGATTGTTGTCGCAAGTCGTTCGCTGCTCCTCTTAATATGTCTCGCTCCAGTCCCGAGCTAGAGAGTAATTTGCGGACTTAAAGCTATTTTACTTGTTTCACTTGCAAACATTTTGATTTAAAAACCCTTTAATGTACCAATAAGGGTTTTTTGACAATTATGAATATGATAAATTTTAAATTATTTAAATTATGGAATAAATTATTTAAAGTATGGAGTAAAAACAATCGTTCTAGTTATGTTATTCTTTAAATAAAATTTGCATGTCGCTTATGTCACTGGATAATATGTATACAGGTGTAACAAAGACCCTGTCCGACCCGTGAAGTGGATAATGGGTATCATGAGTCGGTTCTATTTATATATCTATTATCATTGAATATTTTTTATGCCTTACGATCTGCTTGCGATACTTCATCATCTAACGAGACCTCTCGAATTCATATCACTCTAAGAAAAATGAGTATGTTGCAGCACCCTGATATGCCTATCATTTAGAGTATTACAAGTTTGGGGCTGATATTTCGGGTCCAAGCGTTGTATGAAAACTTTAATACCGACATTTAAAACCTTGGTTTCCTGCACCCTGATTCAAAATGTATGACAATTTTCATTCCGAGATTAGAAATCGTTGAATAATTTTATTTTCAAATGTAACCTACAGAGGAAAATAAGGGAAATAATGAACGTAGCTCATTATAAATCATATCACTTTCCAAGGCGTTTAGTAACTTTAATATTATTTTTCTGCCAACGTTATTAATACAACAAATCAAATTTAATTCGCAGACGATCGAAAAAAAAACAGCTAAATGGCTTCAAGAGTTTTTATTTCTGTCATAAATCATTTTAATTGTTTTGGTAAAGGGTTAACGACGGGAGGGTAAGAAGACGCGGCGTAAAGGAGTTTGACAAACACTAATAACAAAACCTAATATCAATGTAAATGGTTAATAAAAGATTATGAAGCGAATTTACAAAATTGTGATTGCTTAATAATGTATCATAAAAGATAAGGGAGGTTGCATAAATTGTTTACAATGATCTTGTATTAGTTGTGTTCCATTCAACAGATAAAATAAAATAAAAACACAGTCATTTAGGGAAATGAACTAAAAATGAAACAGCTGCCATCATTTCCATTCAAAATTATAGTTAAAAAGCCAAATATATTATTATATAACTTTGGTAGAATATTATTATAATTTCGTTTAAAAACCCATTTGTCATAAAGTTACCTTATTAAACTCCTAGACTAAGTATCGTTACACAGGAGGTAGTCAACGGGTATCGATTTATTTACAGTAGCTAAATAGCCATCTCTAGTTCGTTGCTTCGACGGGTCAACTGTGCATAACATTTAGTTGCATAGACAGTTTATTATCTCATAATTATAGGCCTATTATGTTGTTTTTATAGTTTTGGTTAGTGGACGAACATACGGGCCACCTGATGGTAAGTGATCACCAACGCCCATAGACATTAGTTTGTATATTTCTTTAAAAAACGACATCGCCACTTCGCCACCAACTTTGGAAACCAAGATGTTATGTCCCTTTTGCCTGTTTACACTGGCTCACTCATCCTTCAAACCGCAACACAACAATACCTAGAACTGCTGTTTTGCGGTAGAATATCTGAGGAGTTTATTCTTTATTATGTTTGAATGATATTTAAAATAACATCACACTATGTTTCATGTTATCATGAATTCCATATAAGATGTAACAATAACTGAGTGCTAAATTTGTATATGTAATTCATTTTAGCTCGATTGAAAATATTGTGAGGCCGCCTTCATGTTTGGAATGAAATTCTGCTATTTGGTTTATCCTCCAATCTGCATCTGAGTAGAATGACAGAAATCAAACCAAGAGTCGAAGACGCTTGTGACAAGCTTTCACGGTGTTCCTTTTTTATAGTTACAGACAGTAATTGTACCATTGGTCAAAGGTCTCCTCTCTTCTAAAATAGCTTAAAATATCGTTGCTCCACTTAAAGTGACCGCATATACATGAGCTGAATTTCGTCCGATACGTGCAAATTTGTCACGCTATTTTAAATATATTGTTCGATACTAGTTATTGAGTCGAGATAGCCTTGTAGTAAGAACGCGCGAATCTTAACCTATGATCGTGGGTGTAAGCCTGGGCAAGCAACACCGAATTTCATTTGCTTAATTTGTGATTACAATTCATCTTGTGCTTGACGATTAACAAAAACATCGTGAGGAAACCTGCATGTGTCAAATTTCATTGAAATTCTGTTACATGTGTATTCCACCAACCCGCATTGGGACAACGTGTTGGAATAAGCTTCAAACCTTGTCTACAAAAAGAGGAGAAGCGGCCTTAGCCCAGCTGTGGGACATTCACAGGCTGTTAATGACTAGTTTAAATATTTTAAAAAGAGCTATCTTGAATACTGTATCGACTGTCGGGAGTTTTATATAAAACGAACAAATATCTCACAGAATAAGAAAAATGCAATGAAAATTACGTGCCCTGTTATCAACTCGACCAAATTTGTACGTAGACTGCGATCCAAAAACTAAACCCCAAAATAATTCAAGGTATGTCAGCCAAATAACTGTATATGAAACCCAAAGTTGAAATCCGAAACGAAATCGTTATAAAACGCTAAAAACTTTTCATTTATCACATAGCATAAATTAAAACTCCGTTCATTAAAATTTACCGTATTGCTGAAAACAAATGGGTCAAAACAAAAGTGCAAGCCGACGTCACGGGCTCGACGTTTCACTGTGAAACTATTAAAATCAAATTACAGATACTTTTTTTTAAGTATGCTCTTATAAGTAATTTTGAATCGCCATGCTGAATGTAATGCTATCAGCATTTGAATGTGGATTCTGTTATCGTGAAAAACTTGAAAATTACTTTTATTTTAAATTAAATACATGGTCTATATAAAATTTTATATGTATTTAATATTATTATAAGATATAAGTTATCTTAACGTATATCGTCACTTATATATTTTACGATCATCAAAATTTCGGATCAATTTTTCAACATTTTATGATCGTATCGTATTTAAATGATACAACTATGATTACTACTTAAAATTATCAATGCGTCGTCATATATCATATATATTTAATAATACTTTTTCCTTTTACGTTTTTTTCCATTCTAAGTCGCTTCCTATACATTATATTTAGTTTTCCTTTACAATTTTAAATGATAACTTTCTTCATTTACACAAATGAAGCAGTAATAATAAATCAAATAATACCATAATTTAAGGGAGGCCCATTAGTTGTCTACTGCGAGCACACCTGAGCCGGCGTCGGCATTGTCTATTCGGTGTTTGGTTTATGGTACATTATAGGCTGGCTATATTTGTATTTATATAATAAATTAAGTACAATTCTGTTAATATAAAAAATATTTGTATGTCATTTTTTTACTCTGTGACGTCATAGAGCTGCCTGCTATTAGACAAAGGTATACCAAATTTCAATTTTAACTGCCTTATGCTTGCTGCACTCAGCACATGTAAATATATGAGATACATAACAAACATACATTGCACATAGTAACAGAACGTGAATGTCCCACTGTTGGGCTAAGGCCTCTTCTCCCCTTTTTGAGGAGAAGGTTTGCTAGCGTTAGCTTATTCCACCACGCTGCTCCTATGCGGATTGGTGGAATACACATGTGACAGAATTTTAGTGAAATTTGACTCACGCTGGAATTATAATCACAAATTAAGAAGATCGTCAGTGGTGCTTGCCCGCGTTTGAACGTATGATCATCAGTTAAAATTCACGTGTACTTACCACTGGGCCATCACGGCTTTTTATACATAACATACATACAAAAAATCAAATACTGTAATTAGAAACTAAATATCGAGGCCTTCCTAACAAAAGGTTAGGGACCCAAAAATGCACTTATAAGCATGACACTAAAATGTAAATCAATATAAGAACTATTGTTACAAATATACTTGGAACACGTTTCTTCTTCGCCAAAATACCTAAGCTGATAGGAAAGAAATTAAAGAGAAGCAATGTGCTTCAGTCTTAGTCGTTTTTTTTAGACCGACCGATATACCTACGTGAAATCATTTGAGTTAATTTGTATCCTTACCAGTAATCGTTACCGATAAGACTTAAAAATATATATATCCTTGGTGTTAGAGCTCTGTGTAAGCTCGTATGGGTAGGTACCACCCACTCATCAGATATTCTACCGCAAAACAACAGTACTTGGTATTGTTGCGTTTCGTTTTGAAGGGAGCAGCCAGTGTAATTATCTACAGGCACAAAGGGCATAACATCTTAGTTCCTAAGGTTGATGGAGCATGGGCGATGTAAGCGATGGTTAACATTTCCTACACTGCCATTGTCTAAAGGCTTTGGTGACCACTTATCCTCAGGTGGCAAATATGCTCGTCCGCCTATCTATCATATAAAAATTCATATCGATATGCTAACCTGCATCATATGTAGCATTTTCTTTTCATTTATAAAATAAATTAGGGGATAGTAATAAACATGAATTTAATCCGATTAGCCCTTTGATTTTATGATTTTGTTCTTTATTACAATAGAATATTAAGTAGCACAGTATATTTTTTAACGATTTTTACTTTATCGATACTAATCGCGATACAACTTCTTTGTCGTCTAATAAATCAGGACGAGACTTTGGGATGGACAGCCACTTTTCTCCGCACGCAGGGCACAGCGGGTGTGAGGTCTGCTCGGAGCGTATTCATTTTTAACACCCAATCAAGTGAGGTCGACGACGGAACACATCAATACTAATTACTTAATGCTCTTTTTTGGTAGCATGTCGTATTAATGAGTGATGTGGGTTTTACTATTTTTTATTAATTTTGAGATTTTTTTAGAAAATAATGTAATATTTTAATGAAATTAACACTGGCCGGAAATTATTGAGCAAAAACAAAAGCGATACAATAAAAAATAAGACGAAAAAGGAACTCGCTTGATGACTATCAGCGGGTTTAAATGTATTCCAATGAAAATTGTAATAAATTGAATTGTTAAATATTAATTAGTATCATATTATATTACAAGTACGTGTTAAAGGAAATAAAGTGTTTTAAGATAATGCGAAGAATTGTTTTACGGGGGTATTTTTACACTAATAAATATTCTTACACAGACTAAATATTTGTGTACATGATCAGGTACCTAATAAATAAATATTAATATACGTCGAAGAACGTTCGAGAAGTTTTATATGAATATATTTTTTGTTATTCACAAGTCACAACGCACCCGACTCGTAAAACTGACGGGGTGTATGAAATGCTGCCGTTTTCATTGTAGTCAGCGTTTAGTCCAATCACGACGGGTTTTATGTGAGGGTCCAGACGCAAATATATATCGAGTAGTCTATTATGAAAAAATAAATTCAGAAAGCCTAAAGTAATCGTTAATTAACATATAAGAAAGGGATGTAGAAAAACATCATCAAGTGTCTTTTTGTATTTTAGGTGTATTTTTTTTCAATGGATTAAACCCCAAGATCAAGCACTTAAATATATAATATTATTTTATTTTCTCTTATCTGTAAAATTGGTATGTTTTTAATCGAGATTATTAGTCTAAAAAAAAATTGTGCGTTCGCCCAACGCATCGCCTTTTGTAGCATTTGGGAAGCGCAGTATGAATGCTATTTCGTTATATGACGTGACCTTGGGCCACTGCCGTTTCAGTCTACTGTAAGGCGCGTAAAAGATCTTCTTTCCAGTAATAGTGTTGTCATTGTTATTCTATGTTCAGTTTAGTTTATTAATTAATATTTAATGGTTGTTTTTTCTAATCATAATAGCGACAAAATAAATTTATTTTAAATTACTTGAACTTTATGTAAATACGTTTTAGCTGCTGAGCCCCATAATACTGGTGGACCAGAATACTGGTGGTAAGGCTTTGTGCAAGTTCTACCGCAAAACAGGAGTACTTGGTATTGTTGTGCTACGTTTTGAAGACTGAGTGAGCCAGTGTAATTACAGGCAAAAGGGACATAACACCTTAGTTCCCAAGGCTGATGGCCCATTGGCGATGTAAGCGACGAGTGTTAACATTTCTTATAATGCCAATAACTATGGACGTTGGTGACCACTTACCATCAGGTGGCCATATGCTCGTCCATCCGTCCGATTCTTATAAGAACATGTCTTATTTGTACTTTTAAAAATAGAAACCTAGTCTCGTGATATGAATTTTTATCAAAACTCCTATTGATTGAACTCCTAGCAACAAGTTACAGTAACATTTAGTTTAAATGTCTCCACTGGAACACTCGACCGATGCAAACGATGGCAAACATAAAACCAATTCTATTAATAAATAGACAAGGAATAAAATGCAGAAGCAAGCCCATTGTTCATATTTATCATAAAATCTCTCTGATGGACGTAAAGATTAACGTTGTAAAGTGCTGTGTCTGAATACAGCTGTTCGTCTCTAGGGATTGTATACAAAGATTTTTAATAAAAGCGTGTGTCTGGTTTTGTTTTCCATTTCATTTACCGGGTAAGAAATATTCTTTAAAATTTAAATATGCTTTCATTGACAGACGTATCTCTGATGAAAAATAAAATTAGTTTAACCCTCAAATACTGAATTTAAGTTTTATTAGTCCTGTATTTTTTATTTTTCTGATTATTATTTTTTTACTAACAAGCTTTATCAAGAACAAATACAAGTTTAGCAACGGATGGACGAATGGACGGATGTAATAATGACTGTTTCTTGTTTTGTCTTGTATCTTGTTGCATCCAAAAGTATTTTAGGATATTTTTTTAACAATTTACCTATGTATATAATCTCATGCTAATCTCATTATGAAAAGAAACATGTACTCGTATGTATATAAAGCGGTAATAGCGCAATGGCTCAGAGGCAGACCTGCAAAGTAAACGTCGCAAGTTCGAACTTGACCTTTGAGTTATTGACGTCCCCGCTTCTAAAAGAAGACGTACGTATATATGGACAGGTATTAAATACTTCATATTAAATTTGGAACCCAATCTACCCACACAAAATAAAAGTAATTTTGTTTTATATTCCCCTCCTTAGGTTTTCGTGGTCTGGCCACTATATCATCTCGGCTGTGGGCTGTGGTGAAATAAATCTGTACAAAATTCAAAATATTGGTTTATAAAAGACATAAGTTAGATATAATATGGACTCCGTGATAAACTGATATTTATGCGGGCGCTGTGGGCATAAGCTACATAAGAATACTACTGCTTTTATCTTTTCTATATATTATTTTCATTTTTTTTATTGCACAGATAGGCAGACGAGCATTGGGACCACCTGATGGTAGGTAAGTGGTCACCAACACTGGCATTGTAAGAAATTTTAACCATCTGTGCGCCATCAACCTTGGAAACTAAAATGTTATGTCCCTTGTGCCTGTAATAATTACACTGGCTCACATCCTTCTAACCGGAATACAACAATACAAAGTACTGCTGTTATGCAGTAGAATATCTGATGAGTGGGTGGTACCTACCCAGACGAGCTTGCACAAAGCTCAACCACCGAATAACTAAAATACATTTAATATGTTATCCCTGTTGATGTCGTGACCACTCAGCAAGACCCCACATCTTAGATGAATGCAGAAAGGTCAGGTTCCACCGAATTTATATTAAATCTGAATTTGCTCCGTGGTATAATTATAATGAATGAAATGCATTTAAAGTCGAAGTATAGCCGGCGCGATATTCTTTTTAACATACGGTTGAAGAGAGGTTTTAAAAGATGGATCAATTCTGTAAAAGTTCCTTCTGAGAAAAATAACCTAAAAGAGACCTCCAGTCAGTGGACGAGTGTAAGCGCGCTAAAATCCATTGTAATATTATAAAGCCGGAGAGTTTGTATACTTTAAGGTGGTAATCTCACGAACTACCAGTCTGATATGAAAAATCCTTTTTACTTTAGATAGCCCGTTTATTGAGGAAGGTTATGGCTACTTAACTTGATGCTACGACCCTAAGGAGCGGAGCAGTAACCATAAATGTTAACCAATCCGGCAACTTGTAGGTGAATACGTGAAGCGAGTTTTTTTTACAATACCAATCATACTTTTTTTGGTTCTATTGTTTATTCACAAAACAAGATCTCCAACGCTATTCTATAGGGACACTTCATAACTCACCGGTGAAATACTGATGAACTTCGACTTTGCGTCATAATCAGTATTCCATTTAAACGGGATAAAGAGACCAAAATATTTTATTTATATTACTTTCGCGTAACAAAATAACTATCATCACCGATTTCTAACCAGTTTTATATATATGTATATTAACTTTTTATTGACCCGACCTGTGATTAGAACCCAGGACTTCAGGACGACCTCATAAGGTATAGACTAAAACAAAGAAAGGCAGCCTTGACGATATCGGTTCATAAACTACCCTATTTAAATTGAATGAACATTGAACACCCTTTGAAATTTAACCGCTAAAAATTATTTAAAGGAATGATTTTTAAAAGAATATTTCAAAAGACTAATTCATTCATAAATAATGAACTTCGTCCCTACCGAAAAGATTACCTAAGCAAATGTTATATTTAAAGTTAGCTAGATAGAGGACTATTGCGTTTTATGCCGTCGTAGACCTCCTATCTCGGAACATTAGCTTTTAACTCCCTTACGAAAGTCGTTACTGTGTCATTGTACAGACCTCATCAATCACGAGGGTTTTTTACGAATTAAGCTGATAGGGTTGTTTTACAAATTTCACCTTCTGTTGAACTTTTAAAACTACGTAAAATAATCCATATTAATAAACAAAAGAGGTTAGTTTCGTGTTTTTTCTGTTCTGAAAAAAGTAGGTACTATATGATATTTATTTATTTATTTTTTTATTTATTTATTTACTTTTACACATACCGAAAAAAACATTACAGTTGCCCAATTCGTCTTTTTCGGGTTATTAACAACAGAAAGATACAAAAAAAAAAACAACAATACAAAAAATATAAAAATACAATCATACAAAAATATAATACCATAAAACATAAGATAATAGAACAACATATTTTAAACTACCTAAACTTACTATCTAAAAAAAAGTTATAGCATTCTTGAACTTAGCTGGTGGCGTATGAAACAAGTCAAGTTCCGGACACTCATGAGTGAGATCATTGAGCAGGCGCAGCGCATTTATTTTTTTGTATCTAATCTCATGGTAAACTCATTATAAAAAGAAACATGTATATATAGCGGTGATAGCGCAATGGCTTAGAGGCCGACCTGCAAAATAAACGTCGCAAGTTCGAACTTGACCTTTGAGTTATTGACGTCCCCGCTTCTAAAAGAAGACGTACATATATATGGAGAGGTATTAAATACTTCATTTTAAAGGGGGATGCCCACTGTCCATAGACATTTTGGCCTCATGTGCACACAATTAAAAGTATTTGGAAATGATCATAGGCAATGTAAATAATTTAACTATTAAGGAGAAGGTTTATATAAAAGATGGGGTTTTTGTGATAAAACACATTTATATTTACAAAAACAGGCGATTAGCTTATTTATAATTAATCAATTTAATTTGTGTAAACATTATAATTATTATTCATCATTATCATATATTATTAACATATTGTCCAGGAATTGAGCAGGAGGGAAAACATTACTCTGATGCCGTGCCCAACCCAAGTACCATATAACGGTCATAATGTGAGCACAGCATCCAACTGTTCGACGACCAACTCTACAATTGCAACAATACATTTTAATTGCATTATGACCAGGATCATTGTTATTTATTAACAAATACACGAAATAAACCTTTCGACTAATATGTCTACTAGCAATTCTAGCCCTAATTAAAGAGCAATTTGGGCTGAAGTTTATCCCTTGCATAATGCTGCTCCTCTGATCATTACAAACTTCTATTTTATAACATCCATTAAATCTCATGTGCTCGCCATAGTACGAACGGGCTTGCTTTATCTGGTAGGTACCACAGGCAATTAAAATCAAATCACTGTATGTGAGAGTTGGGAATTCCCTTAGATTTTCTGAATTAACATTAATATTTATATTATTAAATAATTCGCGAGAAAACAAACACAATGATGAAAATACAAGCGTCGTTAAGTTAAGTTATTTTCTTTGAATTAATCTTTTATTAAATCTAGCAAATCGTTTATTATTGAAGATGATTACGCGATGATTTCTCCAATGATTTCGTGTTTATTACACGAAATAATATCAGTGAGGAAATAATGATAAAAAATGTAACGAATATCAAATACGTTACATCTACTTATCGATATTTTTTTCTTGTCGATTTTTAATTGAAGTTACTAATTGGCAACACAACTTAATTCCTGTTTCCTTTTTAAATTTTTCATTACTCTTTTTTTAATGTAAAATATTGCAATCTTTATACTCCAAATGAATCTATCTGTAAAGACGAAAAAAATGCTATGGTTTTTTTTAAGTAAAGTAAGTTGTTGTGCCTTTCGGGCCAGAAATGGGCATTCCCCTTTGGAACCCAATCTACCCACACAAAATCAAATAAAATAAAAGTAATTTTGTTTTATATTCCCCTCCTTAGGTTTTCGTGGTCTTGCCACTATATCATCTCGGCTGTCGGTTGTGGTGAAATAAATCTGTACAAAATTCAAAATATTGGTTTATAAATGACATAAGTTAGATATAATATGGACTCCGTTATAAACTGATATTTATGCGGGCGCCGTCGACATAAGCTACATAATAAAACTACTGCTTTTATCTTTTCTATTTATTACTTTCATTTTTTTATTGCATAGATAGGTGGACGAGCATATTGGCCACCTGATGGTTAGTGGTCCCCAACACCTATAGACAATGGTATTGTAAGAAATGTTAACCATCGCTTACATCGCCAACGCGCCACCAACCTTGGAAACTAAGATGTTATGTTCTTTGTGCCTGTAATAATTACACTGGATCACTCACCCTTCTAACCGGAACACAACAATACAAAGTACTGCTGTTTTGCAGTAGAATATCTGATGAGTGGGTGGTACCTACCCAGACGAGCTTGCACAAAGCTCTACCACCGAATAACTAAAATATATTTAATGTATTATCCCTGTTGATGTCGTGACCAAGCAAGACCCCACATCTTAGATGAATGCAGAAAGGTCAGGTTCCACCGAATTTATATTAAATCTGAATTTGCTCCGTGGTATAATTATAATGAATGAAATGCATTTAAAGTCGAAGTATAGCCGGCGCGATATTCTTTTTAACATACGGTTGAAGAGAGGTTTTAAAAGATGGATCAATTCAGTAAAAGTTCCTTTTGAGAAAAATAACCTAAAAGAGACCTCCAGTCAGTGGACGAGTGTAAGCGTGCTAAAATCCATTGTAATATTATAAAGCCGGAGAGTTTGTATACTTTAAGGTGGTAATCTCACGAACTACCAGTCTGATATGAAAAATCCTTTTTACTTTAGATAGCCCGTTTATTGAGGAAGGTTATGGCTACTTAACTTGATGCTACGACCCTAAGGAGCGGAGCAGTAACCATAAATGTTAACCAATCCGGTAACCTGTAGGTGAATACGTGAAGCGGGTTTTTGTTTTCAATACCAATCATACTATTTTGGTTCTATTGTTTATTCAAAAATCAAATCTGCAACGCTATTCTATAGGGACACTTCATAACTCACCGGTGAAACACTGATGAACTTCGACTTTGCGTCATAATCAGTATTCCATTTAAACGGGATAAAGAGACCAAAATATTTTATTTATATTACTTTCGCGTAACAAAATAACTATCATCACCAATTTCTAACCAGTTTTATATGTATGTATATTAACTTTTATTGACCCGACCTGTGATTTGAACCCAGGACTTCAGGACGACCTCATAAGGTATAGACTAAAACAAAGAAAGGCAGCCTTGACGATATCGGTTCATAAACTACCCTATTTAAATTGAATGAACATTGAACATTGAAATTTAACCGCTAAAAATTATTTAAAGGAATGATTTTTAAAAGAATATTTCAAAAGACTAATTCATTCATAAATAATGAACTTCGTCCCTACCGAAAAGATTACCTAAGCAAATGTTATATTTAAAGTTAGCTAGATAGAGGACTATTTCGTTTTATGTCGTCGTAGACCTCCTATCTCGGAACATTAGCTTTTAACTCCCTTACGAAAGTCGTTACTGTGTCATTGTACAGACCTCATCAATCACGGGGTTTTTTTACGAATTAAGCTGATAGGGTTGTTTTATAAATTTCACCTTCTGTTGAACTTTTAAAACTACGTAAAATAATCCATATTAATAAACAAAAGAGGTTAGTTTCGTGTTTTTTCTGTTCTGAAAAAAGTAGGTACTATATGATATTTATTTATTTTTTTATTTATTTATTTATTTATTTACTTTTACACATACCGAAAAAAACATTACAGTTGCCCAATTCGTCTTTTTCGGGTTATTAACAACAGAAAGATACAAAAAAAAAAACAACAATACAAAAAATATAAAAATACAATCATACAAAAATATAATACCATAAAACATAAGATAGTAGAACAATATATTTTAAACTACCTAAACTTACTATCTAAAAAAAAGTTATAGTATTCTTGAACTTAGCTGGTGGCGTATGAAACAAGTCAAGTTCCGGACACTCATGAGTGAGATCATTGAGCAGGCGCAGCGCACGAGTAAGCGGGGCCTGGCTTGCTAGCACAGTTCTACACTGTGGCAATGCAAATAATGTTCGCCGACGTGCAACTGCATAACCATCGGGCACATGCAAATTTACAGACTCTAATATAAATATATTGTAGAATGTTATGTTCTGAGATATATAGATAATAAATAAGGTTGTTGGCAAGGCCACACAATGGAAGACATTGGGAAAATACCAAAGACCACTCTTTATCTTGCATTGAGCTCTAACTCTAAGTATTAATTACGCATTAATCGTTACCCCAAAGGACATTATATAAACGGGTACGGTAGCTATTCTGATGGAAAACTAGGCAAGTGTATGCGTAAACTGACTGACTCGCACATGATGTTTAATCGATACGATCGCAATTGCTATTGATTATCTCTGTTGAACTGCAACTGCGATTTTCTAGAAAATCTACCTGCTCCCTTTCACCAGTGAAGCATTGATCCAGTTTTATATGCTTGAGTAATTTATTTTCACTATTATTCCAAAGTTTACTGCAAATGCATGCAAATAGAACAAATATAAACTTTGGAATTTAGAATATCTTTCGTTTGCTTCACCACACATTTTACGCGGTGGTTCTGAACTTTATACTGTGGGACCAGATTGGCTCATATGTCCAGCTTCTAAATTATTTTAAAAAATAATTAATTAAATATAATAAACAAAAATTTTAACAAAACAAAAACCGACTTTAATGGAAAAAGAAATTAATATGCACTAAAAAGTAAAAAAATAATTGCGTATTCTTCTATAATTTGATTATTAACTTACTATTTTCTACTCATCAATATGTAGGTACGATTGTGTTGTGTGGTTGATAATGTAGTTACAATTATTGATCATAACGATGTTACGGTAGGTGACTGAAAAATTTGAATAGCCTATAAAAGATTCGGCCGAGTATCGTTAATTTGCTCCTAAGAATTGAAGAGTTCCGTTACTTTGTTATGGATCCCACAATCAGAATCTTACCAAACTGTCATCAAATTAACTTTGAGGTATACTCTTTCCAATAAAAAAAAATCATCGAAATCGGTTGACTAGATATTGAGTTATTAGTCCATTTGTCGCGCACATACTTAATGCTAATTTACGACTTATATGGTTTTCTCATGGATTTAAAAATGGAACACTATATTCATTCCATTATTTGTTATAATTACTTTTCTTATTCGCCTTTTTGTGCTATAACATTCATACATATTAGACTCGTTTATGAAGTGAAATTTCTTAGGTAATTCGATAATCGATAGGTGGTTGAGGATCGAGAATAATATTGTAATGATGTAGGTTCACGAGAGAGAAAAGAGATATGACGACTTGACGATACAAAACTACGACCGATTTTTTTAGGAATTCTTACTTTGCTATACCGGCCTAACCGGCTAAGCCGGGGTGGGTCGCTAGTACTATATAATTGCCATTGTATCATTGAAGCTTTAAGTATGATTTGTATTTTAGAATTATCAAAATATGTATTTCTTTCTTTATTCAGAATCATAATTTTCAATTCAATTTAAATCAAAGCTTCTACTTGCATAGGTTTTTTAATCATATTACAATGTTGATGTTATATAATTACAGGCACAAGGGACACAACATCTTAGTTCCCGAGGTTGGTGGCGCATTGGTGATGTAAGCGCTTAACCACTTAACATCAGGGCGTCATTTGCTCTATAATCTCAAAAAAAAAACTCAACGTTACAGTAAGTAAATATCCGCCTAAAAATAGAAGTGTCTTAGTAGTAATAAGTAATTCATTTCGGGTAAAAGGTTTTATATGTAATAAAAAACTTTCTGAAGCAAACAACATTGCTAAGTAAAAAATATTAGCACATTCGTTAGACTTGGCACCGACTTTGAAGCGACAGCTTTGAAGTACATATAAAACCAAATTTAGTTATTACTCACTATTTAGTACAATTCCTGATAGTTTTGCGTAATTCTGTTCACCAAAGCGTTGCAAGACGTATTAAATATGCTGGATTGGACTAGATACGTTATCAATGTAAACGGTGAGTAACATCTCACATGATCGGATGTTGACCTACCTATGTGGGCCTAGGGGTCTATTCCTAAAAGGGGTTGCTAGGGTACAGAGTGCCCCCATAGCCCAAGCACGTTATTAACGCTCGGCAGCGAAAGGTCTCTGCTGACAATCGGTGCCATGGAATGTCTCTGGATCTCCCACGTAGCACACTCCGTCAGGGTGCTGTACGCCGTTTCCATTAGCGAACTACACTGCTAAAGTCTGGAGAGAAGGTTGATTTTAGGTAAGAGGGGGCAAACGAGCAGGAGGCTCACCTGATGGAAAGTGACTACCATTCGCGCCATAAAATAAGATGCGATTTAAGCCACTGAACTTTCTCGGCTTCATTATATGTGATCATTTGTATGTGACTAAATTATTCAAAGAAATAGTAATATTAAAGGCATAAATATTTGTATTTGTAGTTGTTATTTTTATTGACGGTAGTTAATTTATAGTTTTCAATATTTGTATTGCGTTTTATATTCATTCCAATTTGGCTTGTAATTCCAGTTGTTACTTATTATTTACTTTCAATCTAATTGATAATATTTAGTTTTCCAGTTTTTACAAAATATACTATGAATGGCTGATTCCGACATCGAATTTTATTTTTAGTGTAAATGCTGATTTTATTTTTAGCTTTAGTATAAATACTTTTGGCTTTTAAAATGTTCTGTAATTAAAATAGTGTTTTGAAATCGGAATTATTTATTATCCATTAAGATAACACTCATGTAAATTAAACACAAAAATATAATTTTATATTATGCACAGATATTAATGTTGCCATAATAGAACTAATAGTCCCTCGACACTAAAATTACTTTGATCAATTCGAAATATTATTGTTTATTCAATTAGGCCCATACAATCTCATTTGAAATCTCGTGTTACCGTATTGAATTAAATGCATTGTTTGTAAATTCTACCAAAGAAACCGGCAAGAAATACATAAGCTAATCTTTCCGAGCAATTTAAATAGTTATGTATTTAAATACAATTTCATTTATTATTGAATGAAAATCTACGTATATTAACTCTTCCCCATCTTTCATTTGTGTCAAATAAAAATAAAACAAACAAGCAAAATATTCCACTTAATAATATTATTATGATTTCAACTCCACAAGGCGGAAATCATGTCACACGGTTGACAGCGCGTTGCTCGCAATGCTTACACATCGACATGCAATTTCCTCAGTTCTGCCGTGTCGACTCGCATATAGGTATAACAAAGAAGGATCGTGCTGACACTACATGTAGCACAAAATGACATAATTATGTAATTTTATATGTATTTATTTGTATGGACATCAACTAGACGAATGATTTCACTGAAGATTTCAATACAGTACGTTTTCATGCATATAAAACTGCCAGAAAAATAAAATCAAAAACAATATTACACCTTATTCGAGTAGGCTTTTCTAAGCATTTTTTTAATCACCATGATATAAGGTTATACAAAATATATAGCCATCAACGACATTAAATGTAATTGCTACCGATAAAAAGTAAAATAAAGTAAGCTTGTAGCCTGTTTCTATTAAGCAAACATGCTGGTATTAGTTTCCTCACTTGTGCGGGAAGAATGAATGAATGAAATAACAAAATCTTCCAATGACACAATATTGTCAACGTAAGTCTCGCCAAGACACCAAGAACATTCACCATTAGATAACCTGATACTTTCTTTTTCCTGCATTTTTCCCCCATAGAAAGCCAACCATCCCAATCTTGGGCAGCCCGCATCCACCCCGTAGGTCGACCTCACAACAGGACATCCGACACTATGTTTGCCTAAGCATGGTCTCCACTCTAGCACGTGTCGGCTCCATCGGCCGTCAAGGGGCCTGGAGACATGACCAGCCCACTTCCACTTCAGCGAGCTATATCTACGCGCGATATCGGTGACTTTAGTTCTCCAACGAATGTCTTCACTTCGGGTTCTATCTGCCAGAGAAACTAAGCATCGCGTGTTCATTTACTCGCTGAGCGAACTTACATTTATGGACCACTCCTACGGTGTGTCAATGTTTCGGCACCGTAAGTCATCACAGGTAGGACGCTATTTATTTATTATATTTATCTTATTTATTTATTTATTAGGTTTCATACAATCATTACACATCCACGGATTTTGTAAAACAATTTGAAAGCAAACATTACATGCTTATATATATAAGAATTTTTCATTAATATAATAATATAAAATTAAATCTTTTATAAGAGTGGTATCTAAGCAATTAAGTTTATCCAGATCCGCGGCTGAATATGTATTACATTATCCTTATAGCCATTACAATATAGTAGAGGTCATTTAGGTTGAGCCCTCTCGCGAAAATCCCTACTAGCGGAGCTTTATTCGGCCTAATTTAATTACGTTCTTTGATGACCTCATCATCGCCCCCTCTGACCTCTGTTTTATTTAAAACCCTCAGCGATCAAATGAGTCGTGACATTTAAAAATTGGCAGTCGTTCCTCTAATTTCGGCTCAAACATTTTTATTATGGGAGGGAGGAAGCGCGCTGGTTTTTATGTAAATTTTTAATAAACATTTAAGCCCCTATCAGAAGATTGAAAATGTTCGTGTCTCTTATCATTTAGATTTAATTATTCATGTTTTAATCGAATCAAAATGTTTGTAGGAGATTTACTTTTTAATAATTGAGCTGTTTACAATATTTTTATGCGTATTGTTAAAAAAAATAAATGTTATGTAAATATTGGTTTGGAGCTTATATGACAAGGCAGCACAAATTCGTGATATGATTAGTTAGTTTAATTATTAAAATTAATATACACATTTGAATAATGATGTATTTATTATTATTATTAACGTTATAACCAGTTAATGTTAATTTATGTATAAATACAATATAATACGAATATTCTAAAAACATTTTACTGTAAGATTATTGTATAAAAATTGTTATTTTTTTATAAACCGAATAATTATAATATAATATGAATAATATAAATTTATTGATCTTTAATTTCCCAAACAACTTATCACGTATTCAACCGCCAAGCAATACTTATATTATTGTATTTTGATTTGAAGGGTGAGTGAAATAATATAGTTACAGGCACAAGTCTTACATTCTTAGTTCCTAAGATTGACAGCAAATTGGCGATGTAAAGAATCTACACTAATGTATAAAGCTGAAGTGTTTGTTTATTCCGGTTAATCTCAGGAACTATTGGTTCGAATTGAAAAAAATATTTTTGTGTTGGATAGTTAGATATTTTATCGAGGAAGACTCTTGGCTTATTTTTATTTATTATATTTTTATTAATTATACGCTAGTGAAACCGCGGGACACAGTGGTTAATATTTATTTCCATATCAATGTCTAAAAGTTGTGGTGACCCATTTGCTATACTGGCTTCAAAAGGCTAAATGTAAAAACCTTTAAAGTTCGTTCAGAAACGAATAATACGTCATCAGCTACGACCTAGCGTCCTTAGAAGCTGAAAAGTTACGATTGTGAGTGGGCGTCAAACTCTGATTGCAGTAGCACTTGCGTCATTTGCGTCACCTTTCTACACCCGCAGCTCTTAAGACTTTAAATTGTGATAATTCTTTTTGTATTTACTCCTTTATATTCATATAACCACGTACTTTTTTTAACACGCTTTTATTAGCTTGACCTGTATGTATTATGTAACGGAATCTTTCAAAGCAATTTTCACCCACTTCAAGACGTCCAATTGATTTGAAAATTTGCATACGTATAAAAGACCGATGAAAATACAAAAAATTTAACTGTCCCCTCACCCTGTGACCACGACGAGGAGGTGGGGCCCTCCATCCAAAGTGCGTTATCGTGCAGCCGCGCCGAGGCCGTGCCGCGTATTTATTGTGTTTATTTATTTCACATTCATTTACAGTATAACATATAGAAGAATTTTTATCTACAAAGATAAATTGTATAATTTAAATTACTTACTTATTATTTTAATATTTCTAATTCAAAATATAGACATTAATTGTATATCGAAATAAGATGAAAATGTAACTGGTTACGCCTTTCTGTAACGTAATATTGATATACATATACTTTTATGAATGTGTCACCACATCTCAGTCAGTCAGTTATCAGGATGTTGTGTAAAATCCTTACTAATATTATAAATGTGATTTGAGTTAATTTGTTGAATCTTATAAGAAGTACGTAAAATTGTATTTCCATTGTGCCTGTAGTTACACTGCCTCACCCAAACCTCAAACTGGAACAACGATACTTTGTATTGCTGTTTGATGATAGATTATGTGATGAGGCGGATGTACCTAGCCAGGCTTATGCAAAAGCCCTACCACCGAGCTTTTGATTTCTATCCAGTTTTATCCTCATAATAATGTAATAATGAGAAAAGTATAAAATCCACAGTTTAGTTGTATAGCCAAATATTTCAATTCGTAAAGTTAGTGATAGGTACATATTGTAGATGTATGTTAATACGTGTCATTTTAAAACTGCACTCATGCCATTGCCTAAGTAAGTTTCAAGCGTGACCCGCATAAACATTTTTGCTTATGCAGTCAAGGCATCGCATCGTAGTACTAACTCATACTTTTGTAAAAATGCAAAAATATGACACGAAGTTATTTCTATAAATTCGAATGACGAAAAATGTATATATTTTGTTACCGTTGTAGTTTTATGAGTTATATATTTAATATCATCTTATCTTTTTATTATAAGTGAAACATAATTATTAATCATTAGATAATCTAAAGCTTAGTTCCTATCTTCTATATATTAATGCTAAACTCAAAAACTACCGGATTTTGATACTGGTTTCACCAATAGATGGAGTGATTTATGAGGAAGTTTTAGATGTTTAATTCACCAGTCAATAACAGCATGTGAATGTCCCACTGCTGGGCTAAGGACTCTTCTACTCTTTGTGAAGAGAAAATTTTACAGCTTATTCCACCACGTTGCTCCAATGTGGGTCGGTGGAATACACATGTTTTTTTTATATATATATATATATATATATCCCGGGAGAGCAAATGGCTAAAGTCATTTGCTCAACCTAGTGCATTCGGGATGAATGATTTGCACTAGCCGCCCCCACCTTGCCGGACCGCAAGATCCATCTTTACGCTTCGTCCAAAGGAGCCCAGGTCAGGTGTGACAGACCTTCAGTGAAATTTGACATATGCAGGTTTCCTCGCGATGTTTTCCTTCACCGTCAAGCACGAGATTAATTATAATCATAAATTAAGCAGATGAAATTCTTACCATTACATATCGGCCTCTCTAATTATAAAAAAAAATCTTATGCAACAAGGTTTTGTGTAATTTGGCTGAAATATTATGGTGATGAGGATATAAACATTTTTGTAGACACTTATTTAACCTGTGCAATGCCGGAACAGATAGCTAGTTAAATTTCAAATTATAAACTTACTAACAATGGAAAACTAAATATGTAAGAATTTTATTTGTAAAAGTACTCGACGTTTATGGATTGATTCGATGTTTGAGAAGGCACGTGCTCATGGATAAGGGCTCTCGATTGTTTTACAAATAATGATAAATGGATTAAATTTTGTTTCGCATGACCACGTTGACATAGAATAAGATAAATAATATAACGACATAAGTTTAGTTTTACACAATAGTAAAAATGTGAATAAAGTCGTAAATATAACACGATTAGTAGTAGTGCTGTTTAGCGGTAGAATTTGTGATGTACCTACCCAGTACCTATCCAGATCAGCTTATACAAAGCATTACCATCAAGCTTATCCTGGGATACATATCCTGGGACATTATTCACACAGAACCATCTGATCCCAAACTAAGCAGCGCTTGTTCTATGGAAACCAGACAACTGATATACTACTTATGCCACTTTTATTTTGTAAATACATACTTATATAAATAATTACGCCCAGACTCAGGAGAAACAGACATGTTCGTGCACACAAATGTCTGTCCTGGGTGGGAATCGAACCCACGACCTGCAGCGCGAAAGGTAAGTATCTACCAACTACGCCAACCATTAGCAGTAATTTGATGGCGGAAAAAATATAGAATCTTCATTTCAGTTTATTTCAAATTGAAATGAAGTTCGCATACTTTTAAACAGAAATATTAATCGGCGCAAAATATATTTTAAGTCGTCGCATTCATTTATTTATTTCATTTTAACGAACTCGTATCTAAGCAACAATAACAATCTCCAGGAAAACTTTCAATTAATATGATAGATCAGTAACATAAGTTCTTGTAAAATCAACGATATTTTTTTTTCTTTCTTACAGTTCTTTCTTTTAGTTCTTAATAATTGAAATATTTTAAGCGAATACATAAATAAATACCATCTTTTAATTAAAATATCATTAAAATCGGTGATTTTACAGAGTAACATAAGATAACAACAATCGAATTGAGCAACTCTAGAAGAGTTCATCAATTGAGCAACTCTAGAAGAGTCTAGAAGAGATTATAAAATAAAAACTACAATATCATTAGACAAAATTTAAGCAGTTTTATTGGCAGCACATTCAACACTGGCGGACTTGTTATTTTTTATTTGTATAACAAACTATTTTATTCATTCCATTCGGTAACAGTACAGCGAGCATAATTAAATAAAATATTTTTTATTTCATTTGGAAGTACATTTTAGTATAATTTATGTATTTATATGAACATAGAAATAATTTTGTACTAAGTTTTAGAAAACAAAATAAATTACAAAAGTTAATGCATATCATAATATTATGCTTTAATCACGTAGGCTTTGTAAGAAGCACTTTTGAATTATAATTTAACAAGATTAAATTAAATTTAAAGCTACTGCCAGTATGTAGATACTACGGAGAAGGCGCAACTCGGTAGTATTAGAGGTAAGCGTTATCATTAAAGTAAAAGGTCGTACAATTATGTGTACTTTACAGGAGATAATAAAAACTGATTATTTTCATTTTTACTACCGACTGTTTCATTAAAATAATATCAATTTTGCGCTTCGCTATTTCTTTGGAATACTCAGTATATTACGATAGGATTTTTGTGACCATTTGTACTGTCAGTAGCGTAATCTACAATTACAGGATACGTTGATACAATTTTTAATTATAATGAATATATATATAAATAAAATGAGAGAGTTCTGCAGTTGTGCGCGCATCACGGAAAAACGAATGGATAGATTTCAATGAAATTTTCTAAATTTTATTTCTTAGACACTTGGCCCTTATCAAAAAGAAAATATTGCGATATCTTCATTTAATAAAAAGGTATTAAAGTTTCAAGAAACAACGATGTGTATATGCACTGCGTGTTCAGTGATGTATGTTTAAACGAAGTATATTTTTGCTTGCTAACTTTTTGATGCTTTTTTCCTTCATACATAAGAAAATTTTGTTAATAAATCAAGCAACGCGGACGAAGTCGCGGGTATTAGCTAGTATAATATAATATTGTCATTGTATTATGAGTTCAAAGCATCTATTTTTATGTACAGTGCTTATAACTATTAATTTCATGCTTTTCAGTGAAGGAAAAACATCAAATAATCGAATCGAATTAACAAAGCAAGGTGGAATAAGCTCTAAGCCTTCTCAAGACGAGAAGAAGGCTTAACCCAGCAGTGGGATTCATCTACTCAATATAGACATCAACATCAGGACTTGTCTAGTTGCTAGATGTAAGACCGTAGACCCGGAAGTCGTGGGTTCAAATCCCAGGTCTGGCCACTAAAATTTTATTGAGATTTTGATTCGAAAATTCTCAGCTCGGAGTCTGGAAATCGGAAGTACACTCCCGTGCCTCAGAAAGCACGTAAAAATGTTGGTCCTGCGGCTGCACTCTTTCTGGTCGTGTCGGATTGCCGTCCTATCGGATTATGAGAGCTAGAGAAAATAGAGTGCACCTTTGTTGGCGCATACACTTCTGCACTATAAAACGTCCTGCGCAGTTTACTAAACTCTTTTGAGCTTTGCCCCCGTGGCCGAATTCGATCTGAAAGATTATTATTATAGTAATTATATAAATTGTTCCTAAGTGACAATTGTTGTCGTTTCTATATCTGTAATTTTCATATAATAATAGACTTCATTATACGTATACAATGTTTGATCGTAGATACGTAATCATTGCCAACAATTACAGAAGTATTAAAACGAACTTAATATTGTAATTAAACATGAAACATGAATACCTAGTACCGAGTCTAATTAGATCTTTTTTTTTTTTATTACATAGGAAGGCGGACGAGCGTATGGGCCACCTGATGGTAAGTGATCACCAACGCCCATAGACATTGGCATTGTAAGAGATGTTAACCATCACTTACATTACCAATGCGCCACCAACCTTGGGAACTAAGATGTTATGTCCCTTGTGCCTGGAATTACACTGGCTCACTCACCCTTCAAACCGGAACACAACAATAGCAAGTACTACTGTTTTGCGGTAGAATATCTGATGAGTGGGTGGTACCTACCCAGACGAGCTTGCACAAAGCTCTACCACCAAGTGAACATATACCATACTGAACAATATACCATACTAAACATATACCATATTGATATGGGATTTGTAAAGAATTCAATGAATTCTAACGAGCATATAATTAGTAAACAAACGAAGTAAAGGATGACGAATTCGAAAAATCATAAAGAGCCTTTGGGAACGGATTTAAAAATAAAAGTCCACTCAAAAATCGGTACGAGTAAAAGGTTACAGAGAATATTAAGGTCCCCTTCTAATGAATTTATAGCGCAATTCAACGAAATGTTACTCTTTTTTTGCGTTTATTCGCTCCGATATCATTTCACATCACTATTACTAAGCTGTAAAAACTAAGGTCAAAATATATATGTTTGAGTCAAAGTTTGAAACTTTTTTATTTAAAAATACCCTTTTTATAAATAAACAATTGCCTTATTTATCTCCTTTCAGTGTATTATATTTTATTAATGAGCCGCTTTTTTGCATGTTAGCATTTTAGGTTTTAGGTAATTAAAATTGAAGAATATTCAAAAATATTCTTCAATTTTAATATAAATTAGATTTATATTTTAATTATAAATACTATAAGAAGAGTTTAGAATATAAAAATTATTATTAAACGAAAACAACTTAAATAATTAATTTTATATTTTCTAGTCAGTTACATTTATTTATCTATTTACTACCAACATATATTATTCTATCATAATAACAACTACATAATATTCAATAAAATATATGTATACTTAGGACGTACCTCCGTACTGGTTCGTGGCTGGACAGAGAGTGAATCCGTTGCCAGTCGAAACACTTATTTTTACAGTTCGGAGTAAACCAGTGTGACTCATCCAACGACAAGAGAACATTGCAATAATAGTTTATTATATAAACACAAAAAAAAGTGATTTATGTAAATTAATATATCATTTTATGTCAATTATTATGATGGGCATATTAGAGGGCAAACGACGCGCTGGAAGAAGAAAAAAGTCCTGATCGCGCAACATCCGCGAATGGACGAAGATAGCCAGCGTGTAAAAACTATTTCACTTGGCGCGAGACCGTGAACAATTCGCTGAGCTGACGGCCAACCTCCAGCGGTGGAGAGGCACAAGAAGAAGAAGAAGAAGAATATATAATACTGCCTTTGATAACACGGCGATGATAGTCACTTTCCATCAAGTAAGCCTCCTGCTCGTTTGTCCCCTCTTACAGAAAAAAAAATCAGCTATTGAATATTACAAATAAATGAACAACACACGCAAATAAGTGAGAAATTATAAATATAATATCGATAATTAAAATTATGAAAACAATAATTGCAAATGCTTTGTTTTCATAATTTTAATTATGGGATATTACATTTTTAATTTCTCACCTGGTGGATTTTTCCTAGTAATACTGATACATTACGATTGAAATAAATGAGCTAATAGAACAATGAGCGTATTTGTTTTGTATTTGTGAATTATGGTTCAAGTTTTTAATTGTAGGAATAGGATCAGCAAAGGCAGCATTAAGGAGCATGAATTATTATTTAATATAAATTATTATTTAATATTTTCATGGTTTTTGTAATTGGTGCAAAGGATTATTTTAGTAATATAATATACAGTGACAATAATTATATAAGCACGAGGAGTAGAGATAAACTTATAACATCTAGTTTCCGACCTTGCAAAACTAACGAAAGAATAAAGAGTATGGTATTCGTCTCCATTATAAGATTTCACAGTTATTTTTTACCTATTAATAAATTTATATGTCATGATAAGCCGAGATGGCCCAGTGGCTAGAACGCGTGAATCTTAACCGATGAACGTAGGTTCAAACCCGGGCATGCACCACTGAATTTTCAAGTGATAATTTGAGTTTATAATTCATCTCGTGCTTGACGGTGAAGGAAAACATCGTGAGGAAACCTGCATGTGTCAAATTTCACTCAAATTCTGCCATATGTGTATTCTGCCAACCCGCATCATAGCAGCGTGGTGGAATAAGCTCTAAACCTTCTCCTCAAAAATGGAAAAGAGGCCTTAGCTCAGCAGTGGGACATTCACAGGCTGTTACTTTACTACTATGTCATGTCAAAAAAAACATTAATTAATATAAAATTATATAAGCGATAATAGTATTTGTTGATTCAGAGCAAAGCAAAAGCATCATTGCCGATTACCATATACATATTATGTATATCACGTCATTTGCACTTGTCAGTTAAAAAACTTATAAAATCTAAATTACTAATGAAAACAGTGTCTTCATGTTACTTCTTGTAACTGTCATAGTAATAACAATATGATTGTAAAGAGTGTTAATTTTGTATATATAAAAATATTTATGGAAAAACAAATAACATGCCCAAGATCCCTATCACTATCCCGATAGTTGGCGTTCTATGGGGGAGGTTTTCGCCCAGCGGTTGACCGCGAAAGGCTGAAAAATAATAATAATAAAATGAAGGATTGCAAATCTAACGGCCGAATACTGAAACGCCATTAATTTTAAAATTTCGCATACTAAATTTTAAATTAATGACGTTCCAAATAATTAAGTCCCACTTCATTTTTGAATGACGTTTCAGTATTCGACCATAAGCGAATCAGTTACCAATGGTAATAGATAGTTAACGTTCACGTTCACGAACAGTTCTTGTTGACCTGTTGAGCGTAGCGGGCGATCTGCCAAATCTCCGTGGACTATTAAATTAATTCTCAGATTCAATGAGGTTGCACGTTTCGGTCGAGCGCCATCAATTATCATTAACGCTTATATAATATGTAAATTAATCAATAGAAAAGTGCTTTCATAGTACATTATGTCTACATCAGAAACATTGATTGCCACATTTAACTTATGCCTCGCTTATAAGTAGGCTTCATATCATAATTCTTCAGGTCCTTATGCGGAAAATTATGAAGATTTTAGTTCAGAGTCCCACTTAAACAAATAAACGCTTGTCTGTCGGTCTTATGTGTATTTTACACAGCTGTGTAGCATGGCTCTGTTGTCACTTCGCGAGGTGGGTCAGTAAAACTATTCTTGCCTAGCCCGAAATCCTTACAGCCGCTATGCTCTGTGTTCGCAAATCGTATCACAGATACGTTCAGCTTAACGTTAACTCCCATACCGATTTATTAGGCGACACAGAGACTGGATTGCAATTAACGCGGATTACATAAAATAAAAATAAATATTTTAAAATAT
Organism: Nymphalis c-album; assembly: GCA_963151315.1. NCBI lineage: Eukaryota > Metazoa > Arthropoda > Insecta > Lepidoptera > Nymphalidae > Nymphalis > Nymphalis c-album. The sequence continues at coordinate 11,019,451 of OY720595.1, forward strand.
ATTTTGCAAAAATAAACCGAATGCTCCGCTAATATTGTGTAACATTCCCCTAATTTGTTGAGGCAAATTCCAAACAGTTGTGATACCATAATGTTACCGTTAACTTTCTAATAATAAAAGACATCTATCTATACATATAAATAAAATTGGAGTGTCTGTTTTTAATATTGAAATAACTGCTTTTTACTACATGCATATGTATATATACGGTACATACACCTCAAATAACATTTTTTACAATTTTTGTCTGTCTATCTGTCTGTCTGTTTGTTCCGGCTAATCTTTGAAATTTATTGGCAGGTAGCTGATGTAATAAGGAGTAACTTAGGCTACTTTTATTTTAGAAAAAAATGATAAAAAAAATAAAAATAAGAAAACCAAAAATAAACTAATTAACTTTTTTGTTAAATTCCACGCGGACGAAGTCGCGGGTACATCTAGTATTATATAGAAATAACAACGAATTCGAGCTCAGTTTCGTAAATTTATAATAAAAAAATATATAAAATTTTATTCTAAATTCGAAAAATATTAATATTTGTTGACGAACAGGAAAATTGAATCATAAGATTTCGGCTGGTTGATTAAAGAATCCTGATATTAGACGCGAACGAAAATGTAAAAAGAAAGCATAATTCATTTGACGACAAGTCTAATCAAGTAAATTACCGTATTATTTCCGGCCCAGGTTATAATTTGCATGAATATCTTTGTCAGCAGAACAAACATGGTATTTATATCGGCTTTTATTTTTACCACCGATGCTGCAGAGCTTAGCCCCACTTGCCAATCTATACTACTATATAAATCTATTGGTTCTGTCTGTACATAAACGGTAAACCCTACGGTATCTTATGAAAATTAATTTTAAATCGTTAATTACGTATTTTTTTACCAGTAGCCATAAATGTGTGTGTTGGTGTGTGTGTGTGTGTGTGTGTGTGTGTGCGCGTGTGTGTGTTATTATAGTAATAAAACATTTTATTATATTTCTATTAATTATACGCGGGTGAAGCCACGCGGCAGAGCTAGTTTATTTATACAGGAAAGCATTATTATCACCGTTTAGAAGTACATTCGATTTTATGCTAGGATGTACTATGTGCACGCCTACACGTAAGCCTTCGCATTCACCTTCACCTTTACATTCGCCTACGCCTTTATCTACCGCCCTGACGATGGCCTTTTAAATAGCCTTATTCCTTTTATGAATTATTGAAACGATTAATTTTCGTTTGATGTTGTTGAAGTTCTCGTTAAGCCATTCATTTATTCGGCAGCTTAGTAATATTATTTTATATTTCCTTTTTGTCATTTGACAAACTTGATGGTAGAGCTTTGTGCAAGCTCGTCTAGGTAGGTACCACCCACTCATCAGATATTCTACCGCAAAACAGCAGTACTTGTTATTGCTGTGTCCCGGTTTGAAGGGTGAGTGAGCCAGTGTAATTACAGGCACAAGGGACATAACATCTTAGTTCCCAAGGTTGGTGGCGCATTGGCGATGTAAGAGATGGTTAACAGCTCTTACAACGCCAATGTCTATGGGCGTTGGTGACCGCGTCCGCTCGTCCGCCTTACTATGCAATGAAAAAAAATAAAAAAAAATGTAGTGGAGAGATGGTAGGAATAACTAAAGATGGATTTTCTAAAATAAATCTTGGTCCTTTATCTAAATTTAATACCTTAAATATGAAATCAAGTAATACGCTAATAGACAATGTTTATAAATACTATTTAATATATTTGTTGATATATATTTGGCTCTCGGTCTATACTGGTCGGCTACAGAATTCGCGGTTTGGAAAGCCGTTAGCCATGCCAGCCGTGCCGTGCGAATTGCGTGCCTTTTCACACTGTTATAATATCTGATCACTTGAATTATAAGAATTACGTTAGAAAAATTATCGTATGTACATCAAATTTCAATCAACGTATAAAATATGAATTAAATGAAATTACATAACAAGAAAGATGCTACGCGATATATATACAAAAAAGTTATCTTGTGCAAAAAAAAACTAAAGTTGTTATTAAATTATATAAACATAAAATGATGATACTTATGTATAAATGTATAGAGATATAATAAAAGCGAATAGTTCTCTTATCTGTCAAAGAAGTAAAAATCAAAGTATAATTATAGTAATTCTGAAAATATATAATAAAAATTGAAATTATAAATACCTAACCCTTATTTAACCGTAATTAATAGGGATGTAACGATACCGATACCGATACCGATATATCGGCCGATATAATCGGCAGGCCGGTATATCGGCATCGCCGATACAACACGGCCGATATCAACCAGTTCTAAATGTGCGCGAAACGAACGACGCGTGCGACGTAATTTAAAAATAATATAAACCTAAATTAAAAAAGCTTGCACAAAAATACTTGTCTTATCCAATGAGCTCAGTTGCTTCAGAACGGCTCTTCTCAACTGCAGGCCTGATACAAAATGACTTGCGAAACAGATTATCTGCGGATAATTTGAATAAACTTTGTTTTCTTAACAAAAATCTACCAAAAGTAAACTTTAATTACTGACTTTATGTATCTTTTTTAATAACTATGTGATTGATTTTGTTTGAAACCAATAAATATTATTTTTTTCATTTGCTTTACTGAATTTTATTAATTAAGTATTTTTCCTTCACAGTCTTTAGGACCTAAATACATACATAATAATATGGTGTTTCATATATATGAAATAACTTTGAAGGGAGATAGTTGTATGTCTATGTCTAGAATGTGGTGTCAATATCTTAATAACTTCCTTCAAATTTGTTTAACATACATGAAGCACTTATCTACTAAGCCATCAATATCGGTATCTGTATCGGCATCGCCGATTATTTTCGTTTATAATCGGTATCGGTATCGTATCGGGAAAAACATGTATCGTTACATCCCTAGTAATTAATATTCATATTCAATTTAAGATGTTTACAGAGTCATCTACCGTGAACCTGTAAAACTAACAAGACATAAAGAAACAAAATATTACACACGCGCATCAATAGATAGCTTTATGTAGGTTTTGCAAAAATGTACTGGTCAACGCCATCTAGTGTAATTTACTAAACATTACGTGCTAAATCTTAGACTTTGAAGTTATTCCGCAAGTGGGCGGTATGTCAGTCCTATTATATAATATTTTAATCATTGCTTTTTTGGTTTTCGCTTCATAAGAATCGATTTAATTTAAAACCCGATACTTAAATATAACGTTGTCAAATTGCGCGTTAAGAAAAATCATTTTTAACCGACTTCAAAAAAAGGAGGAGGTTATCATTTCGTCTGTATGTTTTTTTTTTGGTGTTGTTACCTCATAACTTTCGACTGGGTGAATCGAATTTGATGATTTTTTTTTATTTGAAAGGGGCTGCTCCCCATGTGGACATCGACTCCAAAAGTAACAACAATTTTTACAATTATAAATACATTATCAACCACACAACACTTTCGTACCTACATATTGATGAGTAGAAAATAGTAAGTTAATTATCAAATTATAGAAGAATACGCAATTATGTTTAACAAGCTTTTATTCAATATGCAATCTTCAATGTTAATTTGTTTGTCAGTCGAAATTGACAAGGTGAATAATTAGACTTAGACCTATAAGGCATCAGCCCCGAGACCTTGCGAGTGGAAAAACTCAGCAAAAAAAAAATTGGTTTTAAATAAATAAGCTAGCGCTTGACTTTTATGACAATTGTAACTGTTATCACATAAACACGATGACAATTAATTATTGTTATTGTAAGCATGATCTAGTATTGGCTACAGATAAAGATATATTCAGGGTTCTAGTTAATGGTACCTGTAACTTTTAATCAGAAATTGAGCCTAAGCACCGGTTAGAGTATGCAATCGAGATGCACGAATTTTGAGCTGTGGGTGGGGGAGGGGGAAGAGGGTAGTCACTTATTCCTCGACACCACTCCCATCAAACAGAAATGCACCATTCGTGAGAAAATTTAAACAATAAATCTCGTATCACTAACCTTTACAAAAACACTCTAGGGGTAAGATAGACAAGACTAAGTTGAGACGGGGTTGGCCGATTTGGTTTTGTAACTACTTTAAAATATTATCGATGTTATTTTTTAACTCTGTTGTGTTTATCGTATTTGGCAGTATTGTTTTTCTTGTTATTAACCCATTTCGATGATATAAATATTTTTCTTAATTTTTGTCAAAAACAGCGCATTTCCGATTAATGTGATTATTATTTCTATGATCAGGGACCAAAGCTCTACAATACATTTTCAAATATTTTCATACAAATTCGTAAACGAAACCGAAGTTTATGGTGATCTGATCCAGAGCAGTGCCAATCTTTATTAACTATAAGTAAAATTAATTGCGTTGTGTTATGTAATTATTGTCTTATAAATAATTCAATGTTATATAATATTTACGAAGTGTTTACTTTAAACAACACCTACAAATAACATAAGAGTTTTGTTTGATCACAAAAAGTTACATATATCACAACTACATAAACACATATAAAATGATAATGACAAAGGATGATATTTCATATAAACAAAATAACTTTTGTTTATTATTAAAAGGATTTATAATAAGTATTTAGTTTCCGCTTAAAGCTAGCGAGGATTAGGCTATAAACTCCTTCGGGATCTACTTAAAAATCAGGCTAAAATTTATGTATTAACAGTAGCTAAATAAACTGTATAATTAAATCTGTGTAGCGGTTGCAGCGTACAAACAAGATAAAATAAAACTATTCTTTATTTAAATGTAGAGCACGTTTAAATAAAGAAGGTTTATTTTTATTAAGCATTTTTGAGTTGTCATGTAACAGGAATTGATGTACCTAGTTATTCTTTTCTACCACTCAACGTGAATTTATTTTCATTATAATTATAATTCAATTTTTATTATAATTATAATTCAATTAAAATATTACTTATACTATAAATTCTATTACTTTTTATTATTTAAGTATTTAATAATTTATCAAGATATGTTTTTTAACACATGATTTAAATTTATTAATAGGTTTAATTAAAAATAAAAACTGCGATATCTTATTACAGAAACGAATACCATGCATATGGTTATTGACTTATATATCATTGGCTTTGCGGCGAAGAAAATTTAGTGTCATAAATTTACTTCTCGTTTTTGTACAATGTTTATAAATAATGTGCATACAATCTCATTTTAATACAAGTAAGTAAACTCCTTCCTTGTTAATAACATCCCGTGGGGAGTCTCGAGCTCCAGTATTATAAATACACAGTACAGACTATAAATAGATAGTTGGTACAGTCTCCTAATCTCACCCACACACAACCATTTGCAATCATAATATCGGTCTGATTGTACCATATTGATGCGATTATTAATCCAAGAAAAATCCAGTGCACATAGTTTTGTTACCATATTTGAAAACATATTTTAAAGATACAATCGGTGTGTTCAACTGGCTTAGCTTAACTTTCGTTTTTCCAAACATTTCATTGTCATACATCCGAAAACACTGATCGGTAATGCTAAATGTAATTGGTAATTTTGATTAACAGAAAATTCCTCGCATTTTATTTATATCGTTAATGATTAATACCATATAACAAATAATATAACTAAAGTATCTAACCATTTAGTTTTTCATTTAAAAATATATGTGGGGCTCGGGAAAACCCACTAAAAAACAAGGCCCTGCACCAACAAAAACGCTATAGCTATCTATACAATATTGGTTATCACTAATTACTTGAGTGTATATTTATTAAAATTGCCAAATACCGTTCTATAATTAATGTTAAAAATCAGAATAAAATATTCGTAAACATAAATCAAGTGTGCATGTCGAAGTTACACAAATAATATTTTGGTTAAAGTACGATAACGGTTAGCAGGATATTTTTATGTTATATTAGTGATTTCTGATCAAGCAAGTGAAATGTTTCTTACTTTTACGTAATAAATATCTTTAAAAGTAACGCAGGTGTACTCGTAACTCGAATGAAAGCGTATGATCCGGATAATGCTTGGTTTGAAACGGTGGCCATTATGTCGCTGTATATACATTCCTGTCCTGATATTTACGTTCTTTTATCTCTCGCAGTTTCATCAAAGACCAACCCTTTTCAAGATGTGAATAGCAGTTTTCTTGAAAAATCTTATCGCCTGTGGCGTTTTGCTCATCGCGCAAGAGCCGAAGTAAGTAATAAAAATATCCTGTGACATTATTCACACAAGGCCAACCGATCCAAAACTAAGCAGAGCTCGTATTATGGAAACTAGGCAACAGATAGACTAAATATTCTTACTATTGTATACACAATTACACCCAGACTCAGGACAAATAGACATTTACATGCACACAAATGTCTGTCCTGGGTGGGAATCGAACCCACGACCTGTGGCGCGAAGGGCAAGTGTCTACCACGCCAACCGGCTTGTCAAATACACATTTATTAATTAGTAAATATTATGCACAAAATAAGCGGTTTCGATATTAGTTTATAAAAGCAAGACGCGGGCTGCGGGCAGCGGTCACCCGCAGCCTCGGCGGGTTGCGACCGCCCTTGCAAGCCCTTGCATCCTTACGACGGCTGCATGATCTCAACCGCAACGGCTGCGTGATCGCCCAAATCTCCGGTCTCGTGAGTTTAGGAATAAAACCACAGATCCACTACCGTGGCGGGCACGGGACAAAACCATTATATGTCATGTCAACTATGTAGAGTACACATTTAGGTGGGATTACGAATGATCTAAGTTTGGAAGACTAAGAATAAGAAATACAATATTAAATTTATTTTATTAAATTAGTAAATAATACACATTCATTTTAATAAATCTTGAAATTTTTTATTTAAAAAAATTCAATTCCGTTCGCTTCTTTTCAAAATTTATTACGTGATTACTATTACGTGCTAAGAGAAAATGTCAAAAAAGTGAGTAAACAAATGTATAAATAAGCAGAAACATCGCTTCAACCTTTTTTCATTATTAATCTAAGAAAATTGTTTTTAGAATTGAATGGTTTTTTTGTGTCTTACACGTTAACGATATATTTAATGTGTTTGTGAGGGCGTTGAATTATATTATTCATTATCTTACGATATGCTTGACGAGCTTTTTAACGGATATTTAGAACAAAAGCTCCGCAGTAATAGGACTTTCCTTGTACAAAGACAATGACTTGATATTGGTTCTCTGGAACTCCGTTATGGCAGGAATGATAACGGCATGGCTACCTTTATTACATTATAGAAGTCTGAGATTCTAATGGATGAGTTTTATATAATAGTAATAATAGAATAGAATACGAAAACTTTTAAGCTATATATATATATACCGATCGTACTTAGTATTGTATACCCGAAATATCGGAGAAACCGCTGTTTATCTATATACGCCTTGTACCCTTTTAATTGTTCCTTTTTTAAAAGAATTCGAACAACGTTAAGATGTAATATAGGTTTACAAAAAACATTCAAATTGAATATGTTATTTATTTTAATACGGATTAATATTGTATTACGAATAAAAAAATCGGATGTAGTTAGCGAAAACCATTCTAGAGTAGCTCGCATTCATACAGATAATATTATAATATTGAAACACAATACCTTCGCTTCGATATAGTGAAAGATAATGGTAGTTATAAAACTGAAAATGAAATAAAAAGATAAAAATAGATAAAAATAAAATTGAAACAAATTGTTTATTAATTTTATATTAATGTTTCTGCATGTACCAGAAATATCGTATTTATAAATATAAGTTGGTATTACACGTAGTAGTCAGCGATCTCAATGTATTGGGGTTGATTTCATCTTCGCTGATTGATACGGGCTTTAATGATACGCAGTATCATCCAAAGTGATTTATAAATGCCTTGTCGAATAGAACGTGTCTTACTCTCCGATGCCTTTTGCGAGGATCGACGTTATTGAGCTTATCTTTTTTGCCGCGTCCATTCCCACTCGGCTAGTTAGTGGTGGTGACTACGATGAATTCTTCAACGTTGAAGTTGCTCATGATCCAAATTATTTTCCGGGCTACTAGGGCTCCGTTTACCCACTTTATCCTTGGCACTTCTTAAGAGGATCACTTTTCGAAACGCAGTTTATTCAAGCATCCATAATACATACCATAGATTATTTTATTCAAGATTACAAGTCAGTCCGCCCATAGCGTTTAACATGAGCCAAGCCTATAATTTCGACCTTAGGGAAAGAGGAGTTATGCATACTGTACCGAGCGCTGCTATCACCACATGCTTCGCGCTAAGCGGACTATGCTGACTGAATATTCTCGGTATATAATTGTTAGACTTAATATCCAGCGTAGCGTTCGAAATATTTAGTACTATTGTATCTCGATATGAATTTTCAGTTAGCCAGTGTAACTACAGACACAATATTTACATCTTAGATCCCCACGTTGGTGGGGCATTGACGATGTAAAGGTATGTTAATATTTTTCTTACAGCGTCAATTTAAATTAGCTCTGACGACGACTTATCATCAGGTGGCCCATTTTCTGACTAGTGCCTGGCGGTGGTAGATGTAGAATACTTGATGAGTGGGTGGTAGCTACCCATCGGGTATGTTCTGTCTTCCCGCGAAGTATCCCAACATTGATGATATTGCGATAGTGCTGCCAGCACTTGGGTTTATCACCGCTCTACTTTTAGAGACTGTATTAATGACCAATATATAAATTCTCTATTGCTATACTATCCTATCAGAAACCTTATAATATTTAAGGTGGTTTAAATAACAAATAATTTTCAATGTATTTACATATTAATAAATAATTACTAGTGCCAAGGATAATACTAACAACGTTACTTTAAACATTTTTATCTCGCACAAAATATTTAAAATTAATTCAGCGGAATATCAGTTTCCAAGTAAAATTCGCCGAAACCGAACATTCAAACGTCCAAAATAAACCAAACATTCGCTCAAAGAGCACGTAAACAGAAATTAAACCACCATAGTCATCTATGTAAATTATAATTGGAAAAGTTTAATTGTTGTTACTGTATATTTATGTATGTATGTATGTATATATTGTGTTTATTTACTCCATGTACACCTCTACCTCTATTACTATTGTATGTTGCCTCTACCTTAATGTTGCCTGGAAAAGATAGATGTCTGCAATATTGGCGCCTGTTGTACGTCATTCTTATCTATATTTTATTCGTGTATATTAAAAGTAACTATATTGTGTTTCTTTTGACAATAATATTAGCCTTCTGTCTTTATCAGATTTACATAGTTATGCAACTCTTCAGGCTCAGAATACGCAAGTCCTTTAGGATGTTTAGGTATATTAAGACCACTGGGCTTCAAACGTTGTCGTCGTCGAGAGAATAAAACATGGCTATATATAATGTTACATATGGGTGTTCAATGTTCATTCAATAGAGGTCTCGATCCCTCCGGTGCGATCGGTGAATGTTATGTATGTATTATCGTAATAAAGGTCCTTATATCGCAATCATGGTAAAGAACATGGTTGGATCACATGTGGGTCTTGTACGAGTATGTTAACTCTTGCTCACTTTTGCAATAACTATTAATTACTAATATGTGTTTATGAAAGGTTCTAAAAACCAAAGGCAAAGCGTAAAGATCTGTTTTGAGTGTCTTGCACCCTAGGGTAGGTTGCAAGAATACCCTAGGGAAGGTTTGTGAGGGATCAAGTGAACGAATACTAGGCTATCATAACATAGAATAGGTCGTATATAAGCTTTGTGTATTCGAATTGTATAACAAAGATAACTTTGCTTATATAACCATCAGGTAGACTGTATGTACATTTTGCCGTGGACAAAGGTGGCTTGAGATTAGTAACGTGAAGTCGAACGATCGATGCACTTTTAACAGAATTGATTTCTATTTTCCATTTCCAAAACGAAATTCTAATTCTTCGGCTGCGAATCGGAGTCGGTGTATTTTTTTCATACAATCCCTTCCCTAAGTGATATACAATGAAACTATTATTATAAAAATGATATCCATTTACAATAGTATAATGTACGTATGTAAGAAATCATAAGATAATTACATAAGATTAGCCAGTTTAGATATTTCTTTTATTACCATTATTTCAGATAATTTCTAATTCTAATTTTCAGATATAATCTTTAACAGTTTCGGACGAAGGTAAATGTCAAAAAATGATTAACCTGCATGCCTAGACAAGTAGCTTTTACGTTAATAGAATAGAAAATAATAATCAATGAATGTTATGTATGTATGTTGTACATGTTAGTAGAACGCGAATGCCAATCTCATACATTGATCATTATATTTTTCTATTCTATTAACGTAAAAGCCACTTGTCAACAGGCCCTGTTGAAATAAGTGTAATAGGTATTAAAAAGAACTAATTTTCAGTTAAAGTCGTCAGATAAACTATTTTTAATTAGTTTTTTCTATGAGATCAATTTATGCCTGCCTATAATTATTCCACTGAGCTCAAACCTCAGAAGGTTTGACGCGACGCTGCCTCAATCCTTCCCTCGTTGGACGTATTACTATAGAAAAGATAGAAGGTAAGATAATAATGATATAAAAGTTGTTTTCCACACACAGATGACGATGACGGGAAATTTTGTATACAAAATTTAAAGATCACCAACGCAACTGCGAGTCCTCGATTTTTGCGAGTGTTGCAGGTGTCCATGGGCGATATTTATCACTTCCCATCAGGTGAGCCCCTTACTCGTTTGCCTTCTCTTACATAAAATAATTAACCATGAAATAAACGTGAAAGCTTTGAACCTATTCCCTTGACTTTTATAATATTATTTAGAATAGAGGTTAGTTTCTAAATATTACTTCTAAATTTTTCTTAGAATTACAATATAGATATAAATAATATTATTTTAAGCAATGGAAATATTCTGAATGTATGTAACATATTCCTATAGGTACATTAACTTAAACATACAAGCCTTTTATTTATTCAGTAAGCATTATTACGTTTAACCCAAACGAGATAAAGATGACTCATGTATAATCATAATTATATCAGTTGAATTTTAACTGAACATCGGGATTTGGGGCACATCAAATATTACAAAATTATATTCTGATATTATTAATTAATGGCCTTCTGATGATTGTGTAGTTACATTAGCTTAGCAGCCTCAATATTCGAGGTTCAATCATACTGTCTGGTTACTTTTTTTACGTTAGGATTAGGTGGCAAATAGGCAGCTGATGCTAATTAGTCACCAACGCCAGTATCGTAACACGCCATTGGACCCCCAAACTTGGGAAAGAAGATATTATGTCTTTTTTATAGAAGTATGCGGAACAGCATCTGGGCCGCCGGATGGTAAGCGGTTACCAAAGCTCATTTGCAGTGTAAGAAATGTTAACCATAGCTTAGATCGTCAATGCGCCACCAACCTTGGGAACTAAGATGTTCCTGTAATTACACTGGCTCACTCACCATTCAAACCGGAAAACAACAATATCAGGTTGCTGTTTTGTGGTAGAATATCAAACTTCATTATCCACGCGAACTTGCACAAAGCTTCATCGCAAAACCACTGAATTGAATTTTCTTGAATTTTGGAACTGAACTTTTCAAAGGCTGGCAACGCACCTGCAAGTCCTCGGATGTTGCAGATGTCCATGGGCGGTGGTAGTCACTTTCCATCAGGTGAGCCTCCAGCTCGTGAGCCCCTCTTTACATAAAAAAAAGAACTGGAATTTCTGTCTGTCTGAATAAAGAGTAGTCCTGTGTTTGCGCATATATTGATGCCCTATGATCCCATCAACAGAGCTAGCAAGACATCTTTGAGAACCGTGACTTAAATCTGTTTAGAGTTTTGTTTACCCGAAATATAAAACAAACCCTCAAATATTAAAATCAGTACAAAATACATCTCTAAAGACGCAATCACCCTTTATTTGTAAGTGATACATTGTTTTCATAATAATCCATTCACTATATTAATGCTTCTCTATGGCTATTTCCAACTTTGAAAGTATTGGAATTATCACAAAAAAAATGACCATAAAAGGCGATTAATACGACCGAAAATAAGCACTTAAAATATGAATAGGCACTAAAAGTATTACGTTAAATATATTATATCTAACCTGTTTAGAGATATTTTTTAATATTACGATTTTTTATAATCGAATTTTAAATCTTAATAGTATCAATTTTACCAAATCATAAAACAACAAATTGATAAAAAGATCATAAAACTTCGCCTTCCGGGAAATTACATGAGTTTATGAACAATAAAAAAAAGTACTTTAATATTATACAAACAGCTTTTACCGTCCATTATTTATACAATAAAAAATCATTCGTGTTATTTTATATTTAACAACGTTAGAGTAATAAATGGATGGCACCAGACCGGGTGGAAGGACGCCCATGCGATGGACCGACCAAGTTAAAACAAGTGTTGGCGGTCCTTTGCATGAGTGCACCAGGATCACCAATTATAGAGACAAATGGCGATCGCTCGTTAGGCAAACAACATCCCTGCCGATAATTTCTTCACACTACATAGCAACCACGACCACTCTGACAAGAGTGCCACGAAGAAGAAGAGTAATAAAATGTTATACTATAACAATAAATGAATGATCTTATTTTTTTTTTTATGTAAGAAGGGGCAAACGAGCAGGAGGCTCACCTGATGGAAAGTGACTACCACCGCCCATGGACACCTGCAACATCCGAGGACTTGCAGGTGCGTTGCCGGCCTTGGAGGCAAATATTATTTGGAGAGCAAATATTTTAGTTATATTAAATACATACTAGAAATAGAATGGGGGCGGAACTAGTATATAAAATTATTCATAGACTACATTAAGGCGGTTTTATTATTATTATTATATCGTAAAGTTAACTTAATATTAAGCATACGGCTAGCGATTAAGAAATACTTTGAATTAGAAGTCGTAGTTATTGGAATTTAATTAATTAAAATAACTTTCACGCTCAAAATTACTTATGCAACCACAAATGCAATCACCATTAATTTGTAGATTTCTGCAGTAGCTATGTTTAACTTTTATTTCTATATAGGTTATAACGTATTAGTAAGTAAGAGTTGAGTGAAATTCTACATAATATAGTTCAAACTACGATTTCACGCCCCAGTCATTATTCCAATTACAGTGCAAGCACAGATCATATCATAAAGTGCTAGTTTGCAATGTAAGCTGCTAAAGTATGAGTAATATTGCTACGCTTAGAGCAATGTGGGCAAATGAAATCACGAATATATTTATAATCAACTGGAACTATGCTCTATTACATTAATATTATTATTTAAATAACGGTGTAATTTCTAATAATATATATTTTTAAATACAAGTAGCGTCAGCGCTAAAAAGTCCCTAAATAAAACCAGAATAAAAAAAAAATACAAGTAGATATTTTTATTTACATTTTAATTGTATAAAACGCGGGGTTGATAAAATTTATTATAATTTACTTTGTGGTAGAGCTTTGTGCAAGCTCGTCTGGGTAGGTACAACCCACTCATCAGATATTCTACCGTAAAACAGCAGTACCTACTTGGTATGGTTGTGTTCCGGTTTGAAGTGACCCAGTGTAATTATAGGCACAAAATACATAAAATATTAGTTCCCCAGGTTGGTGGCGCATTGGCAATGTAAGCGATGGTTAACATTTCTTACATTGCCAATATCGTTGGTGACCATGTGGCCCATATGCTCGTCCGCCAACCTATACTATATAAAAAAAATGATGATGATGCTACTATATTTTAGCTTGCAGTACATCCTTGAATGTTAAAAAAAAAAAACTTTTTTTACAATTTCCAATATCCAAGTTAAGGTAACAGCAATTTAAAAGTTATTTTGGATAAAATATAACTCTTAATGAAGTAGAAGTTTGATAGTTTCATCTAAGTTTTATATATGCTATGTCAAAATATTGTTTTGTTATCTCAAATGTAAAGTATTCGCTATAAATTGTTATGTTAATGAAAGTTTTGAATAGTTCATCTGACTTTACCAACAAATTCATCTACATTGCGTCAACGAATATTAATGTATTATAGAATTATTCATAGAACATAGCCTTAAATATATACAAATAAAAATTAAAAATAGCTCCTGTACAAATCGTCATCGCATGGAATGGTGGCAAGATGGCATTTTCCCTTAGAAACGCAATTCTGATCATCTGGTCGTAAAATGAACCATTTTCTCAAAAAATTTAGTAGTGAGCGAACAATTAAAAACTAAATTTACATACTTGACAATAAATTTCATTTGAAAAAGAGAATAACTGCTGAATATCTTGTCAATTTATCTCGATTTAATCTACCTGAACCTGATTTAGCTTGATATTCAATTTAATTATGTACCAAGACGATTTAATATTGCTTATAGAACCATAATTAAATTAAAAAATACTCAAATTTTAATTAACTTGATATGAATGAAACCTATTGAAAATACCTTTAATTCAAAGAAAGCTAAATTAAACGAATGAAAGTCGAACCATCTTTATTTTTAATGTCCTTTGATGGAAATAAAAATAATTAAATGTCAATCGAGCTAGGCCACGTTTGACTTCCAAAGGCGCTGATATAATCATGAATAGCAATTGGCAATTGAATCAGTATAAATGCTTATAACATTTGCAATCTATATTAATAAATAAGAATTAAATATAAATTATCATTTTTTGTACAATATACATAAGGTTTATACCAAAAGATACAGTGTATTTCAGAATAGATCACAAGCGTTATTATTCTAAGTGTGTAACGGCCGAATACTGAAACGTCATTCAAAATGAAGTGGGGCTTAATTATGTGGAACGTCATTAATTTCAAAATTTAGTATGCGAAATTTGAAATTAATGGCGTTCCAAATAATTAAGTCCCACTTCATATTTGAAAGACGTTTCAGTATTCGGCCATATGTCTATTATATAAGCGGCTGTAATTAACTAATAGTTCTTAGATTTATAACATTTTATTAACAAATTAACTAAAATAAATTGATTTAAGGATTTACCTGTAAATTATATTTATAGGGTGATTGGTTAAATAATGCCCGTCTCTTCTTTCGAATGGTAAATCAATTTTGTTAGAAGGAGATAAATTGTTGGTTAACTAACCACCCACATTAACAATAAAAAAAAAACATTTTTATAAGTAATCGTTTTTAGTTATCATAGTATTTAAATTGAAAGATTTAATTTTTTATTTTAGTCGTATATTCAAAATGAGAGTTTTCTGCGTGAAAAATTATGTTTTTCATATTTTAATAATTTTTCATCAACTTGTTGTTTTAAGTATATAATTTACCAAATCAAGTAATAAAGGAGCTTTGAATGGACATATTGAATATTTTTTTTTACAATGTTCCGGATAGTCTCGTGTGGATCTGCCTCGGGAGTACGCGGATTCGAATTCAGTCAGAGCTATTTTGTCCTCTTCCTTTACTTCTAAGCTGCAACAAAGAAAAAAAATAATGTAGTAATTAATTCGTTAGTATATTATAGCACTTATATAAAATGTCTTAAATATTTTTGGAATGTTTTGATTTTTGCCCACATTGTACTTTTACTTACATTATACTAACATTTTGATCTCATACTTTGTTAAAATATTTATTAAAAATCTGTGTGACTATTATTATCTTTCATTATTATAAAGTCACAACAACTGCTTATTGTTCACATTATTCAATGAAAACTCGGATAGAATCGAAATATGGTGACATTTTTAGGATATCAATCCTATATTTTATCAAAGTATTTATTTTTATTAATTTATTTCAGCCCAGAGGTGGCGCTAACCGTGAACGACGTGGGCGACCGGAGAAAATGCATAAAAGAGTTTTTCCAGCGATATTAAAAAAAAAGATGTCTTCCAAAATGTATCTCGCCCACATGAAATTTAGATCTTGCGTCGCCACTGGTACAGCCAATCTACCCATGTCGATGAAATAAAATGTGTCAGAAATATATTTGATATTCGTTAGTATACAAGCATGATAAATAATAATGTTTTTTTACTTAATTATCTATCTCAGTTGAATGTCGAATTCTGAGTTTCTTACCGGTTCCAATCCATAGAATCTACACTTCGAACGCTGAATAGCTCAAAATTTAATTGAATCTTGTGAAATTAGATACGTGAGTGCTTGACCCAAAGGTCGCAAGACTCAAATAGAATAAAATAAATTTTTATTTTTATACTAAAATTTCTTTTAACTGAAATTAAGAAAAAAAAACGTGCCACGTTCGATTAGTATTTAATTATTCTCGTTTCCTTTCCCAAAAATTAAGTACTCTATATTAATTAGTATTCATCGATTGTTTGTTAATAGATAGATAATGTTTTTAATCATAATCAGTCAAAATATTTTCATTTTACATAACAAGTATAAGCTACTTATGAGAGATGTTACTATTACATCATGCGCATTAGAGACAAAAAATATAGTTTATAAATTCTAATGTGATATAGCTGAGATAATTTCTGAGAACTACGCAAAGCGATCAATGTCTATAGAAATACAATACCTATTGTATGAAATGTAGCAGTAATAATATTTATTATCGCATTGGAGCCGTTAATATTCAATTTTTACTTTTGAGAAATATGAATATTTTTAATACGATATCAAATAACTCATTTTAAAAGGAAAATTAATTAAAAATATTTTTGCGACATAGCTTTTATTTGATCTAAATGGATGGTTACCTGACTGATTATGTTTGTATTTCACTTGACTAACTTACAGTGCAGTAACTTAACAGTGTAGTCTACAATCCTTTGAAGAATGCCATAGACAAAAATGTTTTTATTTAAATTTGACTTATGCTTATTTCCAGCCAGTAACTGTGATAAAATGGGTATTCTCTTTTCGAACGCGTATTTTTTATATAATAAGCCCTGGCATATATCATAATGGCATTTTTAAACAACACACTGCAATTTTATCGCATTTATAGACGTCATTTACGTAATTGTTCTGTTTCAAGTCTATTGAAGCTTAGTTTCTAGAATTCATTTGTAAATAGCACAGTTATAAACCTGAGTGTCTCGTTTCCAAGTAAGGTTGTTATGCAAACGTGAAAGTGTTTGATGCAAACAAGCGAAACGTATATTATGCATAAGGGTCGAACGCATTTACTAAACCTGTTTGAAGTCCACGTATAAAAACTCTTAAAAGATAATATTTATGGCTGAGTTACCTAATAACTTGCGTCAGTGCCAACAGATACACGCTTATTATATTATTATCACGTACAGAGCACGTAGAGTGTAAAGCGTTAGTAATAATAATAATGATCCTCCTAACTGTTTTCGGACACGGTGGCCAATCTCAAGAAAGATTAGCCAACTGCGCAGGAGATATTATAGTGTACAGGTGTGTGCGCAAACACAGGTGCACTCTCTATTCCCTAACTCTCATAAGCCGATTGGACGGTAATCCGACACGACCGAAAAGAGTTCAGGCGCAGGACCAACGGCATTACGTGCTTTCCGAGGCACAGAAGTGTATACACTACCAACTTCCAGACTCCGGGCTACTACTGATAATTTTAGACTGAAAATAGCAATAACATTTTATTGGCCCCACCTGGGACCTGAACCCAGAACCTCCGAGTTAGTGGCCTTATTCCTAGCCACTAGACCGACGAGGCAGTCAAGCCAGTTAACCAGTAACGTTCTCACAGCGAACACTCCTCATGAGGAAAACGTTAAAAGATTATTACTGCGCCGTACGTACTTAATCATAGTTTGGCATTAAATCAAAATGAAAATATACATAAAGAGAAAACAAATATTATAAGACAATTTAAGCATTTTCTTTTAGAATATTTATCCTATTATATTTGTCTATTATTGTATCACATCTTTATTTGCGAGTTCTTAACCTTAGAAGCCAGGTAAATTAATATTCGTGGTAATGCCTGGGGTGAGATAGACCTCCCAATATATTCAATTAAGCGAATCAATGTAACCTACATACATAAACGCAGTACAATATCGCACCAACGCAAACTGACGACGCATCGCATAAACTTGACACATTCATCACGGTTTTCGTACAGGTGTAATGACGTCATACTTTTTGACAGTTATTGTAGATTGTCATTTGAATGCATGGAGTAAGTACGTTTTAAAACAGACTGACAGATAAGGGATATAATATCTTAGTTCCCAAGGTTGGTGGCGCATTGGCGATGTAAGCGATGGTTAACATTTCTTACAATCCCATTATCTATGGGCATCGGTGACCATATACAATCAAGTGGCCCATATGCTCTTCCGCCTACCTATACAATAAAAAAGTTATCGATTTTCGTGGTAATATATGCTTATAAAGATAATAATAACAGTCATAATAGATTTTTTTTAAAACGCTTTCAAACATACAAATTGTTGCAATTGATAATGATAAAAATAGGAAAAAGTAGATAAAAAGTTCGGTTCACAAGTGTAATGTGCAAAACATTGTTATAAATCTGTATAGAAATAATTTCGAAAGATTTAAAAATATAGCTAGCTACCCGTCCGTGCAAGCATTCGCCAACCGATCTTTTCTAATGGACCGACTGCGACAATATTTGCCTTTAGACACTGCCACTAAGAAATAAAAATACTTCTTACTTCGTCAGTGCCGGCTTAGCGATTCCTTGTTCCAGTAATAACACTGACGTCTGACATACTTTTCGAACCAGAACACAGCGATACAAAGTAGTGAAGATCAACCTAGTATTTAGATTTAGCAGTCGTTTTACCCTCATAGAAGTTTCTGTGCAAAGTCATTTTGAATTTTAACCCAATAATGATTTGTTGTCAAAAGCCGAGATGACCCAGTTGTAAGACCGCGTGAATCTTAACCGATGATCTTGGGTTCAAACCCGGGCAAGCACCGCTGAATTGTGCATGTGCTTAATTTGTGATTATAATTCATCTCGTGCTTAACGGTGAAGGAAAACATCGTGAGGAAACCTGCATGTGTCAAATTTCACTGAAATTCTGTCACATGTGTATTCCACCGACCCGCATTGGAGCAGCGTGGTGGAATAAGCTCCAAACCTTCTCCTCAAAAAGAGGAGAAGAGGCCTTAGTCCAGCAGTGGGACATTCACAGGCTGTTATTACTAATGATTTGTTGGTTTACCTAGCGTATTTATGGCAACGCTTCCTGATAATTTAGCTTGGCAAAAATTTTCACTTCGATTATTTGTGATAATTATTTCCTGTCATTGACTTATTGAATAATAATGTTATTTTTATATTATAATACTTACGCCAACATGTATATTAAGCCTCGTCGCAGGTCACTGTCTGGTGAACGAGCTCCGAGATCACAATAGAGATACCGAGCACATTGTAGTGGATCATATTTTAATATTCTGTTCCATCTTACTGTAGGCGTCTGAAAGTAAAAGCGTAAATTGTTAAACAGCTTTTCTTAACACAATTTATTATTATTCAATTTATTATAAATAAATGTTAAATTAATAACTCTTTAATAAAAAAAATACTAACATTCCAAATTTACTTAACTGAAATCCTAAAGTGATGAATATAAATATATAATACTATAGCTTCCTCGGAATTTATTTTTAAATTTGGAGGATCCCAATTTAGAATATAAAATATGTTTCACTTCAATTTAATTCTCGCTTAATCAAAGTCAAGTGGAAAGAAGAAACAAGAAAGAGATTATTAGGTGAAAAGTTCTATCAATTTCTCCATTACAAAAAAATGCCTGAAAATACTAGTGGCAGCTATTATGAACAATAATATATAAATTTAAAAACGAAATATGATTCATATTTTTTAATACGATTTGAGCTGCTCTTGTATAAAAATTATACAATTATAGCAGCTCAAATAATCCGATTTAAATAAGGATTTGCTTTTTTACGTTTGTCTATGCATAAGGGTTCTTGAATGAATAGTGTTCATTCACAAAAAAAAATAGATTATATTTTTTATTATATAGGAAAGAAGATAATCTTATGCGTTTAACTATGTAATGTAAAGATTAAATTGCAAGTTTGTTTATTTTTCACTGAAAATTAAATAGAGATGTTTTTATTCTGTTGTATTTTTTAGATATTATGATTGATATATTTATATGGTTCTAACAGTATAGTTCACGAATGGGAACTGTTTTTATCGCTAAGTTCGGAAAAGGTCGATGTAATTGCCAGGCGACAGCTGGCGCTTGACATTTACAGTAAATTTCGATGATTGTCGGTTGCGTAAAATTTTGCAAATTAATTGGTTATTATTAAATTGGTAGTAGGTATTGGAGAGCTAAGAAAATGGTTAGATTTTTAAAATAATCTGCAAGCCAAGTTTTTTAACTTTTTTTTTATTGTAAGGCATTTTGGTGGAAAAAAATCTCAAGAAAGTATTGAAATAATATAGTTTTTTGTTTCGCATTCTTAAATTTATGACCGATAATTGTTGTTTTAATATTGATAAATAACAAGTGTTCAATCGTTGATATAAATCAGAAAAATAAGCGAGATTTAAATTGATACTTTTTAAAAATAGATTTTTATGTGATAACTTAAAAAATGGTTCACTTTTGCAATATGCATAAGAGAGTTAAAATTGTCGCATAATCACCACTATCAGCTCCCAACGGGAATACGTAAATATCATAATTCTCCACCGAATCTAAATTAGTTCTTTACATTATCCTCGTAAACGGTGAGTGCGTCGCTGCCGGATGCATGCATGTTGTTAATAGATTTAACAAAAATTGTAAATTATGCTATATGCATAAATCTATAAAATAGTTCCTATACTTTTATTTAAGAACAATCATTCCTGAGATCACTTGAAAAACCGCCTATGTCGAATGATGTACATATAGGTGACCCCTTGTAAGTTGGTCCAGCAAAGAATAGATAACTTGGTATGTTTTAGGAGCGGTAGTTAATTTTTACCGGGTGGAATTCAAACATACATAAAAATAAATGAAAAACAATATGAAGTCAAGTTAAAACAAAAAGTTTACAAACTGTCTCTACAAATTTTCAGCTACGGGAATCGTTGTAAGCTCGTCGCAATTTTTTTGTCGTGTTTTCTAACATCGAGCGAGTTATTTAAACATAAAACAAAGGGATTTTGAATTTATATCGCTTTGTACGGGATTCCATATTTTTATTTTATTGCTTAACTTACGTAAATCTTTTTGGAGCTTATATCTCGTTTGAAAAGTAGGCGTAGCAGTTTCGGTGCAGTGATGGCTTGGTAATCTTGAGCGAGGATATGTAAACAGTATAGGACTCCTACTAGAAGACCTAAGAGGATGAGTAATCTGCAACAAAACATGTTAATAAAATATTTTTGGTACGTCATTAACATATCAACGTTATTCAAAGTTGTGTATGATTTCATTATTCGAACTGCTTATCCTCTAATGAGTTTCTCATTAAAATATTAGATAGACAAATCTTTGATCGGGTAACGTATGATAATGAGAACGTTGTCATTTGTTTTTTGGATTCTTCTTATAAATCTCAACAGCGTCGCGTCGTAGTGAATGATGTAATAAAAAAAGGTAACATATGATTGAAGACGTAGTTATTCGCAAAATGTATATGCAGTATTTTTTATATATATATATTAGGAAACACTTTAATATACCTAGCAATAATACTACGGGAATCCTTTAAAAACAAACAAAAACTTACACATTACAAATTGACTTATTCGCCTCGTTAAGTTGTGCGTGCGACACAAGCACATCTCACCTATAACTATGTATGTAGTTATAAACCCACCTTGGCTGACATCGACTCCAAAAATAACAATAATTGTAACTACATTATCAACCACTCAACACAATCGTACCTACATATTGATGAGTAGAAAAGAGTAAGTTAATTATCAAATTATAGAAGAATACGCAATTATTTTTTTACTTTTTAGTGCATATTAATTTGTTTTTCCTATGAAGTCGGTTTTTGTTTTGTTAAATTTTATTTACGTTTAATTTTTTTTATTTTTATTTTATAGGTAGGCGGACGAGCATGTGGGTCACTGATGGTAAGTTGTCACTAACGCCCATAGACAATGACATTATAAGAAATGTTAACCATCGCTTACATCGCCAATGCGCCACCAACCTTTCGAACTAAGACGTTGTCTCACCCTTCAAACCGGAACACAAAAAAAAGAGAATAAAAACGTTTAAACATCATTCTTCTGCTATATTAATTTAAAGTGTAATATGGAAACAAAAAAAACATACAGACGAATTGATAACCTCCTCCTTTTTTTGAAGTCGGTTAAAAACAAAATGACTTTGATCATAATATCATAATCGAACCGATACTCACTCAGAAATTATTTTGCCGCAATTACCACGTTGCCAACGAGATCTCTATTATTTGTTATTCTTATGATCATTGCAAATATAATATTTTGTTAAAATATAATTTTTTTTAATCGTTAATATTATTATAATTATTAATATTCTAATAATATATAAACATGATTAGAGAGAAAATAAATTTGATTATGAACTCACTTCATTCCCATTTCGCGTGTAGATAGACGAACTTTGAACTGTATAATCACAACGCTATTTCAAAGTGAGGCTTTTCTGTGTTTCCTTCTAACTACATGTTTGGTATAATCCTTTAAAAATAGGATGTACACTTTGAATTTGTAAGTGGGGCGTGAATAAGATGTTTTAAAATAGTCGTGTAAGAACGCTTATGGGGAGAGGAAAGTGGTCGCGGTAAACCAAACCAACAAGTTGTATTTTAAGTGTATTTGATATTGTTACGTTTATTTCTCGGTAGTTAGGTAGGCAAATTTATAATTACGGAAAAAACATGTGCCGTCAAATAAAGACGCACGGCAAATATGATTTATGAAATTGAAACTCATAATATACAATTAAGAATACCAATAATTATTTTTTATAATAATTTGGTTAATATAATATACCTATATCTAATATATTTATTTTTATTATTATTATAAATTATATATAATGTACGCATCTCAGGATGCATCCTGCGGCGATGTACTCCATCGGTCCCCGATGATTAGACAGCAATCTGTGCTACTTCTCGGTCGACTAGACATTCGAGGATGACAGCCAAGAATAATCTAATTTAATCAAACTGCAACGTAAGATAACGTTTTAAATAAATATGTATAATTTCCGTGTCACTGTACCTGTTTCATTAATTATTTAATATCAGGGCGTATACGGTAGAAAACTAGCAATAGTGCTTATAAGTTACTACTAGCACGCACGTTTCATGAACTGCAGTTAGTTGAGGTTTTTGAGCGATGATTTTATTTGTTGATTTTTCTTATTATTTTAAGTTTATTTTGAAAGTTTGTTTAAATAAATATAATATGTGTGCTTAGTGTTCGACATAATTGTTGATTTTGGATGAAAATAATAGTATCAATTAATGGACTGATTATAGAATATAAATGTGATATTTCCAAATTTAAACAAATTTTATATTATACTAGCTGCCCGTCCCGACTTCGTACGGGTAAAATAAAAAAATATCCCGTGCATTTTTTAATCAATAAGATATAAACATTCACCAATCGATTTATTCGCCCATACAGTACAGTTTATATATGTTCAGTACAGGGTATATAATAATTCTATTTCCTACTAACATAATAAACACGAAATTTTGTATGGATGTATGGACATTTGTTACCCTTTCACGTAAAAGTACTGAATGGATTTTAATGAAACTTTACAATAATATAGCTAATACATCAAAATAACAAATAGGCTATAATTTATAAAGCTATTAATAATTATTAATTTATAAATTGACCAAAATATAACAATAAGAATTTTAAAGAAGATAACTTTTGTCTCTTACACTATATCATTTGGACAAATGTTTTAAAAGTTACGACGATGACAAAGTGAGTGCGCGACACTATGCAGCAGTACACTGTGGGAGAAGAATTCGGTCATCGGCTCATCGCTGGGTGTGCGACTCGCATGCAGGAATACGTCATCGATGGTTGTCCGTTTTGCGGTTTTTCAAGTCCCTAGCGATTGCTTAAAGACGCACTTTACCTGTATGTAATTTATTAATAGGTAGGTTTTTATAGTGCCAGGTTGCATACCTTCGGGTTGTAGCGGAATGGGCCGGCACGCCCAGCCGGAATTACCACTCTCTCACTTAAAATCGGCGTAAAGTAATAGCTACGCAACCATAATTTTGAGTGCAAATAACAAAATGCTAAACACACAATGTCTTACTGCTACCCTATGACAACCAAAAGTTCTAAGACCTGTCGTTTTCAATGACCGGCTTGGTTGATTTTAGTGAGAACTCTTATCACATGTACACTTATTATAGTGCATGCTCAACCAATGTCCATTCCCTGCATCGCTAATGCGCCATCAACCGTAGGAACGAAGATGTTATGCCCTATGTGCCTGTAGTTTGATAGAATAAAAAAAAATTGTACGCTTGCTCTTTTATGGTTTTAATAATACTCAACGGCGTAGATAGGCGGCGGGCTATTTAATATTTTTATAAATTAAATTTTACTAAAAGCCATTGAAGTAACTATAAATATATTAAGTCAAACTACAGGAATTCATAATAAGTCCACTGATGATTATTTAAAGAATAATCATCAACTTCAAAATAAAAAAAAACCGTTACTAAAGTTTTTCTTAACAGAAATGCATTTCATACATATTAATTTCAAATCACAGATTTTCAAATTTCAAGCAAACATTTATCCTTTACTTATATTTATACGGGCAACAGCTAGCGTACGGGCGACAGCGGGACGCGGGGCGCGCAAGCGGTTGCATCACGCGTTTGTATGATGGGTGTTGGACCGCCTGAATTTATTTAGTGCGCGATAATTTTAATATTACGATTACTCCTAAGATATTGATTTAAATTGGGTGGTGTAAAGGGCAATTATAATATACATTAAATGCTTAAAGTAAATAACGTATTTATTTTAATAAGGATTAATATCATATCCGTTTTTATAGCTTTCCAATTTTACCATTTTTATGTAAACATTTTTTAAACATTAAAATGGGTATAGTTAGCTATCCTTAAAAGATAGACATATGCCATCGCGGACTTTTTTGTAGATCTATGAAAGGGGAACAATTTCACCATACATTATTTTGTTATAACTCAAAGGGATTGTACAGCGTTTTCGATGAAAGCTCCCAATCGGCTCGTTTTTTTTCCGACTTCTTCAACAATTATCGCTATATTTCAACAAATTTACAGAAAATATTAATGAATTATACACGTAAACCATCCACTTGAATCACTTTTTCTATTAGTGAAAACCGTATGAAAATCCCTTCAGTAGTTTTTTAGTTTAGCGCGTACATACAGACAGACATGAAACGCGGGGGACTTTGTTTTATAATATTTAAAGATATATTGAAAAATAATTGCAACTAAAATAAATGCACATGAAATAGAATTTTTATTTTATGAACCGTTAAACTCGACTTTTTACATATATTCGAAATAGTAGATACAAGATACTCTTTATTCATGTCCGATTAAAGTCTTATACTAGAAGCGAATTAATATTCTGCTCTGGTCATATGTCATCGTTTTATTAAATATCGCTCAACTACTAAAACGGATTACGGAAGATAAATTCATTTTAGTATTGTGGAATACAGAATTCCAACCTATGTACATCGGGTGAAATACTTATACTATTACATCTCTACATACTGCGTTCTTCTCCTTACAATTACACTTGATCTGGATAGCTACCACCCATTCAACATATTTTCTAAGATCAAAAAGCTCTTTTATGTGTTAATAGATTATTTAATGTGTTTATAATTCATCTCTTGACGGTGAGGGAAAACATCGTGAGGAAACCTGCATGTGTCAAATTTCACTCAAAATTCTCCACATGTGAATTCCACCAGTCCGCATTGGAGCAGCGTGGTGGAATAAAGAAGAGGCCTTAGCTCAGCAGTGGGACATTCACAGGCTGTTACTTTTCTTAATATGTTTACTCTCAATTCTTGACCAGCCAATCGAAATGCTACCTAAGACTTTAGTTATTTATATATTATGTAATTGACAATTAAGTAAATACATACATATATATATTTTGCGGTGCCGATTCACGTATAAAGTGTTTCTATGGGAAAAACTTAATTTTACGTTCATAATGTGATCGAATTGCTTTTGTAATTTAATTTCGAAAGTCTGTATACATTGGTCGTATTCATTCCCCTCAGTTAATGTTATGCGATTTAAGATTCGCGTCTAGACGGCGCGCGGCGCCCGATATCTTTGAGTCATCTCTACATTTATGACGAACCATCTGTCCCTACCTCAGACGGTTTTTGAAGGGAAATTGAAAGCTTTACCTTGATATTAGTATAATTATAATAATATCCTGGGACATTATTTACACAAGTCCATCTGATCCCATACTAATCAGAGCCCTAAGTACTAAGTACCTAGTACTAAGGAAACCAGATAACTAATACATACATATAATACTTTTCTTTTTTAGACTCACGAGAAATATCTTAACCAAATTAACTAATTTTTATTTATTTATTTATTGTTCTTTAGTTATTATACATTATTATATTTTTCATATATATATATATATATATATATATATATATATATATATATATATATCACTGTATATCTTGTATAAAGAAACATAATTATTTAATTCTCTATGGGATTTTATAGCGTCCGAGCCATTGTATAAACGTGACAAATTATAGCTGGTAGTTGGTACCCGCAAGATATATAGGCATGCCTAGAGCGAGGCCACTGGATGTTTTGTGACTATTTAATCTTTTATGTTAATAAATTTATTTTTATTTATTTTAAAAAATACTAGATTCTTGGTAACATTGAGGTTTTCAATGGATAGATCTACAAATCTTATACAGAAGATCTTTGTATATATGTTATAGTATGACTGCCTCAGTCGTCTTCTTCTTAGTCGATACGCTTCTGGCGGAGCGGTCTTGATCGATGGTCGTCGTGATCATGAAGTAGTGGCTGAGGTTATTGCAGTCTCATCAGTCGTCTTGCGGTTAGTTTTAATCAATTCAATCCCCGTGTCTGGCATAATAACTAAAAAACAAGTAGACACTATAAAATACACATACATAAATACTTTTCTACAAATGATACTACTCAATATTTTGGACCAATGTTATCTAAGGAACTATGTAACTACATTTCACAACAAACAATTGAACTGCAACAAAAACTGAATGCGCGTTAGGGACAATATTCATTTTTAATATTATATATTAAAAAAATATGGCCAACGGTACCGATATTGCCGACAAATTTTCGATACATATTTTATTTTATTTATTTTAGGTTTAGATTATAATACCTTTTCTTAATTATCTTAATTTTAAAATAAAATAGTTGTTAAATAAAAGAAATACTCACAAAGAAATCCCTTTCAACTGAAAATAACTCCCAGAAATACAGGTCTCAAAAATTGCACCGAATTGTATCAAGTAAAACACTTTATATATTACGTCATAATAACGTGATATCACTGGAATATGTAGTATTATCGTTTGGTATATTTATAGATCATTTACCAGTAATTTTGATAGTTTATTTAGTATGTAATAGTTGAGATACCAGTCTTAACTTTACAATCGCCGCATGACTATTTCTATTTGTAAACAATACGTCATGACACATGACAAATAAAAAAAATAAGCCCGCTAAGTTTTTTTCGCCGGTTCTTCTCAAGTCTGGTGGAAGTAGTTGATAATAATCGTAACTAATACGAGATTAATTTCCTTAGCAACGTTAAAATAATGCTCCAGCAGATGTGGAGCCATATTATGAATCTAGCAAGATTCCTATAACTCAATACATATGTATATATGTAAATATAACAAGGGGCCAGGAGGTCACTATTTGTGAAAGAATCTTGCAAGCGCGATTCAGCTTAGATCGCCTAACGTAAAGCGCCATCTAGTGACAAAATGGTTAACTTATCTGCTATGAACTATTGATGAGTAAGAAAGAAAGCTAGATTACATATCATGTTGTTTTACATATGATATTTTGCGCTTATTTATTTAACCACAATAACTACGTAGACTAAAATAACTTATTTATGCATTAAGACTATGGACAAGGCGGTCCCTAATAGAGTGCTAACGTACATTCATTCAACAATATAATATATTATACTAGCAGTGCCCCGTGATTTCACCCGCTTATAATTAATAAAAATATAATTGATAAAAATCAGCCTAAAAATAAAAGGACTATACAACACTATACTATACTAACTATACTCTTTCCTCAAAGGCCGGCAACGCACCTGCAAGTCCTCGGATGTTGCAGATGTCCATGGGCGTTGGTAGTCACTTTCCATCAGGTGAGCCTCCTGCTCGTTTGCCCCTTCTTTATATAAAAAAAAAACACAAAAATTAAATTCGAACCAGCAGTTCCTGAGATTAGCCGGATCAAACACACAAACTCTTTAGCTTTAAATATTAGTATAGATTGTGAAAATCATTATTTAAGTCGACGATAAACCAATTAAAAGTTCTAACTTTATAATAATTTTACTGGTGCGCATATCACGTGTGATAGCTTAAGAGCCGTGTTCACCAACATTTCATCAACTGTTTGAATATGAACTCTTTTCTTAGTTACATTTTAGTAACATAAATTAAACATGGCTTAATGACGTTAAGCGGGTGATCATCTAAACCAAACTTCGGTCAAACTTGGTGCGTATATTATATTAGCTAGCGGCTAAACTAGCTGTGGCAGCGTAAAATTAATAAAATCAGCCTAGAACCTTCCTCGATAAAAGGACTATACAACACAAAAATGTTTTTTAAATTCAAACAAGTAGTTTCTGAGATTAACCGGATCAAAAAAACAAACTCTTCAGCTTTATATATTAAGTAAATTTTATGTAATATAGATGGAGATTTGACTTTGAAGTCCGCGTTTCGACCCCATTCTTCGGTTAATATTGACATTGTCTAACCGCAAACGACTACAGTTCTCTATGACTTTAACTGTATCATTTAGTATTTGGATAAATATAACTTTAACTTATCAAAGTTTCCGTAACTTATGTTAAGATACGATTCAAGATCACAAGTTCAAGGTGATTTTGAATATCTTCTGTTAATTTATCCAAATATTCAATTCTAGGATTCATATTGCCGATACCAAGATAAAATTTGCATAAATAAAACTTCAACCTGTAGTTGTATTATTTCTATATTGAACTTTCACATTTTGCATGAATTATAAGTTGATCATATTAAATATTAATAAGCTTAAACTGCTTTTGAGGTTGTAATCTCACATTTTATGTGGTTGCTTAATATTTCTTGTCAACTCATGCTTAAATACAAAATCAACATTTAAAGTAGATTATATTACGTGTTTAAATTAATAAAACTGAGTAGCTTTTACGTCAGTCATGTTACGAACATTATAGCCTAAGAGCCAGCGATCGGCAGACTTACAGACTTACTATTTTACCTGCCTTAGGTGAAATAGGTATGTATGTCCAGAAGTCAAAAAACGTCGAAATCGACTTTTGACGTATTAATACGTACGTTAAAACGTGATCGCAACATATCTGCTAGTTTTATTTGTTAGAGTATACATTTTTTTTTAAATTAATAGGAGACTTTTATTCCTGTTCCTAGCAGACTAGGAACAGGAATAAAAGTAAAGACAGATCTTTATAAAATTTCAAACGTTCGAAAATTTTATAAAAATATAAGTTATTTCAGCAAGGTTTCGGAGTGAATGAGCGAGCGGGGATTATTCGGAATCATCAAAAGTATTCTACTAAAAGCTGGTATTATTTATACGGACTGTGATTGAAACTGATTTTGTATTGACGACTTTTTGCTTTTGCCTACTGACTTTTGTTTTGCCTTCAACACGGACTAAGCTGATTGAACATTATTATTTCAATTAAAAACTTTATATCATCAGCATCATCATATTCAGCCCATATTTATCAACTGCTGGGCATAAGCCTTCTCAGTTACGCCAATTCTCCCGGTCCTAGCAAGTCGTTTTATGACGTGACAACGTCTAATAAATCGATGAACGCTGGCTGCATGCATGAAAATGGATGACTCATTGTCCCGTTCCGTCCCGTCAACAGTTTATAAAGTGAAGTGAAAAGTTAATGTGGTTTTCATTGCTTATTACAATAACAATTTCGGCAATAAAGGTAAATTATTCTTGCATTTCAAAAATCTTATTACTAGTATAATTTTAAGTATTTATTCTTTAATTTTGTATTATTATTAGTTTTGTTATGACGTTTATCAATTAATTTCAACGATAATTAATTTTATTCAAAAAAGTATGCAGTCATTTCATCAATGTTTTGTTATGACGTTGACACGTTAAACTATCGTCCGTAAACCGACTTTACAGACAACAATTTTTTTTATTTTTTTAAATGGGTATCAGACTGACATATAGGTCACCTAATAGTAGTCATAAATTGTGTAAAAATATTAACTATCCCTTAAATAGCAAGAAAAAAACATTTTTTCTTTATAGCATAGGAAGGTGGACGAGCGTATGGGCCACCTGATGGTAAGTGATCACCAACGCCCATAGACATAGGCATTGCAAGAGATGTTAAATATCGCTTACATCGCCAATGCGCCACCAACCTTGGGAACTAAGTTATTATGTCCCTTGTGCCTGTAATTACACTGGCTCACTCACTCTTCAAACCGGAACACAATAATACCAAGTACTGCTGTTTTGCGGTAGAATATCTGATGAGTGGGTGGTACCTACCCAGACGAGCTTGCACAAAGCTCTACCAAGTAAAAAGTCGCACCCATTCTACACCCGCCACTTTTCTAATGTTGTCTGACCATCGGGCGGTTGGTCTGCGGTTTCCCTGAGACTGATCCTCAAAACTTTTTGTAGATCTACTAGCATACGCTGAAATTCCACGGGGCGTCATACATATATATTTAAAAAAATTGAATGCTAAATAATTCATTTTTATATTGTTTATTTAAAATTGAGTCGTCGCTGGCTCTCAGTGTATTAAAATTATTATTTGTAGATAAATCATATTCATATATTATGATCACATAACAGTTTGTACTTTGAATGAATTAGGTAATTATAATTACATCAATGGTATAATTATCAAAGTGGAATATTTTGAGTACATAATTTTAATTAAGATTCAAATTTAAGAGGCGAATCACGTTCCTGTTACGTTTTAATAATGTTAAGTGATGTGTCCAGGTAATTCGTTTAAACATATACGAATTAGCTCTGTGGCTTTAAATGTAAATCTGAAGCGAAGTGGTTTCAACCTCGGGACCATACAAAGCTAAACTCATATTATGTTGTGCGTTAAGGCTAAAAAATAATCTGAGGACACAATAACATCTTTTCTTCTCAAACCCGCTATTCGTCGTCCATTCCTCACACAAATCTACTCATACTCATCTACTCATACTAATATTATACATTAACACTAATTTATGTGTAGACAGTATGATATACCCTATTAAATAATCAAGTTAAGAAGCAACAAACAACTGAAACGCATATTTATTATTAAATAATAATTATTACAAAGAGCTAAAAAGAAAATACGTTTTAATGAATCGCTAAATTAAAAGACCGCATGTACCAAGATGTGTCTTTTTTACGTCGTTTCACTTATTTTTCCATATATTTTTTTTACTATTATGAAATAGATAATATTATTTAATTGTTGCTTGATAAATGTATATTGCAAAGCCACTCGCAGAAAAATCAATTATTTAAATTTTTCCTTCCACTGCAACCGTTTTAGTTTTAAAATTACAAAACATTTATTTTCTCCATATTTTACTTTTTGTAGATGCGTCTTTTTTTCTTACGGCGGCAACATAGATCTTCCCAATAACAGTACTTACCTTATGACAATATCTTAGGGATTTTACTTCTAATAGGTAATATAGATTAGGATTATATTAACTTACCTTTGATGGCGCTGAATATCTGATATTACATTTAAGGCAGTCTTAAGATCTTTATAGTACATTCCACAGGAGAGCCACTTGAGAATTAAATAAGAGCAGCAAAATTATCCCGAATAGAAAGCGATGAAGGTCCTGATTTCATAAGGCAAGGGACAGTATTTTCTGGTTCTTTTCTTTATGTGAAAACTTACTTGATTATTGTTTTGTTTATATTTTTTTAATTAAAAGATTTTGTTTGTTGTGAATTTAGCGTAATATTTAATTAAATAATTATTTCGTTACAGTCTGTTAACACAATGGATATATTTGTTATATTATGAAGATGTTATTTTTGATATGATGAAAATGTCCCCTAAAAGAATCGCTTTTCTTCATTAATGCTGAGGAACCCTCGTACGGATGTATTAAATAAAAGCAATTTATAAATCTTCCCTCACCCTCCAAATAAACCCGCACTGTGTATTACGAGAATTTCTGCTTTACCGATTTCAAGACAGTCAAATATTTTTTAATACTATAAGATAAAAGTCAAAAAGAACAGTCTTCAATACAAGTAATATATTATATTATATGAATAATATATATAATTAATATATCTAAAATAGTAGTAAGCATCTTAACTGTTTGAATTTCATACCCATCTTTTTTTTATAAATGTTGTTGCTTTTGTTACAGACTCACTCGCTCTTGTAACAAAATAATGCTAAGTATTGCTATTTAACGGTAGAATATTTAATGAGTGAGTGGTACCTAACCTACTTTGTATTCCATTATAAATTTAACTAGTTCAAATAAATTCAAAATAAATAGCTACATACATAGCAACAGTTAAAAATACAGTGGTTTCAAATTAGTTCTAACTTACTGAGTATCTAAAGAACTCCACGGTATATTGAGGTGTTAAGCATTCGGAAATATTATTATAAAACAAAGGAATGTGAAGGCACAAAATATAACACAAATAATTAATGAAACGGAAGATTAAAAAAACTACTATTTTATAAGCATTTCTTACGATTGATTATTATCTTACAAAATTTAGGTACCGCTCACAGATCAGATATTCAACCGCTAAACAGCATACATAGTAATATTTTGGTCCGGTTTGAAGAGCGAGTGAGTCTATACTAACATCAACAACTCAACAACATGGGCATAAAGTCGTATTTTATAAAAAAATGATTTGTAAGAAATTCAGGTCATTAAGATTCAATTAGCTAAAATGCTACTCAAAAACAAGTATATTATCATACAAATTGCATGGAAATCAATTCATAATAATAATCATCCTTTTTTTTCTTCTACATAATAAATTAAAAAGTCCTAAATATTCCTCATTTTATTCTTAATATAAACAAAAGTATCTCCATTCCGGAACTATTTTATGTACAAAACAACAGTAAATCAAAGTCAAAATCTTTATTCAATATTCAAGCGTTACACTTACTTATTGATTGTCATAAATCTACCACCGGTTCGGAAATAAACACCTCAGACCTGAGAAGAACCGGCGAAAGAAACTCAGCGGGTTTTTTTTTTTTTTATATATAAATCTCATCTTTACAATATATGCAATTTATACAATAACAGATTTTTTCCTTTATTTGAAATACCCTGGAGGCGATCGTTTCATTCCAATTCCAAAGTGTGCAGTCATCCAAAAAGTCATTGGTTGTGTAATATCCTTTTGCACACAAGCGTTCCTTAACAATTCTTTTAAATTTCACAATTGTGCATTTTTGAACGCTTTCTGGGATCCTGTTGTAAAAGCGTATACATTGTCCCATAAAAGACTTACTAACCCTGTGTAATCTGGTAACAGTGGTTGCAAGTTTATGCTTGTTCCTGGTGTTAACAGTATGTACGTCACAATTCTTGGGAAAATCTTTTATGTTTTTGCGTACATACATAACATTATCAAATATAAATTGAGAAGCGACAGTCATTATTTTGATTTCTTTAAACTTACATCTAAGTGAATCTTTTGGGCCCAGGTTATAAATTGCACGAATAGCCCTCTTCTGCAGTACAAAAATCGAATTAATATCGGCAGCATGCCCCCAGAGTAGAATGCCATAAGACATTATACTGTGGAAATAACTAAAATATACTAGGCGAGCCGTATCAACATCAGTCAACATTCTAATTTTTTTCACCGCGAATGCTGCAGAGCTGAGTCTACTCGCCAACTTATTAATATGAGGACCCCATTGAAGCTTAGAATCTATGGTTATACCAAGAAATTCTGTTGCTTCTATCGAATCTAAAGCTTCCCCATTTATAAGTACATTTGTTTTTACATATTTCACGTTAGGAATAGTGAACTTAATACATTTAGTCTTTTTACTATTTAACAGTAAATTATTAGCACTAAACCAGTGTACTATTTCAGAGAGAGCATTATTCACCTCGTCATATATTGATAGACGTCTTTTTATTTTGAAAATTAAAGATGTGTCATCGGCAAACAATACTATCTCATGTTTATTATTTAGGAGATGTGGCAAGTCATTTATATAAATGAGGAATAGAAATGGACCAAGAATAGATCCTTGAGGGACCCCCATATCAACTGGAGCCCCGGAAGATCTCTTTCCTTGTACATCAACCCTCTGAATCCGATTACTCAAATACGAAATCAGAAGGCTGAGTGCTTTGTCTCTAATGCCATAGTGACTTAGTTTCCTGATCAACGTTTCATGTTGCACACAATCAAAAGCCTTAGATAAATCACAAAATATCCCTAAGGCATCCTGTGACTCTTCCCAGGCTTTGTAAATATTTTTTACCAGCTCGACACCAGCATCGGTTGTCGAGCGACCCCTTGTGAAGCCAAATTGCTTACTGTGTAGCAACTTATATGTATCGAAATGTACTAACATTTGATTAAGCATTAATTTTTCAAAGATCTTACTAAGAGTTGGTAGTACAGAAATGGGTCTATAATTATTGGGGTCTGAAGTACTACCAGATTTAAAAATAGGAATAACCTTACTATGTTTCATAAGATCAGGAAACACGCCACTAAGAATACAATTATTAAATATAAAAACTAGATAAGGTGCAATCACATCAATAACTGATTTGACTACCTTAACAGAGATCCCCCACAGATCGGCCGTTTTCTTGACATCCAATGAGTTGAAAGTTCTGATTATATCTTTAACATTTACACTTTTAAAATTAAAACTAATGTTGCACCTACTTACATTATTTCTTAGTAACGATTCAGCGACGGTAGGAGAGGAATTTAGTGCTTTAGTTGTTGAGATTGGAATGTCAACAAAAAATTTTTCAAAAACACTAGCAACATTCTGGTCAGAAGTGACTGGCATATTATCTATAGACAGATGGAAGTCAGTAGTATTATTTTTTACTTTTCCAGTTTCACTATTAATAATTTTCCAAGTCATTTTTATTTTATTCGGTGCGTATACAATTTTTTTTTTTATATGCAAAGACTTGGCTAAGGAACACACTCGTTTGAATAGTTTAGAGTAAGCACTAACATAATTAATGAAAGAAAGAGACCGGTTGTAAGTTCTTTCATTATAAAGTTCATATAACCTTTGCCTACTCTTATGTATTCCTACAGTCGCCCAATCATTAAATGTGAGAAAACTCCTTGAATTGACTGTCTTAGAAGTAAATATGGCATTGAATTCATTTTTAATTAATTTAAAAAAGTTGTTATAAAACACATTGGAGTTTTCGTGAAATGGTAGATATGAAAGCTTTGCCATAATATTACCTCTGAACTTCTCCATTCGATTCTTATTAATTGGGACAAATGTTTGTTTTAATTCTTTATTATATTTTTTTATTTGTGAATTTAATGAGGCCAACTGTCCACAATGATCAGAACTTAACATATTTATGATACATTTATGATGTGGTACACAATTAGTAAATATGTTATCAATACATGTTGCAGTGGATACTGTGATTCTAGTTGGCTCTAAGAAAAAGTTAGCAAGATTATATGAATTTAATAGAGATTTAAATCTAATACTTGTACTACAGTTTTCTAATAAATTTATATTGAAGTCACCACAAACAAAGATATATTTATTAGAACTAGTTAATTTTAACAGTACATTTTCCAATATTTTCTCAAATAATTCATATAACCCATTGGGAGGTCTGTATACGCATACAACAATGACACGCTCAAGCTCTGCACAGGCTATTTCAATAGTCTGTTCAATAGAAAGGCTCACAACATCCTTACGTTCTTTAAACTTAAATTTTTTACTAATGAGTATTAATGAGCCACCGCGTATTGCTTTTTTTCTACTGAACAGGCTAGTGACTAACAGCTAACTGGTGACCATCAAAGTTGAACATAAACTGGTAATTTAAGAGCCAATGCTCTGTGATACATAAAATATCAATATTATTGTTGTTAATGAATAACTCAATTTCTAAATCTTTTCCTAACATTCCTTGAATGTTTTGGTGCACCAGGTTTACATTATTTGAATTATTCAATATTTTTCCATTTATTTTATTTACTGTTATTGACTTTGCAGATATTAAATTATAGTTATTATTTGATATAATTAAATTTGAGTCTCTATTGTCTTAGAATTTAATTTAAATTATTTGGAACACATTCCAAACTATTAAATGTCAAATTATTATTATTACACTGCTCAATAGAAGCAGCGGTCCGGTCAACCAACATATTGGTTGATTTTGTAAAAATACAATATGATAGCAGGCTTGCTATCTGTCTTCTATAAGAAGTCGATAGGTTATACCTATTACTGGTCAAAGAGCATGAATTATAATTAATTATGTTATTAATGTCAATCAAACTTATTTTCGTACAATTCTTACTCTCTGTTACATAGTTACAATGTGACATTGTATGTAATGAGATATTAAGCTTATGTCTAATATTGTTTTCCTGTGGCAATTGTTTTATATAAGGAAATGTAAACATTATAATTTTAGCAACATTAAATACTAAAACTAAGACCTAACATGGATACTAACCAACGATCGCGTGATAAATTCCAGTCCAGTACCACTGAAATTCCGTACTATTCAATTTGAGCTAAATTAATCTCAGGCGTCACGGCAAGGGGATTTTACTTTCCATCGGAAATGGGCATATGTATGATAATATGCTGTCATATGTTATCACTAAAATTTGAAATAAGAATGGGCTGGAGAAGAGTCTCAACAGTGGAACATTTACGAGCTGTTAATTTTTTAAAATATTTGGCTTAATATTGAATTTGGTTCCAAATATTTCACAGTTTTGGTTTAGATTTACACAGTAATTATAATTGTTTATTAATGTTTTTTGTATGGGGTTTGTCCGTGCCTGGATGCGTGTTTGGTATATGTTATAAATAATATTTTAAATACTCCAGTATTAATCGAGTCTTTCCAATTTCCATGTTGTTGTTCTTTGCCATTAACTTTTTTTTAAATATATAAGCAAGCGCTTGACTGTTATCACACCTGATGGAAAGTGATGATACAGCCTAAGGTGGATCGCGCTTGCCTAGAACTTAAACTTTATTTAAAAATCACAAGATTTTCTGGTAGAATATTTTATTCATATTAATAAACATGTATGAATTCTGCTTTATATTGATCTCTATAAAACCATTTCTTACGGCATATATCTTAAGAATAGTTGTTATTCTCGTTGAGAGATTAATGAGTTCTTAGAATGACTCATAAAACGTATAGTACTGTCACAGTGAGCAACTGTTTTTTAAATAGATGAATATACCACAATATGCGTGGAAAATCTGTTCGGATTGGAATAAAAAAAAAATCGGTCCTTCAGGCCCTTCGGGCTGGGTGTTTAAAAAACATTTCTACATGTTCATTTTAGATACTATTTTAGAATTCAAATCAAATGGGGGCAACGATTAAGCCTTATCATTTACGGCCAATAATTATAAATTTATATAAATAATTAAGAGTGATATGCTGTCGGTTTTAGGCCAGCCTTAAATGTCACAAAATATAATCAGCGCTGGTTATGTAAGTATTTTCTTTGTTTGCTCATCCATTATATGTATTATAAAATATTATTTTACCTACTTATTCTCTCGAGTCTCAGCATGGGACAAAAGGACTGGTTCGTCGAATTACAAAAACACAGGGAAATTCAATATTTTCATTCAGTAGTATCATTTTTCATATAAAACCCACTGATGTTTCCCGATAAATATAAATTCTAAAAATTTCAGCGAATCGTGTGTGAAAAATGAAATGATGATATTTTCGATAAAACGTTGAAGCGATTGATGACGTTCAGTTCATGATATTCAAAGTATTGAGAGTTGCCAAAATTGAGTTGTCAAACATTTTTCCTAATTGAAAAGTCGTATAGAATATATGTGCAATACTAATTGGATATGCGGAGAACTGTTGCATCAGAACGTAATCAGCTTAAAAGCACCGAGCGCCGCCAACGGCAAACGATCCTTCTTGTTACCGTCTATATTAACTATATAGACTCGTGTAAGTGAAATGTAACTGATATCGCTACTTATCACCATTGAAATATCTAAAAATATATAAATGTAATGTATAAATGTGAATATCCCACTGCTGGGCTAAGGCCTCTTCTCCTCACCAAACGCGTGATGCAACCGCTTGCGCGCCCCGCGTCCCGCTGTCGCCCGTACGCTAGCTGTTGCCCGCGGCTTCGCCCACGCATAAATATAAGTAAAGGATAAATGTTTGCTTGGAAATCTGTGATTTGAAATTAATATGTATGAAATGCATTTCTGTTAAGAAAAACTTTAGTAACGGTTTTTTTATTTTTAAGTTGATGATGTACTGCGCGAGCGCTTCTGGAGATAGGACCTATGCCGAACTCACGCACGCTAAACGATCGAGCGTGAACTGTATAGTGCGCATATTATTTTATTATTAATTAAGTTAAATAGTAAAATATAACAATCAAAAAAAGAATTTAAAATAATTACCGTTTAATTAACGTTCTTAAAAATACAAAAAAAATATATAAAGGTCGAAACCATATAAGGACCAATAGCGCTAAAGCTTATGATCACAATTCTCATTACAACCTTTGTTTAATTGGATGTGGAATCCCCCGACCGCACAATTTTTT
Source organism: Nymphalis c-album (assembly GCA_963151315.1). Lineage (NCBI taxonomy): Eukaryota > Metazoa > Arthropoda > Insecta > Lepidoptera > Nymphalidae > Nymphalis > Nymphalis c-album. The sequence goes on from OY720595.1 coordinate 11,058,597, forward strand.
TTAATCTATTCAGATTCAGAAACTATGTAATTCTTATTTTTTTATAAAGACTATCTTTAAATATTATAAAACAAAGTTTCCTGTCTGTCTGTATGAACGCGCTAAACTAAAAAACTACTGAACAGATTTTCATACGGTTTTCACCAATGAATAAAGTGATTCAATAGGAAGGTTTACGTGTATGATGCATTAATGTTTTCTGTAAATTTGTTGAAATATTACGATAAGTGTTGAAGAAGTCGGAAAAAAACGAGCCGATTGGGAATTTTCATCGAAAACGCTGTAAAATTCCTTTGAGTTATAACAAAATAATGTATGGTGAAATTGTTCCCCTTTCATAGATCTACAAAAAAGTCCGCGATGGAGATGTCTATCTTTTAAGGATAGATAACTATACCCATTTTAATGTTTAAAAAATGGTTACATAAAAATGTTAAAATTGGAAAGCTATAAAAACGAATATGATATTAATCCTTATTAAAATAAATACGTTATTTACTTTAAGCATTTAATGTATATTATAATTGTACTTTACACCACCCAATTTAAATAAATATCTTAGGAGTAATCGTAATTTTAAAATTATCGCGCACTAAATAAATTCAGACGGTCCAACACCCATCATACAAACGCGTGATGCAACCGCTTGCGCGCCCCGCGTCCCGCTGTCGCCCGTACGCTAGCTGTTGCCCGCGGCTTCGCCCACGCATAAATATAAGTAAAGGATAAATGTTTGCTTGGAAATCTGTGATTTGAAATTAATATGTATGAAATGCATTTCTGTTAAGAAAAACTTTAGTAACGGTTTTTTTATTTTTAAGTTGATGATTATTCTTTAAATAATCATCAGTGGACTTATTATGAATTCCTGTAGTTTGACTTAATATATTATTTACAGTTACTTCAATGGTTTAAAGTAAAATTTAATTTATAAAAATATTAAATTCCCCGCCGTCTATCTACGCCGTCGTGTATAGTTAAAACTTCAAACTATAAAAGAGCAAGCGTACCCATTTTTATAGTTAGAAGAAAGTAGAATTATTATATGCCCTGTACTGAACACACATGCACTGTACTATATAGGCGAATCAATCGATTGGTGAATGTTTATAACTTATTGATTAAAAAATGCACGGGATAAAATTCTTATTTTACCCGTACGAAGTCGGTACGGGCAGCTAGTATTCATATAAATTGTGAATCCAAAGCAAAAAATCAATAATATAGCAATAATAATAAACCGTCTGATTGCGTTCCGATATATTCAGAAACGGGATTTAAAAAAATACTCTCATATCACATTACATGCTGTATTGTGGTATAACATTTCTCATTATAATAAACCAAACATTTTTTATTTCGAACAATTATGGATAAAAATGAAATATTCGTATAGTCCAAGATTTTTAGACATTCGCTCTGCATAAAATCACGCTACCCGATTTTTTGATTCAACATAATCCATGTAAATCGAATAAAAAAATAGAGTAGCGGGATTTCATGCGGAACGAACGCGTTTTTGGTGCTAAAATTCCTGGAGTAGTATGTCAACACATTAGTTAGTCCTTTTAAAAACCGTTTGCGTAGCTCATAAATAAGTTTATCAATTTTATTGTCTGTTTGTAAACAATGAGAATATATTTTGTAGTTTTGGATATATTTTTGTATAGAATAATAAATGTCCTATTTTAGGAATTACTAATGTTCCTATTTACCCCCACCAATGAAGCTTGTGTTAGAAGTAGGGTCAATAACCGAAGGGGTCACAATCGAACCACGGCTCGTAAACTATTGCGTTATTGACTACTTAAATTTCATGTTGTCATGGCTAAAATCTAACAATGGCTAATGGCTATCGACTTCCATACAAGTAACAAATAATGAACCAGATGCGAACTGTTACCTACTACCAGAGTTGTTATGGAAATTGTTATCTGGATACGGATATATTCATAAGAATATACCGGTTTCATACAATGATATTATAAGTAAAAAGGTGTAGATAGGTTACATACATAGCATTCAATCTACGAAAATGACACTGTTACGCACACATAAATAACTTTATATTGCAATATACACACTACATTACGATTTGTCGCTAAAGTAGGGTGGCATGATTTAAGTATCACGAGTGAAAAAAAGACGAATATATTTGCGAGAGTGCATCGTCTTGTGTCAAAGAAACGACATAGAATAAATTATCCGATTGTTTTGGATAGTTTCAATAGGAATTGTTAATGGGAATTATAAATAAAACCAACTCGGAAACCGAATATTTTATAAATACGAATGGATTTGACCTGATGGAATTGAAATAGAAGATTTTAAACAGAGATTTATTTTAGGCAGGGCGTTAAAACTCTACCAGGTTTTTTCTCTCGATAAAGGTACTTATACAATATTGTTTCATTCGATTTCTAATTAAACCTATAATTTGTATTGCAGGAGGATTTTTTTACATATTTTCACGACTAGAAGTTTTACTTTGTAAATGATGAAAAATCTTAAGATTGGACGGCAAATGTTATATATTAATATTATTTTATATTTATTAATAAAACGTCAATAAAGTAAAAAACTCCAACATATTAATACAATAATAAAACTATAATAGCAGTGCAAATATTCCTATACGAATTTAATTAAAATGAAATTTATATTGAATTGATAAAACAATTAATAAATTCAAAATATAATAAACTATTAACAAAATAATAATCAAGTATAGAACAATATCTAAATTTCGATTAGAAGCAAACTGCTGAACCCACTTCATGCTTAACTTAAGTATAAGACTTATGACTTGCCAAAAGATCTTTCGGTATCATCAATTCTTACAATGACGACTAATTTATTCTCTTCCAAATTCATGACCCGTGAAGAATACCCAAATACGAGTAAGAACTGATGGTACGTACACAGTAGCTATCTCATTGCTACTTAATATATTATTATACCATTTCTTCTAGTGAGGGAATTTTATGTAGCGAATTTAAAAATGGAACAAATAAGCGCTATTTGAGTGTGTTGGTAAGTACCCTACGAGTGGCTTTTTCGCAGTGTACATATTTCCAATCACTTTATTTTGCAATTATATATTATTATATTATATCTTTATTGAAAAGATTAAACAAAAGAGGTTGCCAAATATAATATGTAATGTAACTACTCTATAATATATTAATTACCTAAAGGTAAATCATAAAACAACCTTGTGTAATGCATGTACATATATCAATAGTAATGACTATTATTTGAATAGAATTGATGACAGTTTATAAACATGAGAATTAAAAATAAACCTGTAACCAATTTCCATTCCCTCTATGACAATATCTCTCAAGGTTTATGTTATTATTATTTGCTCCATATTATATTTTCTGTCAACTATAAGTAAATTTGAAAGTAATGCATTTTTACATTTTGATTGTCTTTGCGTGATTTTTGTAAATTATTAATTGATGATTTCATTAGATGTGTTAGGTTTCTAAAGCAAATTCTTTGTTTTGTGGTCTTCCGGTTTGAAGTGTTATTTGGTTATGATAATTTCAGGCACATTACATTTCGACTTACATGTTTTTTATTGCATTGACTGTATCAATAATGATGATATTTCTTTGTATTGTGTACCAAATATCTTCTTGTTTCTATCGCACTATTAAAATCAATATAGGTGGAGCGAATTGAGGCATAAACGGAACCTAAACTATATTGGAGTGTCCTCAATTTTCCGTTAAACGAGATATGTAAACGTGGTTGTTTATTTAACTGAAATGTATCAATCTTGCGCACGAAATATTATATGTATATATTTGTCTTGTAATTGTTTTAAACAAAGCGCGAATAAAACATGTCCATACATGTCAGTTAGAGATTGTTCTCTGGAATACGGATGTGCAAACCTCGCATAACATGATATTCATCTATATATTAAGTACTTTTTAATGTGCCTGAATGTTTATTACCGGCCAGCAACAAAGCAGTTTATATTACTTTTACTTTAACTCAGGGCTAGTAAATTTGCATTGAAATTTTAGTGACATCAGCATCACCAAACGTTCGTAATAAATAAATAACAAACTAGAAACTTAACTTTATTCTTAATTGCAGTGACAAAAATAAAATAAAAAATTCAGTTTTGTCCTATATAATGTCTGGAAAATATATGTAATATTTCAAAATCATTGACCTACTGCTGCAAATTCAAAAATCTTTATTCAATAAAGAAGCGATACACTTACTTATTGATTGTCATATAAATACCACCGGTTTGGAAATAAACAACTTAGACCGAAGAAAGAGACCGAGAACCGATAAAAGAAAAAAAAAGAAATAAGGTGGTTGTATTGTGCTTTCAGACACTCCGACAGCTTGTGCAGTATACCGAGTAAATAAAACTCGGTTAATAAATGCATACTGTAAATAAAATTTCAAGGTACGTCCTGGCTATTAAGAACAAAACGTTCCGTTTTATGGACATTTTAAAAATAATGTTAGTAAAAAATTTAAATTAAATAGATAAAAAATATTAAGTGGAGCAGTCCCGATGGCTAAAGATCTTAGTACATATACATATCTATTATAATATGCCTCGCTGACTGCCTCGTTGGTCTAGTGGCTTGATATAAGGCCGCAGACTCGGTGGTCCTGGGTTCAATTCCCAGGTAGGGACAATAAATAGTTATTGGGGTTTTCTGTCAGAAAATTCTCAGTAGCAGCCCGGGGTCTGGAAGTTGAAAGTGTGTACATTCCCGTGCCTCGGAAAGCACGTTAAGCCGTTGGTCCTGCGCCTGAACTCTTTCCGGTCGTGTCGGATTGCCGTCCCATCGGATTATGAGAGCTAAGGAAAAGAGAGTGCACCTGTGTTTGCGCAGTCACTTGTGCACTATAATATCTCCTGCGCCGTTGGCTAATCTCTCTTGGGATTGGCCGCCGTGGCCGAAATCGGTCTGGAGGACCTTATTATTATTATAATATGCAAGCTATGTATAGTAATGACATATTTTGGTTTATTAATTGATTTAACACCATGCATGTAAAGAACAACTTTAAGTTAAATAAGTAACAGTAAAAAATAATATAACTTATTATTTCCTAATAAATAATAAGTTTATATTATAGGTGCGGTGTAAAGTAAAATGTCATGACGACTTACCCGGCTGATATCCGAAGAATTTTAAAAGGAATTTCATTAGATGGTACGTTCTCTTATTGATATGGGCGTCAGACATTCTAGGCCGCACTTTATTAAGACACCATATAAATTTCGTAGTATTGCGGGAGCAGTACGTGACAATATTCCATACCCATCCATTCCATCGTGTAAGTTAATTGACATATTCGTACAAAATGAAACAGATTAAAAAATATCAAGTTGAAGCTCGTGGTTTTCAATCAAGATTGGAACGAATCAAAGTAAGATATATAACATGATTTTTGGATTATGAGTGAGTGAAAATTGTTTATCTTTAACTTGATTTTGTTTGGTTAAATCTTGTTCAGTTAAAATAAAATATTGAATGTATTCGTTTGACAAAAACATAAATGAATAAAAAAAATCCGATATAATAACATCTACTGACTTTTATTTTTTTGGCTTTAAGGGCTTATCTTCGACTTGTAGCGAAGCTATGCGACGCGACATACTGCGACCAATACTTCACCTGTCTTGTGTCCTTTGCCATGAGGGACAAACGCAACGATCTCACATTGTCACATTACGTAGACGCTCATTAAGAAAGGATTTTGGACTCTCTCAGTATGGGAGTGCCCACACCAAGCAGCCGTGGCCTCACAAGACCCCGGTTGCCTTAGTAACCGTTTTTTTTATTGATGACATTTAAAAGATTTATATAACTGTGGTTTTCATTCGTAGGATGTTCGGAGGTATATTAATTGAGTACTCAATAAGAGTTTTTTAGCCAGTGGGTTTTCATTTGAAAATTTGTTTCGAGTTATTTTTCTTTTGTTATTTAAAACATTGAACCATCTGATTTATAAAAAAATTGGTTGGCTTTGAAAGAAGATATTCACAGATTCACATTCACGAGAAGATTCAAAATTTTCAAAACAACTTTTCTTCATAGCACCATACCTTCGCTATTTGAGGTTGAGTTCGCTAACATCCGTGGACTCCACGCTAACCTCAATGCTGTCCACCACCATCTCGAGACAGCACGGCCAGCAATGTTTTTTCTTACGGAGACACCAATACTTCGTCCTGTCGATACCAGCTATCTTAACTATCCCAGCTACATGCTCGAAGAATTCTTCAAAGCGAAAGCCGGAGTACCCTTATTCGTCAGGACGGATGTTTGTTGTCGTCAAGGTCATGTGAAACCTTATCCTTATTACTTTTCGTTCCCAGAAATTTCTCTTTGTTATGCCGGTTTATGCTAGGGTTGGTCCACTATCGATAAACAATAAATTTTTATTATTATTTTTACAATAAATATTATTTTATTTCAATGAATATATAAATTATTAAATAAATAATAATACAATTTCCTGAAAAAAATACCTGAAGCCCAATTAAAAAACAATGAACTCATCATATAAACCAAAATTATAATCGAAGGAAGGCAGAAGATTCCTATTTGGTCTGACAATTATAAATCTAAGGATAGAATTGTGAAACTCAGCATACACAAAGATATAAGAACTTATAACACTTACCTTATACAGAGAGCTTTAGAACAAAATGCCTCCCTAAAAATAGCCAAAAAAGGAATTATCGTAAGAAATTTCGAGATATTCATTATTTATTTGTCGTATTTATGTGTTCATCACGTAGAAAATAAGTTCGCAATTCGTCGCCTTTCGTCGCAGACTAATTAAGACAGCAACGTATGTCACGAATATACAAACTCTACTGGATATTTTTGCGCCTCGTGTCGCGTCACTTCGCTTTATCGCGATTCTCGTTCACCCATAACTACGGGCTATACTTCAGGTCATTATCCAACGTTTATTAAAAAAATCTAAAACCTTAACTAAATACAAATAACATTTAAAAATAATTATTATACAAGTCGTGACCGCGTGGAATGGTGGCAAGAATGCTAGTAGCATTTCCCCTTTGAATCGCAATTCCGATTCTCTGGGCGAAAAATGAACCAGCCCTCCTGTCACCAGTGGTGCCTCCACTACATAAGGCGGGGAGTAATATTTTGGATGATTTTTTTTGCACTATTACTCCAAGGTCCAAGCGTTTCAACTGCAAACGGAACAAAAATATAATTTGGAATAAGAGACGAATATTTGTTACGTTTGTTATAATAATCACAAATTAATTATATATTAATCACATTTATATTTATTACAATGCATAATAATATTAAAAATAATATATTTCACGTATGATTTCCTAAATATCATAACATGGCATTGGTGTGGTAGTGTGTGGTACGGGGTACCTACACACAGATTAAATTAGAATTAAAACATCTTACATTTCTATTATTATTTTCAGATGTCATTTGAACCTCATCGAAGTAATTATAAATCGAGAAATACTTATAAAACGTATATCAATATAAGTATTAAAGTAACGTTACGCTCAGTGAGCGGTAAACTGTAACAATTAGCTCTGGATAACCTGGCTGGTTACGGCTTAACGCGACTATATTAAAATACTATACAAATAATTAACGGCCGAATACTGAAACGTCCCTCAAAATTAAGCGCTACTAAACATTGAGAAGGTCCTAAATTAGTATGCGAAATTTTAATTTAACTGCGTCTCAAATAATTAAGTTGCATTAAATATTTAAGTGACGTTTCAGTATTCGGCCGTAAATAACATAAATTCAAGAAATTTCTATTCAGTTATATTTAAAACTAAAACTGTTTGCAATTCGAATGTTGTCTGTGTTTTAATTTATTACTATCAGAGTATGCTGTAAAGATTTTTGTCAAAATAAAAACTCGATATTTTTAATTACTATGAATGATATATAGACTTTTTATTATCTAGTGTACAATGCTCATTTAAAAAATGAAACATTTCCTATAAGATTTTTTTCCAACGGCCATACCCAAATTTTACTTGTTACAAAAAAAGTAATAAGCACAGACAAGAAACTGCCACGTAAGCGGAAACAAATAAAACCATTATTGTATTGTCTGAAACTTACAGTAATATCATCATTCATGATGAAAAAACTTAACGCCTTGTAAGCCGTTGTTTTATTACAAGAATATTCTGTAGTTCTGATTTCGATTAACATGCACGACACTTGATCAATTTGCTTGAAACATTGAGTCATATCACATTATTCGTCGAAGAACTTCATTTTCTTTTGCATATAGTTCAGAAATTTAAATTAAGTTACTAAATCCTTTTTTTAAAAACTATTATTAAATTAATAAATTAACTAAATGTAAATTGAGTATTTTCATATATTTATTTGTTAAACTTTCATGTCTTAACTACCATTAACACCTGTAATAATTTATAGTAATAAATATCCCATTATATTTGCAATAAATAGTTGCTAAACATACTATATGTACTTACCGCTTTGACGATATCCCGATGAAAATCGTTGGAGCGTTTAAACTATTTTAGCCTTCCAAGCTAACTTCCGCTTAGAACGTGGTGCTTACGTAACTTAAAATTGAAACGAAGGTTTGATCGAGAGATTTTATTAGAGAAAGATAAAAACATAATTAATATTGTTAAAACTGTATTGATTTTTTAAATTTAAATACAATAAACAAAAATGTATTTTTAATAAAAAAATATATTTGAATGCACTAAATTTATTTTTATAACTTTTTTTTGTAATTGTGTGTGAGAATGGTGTGTTCTCCTATAATTGGTTGTACATAAGTAGTTAGTTTTTAATTTAATGTAAAGCGTGTTTTTTTTTATGTATTTCATGTACAACTGTTGGGGATCCAAATAAATAAATAAATTCTAAATTACTTAAATTCAGTCATCATGTTTTTTCAACAAAAAATTTTTCATTATATTCCTTCATGGGGTATTCTTTACAGGGTCTTATCAGATTCATTATGATTAATGGCCTCAAATATTTTAGATTTTAATGATTTTACTTTTAATCATTCATGAAATCTGAAATTAAAATCGTACATTATGCGAGAATCATATTAAAGTCGAAAAGGAACGTAATTAAAGTCCTCCACATCTAATCAGAATTATTGCTTATTTTGGTCTTCCCTTTTTTCGGAGTCCGGTATCAAAGTGAATCACTTTACAGTATTCCAATACCATTCGTTTAATAAAAAATATTAATTCTTCTAGAAATTCTAGTGATTGTTGTCATTCGCTCTTTACCGTTAAAGTAATAATTTCCTCTAAATATTTGATTCTGTCGGCTTCTTTTAATAAAAACGTGTGTACGAACTCTTAAACGGTTGGATCAATTACGATGAATGATTTTGTGTGTTTCTGTGGGTCCTCGGTTGGTTTTGAAATGGATAGGGTATGTGGCGCTGCAATCGAAAAATAAATGAAATTCTTATTTCACCCATACGAAATCAGGTCAGGCAACTTATATAAATATATAAACATTGTAAACAATTTCGCTTGACCGACTTTGTATAAGGATGCTTCTTTTAAGATGCCATTTTAAAATTTAATTTTAGGAGATTCACAAAACATTCTCTATATACAGGGTTATTTGTAACGACCCAGCAACCTCGCAGGACTAGATACCTAACACCATATGAGACAACTTTTGTTCTACGACTTATGATAATTTGTTAGATTTTATTTTCTTACAAAAATAAGTATTAATTTAATTTCCCGCTTGAACGTTTATAGATCTACGCGCATCGCAAAGATCGACGCGTCGCGTCGCGCGACCTTTCGTGTATGAATGAAATATAGACCTATAAATGTCACGACAGTACGACAAAAACTTGTAAAATCATTTTTTGTCATGTATTATCCGAAGACATCATAGAACAAAAGTTGTTGCTTTTGGTGTTAGCTATCTAGTTCTGCGAGGTTGCTGGGTCATTTAAAAAATAACCCTGTATATTGACGACGTATACATACGCGACGACTCCAACAAACTTGTACAACGTCTGACGAGAACGACAATACATCACATAATGTACTGAATGACAGAGATAACGCTATATGCCGGCACTAGTCAATCATCCCTCTCTTTCACTTTATGTCCATTATTTACAGCCGGCATCTGCACACCCAGAAACATTTTTTTATTTATAATAATCAAATAAATAGGAAGTGTTTCCAAAATAATCCCCTTTTTTGATAATCCACAAATTTTCTTCGGTGACCTTTCTCAAACCTCTTAAATCATTTTACAGCCTCTCTTCATTTCAAACTCGTCATTTTTAATGTTAGAAAATGTGTTTATGAATAAAACCGGTCCGGAATCGAATCGGAATCGAATCCGAAATCGGAATTTTTTTTGGAGATAAAATTGAGAATGAAAGTTTGCATGGACGCTCATCATTTTTATGTTAACAATATATAAATTAGTGATATTAAAAATTTAATAATAGTCAGCATAGTGTTATAATTGTATATTTCATTCTACAGGATATATATTTGGATAGAAAGTTTGTATTTTTTTTGTAAAGAAAATCGCCGTTTGGTTACAAGTATGGCAATCGGTATTACACCTTGCGTTGACGAATATAAGCCAGTAAATATAGCGCTTTTAAAATGTATTCCATAAGGAGGTTAGAGTAAAGTCGAATACTGTTCTATTATAATATATATATATATATATATATATATATATATATATATATATATATATATATATATATATATTAACAAAAAAATGTCGGTACTAAAAAAATAAAAATAAAGCTTTTAGTAAATGACATGTATGTAATATGTAAACGTTTACTTGATGGTAGAGCTTTGTGCAAGCTCTTTTGGGTAGGTACCACCCACTCATCAGATATTCTAACGCAGTACTTGGTATTGTTGTATTCCGGTTTGGAGGGTGAGTGAGCCAGTGTAAATACAGGCACAAGGAACATAACATCTAAGTTCCCAAAGTTGGTTGGTTTCATACATTATTGGCGATTTAAGCGACATTTCTTACATTGCCAAAGTCTATGGGCGTTGGTGTTCACTTACCATCAGGTGGCCCATATGCTCGTCTGCTTACTTATGCTATAAAAAACAAAAGGTAACCTAATAGAGTATATTATTTACTATTTGAAAGAAGCTTACAGCATAGAATATAAAATAAAATAAGAAGCTTATATCACTGTGAGTTCGTACTTAAATATTGCATTTATTGTATAACCAAATTATTCATTAAGCTTACTCATAAACAATTGGAGTATTTAATTATATTGTTATCTGTAATCACATGAAAGTAGTTAATTATTTGCGTACAGATGAACAATTGAGAGATGAACAAAACGACCGTAGTTATCAAATAAAGCATTTTTCTTGTTCGGGGTTTCATTTGTAATATTAACATTTATGAAATATATATACTAACGTTTGATCATTGGCAGCGTTTATTAAATACTCTAGAACAAAGACTATCTCTTTCGCTCTCTCTCGAAATTTAATCACACTCAGAAAATAGCTTCAAAATCCGTAGTATATGTTTTTAAACTGCAAACATTAAATTAAATTATAGAAATATTAAAAAATACATTATAACGTTAAAAAAATAAAGATGGTCTCGATACAAGAACTATAAAAAAACGATGTTGTTGATAACACTCCCAAATCCTCTTTTAAAACAACCGTATAACGATTTTTTTGGTTGTTATGGATATTGTTTCGTGAAAATATTTATTGCTTACGCATTGGATACGCTAGTACAAGGTTGATAGAATTTTGATCTCGGCTTTAACCCTTATATAGCATGCGAGCAGAAGTATAACATGCGTCGCTGACCTACACATAATCTTTTGATACCAAAAACTTTCTTTAATAAGTTAAGTAATCCAAACGCGTTAAAAGCATTTACTTCACGTTCGTACTAAAAGGTTTTCATGACAATCTTATGATACATAAATAATTAAATAAACTTTCAATTTCCTATAGACCTATACAAACAAATGAAACAGTTTCATACATTATTATTATCGTACAATTTCAACTACTTTCCCAGTGCTGGCAGTGAATGCCTGACTATTATTTAAATATTACCTTATTAATTTTCTTGGAGTCTGTGTCAAAGCAAGTAAAAGCAAATGTCTTTAAATAATAATGCCTGAAAGAAAGGGATTCATTAATTGGAAAGGCGTAATCCTTGTCCTTAAAGGTTAAAAGAGATAGAAAGGGTCTATCATCCCAGAAGTTGAAAATTAATCTGCGACTTTCAAATATATAATAAATAAGTTCTCATATTTTTATACTTAACTGGTTGTTTCAGTGTATTTTTTATATTCAAAATAAGTAGGTGGACTGACACATGGGTCACCTTTTTTATTAAAACCGGGAAGGCAAATGACTCCATTCTACCTGATGATAACTGGCAGTGGAGTCCAAACGCGACGACGACCAGTACAATCGGAACTAGCCGCCCCCCACCCTGCCACTTCACAAGATGCCTCTTCACGCCTCGTTTAAAGGAACCCAGGTTGTAAGAGGAGGGGAATGCGTGTGCTGGTAACGAATTCTATTTTTTAAATCTGACGGTGAGTAGTCACTACCGCCCATAGAATTTAGCCATTTAAGAAATTTTAACAATTTCATTACAACTTTGGCAATTAAGAGGTTATGTGTTTAATGCCTGCAATAACATTGGCCTACTCTTCCTTTGGTATTGTTGCTAGAATAAAATCATTCACTAATGTAAGAAGAGGACAGAGCTATGCTCACGGCGTACAGCAGTGCGTAAGTTGATCTGTGCCAGCAACGGAATCGACGCGATTGCGGCCGACATCATGGCGCCACTCACCCTTCAATGATTGTATTCCCCTTCAGCTGGTGCAGCGCTTTAGATTTCGGTAAACAGGCACACACCGCTAACTAAATAAAACGCTCCGTAACATAATATTTTATTAGAAGTAAACAAAGAATTTAAATAAAACAACACTATAACGATAGCTGCAGTTCATTAACCCACTCTTGATAAATTGAGAACCGGGTTACTGTGATACCTGTAACGATGCCTGTACCGTAGATATTAAATAAGTACCGTTACTAACTAACTACTTCATAACTTACTTAACAATTTCATAACGTTAACTAAGCGTATTTATAACTGCGTGTCTTTCTGGCAAAGCTAAATTTGGCGAAGTTTAACATAAAGGACCAAAACATTTTTTTAAACTACCTACTTGGATCTTCTAGGTCTGCATAGAACGTATATATTAAAGAACAAATATTATATTTCAAAATCAATACGTAAATGATCACGGAAAATTAAACTACTAAAGTCCAGTAAATACAAAACTTAAATATACATTATTGAATGAACAATGACTAAAATAATATTAAAATCATTGTATCGAACATGACAAATAAACAGTTAGTGCTCAACTCAAATAATAAATAATATAATGATACATTCACTATAAATTTAATAAGCTCCGAATTATACTACAAACTATTTCTATTTGGTAATGGAATAAGTTTCTGCTGATTGGGTGGTAATGACTGGTACCTTTATTATATATATTATATACTGTTAAAAACAAACTACAACTTTTTTTAACAACAAAAATACAACTTTTTTTTATTGTATAGGATGGCGGACAAGCATATGGGACACCTGATGGTAAGTGGTCACCAATGCCCATGGACAATGGCATTTTACCAATGCGCCACCAACCTTGGGAATTAAGATGACCCTTCAAACCGGAACACAACAATACTATGTACCTACTGCTGTTTTGCGGTAGAATATCTGACGAGTGGGTGGTACCTACCCAGACGAGCTTGCACAAAGCTCTACCACCGAGTAAAGTCTGTTCATATCATAGTTGTTATTTGCAATACATATATTATATAAAGAAAGTAAAATTTATATAATTTATGGTGTGAAAATGGGGCTGTAGGTCCAAATATAGTAACAAAGTGTACTTTCAAGTACTAAACTATTTGGCTCGCCTTAATCTTTTTAATGATTATATCGCTCATTATTTATTAAAGGAGGCTTAGATAAAATGCCACGCATTTCGCTCAATCATTTTGTATACAAAAGAAAAAAGAAAACTTCAATTCAAATAGAAAACCTTTTTGTAAAATAATAATCGATATAAATGACCGGACAAAGATTTGATATTGTTAATTAAATAATAGGGTTTGTAATAAATACTGAATCTTAAAGCGCAAAGCTGCAGCGATGAGCTGCTTCCATACTTTATTCAGAAAGCGCTTAAATCAAGCGCTTACTGAATAAAGTTGCTGTACTATAACATTTGTTCGGTATTGTTTGCTCTGGATGGAGAGGTCATTGCCCTTACCGAGCTCTGTTGTCTAGACTTCTGTTTACTGATATACTTGCGATGTTTGCCAACTGATTCCGATTTTCCAACTTCCGGTATTATTATATTAATTTTATATTATAAATGATATCGAATAATAGCAAAAGAAATAAATGTAAGTGATGACATCTCTTACAACGCCAATGTCTATGGGCATTGGTGACTACTTACCATCAGGTAGCCCATATGCTCGTCCGCCTTCCTATGCAATAAAAAAAAAAAAAATGTTAACCATCGCTTACATCGCCAATGCGCCACCAACCTTGGGAACTAAGATGTTATGTCCCTTGTGCCTGTAATTACACTGGCTCACTCACCCTTCAAACCGGAGCACAACAGTACCAAGTACTGCTGTTTTGCGGTAGAATATCTGTTGAGTGGGTGGTACCTACCCAGACGAGCTTGCACAAAGCTCTACCACCAAGTAATTATACCTAAGTGTCACGATCATGAGGGCACCTTTTCAGGACAACTGAAAATTCAGGGTTTTTTGCATTTTTCCTAGCTTCCCCAGACTCCGAAAAATCCCATCCGAAAAGATTGGTGGCGCATTGGCGATGTAAGCGATCTGTGAAAATTTCAACTGTCCATCACGGTTCATGAGAAACAGCCTGCTGACAGACGGACAGCGGAGTTTTAGTAATAGTAATTGGGTACGGAACCCTAAAAATGATTGGTACTGTTTTGGTTTATCAAATTCATATTGAAAATACTTCAAAGGGTTCGGGCAAAAATTCACCGAACAATGATCCTGCTATTCTACGAAAGCAATATTATCCAAAAATAACTCGTACTATTGTACGTGTTATTTTATTTCGCATATTTAATATAAATATGCGAAATTAAATGCGAAAGTGTCTTTATTTGTTTGTTACTCTTTCAAGCCAAAACCACTGAGTCAATTTAAAAAAATATTTTACCAAAGGAAAAGGTACATTATCAGTGCGTAACATAGGCTTCAATTTGTATCCGTATTCCCACAGGAATAAGAACGCAAGTATAATGTAGAGCGATACGTGAGAAGAAACAAGTTTTTGTTGAAATATTTAATAATAATAGTTTCAAATACACACACAACAACTAAAATTCATACCGACCTCAAAACATTAACTTGAGGTCCCAGGTAAACATGGATATATTAAAATACTCAGTGAATATTATGATTAAGGAGCCTGCGTTTCATACAGACAGATTTTTGGATAATATTGCTTTACGATCTTTCATTTATAGAGGGTTCGTTAAAAGCATTGCAATAAACGTATACTTAATAATTATATATAAAGGATAAAAAAATATAAATTCTTAGAGCTAATAATGTAATCAGTAATCAATCACAGGTGGTTGTGTAACCTAAAATGATTACAAAAACTTTGCTGGCCTTGACTAATATCTGAATAATTACAATAATTAAAGCTACGTTATATTTATATGTACATTTTGTCTTGTTGTAATGAATCATACTTGAAGCAATTCTACAAAGTTAAAGGTTAACAGGTCCACGTGACCCTCTAAATAAACATCTCACAAAATTTCTTCTTAGCGCTTATGTACATTGTAGAACTGTTGATTAATCTAATTATATATTTAGGGATTATATTAGGGGACAAAATATTAACCAGTAGTTTGCTAAATTGAGTGGTGAGTTTGCGAAGACACAGCACTTAATACTATATATCTAGTGAGTATTTGTTTGTTTTATGATATAGATAAGCGGGCGGGCAAACTGCCCACCTGAGGTTAAGCGATCACAACCGCCCATAGAAATTGGCGATGTAAGGAATGCTGTTAAGCAGTAAAATATCTGACGATTATAATTGCTACTACCACCTATGTAACCTATAAATGGTAAAAATATGCAATATAAGAACTACAGATTTCTATTTTACCTATATACGTAGAATTCAATTGAATATCTGATTTATACGCAAGTGATTTAAACTCCGGGGAACTGGAGACTAGCTGTCGTTACGTTTCCCCCACCCGCCCCGCACATTGTTATCTCACTTAAAATCAAATATCTCCCAACGAACACCAGAACCGATTCTTAATTAGACGCAAATACGTGATTCTGGTATTTCATTCAATTCATAGAAATAGAAAATGCTTACATACTTGATAACGGATTATTCCATTCGTTATTATGATATATAATAATCTTTATAAGTATATCTATTACTAGATGTTATATCTCTATAATAATAATAATACTCAAAAAACTAGAAGAACCCAGCAGTGGGACATTTACAGACTGTTACTGTACTATAATAAGAAGTTTAAAAGACAAACACGCCCGAAATATAAAAAACATTGGACAAACGTTATCACATACGATACCCGTATTCAAATTGTCGGTATTGTTAAGCCCTATCCGTCCACTGCTGGACAAACCTCCCATGATACGCCACTGAGCCCAAACGTCGTCTTCTGTCTACCGCCCCCATCCATTACGCATTCGTCATCGCTCCCCTAATCGGATACCCTCTTTCAAAGACGTTTGGCAAAAAGCAGTCACCTCTGCAGATCTTGTCTGCACATTACATGTTACATTGCTCTGTAACTTCATCTTACTAAATATCTCGGCTATATCGTTAACTATCATTCTTGTATTCTAACAATTACTCTTACATAGATATTTCTAACAAACGAATTTCATATTAATTAATTTATTTTAAAAAGATCTTATGTAATATTCAATACATTATATCAATCAATTAATTATTCCTGTTCAGTACTGAGGATCCACATATTATGAAGTTAGAATAAACGCCTCCAGCTTTATGAGTCACAATTTGCTCTGCCGGGCGCACTGTGGGAACTCAGTCTATCCGTAACGCTCGTCACAGCGCCCGCTTGCTACGACTACGCATTTGCTACGAACTACGAGTACATCTCGCATCTCATTTACGAGTTTATAAATAGCTGACAAATTATATGTATTTTAACAAGTGGAAATATTAGTTATCTGTGGTGTTAAGTGATTTAATATATTTATTGTAAAAATCTATAAAAATGAGTTCCAAAAAATTCCATATATTTACGGAGATATTAATGCCGGCCCTGCTTCTGCTACAAGGTATTTATTTTTATATGATACTTAATAATTTCCCATATGTTTAATTTTTTTAATTAAATAACACAATGTTTTATTATACAACATATAAGCCGTTGCCTAATAATATATTTTTTTAATACATTTATTAAATGTTTTTCGAAATTGTTGTTTATCGTCTAGCGACTTAATATTTTTAAGTAATGAGTGCTAAGAGCAGCGTTTTTAATATGAATACACAATGCATAGATCAACCTGATTATGAATGAAACTATACTAAAATGGACGTTATTTTTGCTAAACTCTTCCATTTTCGGAAAAGTATTAGAGAAATACATGTACTCAACTGAAAATAATGGCTATTTATTTTCAAGCCCGGGCAAGCAGCATAATATAATTTTATTTCAATTTATCTACTCAATAAATTAAATTAATCTTGTAGAGCTTTTGACTCATCCCGTGATGATGATTCCATCAACCTGCATTGGAAGAAATTGATGGAATGAGCTTTCAAACCATCTCCACAAAATTAATGAAAGCCTTAGCACAGCAGAGTGTCATTAACATATTGTCAACTTGTAAAGATTAAATACAAAAAACAATTACATTTATGAAGCCTATAAAATTTAAATTTCAGTGTAGTATTTGCTACCCGTTCCAGCTTTTCTCCGGTAGAATAAGAAATGCATGGTATATGCGGAGTACACCAGTAAAGCGACCATGTTTTTTTTTCAATTAAAATAAAAATAAACAATCGTTGTCATTTATTGGTGAAACTGTATTTAAATCTATTTGTTACTTTTTGAATTTATCGCTTTATTACGAAAGGATTTATTAACCCACGACTAAAAACGAGGGGTGTTATAAGTGTGACGTGTGTGTCTTTACTCTGTTTGTCTGTCTGTGAGCTCACAGACAGACAGCCTCTCTAACGGATGAACTGATTTTCCCGTTTAAAAGTTATGGGGGGTGGAAGAGGATGAAAAAACGATAGTAAGCGAGGAATATATCCGAGTGGGGATCAAATGAAAGGAGTTGATTTGTGTATTAATAATGGAGGCTGTTTGAAAGGGGAGAGGAGGGTAGTTATAAGGGTTTCTTTTTTCATTTTTATTATTTTATAGGGTTTTTTTTATATTTCTTATAATATTTAGTGATAAAAATAAGCGAACGGGAATAATTACTGTCATTATTTGATTAATACTACTAAACTGTGCGAGTTGAATTGCAATTCATTACAATTTTAAAACAATTATTCTCATGCAAATTCAACACAGCTTTCTTGTAAAATAAATCATCAAAATTAAATTTAATATTATTTGTATAAATAAAACGTACGTTAATTCAAAGAATATACATAAATATTATTTATATAACTATAATTAAACTTGTACTTAATTTTTTTTATAAATTCAAAATTTTCATCATCGATCGATGATGATAAAAATTAAATCTTAGTTATTCCATAATATATGTAGATGATAATAATCAAAACATATGATAAATAAATCCTGTTGAAATATTCCAAAAAGATTCAACTCATAAAAAAGGTAAAGTATATAATGAAATATATGCATATAATAAATATATATAATTCATTATATAACATGTAAATGGTTCAAAGCATCTGTGTAACGTACAAAAGCAAGGTAGTATTATTTCAATCAATTAATAAACGAAGCAAGAGATCGAATTCAATCATGTGAAATGACTATTCAAATTAGTTCAGCCCCTGGGACGTCACGTGTTCTCCAGTCGCGAGACTCTTGCCAGATTTAACAGTCTCAAAACCCGGAGCTTTGAGGTCGAAACTCGAAACTTGATCCATGTTTGTCGTCATATCCTGATGATATTAATTACAAAACGTCATTGATAACGAGAGAAAACTTTTTACTTAAGTATATATATAAATGTTGATTACTAGGAAAAAAGATATTTAAAACGATTTATTAATTAGCTGTCACCCGTTAAACTTAGTAATTTCTAATTACTGTGCTAAGTATGTCTTGTAAAAAGTTCGAGGTCCTTGAGAATTTTGCATATAAATTGCTTAAATCATAATCAATGATTTGAATGATGGAATTTGATTTTATGTCCAATAATTGGTGATGAATTTGGTAGGTGCTAGCGCTACACCCCCTTCCCCGCGCTTCGCAGTGGCTTGTTTACGTAATCTTTTCAATTACTTGGTGGTAGAGCTTTGAGCCACCCACTCATCAGATATTCTGCACCAAAACAGCAGTACTTAGTATTGAAAATAACCTGTCAGTTAATAAGACGTTCGTAAATTATGTGATTCGCAAAACTTCGACTGCATTCAACGTAGAGCAGTTCGAATTGTCGACGATCAGGCTATTACCAACCGGCTTGATCCTTTGGCTTTGCGTAAAAATGTTGGGTCACTCTGCATCCTATATCGCATATATCACGGGGAGTGTTCTGAGGAGTTGTTTGGATTAGTCCCGGCAGCTGAATTTCACCACCGGACATCGCGCCTGAACTCCAAATTCCATCCCCATCACCTAGATGTCTGGAAATCCACAACAGTGCGCTTTTTAAGGCATTTCCTGCCTCGCAAAATCCTCTTTCCTCCAAGACCGGCAACGCACCTACAAGTCCTCGGATGTTGCAGGTGTCCATGGGCGGTGGTAGTCACTTTCCATCAGGTGAACCTCCTGCTCGTTTGCCTCTCTTACATAAAAAACACACTTTTTTTTATTGCATAGGAAGGCGGACGAGCGTATATGCCATCTGATGGTAAGTGGGCAGCAACGCCCATAGACATTGGCATTGTAAGATATGTTAACCATCGCTTACATCGCCGATGCGCCACCAACCTTAGGAAATAAGGAGTTATGTCCCTTGTGCCTGTGATTACACTGGCTCACTCACCTTTCAAACCGGAACACAACAATAGCAAGTACTGTTATTTTGCGGTAGAATATCTGATGAGTGGGTGGTACCTACCCCGACGAGCTTGCACAAAGCTCTACCACCAAGTGTATTAAATACTTAGTGTAGTGTCACAAACTCTGAACAAAATATTTATACCGAGTAAAGAAGTGAAGGAGTTATTAAAAAAAAATTATTTAAATAATTACTTTCATTAGCAACAATTTCACACTATGTATTTTTAACAGTAAACGAATCAACGGATATTACTAAATTATAATACGTAGACTGTATAAAAGGTCATAACGACTTAAATGAGGCGTGTGGGATGGCCTAGTAAATTTCGGAATGCGATAAAATTTTCCAGGCTTGATGCCATAAATGTTATTGTAGTAAATAAAATTTACACAATTTTATTAAAATTTCGTAGTTGTCTTTATATTCGATTATTTTGTCAATTGCAATTTCTCCAACTTTATCATGATTTAATCAAACTATTTACCAAAAACAAAACTTTGAGAAACTTGGGAACAACCCCTTCTATATTCCGTTTCTACATCAAATACAATATAGAGAGCAGTACAAAATATGATAAGGTCCTCCAGACCGATTTCGGCCACGGCGGCCAATCTCAAGAGAGATTAGCCAACTGCGCAGGAGATATTATAGTACACAAGTGTGTGCGCAAACACAGGTGCACTCTCTTTTCCTTAGCTCTCATAATCCGATGGGACGGCAATCCGACACGACCGGAAAGTGTTCAGGCGCAGGACCAACGGCTTAACGTGCTTTCCGAGGCACGGGAGTGTACACACTTCCAACTTCCAGACTCCGCTAGGCTGCTACTGAGAATTTTCTGAGAGAAAACCCCAATAACTATTTATTGGCCGACCTGAGAATTGAACCCAGAACCACCAAGTCTGTGGCCTTATATCAAGCCACTAGACCAACGAGGCAGTCATTACAATATATAATGGGTATATAGCATGCATCTCTTAATTTTAGCTGATTTTAACGGCGCTCCTCCGCAAACGCAGGCGAGATCGCTCGTAAAAAAACGATGGTTTGGAAAACTAAAATGAGATAATCAATGCTTTATACTTCGTTTTAGTATATTCTTTAACAGTAAACTAACTTTCTTCATTTCAAAAATGTTTGCTAAGCTTGTTAAAAAAATGCTAAAATTTTTGTATTTAATATGCTTAATTTTCTAAGACACAAACTCTTGACTTGTTTAAATTGTAATGTGATGTGTGATCTCAAACTACCATTTCCATTGAAACATGATACCCGTATTCGCTATTTTCATACAAGACTATTTCAGGTTATATCTATTAACATACGTATCTGATCCAGGGAAAAGGCCTACTCTCTCCTCTGTATGAGAAATTATATTTTTCCACATCAGTACTTTAATGTAATGAGCAAAAATTTTCATACGCCTCTGGCAGATTTTCTCACGATAATTTTTTGAGCACGAGATGAATTAACCCAAATTAAAAAAAACAAGCTTAATTTCCGTCTTCTAACCATGATATTATATACAAAATGAGATCAAAATTTTGAATTGTAATATTTTCGAAATCTTATACATACTTGACTTTTTTAAATACAGTTGCGCATTAAACATGCTGTCTTTTCAATAAATAAATAAAAAAAAAAACAAAACTGTATTCTTGATTTTGCCTTGACTTGGCTTTTCAAAGTACAGTACGAGTTCCATAGATGATGTACTTGGACGAAAAAGAAATTCAAACTGAAATAGAAATTCAATTCGAAAATAGGTAAGCAGTCTAGCAAATGGGCCACCTAAGTTA
The DNA here is from genome assembly GCA_963151315.1 of Nymphalis c-album. Classification (NCBI taxonomy): domain Eukaryota; kingdom Metazoa; phylum Arthropoda; class Insecta; order Lepidoptera; family Nymphalidae; genus Nymphalis; species Nymphalis c-album. Next base: position 11,080,770 of record OY720595.1, read on the forward strand.
GTAGGCGCCATCGCGACAGACAGTAGCCATATAAAATATATTATCCACCACTTACTTCACCACCATGTATCGTACCATGTCTCAACCAAGGTGGCCAAGTAGCCCCCGTGAAACTTTTATAATTACTTCGTCCGATTTCAACCACGGCAGCCATTTTCAAGAGAGATTTCTCAACTTTACGCGACAAATAATAGTGAACATCTGAACAAACACAGTTGGACTCTCAAAACCCAATGAGCCAATGATGAGAAATTCAATACGAACGGAATGGACCAACGGCTTAAAAACGGCTTAAAAGGCTTTAAGGGCTTTCCGAGATACAGAAGTGTAAACACTTCGAATTATCATATTTCAGGCCGCCACTAAAAATATAGCGAATGAAAATCCTTTTAAAGTTTTAGAGTGGTTTGAGTTGACACCGGGAAGTGGGATAAGCTAGCCCTTAGACCAACGAAGCATTTTCTGAAGTGGTGGCTGACAGTTATTACGAATTTATAAATATTAACTATCAAATCAACCACTATCAAATACGTAAATCCTTAGGATCCCAATAGAATCCTTAATAATTGTCATCGGATACCTGTCTTTCACTGTCATTTTATTCAATTTCCAGTAATCTCCGTTACCATTCCATTTCATTCCATTAATAATGCTAGGCGTACGTAAAGCGAGCTTACCATTGTATAACATTGTACTATTGTTGTTTAATATTTCATCAACTTTTTCCAGAGCGATCACCAGTTCTAACTATGATATTCTATTGGGTATTTGACAGGTTTTTTTGAAATGAATTTAATATCAATAATACCAGATTTCAGCCTCTTTTGCTTTGTCAAATTACAACATAGAAACATTAGTATGTAATTGTATACGTATCCTTGGTGATCGACATTGTATGTCGTAATGTTTGATATTTAGTTTGACAAGGTAACTAGATTTTTTTTCAGGAAAACAATGAGATAAAATTACAGTTTTTTTATTTTAAATCACGAATTAAACTTACATTTTTGAAAACACCTACATAGTTTAATATATGCGAAATATTTTTGCTAAAACACTCTTTATAGATCGTGTTAAACAAAGTGAAAGGATTGGGATTCGAAAAAGGCGCTTGCTCAAATAATATTCCCGTGATGTTAATTTTAAATATGCTTCTGTTTTAGCTAACATATTAAAAGAGTGGATGGTTATTTGGGCGTAACCTAAATTTATTCGACACTTTATTTTCTTGGTAGTAGAGGGTTGGTGTACATTTACCATCAGGTGGCCTTTATGCTCGTCTGCCTACCTATCCTATAAAAAAAACTTATTTAATCGCCTCTAAGGGAATCACGGGCAGTCTCTATAACGAAATAAAGTAGTATCTGCAAAAAAAGTTTTATCTGTGTAGCAGCTGATGGTATCCAATCTAAAACCAACAAAACTTCAACTAAGGTTCCAGAGGGCCCTATTTTAAGAAAGGTTATGTTTAACGTATTTATTAACGACTTATTTCTAAAAGATCGTAACATTGTATAATGCTAGAAAGATGCTATAAATATTTAAATAATAATAAATTATTTTAGGCCTTTGTCCAGCAGTGGACGTTTACAGGCTGAGATGATGATGATGATAAAATTATTTTTTCAACAAAGTTTCATAAAAAAGTACGGTAGAATGAACTGTCAATAAAAATATAAAATTGTAAGTAAAACATTTCGAAACAGTCATAAACATTATGTTGCTTTTGTTTCACTTTAGGCTGAGAGGTTGATTAAAATTGCACAAGAGACTTCAAATAAAATAGCTTTTCGGCTTTTTAAATAGGTAACAACAAGTTAAAATTATTTATGACTCGATAAAATTATACTAACAATCTATTATATTTTATTATTATACTAGCGACCCGCCCCATATTCGCCCGAGTAGCAGAGTAAATATTTCTAAAAAAATATCTGTCGTAGTATTTTAAAAGCTTTAAGGCACCCCAACCCCAACAATTTCTAATGATTTACATTTAAGTTAAATAATTTAAACCTTTCTTAAATATCATTAAAAAAAATCTTTCGTTGATATTTTCTAGATTAACATATAAATATATATAGATTAACAGGACCACCATGTTTGTGGCCTTACATGTAACCACTAGTGACTAGACCAACGAGGCAGTCGAGTTTAATTAATTATACTTTCAAATAATCCACGGCTGCCATTAGGGTATTTTTATTTAAAAACCCTTTCGTTTTATTTCAAAACGACAATTACTTTTCTTAAAACTTCGCCGTGACATTGTGTGAGCTTACGAAAAAAAAAATTGACAACGCTTTGAATTAATTATAATACTATTAACTATTAAAATAACTGTACGATATATTTTAGAATAATTTATTCTAGTAAATTTCTATTTAGTATATGATGTGTAATACAGTATAATTATGAAAAAAATACATACGACCGACAGGTCGCCGATAGAAAAAACGTAGGAATGCTCTCGCTTACTCAGAGTGATTTGCTCTAAAACATTACTTGTTTTAAGCGCGCTCTTATATTCTTAAATAATGTTAAAACTCTTAATGAAACATTGTAAAAGGAAAAGTTATTGCCGATTTTGTAGGTTGGAAAAGAAAGGATTATTTGGCCACAACTTTATAATATATAGAAAAAATTAAAGTCAAAAAAACTTATAAGATAAAATGAACCTTAAGCTAAAGTTAATAAGTTTGTCAATTATTTTATTCAACCCTTATTTCTCCGTATAAACGAAAAAACAAAGTTAAGATAGGGTTTTTTGAAGTGAAAACTTCTTTAGCAGCGTTTTGCACTTATTTGTGTTGGGCAAAAAATGTTAAAATGTTAAACTCGCGTCAGGTTACGTGACACTGATTGAAAATTCGTAAAGCGGACTCTGAAGTGTTACATTTTTATTTTTATTTTCAATAAATATATATTGTATTGTATGATTATATTTAATACAATTCAGTCACTTTAAATTATAAAATATTTAGTATTTTACTTAATAATCTACACAAAATTTAGTTGACGCGTGAATGTGACTGACTGACTGTTGACTTGTGGCGTGTATTTTCCTGTCATTAGTTAATAAAACAATACGTAAAAAATAAAAACAAATGATAAATGTATACCTTAAGATACTACACTATTAGTTCTAAAATCGCTTGTTTCACACATTATTCAACTCACTAAAACGCGGAAACAATAATATCGTAATTATATTGAAATCTCAATTGTATAAAATTACTTATTAAAAGAGTTATAAAATGTAATGCCACTTAAATAAAAACTGTAGTTATCTACCTAATTTTCACGTAAAGTATGCTTGTATAAAAAGGAGAATGGTACCTATCGCATAAAATGTTTGTACTTTTATGTGTGTTCGGTCTATTTGTTTTGATAAGTCTACGCCAAAAGTGCACCAAGTGATTGATCGATCTCCGTAGAATATAACGTGAAAAATACTAGTTATATTTCTAGTTCGTACTCTTTTCGCACTAGTTTAATACGTCTCTTTTACACATCACTGTGATATTTCTATATTATTGTGATATACATTTCATGTGATAATGCGCATGTACGCTGCCATTAAAAATATCCTCGTTAAAATTCGAAAGTGTAATCATATAAATTTGAATTCAGAATATTTCAAACATTTCAAAATATTCACAAGCTAAATGGCTTCTTGTACCAAACTTAATTATTTACTTTTTATAAGTTTCATATTCTTTATAATGAAGTGCTTCCTTTATTTATTTTTTTCATAATTATATATGCTTAAGGCAAAATTTTCAGAGAATCAGTAAGAAATTGCGTGTATACAAAGTAATTCGTTTTTTGTCAAACTTGGCTACTAAACTGTGTGAAAAGAAATTGCAGCCTTTATCAAGGATTGTGATCTGATGAGACAACTAACAAATTTTTATTTAATACATAGCATAGTATAAAGGATAGCTAGGAGCAGAGAACTGACCGACTTCCACGTCCACGTTGGTGTCATAGTCCATGTGGCCAGGTACATGAAATACCTGGGCCTCACCAAGATTATAGCTGGGGCTTGGAAGAGCACTTCGAGAGCCTAGCCACTCGGATCCAGAAGATAGCGGGTGTCATGCACATACGGTATCACGGCGAGTGCTCAGATTATTCTCCCTCATTCCTGCTTCCCCATTCCTTCACACGTCTACGCGTGCTGGTTCTCGATGTCACCGCCTATTTTAAATTCCTATACAAAGTTTCCATATAGATTCTTCGTAAATTGTAAAATTAATTGAAGATTAATTGTAAAATACTAAGCCGATTTTAAAAATTCTCTCACCTACATTGTCAGCGAGTGAAATTAAAAATTAGCGATCAATACGAGTTTTATCGACTACGGTAAGTAATTGTCCAACCCAAACGAAGTTGGGGCGGTACGCTAGTTTATAGCGTTGACCCAACCCAGCAAATCGAAGTTATATGATATACCGTTACACGAAAGTTTCAAGAATACTCGAATGAACAACTCCAACAGATACAGTATATACTGACCCGAGATTAATCAGATTACTACCGAAAATGAAGTAAGTAGTATTCCATTTGTAATTTTTATTCAGTAAGTAAGAAAACGAGGGTGTCGTGATAAATCCAGGCTTTGTACTGTGTTATATAAGCCATAGGCCCTGTTTGCTACCCCTCCCATAAATCTAAAGGTTAATTCTATCTGGAAATCCACAACAGCGCGCTTTATAAGGGATTTTCGGACTTGCACAATCACTCCAATCGTGGAACCAACTTTCACCGCGACTTTTCAAAGCCGATATGACATAGAAACCTTCAAGAAAAGAGAGTACTCTTTCCTTAAAGGCCGGTAACGTACCTGAAAGTCCTGGGATGTTGCAGGTGTCCATGGGCGGTGGTAGTCACATTCCATCAGGTGAGCCTTCCTACTTGTTTGCCCTACCTTAAAAAATATAATTAAAGTATTTAATCAAAGAAAATGTTCCTTATTAAATTCTCCATAAACTTATGTACGTATTACGTAATATATACTTTGCAAAGCTAAAGTAGGTACTGTATGTAAAGCAAACTCAAAACTGTTTCTATTAAATAGGAATAGAGAAAAGCAAAAAATTAAAGCTTTATGTTATTTCTCTTAAAAAGGAAAGATGAATATGTTTGAGCTAAAATTTTAAAAAATATATTTTAAGGAAGACTATTTATGCGACTGCTCCCTGTCCCGGCTTCGCACGTGTAGAATAATAAGAGTATCCGTAAAAAGTTTATATATACACGTATACCTCATATCTATTCTCTTATCTATCTATATTAAGTGCAATAAAGATATGGAGACCCAAACAAGCGGAGTGATCGTGGGGCACCACGGTAACATGCGCAAGCAATCCCGTGGCACCCCGCGATCCGACGAAGAGGATACCGCTAGTTTTTTAAAGAGTTATCCGGCGCCTTCAGTGCCGGTTAGCCCCACATACCCCCCACTTCACGTGGGAAAAAAGCGTAAATGCGTTTTTCCAGCGACAAAAAAAAACATGCACACAATTAACAAACAATATATTATAAAGAACTCTTTTTGAAAGTCTTTATAAAGGTCTTCAAACGTGAGCCTTAATAAAAATAAAAAATTAAATTAATCTTTATCTTTAACTATAACAAGACTTCTTGTATTATATAGATATTTACTTCTTGTATTAGATATATATATATATATATATATATTGATCGCGTCATTTTCGTCTTTAGGCGTTAAGTTAAAGAATTTAAAAAAAGAAACTTGTTATTTTGACTATTAACTCCTGGACAGTATCTCAACTTGCATTATATCATTTCGCTGACTAACCTTGCTTAGCAATTTTCATCCGTATGTTTACAGTAATAAGGTTTTTCGCATACACAATAGATAACCGTTCTCCTCGTTGACAAGTCAAATAAGATCATACAATGCATTATAAATAGACACCATTAATTTAAAATGAGATTTTTTGTTGCAGATTTAGTGTTTATTATATTGTATTTGGATCAAAGACAATATTTTCACCTAATGTTAAACAAGATATTCAAGTAATGTTTAAATCGCAGTTTTATTGTTATTGTAACATAACTTTAACTAAATGCGTTATTATGCACACAAGTTAATGTCGACAATAATACCGTAAGACTAAGAAATGACATCTATATGCTTTATTGAAGATATACTGAAGATATACAAAGATAATAAAAAAAAATTGGTTGCCTGTAAAGTCGGTATACGGGCGAAAGTTTTACGTGACAACGACTTTGAGTGGTAAAATAATTTTAATGTGAATATTCATTCGTATAGTAGGAAGAAGGATGAAATAATAGTAACAATTTAAAACATTTATTTATACAAAGAATTATATTTAAAACATTAATTTATACAAAGAATCTCGCACTGAATTTCACTTTTTATGTCTGTCTCTCTCGCTCTTAGGCGGGCTAACCATGCCCGAGTGGAAGGGACGCGTGCCTCTCACTCGCTCTCATTGTGAGCGCATAACGTGAGCGGAGCGTAACGCAGTTTCTTGAAGTGTCACCCGGCAAACCAATTTATAAGACGTTGTCACGTCAAAAGAGGAATAATATCTTTAGAAAATTTTAAGATTAAAGTTAAGTTAAAACAAATGTAATATTATAAAAAAACACATGAATGAATTCGCTGCCTATGGTACGCCCTACCCTTTCATTCCAGAGGAGACAAAAAGTAAATACATTCGCAACGCGATAAAACATTTCAAAGAATACAATTGATTTGACATAAAAGGCTACGTTTGATTCAACTAAAAATTCCTACAAATATTATATTTAAAGAATCAATGTTACCAGAACCGAACATTTGACACCCCCTCCTCTAACTTACATTTATATTTTTATTTTTTTTATTTTTTAGGAATGTGGGCGCCCTGGTAAGAGGTTACCAACGCCCATAGACATTGGCATTGTAAGAAATGTTTACCATCGATTACATGCCTGTAATTACACTGGCTCACTCACCCTTTTAAGTCAGAATACAACAGTACCAAGTACTGTTATTTTGTGATAGAATATTTGATGAGTGGGTGGTATCTACCCAGATGAGCTTACACAAAGCTCTACCACAAAGTAAGTGAAAAAATTTAACATTCTTATAAGATCTTTGTTTTAGGTACATTTTGTCTTCGGAACGTGTACATGGTGATACCTGAAGCAGTTGAGCGGGGAAAGACAGCGGTCATTAAGTGCATGTACGACTTAGAGAACGAGGAACTGTACCAGGTGAAGTGGTATCGAGGTGATCGCGAGTTCTGTCGGTATTCGCCCAAAGATGTTCCGCCGCTCAAAGTTTTCCCCATTCGTGGAATCGAAGTCGATGTAAGTGTATTTCATTTATGTTTTTTTTTATGTGTAAACCTGAGAGTTCGAGGGTCAAATGACGTCAGCGCAAGATTTGTTATTGTGCGTCAATGTGTGCGTGAGATAGGTACATAAGTTCACATGCTTTCACATGAGACACTCACACCATTTTTATACAGTCGTATGCTACTAAGGTAGGTACCGTTATACCTGTGTTATAGGTAACTGATGTCAATATTTACAAATTATATTTATATATAATTAAAATACTGAATACATCCATAAATGATACCTAGACTCAACTATAGACCGGAAAGGAAGATCACTGCCTAATGCGCCAACGGGCCAGCCAGTTAAAGTAAATGTGAATGTCCCACTAACTAAGGACTATACTTGGTGGTAGAGCTTTGTGCAAGGCCGTCTGGGTAGGTACCACCCACTCATCAGATATTCTACCGCAAAACAGCAGTACTTGTTATTGCTGTGTTCCGGTTTGAAGGGTGAGTGAGCCAGTGTAATTACAGGCACAAGGGACATAACATCTTAGTTCCCAAGGTTGGTGGCGCATTGGCGATGTAAGAGATGGTTAACAGCTCATACAACGCCAATGTCTATGGGCGTTGGTGACCACTTACCATCAGGTGGCCCATATGCTCGTCCGCCTTCTTATGCAATAAAAAAAAAAGGACTAAGGCCACCTCTCCTTTTTTTGAAGTGAAGGCTTGGAGCTTCCACCACGCTCCTTCAATGTGGCTTAGTGAAATACACACGTGGCAGAATTTCAGTGAAATTAGACACATGCATGTTTCCTCGTGATGTTTTCATACTCTGTCAAGCACGAGATGAATTATAAACACAAATTAAGCACATGAAAATTCAGTGCTGCTTGCTCGGGTTTTAACCAACAATTATCGGTTAAGATTCACTCATGGCATCTCGGCTTATAATATAATTTTATAATAGCATAATAATATCATGTAATATATTATTTTATTCGCTATTCAAATGCACTTCTAGGCAATTTAGAAGCAAATAGAGCAATTAGTGGTATTTATTCGTACGTAGTCTGCACATTGCATCAGACAGTCTTTCAGCATAATAACCTAATTAAGAGCCATGCTTGCACGTATATAATTGCCAACATAAGATGAAGGCAAAAAAGAAAAATAATATAAGTATATCTTTCTACTAATATGGTTAATAAAAAAGGGGTGGTTCATGATTGATATCTAACATAGACATACAAATGTCACGACAGTACGATAAAAACTTGTAAAATATATTTTTTTTTCATGTATTGTATTATGTCCGAAGTCATAGAACAAAAGTTTTTTTTTTATTGTATAGGAAGGCGGGCGAGCATATGGGCCACCTGAGGGTAAGTGGTCACCAACGCCCATAGACAATGGCATTGTAAGAAATGTCAACCATCGCTTACACCGCCAATGCGCCACCAACCTTGTAACTCTGTGTGTACAATAAAGCATATCTATCTATCTATCTATCTATTTATGATTTTACTTGGTGGTAGAGCTTTGTACAAGCTCGTTTGGGCATGTAAATACAGGCACAAGGGATATAACCTCTTAGTTTCCAAGGTTGGTGGCTCATTGGCGATTGAATTTAAAAAATCAGTTGTGGGAAAAAAATCGAAGGCTTTTTTGTATGATACATTATGTACACTATGTATTTAGTGTGAAAAGTGGAAATAGTAATCCATCAGACATCCTACAGATATTAAAGGTTTAAAGTTCGCTTAACAGACTTTTCTGTGAATAACTTTCTCTTTTCTGCGAGCTCCCAGCCTAGGTACATATCATTATTTGTTTTGAAACTGACGTTATTACAGTTCAGCACATATTCATGAAAATAATACCTTTGCTGGAATTTGTTTATCTTTTCACACTTTAAATAAAATAATGCGATAAAAAACCTTTATTTAATAAGTTTTTCTCAGTATATAAACTTCCAAAGAAAGAGGATTAAGATAGTATAATATAGAGAAGTTGTTTTTAGATTTACGACACGCCCTTGATTCTAATCATTGCAAAACATTGTCCCCCTGTCAAATAAAAAAAGAAGACTATTTAAATTTATTGATTCTATATATCTCTCAAATCCGGATAAGAGAGAAGAAAAAGAGAGATAAAAGTTTTACAATAACTATTTTCTAGAGTAAATTACCTTTTTTTATTGTATAGCATATGGGCCACCTGATGGTGAGTGATCACCAATGCCCATCGACATTGGCATTGTAAGAAATGTTACCCATCGCGTTTGCGGTTGAATGTCTGATGAGTGGTCTGGTGGGTGGTACGTACCCAGACGAGCTTGCACGAAGCTCTACCACCAAGTGAGATTCGATCGCCGACTTTATAGTTACGTCACAAAGGTAAAGTTAAAGTACGGCCTGCAATAGAAAAATTATACTAAAAAATAGTAAAACTAGTATTTATATTAGGAAATACTTTAAAAAGCCCATGTGTTTTTTTAATAACATGTGAATAAATAAAATAGTAAACTTTAAAGTGAGACATTGTTCATGTGCCTTAAGAGCGACTTGAGGCTCGACAATCGACTGTAGATTCGACAATATAGCCTTTACGTAATCTTAATCTTGATTGAAATGATTAAAAACGTAATCGACAAGTGCATCGACGTACGAAAGAATTTTAGATTAACATACACGATAAAATAGAACGAAAAAAGCAAGCACCGTCCCTAATAATAGTAACAACGGCTTACTGCACCATTTTCTGTTAATATTTATCTTTTCTACATTAATATTAATATAGAAATAAACACTTTCATATCCTTAATACATCAACGAATGTGACAGTTTGACAGATCGTTTAAGATAATTTCGCAAGTTTACGAGAATGACGCGATGTTGCCCATGACAACCCGAATAACAGACGACAGCTGAAATAACGGGAGTTAATTGCAAAAAGCAAGCAAAGGGATTAATTTAAAACACATTAGAATAGTCATATAATATTAATGTCTATTATTTCAATTTCTAACAGAATTGCTAAGTAACAATTTCTGCAAAAATGAAGGATTTCGGCCCCGTCGCCATTGCGGCACCAACCTTGGAAACTAAGATGTTATGCCCCTTGTGCCTGTAATTACACTGGGTCACTCACCTTTCAAATCGGAAGATATATGAAATAATACATGTTCTTGTTGGGATTTAGTGATTAATATCAAATAAACTTCACTCAAGTAGGCTCTTACAAGTTTAATTAAAGCTAAAATTACACGTTAAGCTAAATAATTTTGCTGTCCTATCAAACGTGTAGTGAAAATACAATGAACGCTTGGTACGCTTAAGACATGTTAAATAATTAGGAATTATCGTACAATGAACACAGGGTACTCTAAAGGCTTGTTAAATAATTAGAAATCCAAAAACCAACAAATAATTTACACTTTACCCAAAGTTATTATTAGCAATAGGTATAATTAGCTGATTTTCGTCTAGACGTCAAGACGTAGTAAAATCTTTATAGAATTAATATCAATGAGAATAATATTAATATCCTTAAGTAGTTCCTATGATTTTTTCATTAATGACATTTTTTTACATTAAGCAGGCCCGTTTCTATACTTACTTATCAGTTAGATAGGTAACATAACAGTTAGTAAGTCAGTTTGGTAATATTGTTATATTTGCCGGTAACTGATAAGTGTATAACTGTGATCCAGTTTGAAAATTGAGTGAGTCAGTGAAATTATATACACACAAAAACAGTTTACACCATAGGAAGTGGATTCTCCTTCTTGTAATGCCAGAACCTATGGGCGAAACTGAGCACTTACTCTCAGACGATCCATTTGCTCGTACGCCATTTTGAAATAAACGAATAACGAAAATTTTAATCTTGCCAATTTGTCAATACCAACCAAATTTTCTAAAGTCCTAATAACTAACTGACATACTTTTAAAAGTTCGACGTTATAATACGTTGTTCATCGAGTGTTTAGTTAAACAATATCGAGTCTTATTTTATATGTAACCTTATAAATAAGGCCGTAAATGATAGAATTAATAATGAATTATTTGTACAGCGTGAAGCTAGTGATTGGGAGAAGGTAACAATAAAGGCTGTGACAAATACAGCAAATGGACGATACACTTGTGAAGTATCAGCAGATGCACCTTCATTTATAACATCACAAATGCAAGGCATGATGTACGTGGTTGGTAAGTGGTTTTCTTCTATAATAATTAGTACTATTAGATTAAAATTGCATTCTCACACAATTTTAGCAATTGTTACTGCTACTATAGGTGCTTGTATTGCTTAAGAACTTGAAATCTTTTTTGGCTGTTTATTAAAATTCATGGATTTTATTTTATGGTAGAATAATGTAGGTTTATTTAAATAAGGAATGCAATAGAAATCGTCTCGACATGATGTGATTGCTATTCAATAGTATGGGACAAGTAAAACCTTATACATTTTACTGTGCTTATAATAGCGGAAAAATATAATATAACGATTATTAGATTGAAATCTGTAAATCATTTTCATTATTCAACTTAAGAAATAAAATGTGATATACTCGTAACAGAGTAAATTAATAATTTTCACACTTTTGGAGTGAGCACCGTTTGCACGATAACCCGGTCATAATAAACCATTTCAGTTATCAACTATAACTCGCAAAGGACTGAACATTGGTAGTGGTTCTTAGGACAAAAAAAATAAACAATTTTTGTCGGTGATTGCAATATCTAAAATTTTTTCCGAACAATTTCAACCATAGCACTCACATTTTACAAGAAAACCTAACTAACCTAACCTAATCAAGCTAATACTTATGCCTTTTGTTCTTGAACATATTTTTAAACAGACGTAGGAGCGTTGAAGGTTTTTGATGTTTCATTTGTAATTGTATAAGTTAGACATATACCAATATTCAGCTCTATGTGAATTAGAATAGGCTTAATTTGGCTTGTGTGCTTTAACCGGACTGCGAGAGTTTATTCAGTGTTATAACGCGTTATTTTTAACATTTGGAATAAATCTTTTTGCGCTTTTTTTAGTTATCGATCCACTGTTTTTAGGCATGAGTGCAAAGTGCCCAATATATTTAACGTTGGGACATTATTAAATAAATGTACGTTCGAACGGTTACTTCTTAAAGTTGCGACCGTCTGGTACGACTTTGATATATGCACATGTGCGCACGTATGTTTTTAATAAGTCACATACAATATCATAATGTTATTTTATGGCCAACCAAAGCAAATTTTCACCAACACACGTTAAGCAACTAAATGTATTGTATGGTTTTATTAAATCTTTCAAACTACGAACGTCATAAGTTATTCTATGAATCTGGTGTACAAATAATAAATAAATCTCAAGTAAAACTCTTTTCGTTCGGTGTTCCTACAGCACAAATATTTACATGCTCAATTTTCGCTGTATTCAAAACGCGTCCACAAAGTGTTAGTAAGCGATCTGTATATATTTTTTTCGTAACGCCTAATTTAACTTCCATGTAAAAGCACGAATCAAATGTATTTTTATTTTAAAATAAGTAAAAAAAGTAATCATAGACACCCGAGAGATGTACAAAATTTTAATTGGACACGTAGAAAAACTAAAATTTCTGAGTCTTTATTAAAGTATTCGTTTTTGGTGTCATGCCGTGTCAGATGTGAATTTCTAGACGTAATATTATAATGAATAGATAAAATTATATCGTGAACTAAAACATAATTTTCTTTACAGATTTACCCCAAGATTATCCGGAGTTGAATGGACTTAAGAATTATTACAAGCCGGGTATGAAATTAAAGGTGGAATGCATCAGTCGCAACTCGCTGCCACCAGCTAACATTTCATTCTTCATCAACGATGAAAGGGTAGGTGTTCATTATATATATACAAAAATACAATGTCTATGGTCGTTGGTGCCCACTTACCATCAGGTGGCCCACACGCTCGTCCTATGAAATAAAAAAAATATATACATCATTGAAACAAATGTTTTAAAATTCTAGTGACAAATAAATTGGGTTAAATAATGAAAAATGAAAGACGAGACAAATAAGAGGCACATTTTTGATTTGATTTTCTCAAAACTGTGTAATGAGCTGAGTACAAATATTGAGCTTTATTTGCCAAAACAATTATGAGATTTATTTTTGTGTAAGAGTAAATAATATTCCAATAAGATTCTAATATAATTTAATAATAGCATTGTGATTCAAACTTATTCATATATGTAAGTTATTCGTATCCTGTAATAAGATATCGTTGTTACATCATTATACGATTTTATAAGGACATTGTAACATCGTCTAATAATAATAATAGTTCTTGGTGTAGCGGGTAATGCGATAATTACCTATATAACAAATTAAAGTTTAACGGCTTACGGCTAATGGAAGGTTACCATATAAATTTTTTTTTTGATAGTGAATTATTCGCTGGCTTGTATTTTATTAGTATAAATAATATTTTTTGTGATATATTCTCATATAGAGTCCAACCTATTTATCGGGTGAGGTGCTTGCGTGTTAACTCGTGTGGTCTGTGGTTGTTGGAACTGCGGAATGTTGAACATTTCGACCTCGATGAGCTGTGACATACAAATTTGGTTCAAATAGAATACTCAAAGTATATTACGATTTGGTAGCAAGTCCGCCATTTTCCCCTTTTGCACCCCTAGTAGTAGGGGACTGCCTCGTTGGTCTAGTGGCTTGACATAAGGCCGCAGACTCGGTGGTTCTGGGTTCAATCCCAGGTCGGGCCAATAATTAGTTATTGGGGTTTTCTGTCAAAAAATTCTCAGTAACAGCCCTGAGTCTGGAAGTTGGAAGTGTGTACACACCCGTGCCTCGGAAATCACGTTTAGCCGTTGGTCCTGCGCCTGAACTCTTTCCGGTCGTCGTCTTTTCCATCGGATTATGAGAGCTAAGGAAAAGGGAGTGCACCTGTGTTTGCGCACACACTTGTGCACTATAATATCTCCTGCGTAGTTGGCTAATCTCTCTTAAGATAGGCCGCCGTGGCCGAAATCGGTCAGGAGGACCATTATTATTATTATTAGAAGTAGGGGACTACAAAGGATCGCCTCTTATTTATTTATTAATTGACATAGTATACCATCACTTATGACTTACCACTTAAAATTAACAACTAAAACACTCTTATGAAGTGATACGTCTTTAAAGATATAAACAAAATTCAAGGTAATAACAAAAAATCATATAAATCAAACTTACCTATATAAAAACTAGCCCTAAAAAAATTAAAAATCAAATCTTAACTACGAATAAAACAAACTAATTATAATATAGTAAAAAAAACCATTATAATCATATTATTATTAACAAATTATAAAAAGAAAACAAGTATAGTACTTACACGGTATGAGATCGTTAACAACATTTTTTTAAAACAAATCCAAAGTTTTGTTATTGAAAAAGATGTCTATAACGCTCTTGATGACAAGTTAAATGACGAGCCAGTTGATGGAGCCAAATAAATACTTATATAGATAAGATAAGATAATGACACCCAAACTCAGAACAAACAGACATGTTCATGCACACAAATGTCTGTCCTGGGTGGGAATCGAACCCATAACCTGTGGCGTGATAGGCATGTATCTTACTAACCACTCCAAAAATAACAATAATTGTAAATACATTATCAACCACACAACACATTCGTACTTACATATTGATGAGTAGAAAATAGTAAGTTAATTATCAAATTATAGAAGAATACGCAATTATTTTTTTACTTTTTAGTGCATATTAATTTGTTTTTCCTATGAAGTCGGTTTTTGTTTTTATGTTTATTTATTATGTAGACGCTAATCTCCAACACTGCGGAACGGATTTTCTTGGGGCTTTCACAGGTAGTGTAAGCTCAGCTTTGAGCAATATTTAGACTAGGTTCCATTGAAATCGAATTACAGGGAACCACTTACCTTCATTTAAAGTATACAAACACTTTAAATGAAGGTAAGTTGAATAAATTTATTTAAATGAGCATGAGCGATAAAAAAACAGAACGCGTACTTACATATATTTTAAATATAAAGTAACTAGCTGATACCCGCGACTTCACTGCGTTGCTTGATATATTAACAAAGTTTTCTTATGTACGAAGGAAGAAACATCAAAAAGATCACAAGCAAAAATATACTTTGTTTAAACATACATCACTGAACACGCAGTGCATATAAAAAATCGTATTTAATTGAAACTTTAATAACTTTTTATTAAATTAAGATTTTTTTTTTATAAGCGCCAAGTCTCTAAAAAATAAAATTTAGAAAATTTCATTGAAATCTATCCAGTAGTTTTTCCGTGATGCGCGCACAACTGCAGACCTCTATCATTTTATTTATATAGATAAAAATGAATTTGAAGTTAGTTGTAAATATTTGAACTTTTAAATGTTTACTAACATTTTAGCTAGCCTATATTTTAGCACTCTCGAAAGTTTCCTTTTATTTATCTATTCATTCAAATATATTGCAACGTATACAAAAAACCGGTCAAGTGCGACTCGGACTCGTGCACGAAGGGCTCCGTACCATTATCTATAAACACGGCAAAAAAATAATGTCTGTTGTATCGGTGGTAGATAAGATTTTAAAATTTAATAAGAAAATATATGGTTTCATACATTAAATAAATAATATGATTTATTTACACCCGCGCCACACTACTGTTAAACCTTAACTCGTCTTTAAAAGAGCTTTTATTGTTTAGGCTCACTCCAAGCACGTGTGGCACAAAGTATCTGGTGGCACGAATGGCAGCCTATGGACCGCCTACAGCACCATACAGTTCATCGTGCAAAACCACCACTTCATCGATGACAAATTAAGGGTGAGTTCATATTGATTTTTGAATTAAATAATTACTTTAAATACATACATTATTTATATTATTGATTGCATATAACATTCATTAACAACTCGTTAAGACCTGAGTTAAAACTACAGACCAGGCTTATAAAAGTTATTCAGAGTTTCTATGGAAATATTCTCAGTAGCAGTCTGGAAGTTACAGGCGTGTACAGTCCCGTGCCTCGGAAAGAAAATGAAGCCATAGATCCTGCAATATACGGTGCACTCTTAGTTGTACTGAGTAAAATATTATAGTAAATATAGAAAGTGAACATAACGTGTGCATGCGAGCGTGTGTGTTTTTTGTTCTTATAAGGAGTATTATGTTTTATTTTATCTTATTTTTATTATTTCTTTCTATTATATGTTTCTGATATCCTGCAACACATCAATTTCCAAGTAATGTGCGCTACAGTTTACCATCAGGCACGTTTTGTGATCGCAAGGGTTTTACTTACTAAGATAACAAACACACTTTCGAGGATAATATTCAAATATTTCCCCTGTGAAAATAAAATAAGATTTAAACGGTTGCAAATTTTGAGAAAACGGTTTCGTATAAACATTATAACATTTAAAAAAAAGATCATTGGCAGAGTTATAAAACTAAAAAAATCCAAATAAAAAAATAACTTGGAAGTACTTCTATACTATTTAAAAAAATATGCCTCTTTAAGTCTCGAACAACATTTATGTAATATTACAAAATGAAGCTTTAATGATACCATTATATCAAAGCCGACCAAATTACCAAATGGAAACTATTATCAAAATTTCAATGCTTAAGTACCTTTATGTCGGATTGCTCGCTAAACGAAAATCAATTCACTGAAGCCTTTAAAGTATTTAACCACTGCAAATCATAAATCAACTTGACTAACAGACAATCTTTCATTTTATATTATATATATATATATATATATATATATATATATATATATATATTCATTTCTCATAAAATTATATCTTACACAATGTCTCAGTTCTTGTGAAATATATTGTTAGAATATTAACTTTTTTTGTTTTTTTATTTATTGTATAGGAAGGCGGACGAGCATATGGGCCACCTGATGGTAAGTGGTCACCAACTCCCATAGAAAATGACATTGTAAGAAATGTTAACCATCGCTTACATCGCCAATGCGCCACCAACCTTGGGAACTAAGATGTTATGTCCCTTGTGCCTGTAATTACACCGGCTCACTTACCCTTCAAACCGGAACACAACAATACAAAGTACTGCTGTTTTGCGGTAGAATATCTGATGAGTGAGTGGTACCTTCCCAGACGAGCTTGCACAAAGCTCTACCACCAAGTGACCACTATCTAATAATAGAGCCTTATAATTTACCTATGAGATGCTATGAGAAAGCCTTCGATTCGATCAAAACCTGGGCCGTGCTGAAGTCTCTCCAAAGGTGCCAAATCGATTACCGGTATATCAAGGTGCTAAAGTGCTTGTACGAAAACGCCACCATGTCAGTCCGAGTCCAGGATCAGAACTCAAAACCTATCCAACTGCAGAGAGGCGTAAGACAGGGAGACGTCATATCTCCGAAACTGTTTACCGCTGCATTGGAAGATGTTTTCAAGCTTCTGGACTGGAAAGGATTTGGCATCAACATCAACGGCGAGTACATCACTCATCTTCGATTTGCCGACGATATCGTGATTATGGCTGAGACCTTAGAAGACCTCGGCACTATGCTCGATGACCTCAGCAGGGTCTCTCAACAAGTGGGTCTAAAAATGAACATGGACAAGACGAAAATCATGTCAAACGTCCATGTTGCACCCACTCAAGTAAAGGTTGGAAATTCTGCACTCGAAGTTGTGGACAATTATATTTACCTAGGTCAGAACATCCAACTAGGTAGGTCAAACTTCGAGAAGGAGGTCAATCGTCGAATCCAACTCGGCTGGGCAGCGTTCGGGAGGCTACGTGACATCTTCTCATCCCAAATACCGCAGTGTCTTAAGTCGAAAGTCTTCGACCAGTGTGTGTTGCCGGTGATGACGTATGGATCAGAGACGTGGTCGCTCACTATGGGCTTCATAAGAAGGCTCAAGGTCACCCAACGAGCAATGGAGAGGGCTATGCTCGGAGTTTCCCTGCGAGATCGAATCAGGAATGATGAAATCCGTAGGCGAACCAATGTAACCGACATAGCCCGAAGAATTGCTAAGTTGAAGTGGCAGTGGGCGGGGCACATCGCTCGCAGAACTGACGGCCGCTGGGGCAGAAAGGTTCTCGAGTGGCGACCACGAACCGGAAGACGCAGCGTGGGCAGGCCCCCTAAAAGGTGGACCGACGATGTCGTAAGGATCGCGGGAGGCCGTTGGATGCGGGTAGCGCAAGACCGGCTACTGTGGAAATCCTTGGGGGAGGCCTTTGTCCAGCAGTGGACGTTTACAGGCTGAGATGATGATGATGATGATGAATTTACCTAACGATAAATTGAGAACATTCGTCACATATATATATTATATATATATTCGTCCTCAATAATATAATAACCCTCATTTTGATATATATATATATTTTTTTATTGCATAGGAAGGCGGACTGGCATATGGGCCACCTGATGGTAAGTGGTCACCAACGCCCATAGACATTGGCGTTGTAAGATCTGTTAACCATCTCTTACTTCGCCAATGCGCCACCAACCTTGGGAACTAAGATGTTATGTCCCTTGTGCCTGTAATTACACTGGCTCACTCTCCCTTCAAACCGGAACACAGCAATAACAAGTACTGCTGTTTTGCGGTAGAATATCTGATGAGTGGGTGGTACCCACCCAGACGAGCCTGCACAAAGCTCTACCACCAAGTAAAATATGTATGTAATAAGCAAATTAAATGAAAGGCAACTTCTGTAACAGAAACGTATAGGATAGTAGCAAGACTGCTAGCGCAGAACCTTCAATATAATCTGGTCAAAATAGACTATACAATTTAGAATAAATTTACTCATTAAGCTAAAAATATGTATAAGACTAATACTATACGTATATATAGTATACGTATGTATACATATAAAAAATAACTGACTGAATGTCTGACTTATCAACGGACAGCCCAAAATTAATATGTATACACTAAGGAAGAATTTAAAAAAAAAAAAGGGTAAAGTGAAAGAAACTATAAAATTCTTAATTTTTTAAGAGCCACGCAAATTATTACTTAGCAACTAAGAATTAATACTCGTGAAAGGAGAGTTATTTTAAAAGCATATTATAAAAAAAATCATGTATTATTACATGATTTAGAATAAAAATATTGATGTAAGCTCCGCCGAGTCACGAGCGGGGCGCAGCACAGGAGGGGCCGCGGGTGCGTTATATCAACACGATCCCGCAGCCTCTCCGATCCGAGGACGGCCATCGCAGTGGTTTTAGTGGGTAAGAATCCCACATAACCCGATTCCCATCCCAAGGGAGACTGGTAGGTGTGTCGGAAGGTCAGTGCGTGAAAAAAAAAGTAAACTGTAGTCTGTGACTAAATAATACTACTACTGTTTTGTTGTATAATATTTTGATTCATCATTCCATATTACTTAGTGCTTAACAAATATTAAAGGGCTTAAATGGGGATAATAATTGAATTAATAATTATGTTGTATATTTTATTTATAGTTTATATTAAAAATAGTTGACTTTGTTTAAATGTCCCTAATATGATTGTGTTGTGACTCCGTAAGTTTTGTTACAAAAATAATGCTTTTCTCTCAATCAATAAAATACTTTATAAGATATAAACTAGCGATCTCGGCTTCGCTCGGGTAGCAGAGTAAATATTCCTAAAAAACAAATTAATATGCACTAAAAAGTAAAAAAAATAATTGCGTATTCTTCTATAATTTGATAATTAACTTACTATTTTCTACTCATCAATATGTAGGTACGAATGTGTTGAGTGGTTGATAATGTATTTACAATTATTGTTACTTTTGGAGTCGATGTCAGCCAAGGTGGGTTTATAACTACATTTAGTTAGTTATAGGTGAGATGTGCTTGTGTCACACGCGCAACTTTACGAGGCGAATAAAAGTCAATTTGTAATGTGTATGTTTTTGTTTGTTTTTAAAAGATTCCCGTATTATTATTGCTAGGTATATTATAGTGTTTCCTTAGCTGACATCGACTCCAAAAATAACAATAATTGGGACCAATGGGAAAGCACCACCTTTCAAATAAAAAAAAATCATCGAAATCGATTCATCCAGTCGAAAGTTATGAGGTAACAAAACCAAAAAAAAAAAAAAAACATACAGACGAATTGATAACCTCCTCCTTTTTTTGAAGTCGGTTAAAAAGATAGCGGGACGCGGGGGCGCGCAAGCGGTTGCATCGCGCGTTAGTATGACCGCTTGAATTTATTTAGTGTGCGATAGTATTAAAATTACGATAACTCCTAAGATATTAATTTAAATTGGGTAGTGTAAAGGGCAATTATAATATATATGAAATGCTGAAAGTAAATAACGTATTTAATTTGATAAGGATCTGATCATCTTTTTGTTTTTTATAGCTATCCAATTATATCACATTATTATTTAACCTGATGATAATTAACTTACTATTTTCTACACATCAATATGTAGGTACGATTGTGTTGTGTGGTTGATAATGTAGTTACAATTATTGATATTTTTGGAGTCGAGCCAAGGAAACACTTTAATACACCTAGCATGTAAAGGTGAGAAAAAAATATTACTGAGTTATTGCGAGTGTAATAATTATAACTTGCATTATAGATTAATTAATTTTCAATTTGCTTTTAAATAATAAAATAAATTAAATAGTCGCTCAATTGAATTCTATTTGTACGTATGTAGTAATTTTTTTGGTCGGCTGGCGCATTTAATGTAAGGTAGCACGATATTCTTTTTTATGTTATTATGGTTCTGAAAATTATTCGAGTTACAATATACGGTTTATTTTTATCACGCAAGGGAAATCTTGGATAACCTTGCCCCGGAGAAACATTGGTATGTGTAGTTTGTTCTGTGTTACTTAGCTTAAAATCTAAGGGAAATACCTTCTATCAGCGGATGAAGGCATAGTTATGGAAAACCACCAGCGGATGCTAAAGTTTAACCCAAGATTACCTTGATTGACCTTACCGCAAAATTGATCTTAGGATGGAAAGAGGTCTATCCTTTCTTAAGTTAGGATGGTGCCCAACTGTGGGATATACACGATCTGTTGCTTGTTAATGATACATTAAAGAATACTTAAAATTGCATCAGGAAATATTTATTATAATGATTAATATTTGTACCCAATTATAGGCACAAAACCTTTGTACTTGATCAGGTTCAACTTACTATGAAGTATGTACATCAGCGACATCAATTAAAAAGTTTTAGAACTAATATAGATAGAGGCGAGCCAGTTTAAAGCTTGTGGAACAGATTCCATTACATGTTTTTATTCTTAATTTGACTTCTTATTTTTGAAAACATCTCTTGGCACCCCTTGGGGGTATGACCGGTTAATAGACCGTAACGGCGAACGACACGCTCTCTTATGTCGTCATGCCCCACAGCTCTACTCCATTGTGGGCGCCTACAATATATCATATTATTGTAATAATACGAAATATATATCTCCGATAAATAAACACTAGCTTTTATTTTATTATAAACTGTTTTCAGTAACCATCAATTTTGATGTTTACATCCACCGGACTTCATATAATACAACAAAATATGACATATTTCCTGTAACTGATCTCATTTTAACCGGCTTCAATTTATCAGAAATCTTAGAATCAAAGCTAAAAATAATAGAATGCATATGTATCGAGTTCGTCGAGAAAACATAAAAGAATAAAATTTTCTCGAGAGAAATGTTCTCCTATCTTTATACTTAATTATTACATTTATGCTAGTTACACTATAGCTTTCCGATGCAGAAGTTGGATAATTAATTATATTTACAAATAATATAGAACTGCCGTTAAGATGTTCTATAAAATAATTTCGTTTTGTTTCTATAACGATAAAAAGCTAACTACATTATTTACGAAAAACGAATCTCTTGTAGTATGTCATAATGTCACCCTTACATCAAAAATATATTTGTTTATAATTATAAGTGTAATTAAGCATTAATAATTAATAAATTCTAAAATACTAGCAGTAAAAAAAGACACTAGATACGTAAGATACGTACTCTCAGTACGTATCAAGAATATTGTGTGAAAGCTCTAAGTTCTAAACGGAGGCTTTGGTACTTACTTCCCGCTGTTGCAAGAAAAGTGATCACTAAAGAGTCATAAAAGTACAAGATTGAAAGACTCTTTCTCAAGCTGTGACGTTAAAAATATTATAAATGAGCAAGTTTTTTTGTTATGCTCTCACACATTAACGTACAATTTTGCAAACATATTAGCTAGTATCACAGAAAAGTAGCAAAAATGTCCTTTCGGTCACGGCGACCAATCTCTAGAGAGATTAGCCAACTGCGCGGGAGAATTTATAGTGCACAAATGTGTGTGCAGACTCAGGTGCACTCTTTTTCCCTAGCTCTCATAATCCGATGGGACGGCAATCCGACACGACCGGAAAGAGTTCAGGCGCAGGATCAACGGCTTAACGTGTTTTCCGAGGCACAGGAGTGTACATACTTCCAACTTCCAGACTCCGGGCTGCTACTGGGAATTTTCTGACAGAAAAACCTAATAACAGTCAAAGTACAGAAAAGTACACAAGATATCTAATCCATGCTCGGCCGTCTCACACGCAGGGGAAACTCCGGGTGATCTAGTACTACCAACCCGAATTGAAGCTTGGTGAAATAATCTCCAATAACTTATCCTTAAAAGGAGTGGAAGACTTACCTCTGCAGTGGGACATATACAGGCTGTTACTTTTATTCGGCAACTTCATGTATTCATATATATATATATATATATATATATATATATACTTGCAATATATGAATTTTGTTTTAGACACAGAAAGACGAGATCATTAATATCTATTTCATCATTATTATCATTGATCAATACTAACTCTAAATCGAAGAGTGAAGATACACTTGAAACAATTATAATTACTGTTCCAATTAAATATAATAAATGACATTAAATTCTTTATTATTGGAAGTTTATTTTCACAGATCCGATGTACGGCGTTCATATATTCAATATATTCCAAAAGTCACGAAAAAGTAACAACTCGAATAAGAGTTAGGACGACGATACCACCAGAGCTGGTGACCAGGCAGAGGATTGTTCATCGCAAAGATCATAATCGTGCTTCTGGATTGTCCGTAGCTAGCAGCAACGGTGAGATATTGTTTCTTAAATATATTATTGAATATCAATATGTTGCCTTGACAACAATACATAATTTACATAATTTATTTATTTGTATGAATAAGGTGTATACTATCTTCTCTCGTCTAATCTAATCGGTGGTAAATCTTTGTGCAAGTTCGTCTGGGTAGGTACCACCCACTCATCAGTTATTCTACCGCAAAACAGCAGTACTTAATACTGTTGTGTTCCGGTTTGAAGGGTGAGTGAGCCAGTGTAATTACAGGCACAGGGGACATAACATCTTAGTTTCCAAGGTTGGTGGCGCCTTGGCGATGTAAGCGATGTTTTAAAATCTCTTACAATGCCAATATCTATGGGCGTTGGTGACCACTTACCATCAGGTGGCCCATATGCTCGTCCACCTCCCTATATTATAAAAGAAGATAAATGTGTGCGTCCGTAACGACATGGTAAGACATTAGTGTTTTGTGTTTAATGTGTTTTTAATGTATACGTATAACACTTTGTATTTGATTTACAATCTAACTCAACGCTATAATCAACTATTTAATTACCGTCGAGAAACCTTTCCGATATTATATTTTCAGTTCAATCGAAATACTTTTATTAATATTTAGAACGAGGTATCCAATTATCTACATACAATATTCTGTAAGCTACTTAGACGACGTTTATTTTTAAATCATTTATATCATAATTTATTCAATCTTTTCAATATTGAACTTTTAAACGAAGATTATTATTAAGTTATTTCACGTTAGCATATATATATGGTCGGTATATATATACATATATTTCAATATATAATTTTTTATTCAATCAATTTCTACACTGTTTAGTCATTTTAACTCGTAAAGTTAGCATCGATCACTGGTTACTTCTAACAATTAATGAATATATTATATATTTAAAAAAATTACATACAAAATGCGAGATGTGGTGGGTGAACCCCAGTTGTAAGTGCCCGCTTGAATCTTAACCGATAATCGTGGGCTCAAACCCGGGCAAGCACAATTGAATTTCATGTGCTTAATTTGTGATTATAAAATCATCCCGCGCTTGACGGTGAAGAAAAACATCGTGAGGAAACCTGCATGTCTCATATTTCACTGAAATTCTGTCACATTTCACCAACCCTAATTGGAGCAGCCTGGTGGAATAAGCTCCAAACCCATCTCAAAAAGAGGAGAGAGGCCTTAGCCCAACAGTGGTACATTCATATGCTGTTATTTACAAAATCAAAATAATATACTTTAAAGTGAGGTATAGTTTTGTATTTTCACTTTTTCAACAATTGATTATATTACATATATACTAGACATATATTTTCTATTAGCAAATATATATACGTATATTACATAATCTTGTCTTGAGTAATATCAAGCAAAATATTATTTATCAACGATTTCTAACAAGATATATAAAATTAATTAATTCAGCGTCCCTATTAGTTAATTAATTATTAAATTAACTAATAGGAACCCTGAGCCAAATATTTATCAAAAACATAAAAATTAAATTATATTAAAATTCTAGTCCTTTATTAAGAGAATCTATTGAAACAATCTAAATAATCATTACTCTTATTAGACAAATAATTTAATAATAATTCATGTATTCAAATCAATTAATTTTGATTAGAACGTTTTTTATACATCGAAATTAATCGTAATATATTTCTATAAGGACTACAAAATTTTAACTTTTTTTATAAACATATATTAATTTTAAGAAAATGAGGAATGTAACAATATTTTATTTTTCGAATTTTTAAACTTTTATTCTATGTAGAATCTATGAATAAATGTTCTACTCGGTGGTAGAGCTTTGTGCAAGCTCGTCTGGGCTTTGTATAGTACGGTTTGAAGGGTGAGTGAGCCAGTGTAATTACACAAGGCACATAACATCTTAGTTCCCAAGGTTGGTGGCGCATTGGCGATGTAAGCGATGGATAACATTTCTTACAATGCCACTGTCTATGGGCGTTGGTGACCACTTACCATCAGGTGGCCCATATCGCTCATCCGCCTATGTATACAATAAAAAAAGAAGAATTAAGGTTGCTTATTGATTGTAAAAAGTTCCCGGTTCAGAAACAATCACTTCTTCATTGAATATTATAATTTGATCTTTAATGTTTCATTCTATTTTCAGATGCATGGAGTTTTGCGGGGATTGCGTATAGAGAATTATTAATAATTACATTACTAGTAAATGTTTTGAATTAATTTTCAAATGGCTTAGTTAGGAATTTGCTAGCTGATCATGTTGTAGTAATTGAATAAATAATTAGTTTTATAATTTATTATTATTAATATTTGTACCGGATTTTATTATCTGTAAATATAAACGACTTACTTTTTATAGTATGGATTAATCTTTGTCTACCTCGTTAGTCTAGTCTAGTTACAGATTCCGGGGATCGGTTCAAATAGTTATGAATTTTCTTTCAAGAAACTCTTAATAGTAGTCTCGAGTTTGGAAAGCTTTACGCTCTCGTGTCCGGACGCAGTCCGATGGGTCTGCTAGTTTATCTCTATAATGTGAATCTATCTTTTTTTCTCAAACATATCTATCTACACAGACAGTACGTCCCTCGCTTTCATGTAACTTTTATATAATATTATATAATTGGATTAACGATATTATAATACAGTTTATTTGCTAGACAATTTTATAAGTTAATGACTATATTATGATCAGATAGTAAACATTATGAAATAAATGTTGTTCTACTGAATATGGAGTGTGGTGTTTAATGACTGAACAAAAAATATATATAAATGTATCGTTGTATGTTAGTAGTTGTGTCAACCCGAATTTATGTATTTCATTAAATGAAATACTTATTAAACTTATATGTACATAGTTTGATAAGTGATAGAATTTTCACTTCATTCCTTTCCTGTATATATTATTTCTTTTAATATATTTGCGTTGCGTATTTCGTTGCGATTATCGCGTTTTTAATTTAATTTCTGACCTCAAATTCAAATTCAATAATTATAAATAATATACCATAATAAATAAACAAATATTATTAAAAAATCTAAAGATCAAAAATCGTATCATGTGAACGTGTTCTTATTTAATATATGTGATAAATTATAAGCGGTATCGCGTCAAAATATATCTGTCTCTACTTCTAACTCAATTTGCGCGAACATATTCCTTCAAGTCTGTCCAGCAGCTATCACCTGCTTTTCTAATGAGCTTATTAAAAACTTTTCTATCTCCAAAACGTCAAACTAATTTTATTGTAGTCTGTAGTCATTTTCGGAAAGTATTACTGTTTATATAATATAATATGTTTAATATGTAATATATTTTAATTTTATTGTCTATATTATTTATTTATATATTTCTTTTTTGTGTAATAAAAGAATTGTCTGCTAGTGAGAAATCGGTATAGAGAGAATCTTCTTTGCTTTATTTAAGTTTCAGGATAATTTTATTTATTTTTATCTGTGTACATTAGTTACGTACAAAGTCTATGATCTTCGGGTACAGGAATACTAGGTAGCGGGGTATTCCGCTACCTAGTATGTATTCCTAATTCAAATGTTATTGTTTGTTATGTAAAACAATATACGAAATATCAGTGATTGTTAAATTGTACTAAAAATAAACTACCTATTGTCTTGATTGTTTATTTAAAATATATTATGATAATTTAGGTATAATAAAATCATTTCGTACCCGAAACAAAAGTATATTCTCTGTTTCATATTATTGACATAATTTTATTTTTTTTCATTAATATATAATGCATTCGTTTAATGATAAAATATTGTATATTATACTCGTAGGTTGGTACTAGGGTACCTACCTATGGTACGTTACGTTTCAAAAAATAAGTATCTTTTGTTTTATGTTATGAATTATAAAATTTTAAAAAAATTATATAAATTTACAAAATGTATTCCATTACTCATCCATAATTTTATATTACACTTTATTGTATATACTATAAATAATATATATATTTATTATATATATATTTATAATAACAAAATAATAAAAAAAGTACCAGTATATGCTATTTAATTGTAATATTTATTTGACTGTCCAATAATACTAAGTTTGTATGTATCAATAAAACTTGTAACGTTATTTATTTTAGTTAATAATTTTATTGTACTTATTATATATATTACGCTTTAATAATCCTAACTAGATGTAATAGAAAATGATTGTTGTAAATGAAAATGAATTATCAAATAAAAAAATAACGACCGCTGGATTTTTCGTTTTATTACATTAATTCAATGACATTTTGTCTCTTTTTTTGTCCCTGCACAGATATGTATTTATTGCTAGTTTTCATTGGAGACCGGGAAGGTCTAAGGCATAAAAATCTTTGGGGTATAATTTGCGTCATACCAGTGATTTAACCCTTCGATCAGTCAAGAACCCAATCTAACGATGTTAAATTTAAAAAAATATTATTATCAAAGTTGAAAGTGCGATGCACTAAGCAAAACTATGAAACTCGACTATGTACTACAATTTGGACTACACTATTATTGGTCCCCACGGTCAATTTTTGCGCCATAATAAATGCCAAAATAAAAGTCAAAAATCTTTATTTAAGGGCCTATTTCGGGAATCGAAGGTCGGGAATGTTAGAGTTGTATAGAAAGCGATGCTCCACAACCTTGAAATATCACACAGCTAGCCAATTAATGTAACTTTCCACTGAAACATTTGAATTTAAGTCAATGCTTGTTGGATAAGTGTAAAAAAAAAACAGAAAAATCACTAAAAACGTAAAACTATAAAGAAGCTCATGAAATCTTCATTTCTTAATAAAAATAATATTCTTACTTTGTGTAAAAGTTTTACAAACTTACCCATGTTTTTTGCTCAAAATCTCTATATACGAGTAAATTACTATAAAGTGGGGCGCGCTTATTCGGGCCGCCGATAGCCTCCGAAGTGAGAGCACGTCGGTTTGCGCCGCATTGACAGATCGCGATCGAGCCGTGTACTTACACAAAATCAGTGCACAAACAGCGTTCTTCTCGTTACAAAAAACATATCGATGTTCCGATATTTCGGCTTTATTAAAAAAAATTGTAAGTCATCTCATGTGTCATCTCAAAAATAATTACACAGTTTATAAGTCTATAGCTTCATGTCGATCCCATAATGATGAAGTTACTTTCCTTTCTGCACGTGGATAAGCGCCTACTGTAGGTGAACGATTTCCTCTTATTTTGTGTTCTGCAATTATTTATTTTGATAGATCTGATATTGCATTAGCACCAGCCAAAGCTAACATGAAATGTAATTTTTTGAAACGGGGAAGTAAATAAGTCCGTGCATACGTATATGTGTGCGTGTGCGGTGCACGCACCTCTATCGTTGTGAGAGTAGCGCTAAAAACCTAAATATCGCGCGGCGCGACTGCGAAGAGAGTCCTTAAAATAGAAGCATTACATTTACTTATTGATTGTCAAGACATATTTTAATATTAACCAAAGCCGCCAATGCGCCTCCAACCACCTCGTAGTCCGCCCTCTACTTGTTAAGCACCCGCCTACCTCCATACTACACCATACTCCATATTTCGGTTACCCAAAAGACACCGATTTGTAACGGTCTTCGACTACGTCAGAATACCTAGGTATTATGACTAGGTATACTAGTATAGTACATAACAATACGTACAGCTGGTAGAGTTCACTTTCCAGTACCCATTTAACTTAAATTTTACTCAATACCATTGACATTATTGTCACCAACTTCAATTCGACTGGTACATGACCTACTGGCATTTTTAAAATCCATTAAAGTTCAAGGTTTTCAATTATCGATCTTCATATAACACTTTTCTATCTCTTCAAAGTATTCATTTTACTAATTTCATCTGATTTCGTTCTTTGCTCTCTAACAAGAACGATATTACAGGCTGAAAAACTGCATTTTAAAATCGCACTTTGAAACACTATCTGACGCTCGATAGTTAGCAAATGGCTTTGTTACCTTGTTAGGATGGAAAATTTTATCGATATTTATTTTATTTTGATATCTAAACGGCTAATAAACGTCTTCTGATTTTAAAACAGAATTAAAATATTAATTAAAACAAATAATAATTAATCACTTAACTACGAATTTAAGGAAATCTTATCAACAAACATAAGAAACAATTCTAATTAGTTAATTATCTGTTAAAAATAATTTGCAAATCGTAAAGATATCTTTCACTACCATCCTGTTAATGTTATACTCTGATCAATAATAGTTAACATGGCAACCTCTGCTTCATTGATCTTGTGGCTAGATATAAGGCCGCAGACCCGTGGTCCTGGGTTCAATTCCATGGTCGTGCCAATAAATAGTTATTTGGTTTACGCACACACTTGTGCACGATAATATCTCCTTCGTTGACTTATCTCTCTTGAAAATGGCCGCCGTGAGCGAAATCGGTCAGGAGGACATTATTATTATTACCATGGCAACCGCAAAAAAAAGAACTAAAATATGTTCGTGACGGCTACGATACGTATGCAGATCAATTGTCTGCACATCGCTTACAATACAATAATAACAGAAATTATAAATAAAAAAAGTTACTTATATACAACCTCACATATCAACGTTGCTTAGCTGCTATTAAAGTAAACAAACATTTTCCCCTTTCTACTCGTATCATGATTGATTTGACTAAACAACCGTTGTAAATAAGGCCGTAAATGTTTAACTATAATGGGCTTCATTAGGTATTAATGTCAAATTTAGAAAAGGAACTATTTAAAACATTTTTCTTCAGTAATAAACTTCACTTATAATTAAAAAGCTCCTTATTCGCGGGGTATGCGTTACGCGAACATGGAATGGCAATTTATCTGGAATTATACGTTCCTAGCAGACAAAATAAAAAAAAAAAAATTAGTAGAAGTTTTTGATCACATTGATTAATTGTCATTGTCAGGTTTGGGCAATGGTTTAAAGGACTTTGTCATTTTTTCTTGCTCGTCAGACAGTGATATGTCAGGCCAAGGGCGGAGCTGCTGGTAGAGCTGAATAGGGATCCATGGGAATGCCCGTACCGTGGTGTGCGAGGAAAGTTTCACACCCATGCCATGGGGCCCCCGTGACGGATACGATGGCGCCGGAGGTCTTCTGCGCCTGGTAGGTGAGCTTTTCCTCCCTACAGGCGAGCGTGTTCCTCCGCGAATGGCCCCTCACTCTGTGATTGAAGAAGAAATTGTGGCTCCACCACAAATCACGAAGCGAGAGATGGAGATGGCCCATTATTGACTGAGGGTAATAACCACTGCCCCGGGTCCGGACGGGGTGCCCAGAAGAAAGGAGGTCTGTATAATCGGGCCAACCGTCGGGGCATCGCAGTAGTATGCACTAGCGATCCCGTGCCGCTCCACCGAAGAGACGATGCAGGTACGCTGGTTTTTTAGTGGGTATTCCGTGAGCACCGGCGAGCCCCACGTAACCCTCCTCATGTAGGGGAAACACGTAACGCGTTTTTGCAGCGAAAAAAAAAGTCCGCCTTCCTATTTCATAAAAATAAATCAAGTTTGTGAAGTATTTGCCATTTAAAGATATTACGCTATTTTTTTTTTCTTTTTAAAAATAGGTAAACGCGCTGGTTGAAGGGCCATTTAATGATAAATAAATTAATCTTACATTGGTTAATAGTCTGCCTGATTACACATTAAAAAAAAGATAACATGCTCTATAATATATATTACCACCTCAATTTATTTATTTATTTGACAACACCAAATACTACTTAATTAGCAGAATTATTTAGGACATTATTTAAAAAACCAATGATGTCGGAAATAAATTCTGGAGAAGCTTGTTTTATATATATACAGATTCTTAACAAATCAACAAGTTTGAGACGACTTCAAAAAATAAGGTCAATCAATTCTAAGACTAACTTAAAAAAAAGTTGAAGTTCTCAATTGGATATTTTTTTTTATTGTTTATTACCTAAGAACTCCGGAAAGTTACGGAATGTACCTACATTTTAGTTAGACAGTTAGAGTTAGA
This sequence comes from Nymphalis c-album, assembly GCA_963151315.1. Taxonomy (NCBI): domain Eukaryota; kingdom Metazoa; phylum Arthropoda; class Insecta; order Lepidoptera; family Nymphalidae; genus Nymphalis; species Nymphalis c-album. The sequence continues at coordinate 11,112,312 of OY720595.1, forward strand.
GAGTTAGAGAGACATTTAAATATAGAAATAAACAAGACCCTTAAGAACTTACCCTGACCCTTATTGTTTCTATAAGGAATGTAATTTTAATGAGATGGAATTGTATTTGAAGTCAAATTCGTTTTTTAAACCGATAATAATTTTGTATGTTGTTTTGATTTTGGACAATTTAGTATAATCATTATAGACGGGTCTACAAAAATCGACTTAATAGATTTCTAGTTAAGTAGTTGTTCTAAGCTTACGCAATTTAATATAAAAAACTGCCCCACTGACCTAACGATACTTGGACATAAGCCCCAATACAGATTTGGTGTGGCCGTAGGATAATACAACACAAAATTATTTTTCAATTCGAACCAGTTCCTGAGATTTGCCAGATCAAACAATCAAACTCTTCAGCTTTATATATTACTATAAATTTAGGTTAAGGCACAGTATATGATTAATATATGTACATCGCAACACATGTTGTTAAGTACGCTATGGAGATGACAGTATGTAATCAACAAGCTAATCCGAAAACTAATTTGATCAAACATAATACATCGTTTATGAGCCTATATACTGTGTAGTAAAGTTCCCATTCGGGTAACATTGGCTTAGCCTGTAACTAATCCATACATACAAATAAATAAAATTGAAGTGTCTGTCTGTAACATCAAAATAATCTCATTTTTAAGTTAATATGGCTATTTGCGAGTTAAAAAAAACCAAAGTAATCATTTCTTAATCTTCAAAACGAACGAAAATTGCAAAATATTATAAGGAGTAATATGAGGGACCGCTTAGTATTTATTTAACCAAAATTGTTTGGTCTACAAAAACTTATTTATTTATTTATTATATGGTTTGCTAGCGATTTTTACATTGCTAAGATACTAAAAAACATGTAATATAAAATTAAAACTTGCACAGAGTAATGCAAAAACTTAAAAAAAAACAAACACAATTTGCTACAACTTATAACAACTTAAAGTTCATAGACATCTGCTACTTAATCATTTCAATATTTTATATGTATAATTTAAATACGATATGTAAGTAGGTTAAACTGACAGCCGCCACAGATTTTCCTACTATCATTATATAATAATGTTAGCGACTAGAAACGTAATATACAAGTATATTATACATTATAACTCTTCCACTAACAGCTACAGCTACACGCAAAAACTAACTTAATTTAACTAGCAAAATATGAGAGAAGTTAGTCTTAAAATCTAAAAGCTTAATTAAAAATATTATAGTCAAAAGATCCTGAATGAATGTTCCAAATGTAAATGAATGAATTCAGAAAAACGTGAACGTACACATATGAAAAATACGTTATTTTTAAATTATTGAAAAAAAATATTATCCAACGTCAATAACAGGATTTCAATTCGCCTTTCCTTTGTGTAACATACATCTCGATGTAATGTGATGTATGTTACACAAAGGAAAGGCGAATTTGTATTTTGTTGATTATTTTTTTGATGTCCAAATCTTAGCATTTTGTACATGGAGTCACACTGGGGCTTACTGAGAATTCGAGCGTCGGATGACGTCAGGGTAATTTATTATATCAATATGTGTGAGATAAGTGCAGATCAATTCTCGCGAGTAACTTGGCACTCAGACCATTTATTTTAAATAGAGAAGCTTAAACCTTATATTTTTGACGTGACAACGTCTAATAAATTGATGAACGCTGGCTGCATGCACGAAAAAGGATGACTCATTGTCCCGTTTGAATTTCCCTGATTGTACACTTGCGCCGCATCTATCTCTCTTTCACTCGATTGGCATATGCGTCCGTCATTTCATCAATGTTTTTTATGACGTTGTCACGTTAAACTATCGTCCGTAAGCCGACAGTTACAGACAACCTTTTTTTTAGCATAGGTAGGCGGTCGAGCATACGGGCCATCTGATTGTAAGTGGTCACCAACCCCCATAGACATTGGCATTGTAAGAAATGGCTGTACTGTACTGGCTCACTCACCCTTCAAACAAGAAAACAACAATACTAAGAACTGCTGCTTTGCTATATAATATCTGATGAGTGGGTGGTACCTATCCTGACGAGCTTGCACAAAGCCCTACCAATAATTGACCTATAACATAGGTTATCCTACGTCGAAAGTAGTCTTGCTTGAAAAAAGGCTTCCTAGAGCTCCATACGCGCGGGAAACTGTATTTTTTTTAGATTCTCGTGTTTATTTTATTAGTTTTCGCCGAATGTTATCAAATTTTACCAAACTTTTTTTTATGATTAGAGTTCAAGAGTAGTTTCGTGTAAGTGTAAAAAAAACAATCTACCCCTAAGATTGGAATAAGGGTGGAAAACTGGGGCATTCGTCACACGTAGTGTATACACAACAATTAATTAATGTTACGCGCGAATGTAATGGCTATTTTAATTTAAAAACTTCGTTTCTCATTGAGAAAATACATTCTATTGCATATCTTCAGAAACGAGGATTTAAATCAAGAACATTTTACGATCAAAGATAAAAGTAAATATTTATAGTGGTTCATTTTATAAAACTGGAGAGGGTCGTCAAGTAAATGTACAGTTAGCAAAACAAATATTTTTCCGAAACTTTTAATTCATTTATTCAGAAATGATATAACGAGGACGCAGATATTTATGTATTTTTTTTTATTGTATAGGAAGGCGGACGAGCATATGGGCCACCTGATGGTAAGTGGTCACCAACGACCATAGACAATGGCATTGTAAGAATGTTAACCATCGCTTACATCGCCAATGCGCCACCAACCTTGGGAACTAAGATGTTATGTCCCTTGTGCCTGTAATTACACTGGCTCACTCACCCTTCAAACTGGAACACAACAAATACATTTACATATACAGATACATTTATACAGGATTATTTTTAATGACCCAGCAACCTCGCAGGTCATTAAATATAACCCTGTATAATATATATATTAAATATAAAAATTATAAATACAAATATTACAAACATTTACATTAAAAAAACAACAACTTCTGAGCTGTGATTGCCTAGTGATTAGAAGACGAGAATTTTAACCAACGATTCCGTTTCCAAATTCAAATTCGGTCAAGCAATTTGTGTTTATAGCTTTTTCAGGCATTATTGACTATTCACTTTTATTAGTAAAAGTAAAGTAGCATCCTGTTATTGTTTTACTGCTGGGCTAATGCTTCAACTTCTCTTGAGGAAAAGTTTTGGAGAACATTCCACCACGCTGTTCCTATTTATGGGTACACACGTGGCGGAATTTCATGCGTAACATGGAATTGTCTTGTTATCATTCACAGTCGACCACAAGATTAAATACACACAAATTACTTAGTTTGTTCGGGATATCTTCTACTATGATCTACGCGGCTGCTGAACCAACTTCGTTATATATTTATTTATATTTCTGTTTACAAATAATATATATATTTCTCAATTTTTCTTCGTCACTGTACCGAAAACTGTTTTCCTCCCCATCCCCTCTGATGATCTATTGCTTACGAGGGTTCGAAACATGACGACCCCATCCTATTTCACCCACTATATGATACGCTATTGTACTAGTGGTATATACTTATATATGTTTATTAAAAGGGAGAGTTTTTATCATCCGAATATTTGTGTTAAATATTACTGATATTACCATATCGTTAATAACAGCCTGTGAATGTCCCACTGCTGGGCTAAGACCTCTTCTCCTCTTTTTGAGGAGAAGGTTTGGAGCTTATTCCACCACGCTGCTCCGATCCGGGTTGGTGGAATACACATGTGACAGAATTTCAGTTAAATTTGACACATGCAGGTTTCCTCACGATGTTTTCCTTCACCGTTAAGCACGAGATGAATTTTAATGACAAATTAAGCACATGAAATTTAGCGGTGATTGCCTGGGTTTGAACCCACGATCATCGGTTAAGATTCACGCGGTCTTACCACTAGGCTACCGTTATGCTTTCTCATATATGAATATGCAAAAGCATCAACGGTATTTAAACGGAATTATGATTTCCTTGAGTGTCGAAATATATACGTTATTTGTGGCATAAACGGCCGTATCTTTTTTGTACGTTAACGTGAAGTTTGATTTTTTCACAGCTTCAAGAAACCGTAGACTTGAGTAGATCGTTTTCATTTCAACTCGATACCTCCACGCGTTCCCGAGATAAAGGGTCTTGACAGACAGACAGACGGACGGACGAACGGACAACAAAGTGATCCTATAAGGGTTCCGTTTTTACCTTTTGAGGTACGGGAACCCTAAAAATAAAATATTCCTTATACAAAAAGGCTCTTATGTATTTATAATATAAAATATTTTATAAAATGTATAGGCAAACGAAAATGGTGATGGGCTGATTGAAGTCGTTAGCACCGCCTACTGACATTGGGACTGAACAGGCTTACACAAAACCTCAAGTACTTTTGAATCGTCATATTACAAGATTAAATTAAACGTAAAGTTATAACCATTTTAGATACATTTCGTTATATACTTAGAGAAAACATGAGATGAGAACTATGACGTATAGACATTTTTCATTTGTATATTTGTATTGTTTATAAGGGCTTATATCAATTGACAATTATTTGGGATAAAATTATTAGATAAAGTTCAAATATCCACGTATTTCAGCGCATAACGCCTGTAACAATATGTACTCAAACGTACATATTTTTAATTAGTACTGCAGCTCCTTTAAAGCTATGTCAACCATTTCGTCAATGTACGTAGTTTTGCTATATTTTTCTAACAGGAGCTAAATTATTTTTTTCGCTGACAAAGCTGGATGTATCCTAACCATTAAACTTATAATTAAATTTATGTTTAAAACATTGGCTATTTTATTTGGAAACAGTGTATAATATACCTAAAGATACACTACGTAATATTATTACAGAAAAGTATAATATCTCAAACAGGATGTTTTAACTTTGCGAAGTCGGAAACACGATGTTATAAGTTTACTAACATATACCACGGATCTAATTTACAATGCAGTCGTAAATACGGTAAATTGAAAAAGATCTAATGTATTCTTATGAAGCGTGCTTATATTAAACATTATATTATTTTTTACCAAAATATAGTTATGGTAACGAACTTTATCATTGTCAGACAAAAAGGGTTCGAAGAATGTTGACCTGTTGATGCGGACCTCAATTCTTCCTCACATCTGTGAATCAGCGCACGTTGGGATAGCCCTGACGTGCCCCATCTCCACAGATACTGAACAGTCGTCGCTCGTGAGTACTTCCGCCTGGAGTTCCCAGGGCGGCTCGCAAGAAGTATAGCCGCCATCCACGACATCGTACGGTAACCACGTATCGCCCTCACCGCTATTTCCATCTGTGGTCTGAGCAAAAAGGCCTTGTTCTTAGCGGTGATAGCGCCCACCTAAGGCTACATGTAAGGCTGCAGACCCGGTGGTCCTGGGTTCAAAATCCTAGGTCCAGCCAATAAAAAACTTATTGAGATTTTCTGTCGAAAATTCTCAGAAAGCACGTACAACCGTTGGTCCTGCGCCTAAACTCGTTCTGGTCGTGTTGAATCGCCATCCCATCGGGTTATGAGAGTTAGAGAATAGAGATTGCACCTTGCACCGCACACACTTGTGTACTATAGCATGTCTTCCGCAGTTAACTATTTTGAGACTGGCCGTGGCCGAAATCGTTATAGGGGACCGTTAGAATTTATATCGTTATTGTGACTTAAACTTAATTATTTTATCCAATAAATAAAACTATTGAACAGATTTAAAATAATTTTTGCTTATATTTTCTGTTATATTACGGTTTTGTAGATAGGTACGGTTCTTAGTGAGTCGTTTTTTTCATATTATATAACTTATAATTCTCTATTTAATATTTAAATATATATACATTGGTATATTTTTTCCGTAATATGTACAACTTTTTTAATAAACAATTACCCTAACTAAAACAAAATACTATATTACAAAAAAATACAGACACCGGTATACTAGGTTCCTGTTAATTGTACCAGCTTAAGCTGAACTCTATTTATCATATTGATCTGAGCTCAACTAACGTTGGAAGTTACAATACAACCGATAAAGAAACAAATTGACAACCAGATAGCCTATTTTTTAACTTAGACTAACAATACATCGGACCGCATTCAATTATGTGTGTTATATTATGTATGTATTAGATAATTAAGAGGTATTTATGAAAAAAAAAAAAACAAAGAACAACTTTAATATTTTTTGTATTTAATCATGTTGTCATAACAACAATCTAGCACGTTCTTTGCTCTAGCAATACAATATTGGTAGTTGACAGATTGACAGATGGTATTTTAAAAATGTTGACCAAAGAGCTATAAAACGATTACGTACTCTGTGGAGAATACCTGATTTTGACATTATTTCAATATCGATGTTCGTTAATTTGAATTCTTGTGAAGATTTATTTACTAACACAAAATAATAACACGTCAGAATTTTTTTTTTACGAATAATTATAATTTGTTTTAGTAAACTTTAAACTTAAAAGTACAAAGACAAGTTATCAAAAGATAACTTTTCATGATACACTTGTTGCAATGGAAGATACAGACGACTATTGTGATATTACTTCACAATTAGATGCGAGAGAAATATTGAGATATTTAAATAACTTAGGGATACGTAATATTAATGGAGAAGTTTTAAAATATTTCATAACTGGTGAGTAACTTCAAATGATTACTTTTATACCACGCGTAAGTGTTTTGATGTGTCAAAACTACAAAAGACATAAATAATTCAACGTACTTTATTAACACTTAATTAAAACTAAAGTATTGCATACATCATGTAAACAGTAAGTACTTAATATCAACTACCAATAATAAAAAAGTTAAATATATGACTGACTTCGATTTTAGATCTTAAAAAGCTCATAAAATATGATCTTCAACAAAAAAGTGCAGACCACAGTACGAGAACACAGAGAACAGAAAGTGTTGGTCTAGAAAGGTTGCACAGTGCAAGTACATTTTCATCTAGGACTAGGTCCAAAGCTCCATTCGTAAGTTGCCCTAAAGAGTGTCAAAGACCAAGGAGAGTTACAAACTTGTATAACATCCACTCAGCTCCTAATATTGGCCATCAAAAAGAAGAAATAAAAACTTCTAGAAGAGCTTGTTCGTGTGTTAAACTTGAAAAGAAAATTGAAACCCCAAAAGAAACACCTAAAACAACTGTTAGTAATAATTGTGAGTAAATATCAGACATCTAGTTTTATATTTAACACATTTCAGTATATAACAAATACTAATGAATAAAGATAAATAACAGACAAATAGATATGTGGCAGAAGGTACTGCATATGCATTATCATGAATTTAATTATTGAATAATAATAAATTGAAGTTTAATTTATGTTTTAACACTTTAATTTAATTTATGTTTTCTAATTTATTTCATTGTCATTTAAATGGCACCAATTCACAAGGTAGCATGAAAAAACTGTTTTAATAAAATGATGCTTTTATTCCAGTGATTAAAGTTCCTAGGCAGCAAATTAAAAAAAAATGTGATCCTGTTTCACTGTATCACTATTACATGTCCCTATGGGAAAAGTATAAACCGAATGTGCCTGGTGAAAATAACTGGTCCGATCTTAGATGGAATATACGCCAGAAAATGGTCGGCAGTTCTATATCGCAAACTTCAAACAAAGTAAGTATTTAAAATTAATATATTATTTGTCATCGTCATTTTATTTTATCAGGATTTAATACATATAAACTGATAAAAATGTTTACTAATATTGATTCTATTTTTTTACTAAAAACGATTACAAACTTCCATCAATAATACAAGTAATGTATACAATATACTAAAAAGTATATATTATATCAGTTCTTTCATTCGTTCCATCATACTTATATATGAATCCAAAAAAATCAAAACAAAATTACATCCAAAGTGCTTGTATAATGAAAGTGTAATTGTAGTAACTAACCATTACAAAATATCTTTACAGGTCCAAGATAAACAAGATACATTTAAAAAGAAAAAGAACCCCACATGATGTTTAAACTTATATTATTCATATTAAGATGTTCCTAATAAAATCAATAATATTTTTATAATGGTGGATAATATCAATAAAAGACAATGAAATAAACTTCTAGATTACTTTATTTAAAACTCTACTTTACACTTGATTTAATTTGAACTTAGCTTGTTGTTTCATTGTATTTGAATGAAGATGCTGTAAAATCTTTTCTTCAATTCTCTCGGCTGCAGTTTGAGTGATGATAAGGGTGTCGTGCTTCAGCATAGAATATACATTGAGTCCATAAAATGGTATTATATTGACATGTGGCAAGTTTTCTGTTGCCACCGTTATATTTCGAGGTGCATAATCATTGCTAAAAAAGAAATTATTATGAAATTAATGGCAACTTAAAGCAGCCAATGGCAACTTAAAGACTGGCAGGGCTTAAACTTATAGCACAATTTTCTGCACCTTATTTGTGAAATAAATATAAGACTAAAATATATGTTTAATGAGAATTGAATATGTTGGGATAACTTTCATTTTTGTTATTGATTTCTAGTTTTGTAAGAAATTAAAACCTTAAGATTTGTGAACATTTGAATGACATACAGACTGGAATTGAAGCCAATGCACGTCTTTTTTTTTTGTAAAATGCACAATTTCTTGTAAAGAGGCATAGAATGTGGATTTAATGTTATGCCTAAAAAAGATGTAGGGAAAAGTTATATTTCGTAGAAACTTACTCATCAACGATTAATACAGAAGGACCCCAATTCCTTTTCTCTATTAGATCAGCCAAATATTCTGGATCCTCAGTAGGCAATTCTAGATTTCTAACAACATGTAAATCATCTTGGGCAAATTTTGCAGATAAGGTTGAGGTCAAGCCATGTATACGCAAATGAAATGGAAGCATAAAAAAATGTGTTTTGCCAGATCGTGGTCCATGAGCAATACCCCCACCTTTCCACAAAGGAGATCTAATGGACCCATGGCGTGCTCGTCCTAACCCTTTTTGTGGCCATGGTTTTCTACCACCGCCATTGACTTCAGCCCTCGTCTTCGTATGAGCCCATGACACCCATCGGAATTTCCTTTGCCATATAACATTCCTGTGAATGATATCTATACGTGGTAGAACAGCATACACTAAAGGATGTAATTCGAAAAGTCCCAGTTTCTTTTCGTCAACCGAATCTAAGTTTTCGATCCATACTTCTCGTGGTTTGGTATATTGAGGTGGAAACTTCCACTCCTTTTGAGTCACGTTTAAATCACTATTACTGCTGTTATTAATATTAGAAATTTCAGTATACCCTGATGAGCACAACCGAATCTGCGAGACGACTGAAATGTTAAGTTTTCTTATGGCATTTATTAGAGCTAAACTCATTATGAATAAAGTAAAATTACGTTTTATTATACGTTATTCTAAAACATTGCATATAATATTAACAATGTAAGGAAATATTCATATTCAGTTTTTAGGTTATTTCATTTACACAACATTGAAATGTCAGAATCAGAAAACCCATAGACTGTTTCTAGACCGGAGCAGTCTTACAGATAAAAAAGTTCTACAAATTGACATTGTCTATCAATTTTGGTGTTTGTATTTATTGGTAAAAATAAGTTTTTTATAAAAATCTGCAAATAACAACCAGGTTATATTTAATTTTGAGTTCGTTTATATTATGAAACATTACATTTTAATTTTCATTGAGTGTTTATTAATGCGTTTAATTATGCCATTTTGTAAACATTAAATTAAATTCTGCAAGTTTTTACATAAAAAGGCTTAAAAATAAAGTATCCACTTGTGTGTCGTGTAACACACTTTAAAGCCATTCTTCTTATCTAATAGGTACCTATTTGAAATTGTTTAATTTATTGATTTTATTCATATTTAAGTTGAAGCAAGGATCCGTATAGAAAACCCTTTACAGCATAAAACAATTATTTTCACTTGATTAATTTACAGCAAATACATTTGGTCTCTACACTAAATGTCATATTATAATGTAAGTAGGGGAAACGCGTAAACTCCGTTTTCCAGCATAAGAAAAGGTACAAGGCAATACGGCATAAATATATATGTATTTTATATTTTTACTACAAGTAATAATCGTGGCTCGCGAAGATGTCGTCAGCTGCCGATTAGTGCCGAGTGCCGACACATTTCAGGTTTCGAATGAAAGGAATGTTATTACTTACTACTTGGTAGAAGTTTAAACTCCTAGTTCCGCACGCTCTGTCTATCCTATTATTTGGCGTGAGGCTTTTGGTTGAGGTAATTGACATTCCCATTTCCCATACTTATTTGGATCGAAATAAGATGAATGTATTCAATGAAGTCCAATTCAATGTTTACGTAGTTTTCTAACTTTACTTAAATGTTGTATTAAAAACACAACCCCGGATTTATGCCAATAATTATAATAAAAATTGTGCCACCTATGGAAAAAATATTAACCACGAGTGGTAAAAATATAATCATTATTTAAAATTAATATTTTAACTTCTTTAAATTACATTTAAAACATTAATACTATATTTTTTCATTTTATTTATGATTATGCACACAATAAAAGCAACACTGAATAATATTTCTAAATAAGTCAAAAAATAATAATAATAGCTAAAATTAATAAATAATTTTTGTTTTGTAACATTCTTGTACATTTTATATTGTAATCGTTTTTAGTTTTCTTTCGAATCCAATTGTTGTTGCTTGATGGATAGATAAAATATAACTTATTGAAGAGAAGAATGTTGAAAGCCAACTAAATATACAATAATAATAATTTAAGTTCGATTATAGTATGAGATGCCTAGCCATAATTATGTGTCTCTTCTTAGATACTCCTATTCATCACCCTTATTTATCATCATACAAACCTACCATTTATTACAATTTACTGTCAGAAATCTCTTCAGCGTGGTTTGATGAATTATAATGAAAAACTGTAATATAATTGCCTGACGACTTGTTAAATCTGAATACAACCCATATATATTATATAATACAATACCTATGTAATAATTCATATAATTATATATGATATGTACAACGTCCGAACGTAATACGTACGAACGTAATAAATGCAAGGAAATATATTTTATAATTCAAATTCAAACAGTATTAATTTCCTCGCTTTATGGATAAAATGTCTATTCACTTGCAACATGAAGCGGTTGTATGTGTGCGTGTCGGTGAATGTAACGCACAAAATAATTTAATGTTACTTCAATTTAGAGCGATGAAACTATCGTTCTAACGGCCGAATACTGAAACGTCGCGTCACTTAAATAGTAAATGCAACTTAATTATTTGAGATGTCGTTAAATTAAAATTTCGCATAAGGTCACTTCGGGTAAGACCGACACAGAAAAAACTCACAGCGCACTTTTTTAAACAATGTGGTGTCTTCTTGATGAAAGTTAAATGACAAACTAAATTTCAAATGAAGTTTTTTCTCTCTGTGTCTTAAATAACGCAATCTACTTAAATTAGAACTGTAAACTGTTTTCGTACATCATGCTGCTATGTAGCCAGCTATTAAGAATTCGTCGTATTCCTTACTGTACGGTCTTACCCGCCAGACGGTCTTACCCGAAGCGACCTTACTCATTTAGGAGCTTCTCAATGTTAAATAGCTTTTAACTTTGTGGGACGTTTCAGTATTCAACCGTTAGTGTTATTATTTTAAGGTCTTAATTTAGTCGGAAATAATATAATTTCAATTTTATTTTTACCCCTTGGGGTGTCACTCAAATGTCAACGTGTCTAGGGACCTTGGATCTACAAGTCCGGGCCTGGCTATATAACGGTAAAAACTAAATAGTATTCGAAAATTTATGTCGGTCCTTCAAACTGTATATTAAAATAATTATAGTCGTTTAACTGTATATACGTATACATAACAGTTATTCTCGTACATTAGTACTGGCCATGAACTTAGCTTTTTCATTTTCTTTAAATTTACCGTAGGCGACGCCAAGACGGGGGAATTGTAATATAAAAAATATATAGTTCTAGAATCATATATATATATATATATATATATATATATATATATATATATATATATATATAAATATTTCTTTTCCAATAATATATTATATTATACTTACTTATATTTCTTTAAATATTATGAAATATTTCAAACTTTTATTTTAATAGAAACTTTGAATAATTCATACAAAGAAACGACGATGAGACCTATTAATAACTTTTAGTGCATATAATATTATAAAATACCTATATTATTTAATAGCCTATACCAAATTTAATTTTAATTAGCCAAATCAGTCTTATTTTATTTAATGTAAAATGTAAGGATAATTAACCTTTTACACAGTTAATTATTTGCTTGAGATTTATCTTACGGGTATGTTGCGGCGCATTCTCTGCAGCGACACTGAGTCAGTCTCAGTCCAATGTTTTCCTACATTTGATAGCATACGTTCAAGCGGTGTCAGTTATTGAACACGTTAACACAAGACGACGAACAACTCTCAATATAACATAACAATATTTCATTTTAATAATAAACAATGTCAGTCGACTATAAAAATAATCCTTCAATATCGAATTTTGTCGAATATCTGCAAATAGCCAGCGTTCAACCAAACATTATCTATGGTAAGTAAAATATTTCTCTAATTATAGTCGTTCGTTTGAACCTATATAAATATAAATTTACGTAAATATAAATTTATTTTCGTATTCAGACTAGTGACACAGAGTAACATTCAATTAACTTGAAACGAACACATTGTGGTTATGTTAACCACAGGATAAAAATACGTTTAATAAATTGGCAAAAAAATCTTTAATTTTTATTAATGAGGTCAAATAAATAATTTCAATAAATAAGAAAGTGAAATACAACTTATGCTATAAATTTGTTTAAGAACGTAAATTTATCGCTTTTGCTTCGACGATAATATACCTGACCTTGAATTACAACAACAATGGCGAACGCAGCGAGCGCCCGAACATGAACTATCAAGAATATTTTTATTTACACAAATATCGGCAATTCGGCAACAAACGCCATTAAAACTATATTTTTGTGCATATTCAAAATATAGATCTTGTTATTACAAATAAATGTACGTAGTTAAAATAAAATTGATAGGTATTTATAAAATAGTATTAACGAAAACTTATTTTTTTAAAAAGTTACAAAGCTGTAATTCGAATAATAAATGTAAATATAGTTGTATAAGTATATTATAAGATAGGTATTGTCAACGGCTGTTTGAAGATTCGGTGAGACACATAGTACAAAAATCCCAAGTCGCAATTGTTGACATGATATTATGTATAAATTATACTGTTTTTGTACATAAATATTCATTAAATTAAAAAACCATTAATTAAAAATAAATTTCATGTGTAGAAAAACTTTAAAATAAATATGACGTTATTAATCAGGAATCATATACCTAGAAATATATATATAAATGTATATCGTTCTGTCACATGTGTATTCCACCAACCCGCATTGGAGCAGCGTGGTGGAATAAGCTCCAAAAACCTTCTCCAAAAAGAGTAGAAGAGGCCTTAGCCCAGCAGTGGGACATTCACAGGCTGTTACTTTACTTTATATACCTAGTGCGTCAAACTATTTGACCTAAATTTATCGAATTATTGTTAACTTCAGTAGGTTAATTAAGCTTCCTTACTGTATATGAATCTACCTAATAAATCAATTTCGTAAAAAAGCCGGACAAGTGCGAGTCGGACTTGCCCCCCGAGGGTTCCGTACGGAAGTACATATTTAGGGTTATGTTTAATTACAAAGTTTTAAATAAAATAAGCAGGTATGTATAACAGTGCAAACTGTTAGGTACTACATTCACAAAAATCCTTTTTTTTATTCTTAGTCCTACATCGAAACGAAAACTATACATCATAAAAATAATTAAAAATCTGTTTAAGCTTGTGTCAAAGGAGACCTTTCATACGACACTGTTACCCCAATTCAAAAACCACCGTTTCTTGGTTTTTTTATGATTTAATTACAAATGTTTTCAGATTTTTCACTATACTTGTAGGATAAGACGGCATTACTTGCCAAATTTCATAGTTCTAGGTCAATGGGAAATACCCTATCAATTTTGAATCCCTTAAGTGTCGAAATATACGTTTTTTGCGATATAAACGGCCGTATCTTTTTTTTACGTTATCTTAGAAGTTTGTTTTTTTCCACGCCACGCATTCCCGAGATAAAGGGTCTTGACAGACAGACTGACGGACAGACAGCAATTTGATCCTATAAGGGTGCCCGTTTTACCTTTTGAGGTACGGTACCCTAAAAACGTGTTTTCTTCCTCCAATCGTGGAAATCGATGGTTACATTATTGAGGAGTATTTAGTAGTCAAAAGTTCAAAAAAGTACTGGGTAGATAGTATTTCACATGTAGTTCTTAGGAAATCAGTGAACATAACCAAAAAAGACATGCGAGCCAAATAGGTACCTCTTCTTTTTCCATCTCAGAAACGGCGAGTTTTACGTTACTCGTTACGTTAATTACGAAATGTATTTGCACACGTGTTACGTGGTAAACATTTAAGTTCGGATATTATTTATTCTGATGTGTTTCAATATGGCATCACAAATATTTATTGTATGTATATCGTTGTTCATCGTAAACTATCATAAAAACTATTTAATTAGGTTAGGTATTTGCTAAGTCATTAGGCTAGATCTAGAACAAGTAAACCTTAACCGAAGATTGCAGGCACAAAGACCGCTTAATTTGTGTTAATAATTCATCGCGTGGTCGGCGTCAAAACATTGTGCGAAAACCTCTATGTACCTGAATGGCATTGGAGCAGCGTAGTGGAGTTAGCTCGAAGCCTTCTCTTCGAAAAGGAGACAATAGCCCAGAAGTAACACATTTACAGGCTCACTTTCGATAAATTTATAACAATCAATATTTTACTAGTTTATTATTAGAATGATTATTCACAACAATATCTTTGTGTACATAGGTACACATAAAATCTTACCAATCATAGGATCGGTAAGGTTTTATTTAAATAGCTTTCACTAATATTTCCAATTAATTACCAACAAACTAAACATCTAAAGGCTCTAAAATCACTTTGTAGTAATCGTTTAAATTGATAATAATAATTAATAACATTGTGAAAAACGAAAAATGTTTGGATGTCTTTATGCTATACTTTTTCCAAGGATTTATAAAAATAATTAATAGTTTATGTAAAAGCCATAATATTATAAGTATCAAAATAATCAATGGCCTTTTTCCTAGATAAAGTCCCGACGAAGTACAAACTTCAAGCGATACATGTGTCCATAATTTAGATTCTTTGGTAATTTATTAGCCAGTAACGTATTGTACCTTAGCACCTAATGGTACTTTAAAATAACGTCGCAGTCTATTGGCATTTGGCATTCACCGAAATTTTGATCAAGTTTTAATTTTTGAATAATTTTCCGTATTTTGATGTTACTCCATGATTTTTCAATTCCAATGATCGGTGTATTATTATCAAAGTTTTTAAAAGTATGATCATGAAACAATTCTTTAAACAATACTTCATTTAATTAGTAATTTTAATAACGATAAATAACTCACTCGATTCATCGTGTTTATGAGTATGGCAAATTTCAAGCATGGCGTCTAATGTCAATTATATTACCGTCTCGTGGTTCTCGAAGCCACAGGGTCCTGAAATATATAATAGATACTAATGAAAGTTCAAAGTACCCTTGACGTACTTGTAGAGTTTCTATTGGTTGTTGAATTCTTTTTTTCTCCCATCCAATCAGAGCATCTAATAAAACCAAATCAAATAGTTCTTTATTCAAGTAGGCTTATAAGGACCCTTTTGACATGTTGCGATATGGAATTAAATGTAAAGCTACCACCCACCGGTTCGGTAGCAAGAATTTGTCGGTTCTTCACCGTAGAATCTTTGTTGATGTTGACCTCATTTGGTGATCTTTTTCTTCCTTTCAATTACTGATTCAATCAAATACAATTAAATTTATGTTTGGAAATCACTTTATTCTACATGCGCAGATAGGTATGAAATTGTCCATGATACCTAAATGGAGATACCGTAACCGTAACCATAGTAACGGAATCAAATGCTGCTAAACACTACTGAGGTTTGTGTGTGTTTATAACAATTCGTCTTATGCTCAGCGTTGAAGAAAAAAGTGAGGAAACCTACACGTGAAGTGACGTTAAGTAATAGCATGTCAATGTCCCACTGCTGAGGTAAAGCCTCCATTGTCTGTAATTAGAAAGTTTAGAGCTTTGAAATAAGCTCTAAACCTTCTAATGCTGATCAAAGTCAGGTAAATATGTAACAGAGTTTCAGTGAAATAAGGCATAACATAAGAAACATGCAGGATCCAAGATATATTCATCACCGCCGACCACGAGATGAATTATATACAGGGCCGGACCGTGAGTTAAGGGGGCCCTGGGCTAATATTACTTAGGGGCCCACCTAATAACTCATAGTATAGAAAAAAATTAGTCAGTAAGTAGACAGTGAGACAGTAGACTTGAATTAAATTAATTGAATGGGTTTGACTGATTACAGGATTCGTAGGATTGCAAACCATACGATCTGTTTAATTTAATAAAATTATGAATTATTTTGTATTATCGTCTATTTTTGACTTTGACTTGACTTAGCTGGGGGGCCCTTGAATATACGGGGCCCTGGGCTGAAGCCCAAAAAGCCATTTGGTAGATCCGGCCCTGATTATACAAACAAATAAACCGCATGAAAATTGTGCTGCTGATGATATTGTAACACATGTTTTATTTACCACATATAGGAACAATATGGTTTAATCTTCTCGAGTGAAGACAAGGCCATTTCTCAACAGTGGCACTCGATAGCTGTTAATGTTAAATGGATCAAATGCAATATATATTTTTATTATGTTAGTTTTACGTCCATTTTAGCATAAAATTCTTATTGACTCTACTGGTGACAGGTACATGTTGGTTAATTTTTAGCCCAGAGTTTCGGAATTGGAATTCTAAGAGGAAACGTTATATCAGTTATAAATTGGATGTTATTTATAAATAAAAAAATAATGTAAAATAAAATATACATAAGTAAATGAATATATAAATATCAGATGCAAAAAGGAAAGAAATCAGTGATATCACTCATTCCATATGAGTTCGAACTCATCAATCAGTATCACTGAAACCATAACAATAACCGGAGTAACTGACAAGCAATATTTTCAGTAAATTTTTAAACGAACGAAATACATATTTTATCGTGACATTTTAACATGAAATGTCACGATTTGGTCATAATTTTCCTCACAAGATAAGGCGCAAAATGTACCGCTTCTGACAAACAAATTATGATCTTAAACCAGTCGACAGAAATACTATAATGGTCTGAGGATGCATCAGCCTTGTATCCGGCGAAGAATGAACGCACTCCGCACTCAATCAATCTCAATTGAGTAACGAGGTTCATGCGTTATTTACCACTTATCCACTTTCGCAAGGCGGTACCGGTACCAGTACCTACATATTAATACCTGCTGAGTTAATATAATTATGCACCTCGATTTCGCACAGAGGAAATCAAAGTTGTAATGTGATATTCTGTAATAGATCTTACCGCAATCAGCCACAAATTTCGCTTATGCATTGTAAACGTCTTGTTATTATTATAACAAAGTGCTGGACCATAATTTAAAGCTCAAATTTCAAACGTATTGTATTGTATCTAATACGACTTCACAAATAAATTGAGCAAAATCTACCTATCAATTATTTATTTTTCTGATATTTCATGAACACAAAAATTGACACTGATCATTAATCAATAAAGTAATTTTTTACAGACATAAAATGTTTCACCGTCGTTTGCATGAGTAACAAGACGAATATTTTTCGTCCACTGTTTTGACATACTAGGCTCTTCTTCTTCTGCCGAGACTTTTCCCGGCCTAGTAACAAAATAATATACTTATTACGCTATATAAAAAATAGCATTCAAATTTTATTTTTGACAAGAAATAATAAACCTACAAAGCATCCGGACCGATATTTTTCTCTATTATAGTTAGGCGTATTAGCATATGGGCCACCTGAGGTAGGTGGTCATAAGCGCCCATAGAAAATGGCATTGTAAGAAATGGTAACCATCGCTTACATCGTCAATGCGCCACCGACTTTGGGAACTAAGAAGTTATGTCCCTTGTGCCTGTAATTACACTGGCTCACTCACCCTTCAAAATTCAGATAAATGTGTTTCGTAATCATCTAACAGTAACAATCAATACTAGACTGTTACTTAAAACAAACTGCAAATTTTAATTAAGTTGTAATATGGTAATCTTATTAATAATAGTGCAACATTTAGCCTGATAACGTAATTAATTTGCTTCCACCGCAAAAAGATTATCTATCCGCATCCCATTCAAAGCATCTAGATATATCCATCTACTTACTATATAGTTCAATCCAGGATTATGCGCCCAACTCTTTGTTCCAATCGCTATAGTGTGAGCGTGCAATGTAGTTGAGCCTGTTTTTATGAATCATTGGGCTAACTAAAGTCTGTTTTTTTATTATAAAGAAAATTCGTCTTAAAGAAAACTGAATCGGTTTTCTTTTATTCATCCAAACCTATTTCGGCAGCGGAGTCCATTCTCAAGCATGACTACCCAAATTGATAGGGCATATAATAATACAAAAGTATGTGCGCAACACAAATGCATTCTCTGTTCTGTCAGCAAATCTGACAACACCGGAAAGGTGTCAGGTTTCAAGACACGGAAGTGTTAACACAGAAACACTGACTACTCAGAGTTAGGATTTCTTTTTACATTAAACTTTGAATTACAACATTATACTATCTCAGCAGACGTTTTTTCCATGCCATCCATGAAAGTGGACACTTCGAAATAAATGAAACCGATAAATAAAATTAATTAACCAATAATATTACTAATATCAGAGGTAAAAAAATATTTGTGTATTTTGTTGTATGTTCTTTTTACAAAACCTTATCGATGTTATGGTTGAAAAACTAAGACCATAATGTTATAGTCAATATGTATAAATATTTGATGATAAAGATTTTTTCAGACGATTGTGTTGATTTCCTCAAAAGGCAAAGCGATGAAATTGGCCTCGAATTCAAAATATATGAACCAGTACCAAAGAAGCCCATCGTGGTTCTTACATGGCTAGGTCAAGATACGTCACTTCCTTCGATCTTGTTGAACTCACATATGGATGTGGTACCAGTATTTGAAGTAAGTATAATAACAATGTATTGAATTTAACGTGCAAATTGGAATAGTATTCAACATAAATTATATGTACTCTATGAAATCAATACAATTATCTTTGTCATTGTTCTCGTTAAAGTAAATAAGGATATTAGTTTACGCGTGGTGTGAGCGTGACATATCAATAGCATTTAGGTAATTCTGTTATTAGGCATTGTTGGTGAAGCTGAATAAGTATATAACCGGCTTAATTACCTAATACTATAAAATATAATTTAGCGTATATTGAGCACTAGTGTAAATAGATTTGGGAGGGGCTGCAGATGCGTTATATCGATCCCACAGTCTCTCCGATTTTTGCTGAAGACGGCTATTGCAGTAGGTTCAGTTTGTAAGAATCCCACATAAACATAAAATTAGATACCCTGGCCCTTTGGGGGGGGGGGACCGGACCCTCATGAGCTAGGGTAACTGTTTAAAGGCTAGTACGCGATAAAAACGGGATTAGTTGATTTTCATTTAATTTATAATATACTACTCTAATTAACAACGTAATGTTATTAAAACGAAATTAATTGTTGGAATAGAGTTACTAATTTCTTAAGGTTTCTTATTGGTAGAATTTACATTCTGAATGGGTGGTAAATTTTTTTTTTTATCTTGCAAAGCAATGATTCCGAAGTTCTCGTAAGAGCGTAAACTCTAGTGTAAGTACATTTATGCTATCATTTCAAGAAAAAAAAAACTGTATAAATAATATAATATAAAGATCTTGTGTCTATAACTTTTTAACGAGTGAATAATAATCGAATTAGTTATAATAAATCTTTCTACACATTCAGAAGAAAATCTTTTGATATGAATATTGAGTAGACATTTATGTTGCAGGATAGTTGGACGTACCCACCATTTAGCGGGCACATTGACAATGATGGTAAAATATACGCTCGTGGCTCTCAAGATATGAAATGTGTCGGTATTCAATACTTGGAGGCTGTGCGTAAGTTAAAATCGGCAGGAATAAAATTGAAGAGAACTCTGCATATTTCTTTCGTTCCAGGTAAGAAATCACCAATTCGTAAGATTGAGCTATTATAAATAATTCTTAACAACTTTTCTCGAGGGTCTAGGTAATACCATTGAGTCATTTATTTGAATACAGATGAAGAGATTGGAGGACACGATGGAATGGAGAAGTTCGTTTTAACTGATAATTTCAAAGCACTAAATATAGGATTCGCTTTAGATGAAGGCATGGCGAACCCCAGCGAAGAATTTGTCATCTTTAATGGTGAACGTAATATATGGCGTAAGTGTTACTTGATAAATTTACTTAGAAAAAGTTGAGTGATTCAAAATGACCCACGAAAAAACTGTATACACGTGATAGAATATCATCAGAGCTTTTTGGTTTCCAAACCATTATTATTATTTACATCGCGGAGCACGAGATAAATTACAATAAATTTAAGAAAACAATGTAAGTTGAGAGAAACGCACTCTCAAAACTGCGATCTTCGCTTAACATCCAAGAGTTCATCCAGCTTAGTATCCTGTAGGCTATTTCGGTTCTATTTTATGATAAAGAAGGAAATTCTAATTTTGAAAAATCAATTATAATTTTGTTCCTTATGGTCAAATCAAATGTTGTTTTTCAGAAATCCATGTTATATGCACCGGTCAACCAGGTCATGGATCCCTTTTATTGCCAAATAATTCTGGTGAAAAGGTACAGAAAGTTTAATTAATTTTCAAAATGGCGGCAGCCCAAACTAATTAGGGAAACATATTGTTATGATTTAAATACAATTACCCATTTATACAAACTGATATGGACATGACAAAACCATGTATCTATGTAACCCTCGCTAATGTGATGGCTCATTACCACCATTCCAACGTTGTTGCACAATGTTGTTCGCTTGGAGAATAAAAGAAAATTCTACTTCTTTGGTAATTACACCGGCAAGCCTTTTCAAATTATTAACTCTATTAATCTTTTTTACAAGTTTTTAGATATTTCCCCTTATTTATCCTTATATATTATATATAAATATACCCAATATGAGATAATTACTATTGAATAAATATAATTCATTTTAGTACGGCAAAGTTGTTACTACCGAAGACTTTGCTTTTTATCACATTTAAATACAGTAACCAAAAGTCCAAGGAATGGCAGCCATAGGACTAAACTAAGTGCTACTGAATTGAGATAAATAAAAATTTTAACAAAACAAAAACCGACTTCATATGAAAAACAAATTAATATGCACTAAAAAGTAAAAAAATAATTGCGTATTCTTCTATAATTTGATAATTAACTTACTATTTTCTACTCATCAATATGTAGGTACGAATGTGTTGTGTAGTTGATAATGTATTTACAATTACTGTTATTTTTGGAGTCGATGTCAGCCAAGGTGGGCTTATAACTACATACATAGTTATAGGTGAGATGTGCTTGTGTCGCACGCGCAACTTAACGAGGCGAATAAAAGTCAATTTGTAATGTGTATGTTTTTGTTTAGTTTTAATAGATTGCCGTATTATTATTGCTAGGTATATTATAGTGTTTCCTTAAATCTCCAATAAAATAAATCATCGAAATCGGTTGAATAGATATCGAGTTATTCGTCCACTTGTCGCGCACATACCTCATGCAAATTTACGACTTATATGGTTTTCTCATGGATTCCACTGTCAAACCTGGACCAAAAAAAAATGGGACCCAATGGGAAGCAACTCCTTTCAAATAAAAAAAACATCATCAAAATCGATTCACCCAGTCAAAAGACATCAGGTAACAAACACAAAAAAAAAAAAAAAAAAAAAAAAAAAAAAAAAAAAAAAAAAAAAAAAAAAAAAAAAAAACATACAGACGAATTGATAACCTCCTCCTTTTTTTGAAGTCGGTTAAAAACTAAATTAAATATACAGTTTCAGTTCCATTACAATATTACAATAACATCTGTATAGTTCGAATCGAAGAAAATGAATTATTAAAGTATTTTTCGCTATTTTATGCGAGACCTTACTATAACATACTTTATAACCGACACGCGGCTTCGCTCACTGTTATAATTCAGGATTGCTAAATACCAATCTCCATCTTATCAGTCAGTCAGTGAGTTAGTTAATCGTTTATATAAATATATGTAGGTAGGTTTGAAATTTTATATTATATTTTTGGGATGGATGCGGGCGGGCTTTCGTCCAGCAGTGGAAGGCAAAAGGCTGAAAAAATAATAATTATATTTTACATTTATTTGAACTCTACAAATAGGGGATTGTAGACGAATAATTAAAATTAATGTTGTTACCATTGTCCTCAACGATACGAATAAATAATTCAATTGTTTTGGAACACTCGCTATCGGAATTAGTTAATTTTAAACACGTTTCTGATTGCCTTTCTGTTTGCTAATTATCCTGTGTTTTAATTATTCCATTTACAGTTGAGATACATTATTAATAAGTTTATGGATATGAGGGAGGAGCAGAAATCGATACTGGAAAGTAATCCGAAATTGACTATTGGAGATGTGACAACGATTAACTTAACACAAGTGTTCGTAAGTAAAATTAATGTAATAATAATAATATAATAATAATCCTGGGACATTATTTATCTGATCCCAAATTAACCAGAGCTTGTACCATGGAAACCAGACAATTGATATACTTACACATTCTACTTTTCTTTTGTAAATACTTACTTATATATATACCTTTACTGTAGGTATTTTTTATAATTTCATTAAATATTATAAGAGGTGCAGAACAAACTACGAATCCAATTTTTACGTCTCTTTATTGCGCTTTCTACAGTATGACTGACTGTACAGAGAAGTTACAACATCGAGCACGACTATCTTATTACAAAAATATAGTGTTACAAAATTAAATACCTATGTGCACACGGCACATATAGATAATTACACCCAGACTCAGGGCAAATAGGCATGTTCATGCACACAAATGTCAAATATCTGTCCTGGGTGGGAATCGAACCCACTACCTGCGGCGTGAAATGCAAGTATCTTACCAACCACACCAACCGGCTTGTCAATGTATTCGTATTTATAGCATATTTTACTTAGTTTATTTTTTAGGCTTTATGTAACCTGTTTGGTTAACCATGCACTCATCGTATATTCTACCGATAAACAGGAAAATTAAGTATGTTTTAGTAGTGTTGTGATCTGGTTTGAAGATTGAGTCAATGTAAAAGGCAGAGTACCAGTGTAAACACATATACCAGTTCGCCTACCCATTTCAATTAATTTTCAAGTAATTTAGCAAAGACAAGGTATTCATTATTTATTTGTGAAAAATGGCGATATATAAAAATCTATAATTGATTTATCATATATTCTAGCAAATGAGGTGATGAAATGGTAGATGTGATGGTGGTCAAAATAATAACGTCCTTTAAATTATTATATTTGTTGCGTAGTCATGGTAAAAAAAAACAAATGAAATCGTTATAATACGATATTTTAAACGACATAATTTCACCTGATAAGTAGAAAAAAATACAATATCGTTGTCGGTTTGAACAACGTAGTTGTTATACATAATTAATTTGTGCAAGACGGCGCGTTATGTGATAAACGTAACGAAATACATTAAGTATTTTACTATCTGTGGTACTTAATTGTCTGTTTTAATTCCTGAAGTTTCTGATTATCAGAATAATTTATTTTTGTACTGTACATAAAGAAAAAAATGGTTGTCTGTAAAGTCGGTTTACGGACGATAGTTTAACGTGACAACGTTATAACAAAACATTGATGAAATGACTGCATACTTTTATGAAGTGAAAGTGAGATAGATGCGGCGCAAGCGTACAATCAGCGTAACGGGACAATGCGCTTAACGGGACAATGAGTCATCCTTTTTCGTGCATGCAGCCAGCGTTCATCGATTTATTAGACGTTGTCACGTCAAAAATAGTGAATATAATCAATGTATCTGTTATGAGACGGCGTCGGTGACATTTTTTTTATTATTTCATAGGAAGGCGGACGAGCATATGGGCCACCTGATGGTAAGTGGTCACCAATGCCCATAGACAATGGCATTGTAAGAGATGTTAACCATCTCTTACATCGCCATTGCGCCACCAACCTGGGAAACTAAGATGTTATGTCCCTTGTGCCTGTAATTACACTGGCTCACTCACCCTTCAAACCGGAACACAACAGTACCAAGTACTGCTGTTTTGCGGTAGAATATCTGATGAGTGGATGGTACCTACCCAGACGAGCCTGCACAAAGCTCTACCACCAAGTAAATGTGATTAATTTCATCTTAAATCAACAAAGCTCACTGTTGCTCGAAACTTTTTTGAGCACATTTTCATCCGAAACGACAGTAGAGGGGCGAATTCTACTAATCCATAATGTCTACGATACATTCCCGATTCAATTCCGATCCAACTTTGAGTTATATATATTAATTCGAGTCGAAACCTGAGAGATAATATTTTAACATAATATACCGTTATTTCAAAACCGAACTTAATTGTTAACTTTTATGCCAATAGTCGATAATTAAATTAAAGAATAGGAAAACGGATAAACGGCAACGATCACGGCTTCGATTCGATTGCGATAAAGTGACAATTTGTTAGTAGAACTGAGGCCCTAGCCAAGTTGACATTCTACAATTGTAAACGATAATAGAAAAAGAAACAAATGTATGAGAATGACATCTCTCAACGATAAGTCACGTGGTCATTCTCATACAATTTTTAGTTTTCTATTAGCGTTTACGATTGTAGAATGTCAACTTGGCTAGGGCCTCTGCCCTCTCACGGTAGCATGCGCAAGCGATCCCGTGGCGCTCCACTTAAGACGAGAAGGGTACCGTGGTGGTTTTAGTCGGTAAGAGTCCGACATAACCCTCCTTCAGAGGGTACCCATGAGGGTTTCCCCACGTTAAAAAAAAAAAAAAGGGCCTCTGCCCTTGTATAGCTTTTGTTTCGGATGAAACACGATGATGAGTCACGTGACCACTGTAACATCTCGGCTCACTTGATGATGTTTAGTTTGTAACTTATCATTCTCATATACTATTATTGTAAATAAATTTCAGAATATAAAAAGAGATAAGAATAATGCAAGTTATCGAACGTATTAATTTTATTATAGATATGTCAATCTAGATTTACTTGATTGACGTCTACTTAGTTCAGTCAAATAGTTATTAAACCTATGGTTAAGTGATTCGCCATTCTATAACTTAACTCAAAAGGCATAGAGCATAAAATTCTCTAAATATTTATACCATGACCAATATTGCATAATGGAAACATCATTGCAACCTTTGAATTATTTATATTGCAACGCGCATATCTCTCTCGCACTCGCGTTCTGTTCAAGTTTTTGTTGTAAATGTAGATTAGGGGGTGATGAGTTAATAATGCTGTCCTCTTCTAACGTATGTTCAATCATCGATTATAAAAAGAGATACACATCAGTGTTCAAATAAACTAAAAATATGAGTAAAGTTGTCCAAATGAAGTCATACATTCGCATAGGTGTTTAATATGTCGTTGCGAATTGAATACAATGATTCATTATATTTAACATAGGTTTTAACTGTTCTATATTTGATATTATGAGATTAATAGAATAAAAATTTTAAGGGAGGAGTGCAGTCCAACGTAATACCAGAAAAATTGACCGCTGTCTTCGACTGTCGCTTAGCTGTTACTGTTGATCAAGAAGCGTTTGAAAATACTGTGAGTGTATTATAATTATTTACTTTTACTAACATACTAGAATTCGTCTAAACAAAGGCGAAAATCCTTTATTTAACAAAAAAATACCTTCACATTTAGATTAACTCTTGTGACAAAATTTTAAAATATTTCTATCCTAGAATTTTGATTTCTATTTAGAATATTTCTTGAAATATTTTTTATGTGGATTAATAAAATATATTCTTAATTTAATAAAGCAATGTCAATATAAATTATCAAGTTTCCACGGAAATATTTGTACTTTTTATACACTATAAACAAAATGATTAGATATTGCTTATTTAAATAGAGTACTCATGAAAGTTGTAATATCATTATATAAGATTGTTTGTCACGATACATTTATGTTGTCTTATACTTCGTAGCGAGAGGCGTTATCACCAGCACACAGATAATACTGTCATTTACGTTATCAGGTACAACAATGGTGTAAGGAGGCCGGTGAAGGAGTAACGTATGAGTTTGAACAGAAAAATCCGAACGTCGAATGCACGAAGACTGATGATAGCAACCCGTATTGGGTTGCATTTAAATCTGCTTGTGATAAAATGTATGTAACAGATGATTTATTAACAACGTTCTACAAACGTAAGTTTCTGTACAACAGTAACCTGCACATGTCCCAAGGATGGGCTAACATATCCATCTCCATCTCCTCTCTCTCTCATAACATCTCCATTTTGAGGACAAGGTTTGGAGCATACTCCACATCTACAACATGTAGAAGATTCTCGCGGTTGTTACCTTCACCACCGCACAAGAAGAATTATAAACAAAAATTAAGCGCATGGAAATTAAATAGTGCTTGCCCGTGTTTGAACCCAGTGCCGGCTTTAAGGGTGTGCGAGATGGGGCGACGGCACGGGGAAACAAATTTGTGTAGGTCGAAATGATAAGAAAAATGCCTGAATAGTAAATTGTTACTGAACCAATAAAAAAAAGTGAATTATTTCCACTAATACATATACACACACTGTGTTAGCTCTAGAAAAAAAAAGCTCAGCGACTCCACATCAGCACAAAATTACCAAAGTGAGCCCTACAAAAAGTTTTTCCCGGGGTATCAGTGGCTCTAAGGCCGGCATTGTTTGAACACGAAGTTTTCGGTGAAGATTCTCGTGCACTTGTTCACCTCGGCCTTAAAAAAAGTATTTGTAATATGACTTTATTCAGCCAATCGTATACTGCTGGACACAAGACTCCCGGGGTGCGTCAAAGCTCTCGGTTCTGCAGTTTCCGTTCCAAACAAAAACTAACAATTTAATATTAAACAATCAACAATGAATATAAAATAAATATAGTTGCTTATTTAAGGTATATTGTTATATATTATTAGGTAAATGATTATCTTGTATTATATCTTGGGTTCTTCGAATTCTGCTTATAAACTATATTTATATCGAGCTAATACCCTTACGCTAGGCGCAAGTAATGGAGGCTTAGTAGTTCCTAGAAAAACTCATAATGTATAGAGAGATAAAAACGTTCCATTTTAGCTTTGTATTGATTTACCGCTCCGATCCGAATCACATTAAACATTTGAGTTAAAATCTTTTTGATTATGACAACTGTGTGCATGGCAGTAGGCCGTTTTTTGGAGTTTCAACATGGGCAATAAGTCAAGTATAAGATGGCGACGATCTTATTCTACTAAATATTGAACTAAGGTTCAGGCGTTGCTTGCCTTTGATAGGACCTGTATCAAAATTTGATAGCCCCTTTTTCCTAACTGCGTCGTTCGTTCGTGATACATTGATATGCTTTGATTGTCTTTTGACTACTGTTTATGATCTCTTGGTACATGACACACTCGCTCCCTAATCAAGATTGGAGTCATCTGCTTTTGGTGATGCTTTGTCTCGAGCATTTTTTATTTTTTTTGTATTATCCAAGCTAGATTTTTTCATAAAAATAAGTATATATTTATTTCAATTGTTTCCAATAAAAATAGTAGAAATGTAGTTAATAGATAACGGTGGTGCAATGAATAATTAAAATCTAAAATATAAATTCTTCTTTTTCAGGGATCTAAAGTTGGATATTCGTATATTTCCCGGAGGCACTGATAGCAGATATGTTAGGCGTGTCGGCGTGCCCGCCATTGGGTTTTCACCGATGAACAACACTCCTATCCTTTTACATGACCACGACGAATATATCGACGCGGATATATTCCTACGAGGAATAGATATCTACGTTAATCTGATCACCGCTGTTGCAAATGTTTAGCTTACACAATGTATATGTTTATTAAAATTATGTAATCATTAATGACCAAAATTAAGTAGCGTTATAATTGTTAATTGAAGTAAAAGCCTGTAGCTTTAAATCAATTTAGTCTTTTTGTTGTTTATTTTTTTTTAAAGTATTTTATACGTATATTTCAATTATCATTATAGATAAATATGGTACAGCAATAACTTGTATTATATTTCTACTCTTTTTACTTATTAAATTTTCAATGAAACCCATATTGTTTTATTAATTTTATCCATGTATCCATGTATTTTATTTAAGCATACAAAGTTTAATTTATTCAAACCAATATAATTATAATACATAATATTGTTTAAGTTTGCCAGGTGAGTGAGCAATTGTAACTATACAAGGGTCATAACATCTTAGTTCCTAAAGTTGGTCGCAATTTGGTGATTTAAGTAACGATTGTTTCAACGTTTTTAATTTAATTGTTTATGATAACATATTTCGTATATAAATAAAACTTTAAAGTAAACGTATTTATTAATAAGATATATTGAATTTGTTTATTGAAAAAGGTTTCACTCTCAACATCGGTAAATACTTCTTAAAGTGCCGATGTCTATGGGCGATGGTGACTATTTATCACCAGCCTGACCGCGTAATTATTTTATATAAAACAAATATTCGAGGATAATTGAAAATACTTCTAGCAATTCGTACTTTCGTAGAGAAAGACGCACTTATAAGTACTACTAGCAATATGCAATATTTTTATTTTAAGTGGACATCAGGGCCAACTTTAACCCATAGGAGGCCCTGCGCACATAAGGATCCCGGGGCTTCTGTGTAGACAAGAATTTTGATAGCATTTTTGTCTCAAAATAAGTGGCGTTTTTTTCTTCGTTACTAGGGGTACAAATCGTACAGCAAATTAATTAATTTGCAATCGGGCACTTTAATGCGTAAGCCATTCGGGGCCCCTTCGATCGTGGGCCTTGGGCACTTGCCCAGAGTGCCCATACAAAAAGACGGCCCTGGTGGACATATCTTAGCATATTATTATTCTACAAATTTATCTAGATAATTGACCTTTTCAAATTGACTTTCTTCTTTGGTATAAGACAAACATAATGCGCTAATAGTACCTAATATATTTATTAAAATTCCTGTCTGGTTGTGCTAATTTAATGAAATGGTTCGTATAAAAGTTATAACTGAAATTGTTCCTTAGAGATGTATTTCAGGCATTAAATGCTGCCTCGGAGCTGCGCTTTGCAAGATTTATAATTCTTTGTTCGTTAATAAATGAGCAACAAAACTTAAAAAAATATGTATTTAGACCGACTTTGTAAAGTAACTAAAGTGAAAATTAACCCAATTAGCTCTAGTATATTATTTTATTTGTTATCTTTATTTGTTAGAATTACTGTACTCTAGATGATAATGAGTTTTAAAACTACATAAACATTTCATTATCATAGATAAAAAACTGGCTTTAAACCAATTATTTGTTTGGAAACAACAAAATATGCGAACGACCATATGGGCACCTGATGGTAAGTGGTCACCAAAGCCCTTAGACCTTGGCATTGTAAGAAATGTTAACGATCGCTTACATCGCCAATGTGCCACCAATCTTGGAAACAAAGATGTTATGTCCCTTGTGCCTGTAATTACACCACGTCCACCTATAACATAAAAAATAGATTCATTGTAATTATAACATTTTTTAATTATGCTTTACATTCTATCGCTATAAACAAACATCCCAAACATTTTAATCATTGACAATTTTCTCCACAGTCTGTCATTTGTTGCATTTAAATTTATTAAATAAATCTTAAATATATTGGTATTTGAATAAAAAAAAAGTTTTACACAGTATAAAAATTAACACATCACATTTAACTTGAAGACGTCAGAAAGTGCTGCTTTATTGAAAAGAAAAATTCACATGTAGGTACGATTACGATTCATACGCACTGAATCGATCGATCTTGGCAGGAGTAAATATATACAAATTGCTGTGTTTCAGTTTGATGGTCAAAGCCTCTGAATTTACAGGCATAATTAAATTAACATTAAAAATCCCATGGTTAGATGCGCATTGACGGTGTGGAGATTATTTATAATTCTTAATTGCAAGGCAAGACTGACAAGGAATGGAATAGACCATTTATATACCCATATAAAAATTCGAAATCCTTTTACACTATACCATTTTGCATGCCATCCTAGAATTGAAACAAAAAATAACAAACAAATGAATATTCTTTTAATGACATTTAATCATTTAATGATCCTGATTCCTGACCCTTCTCGTAGCTGGACAAAACAATTTTGCTTGTTAGAAGCGAGCAGAATACTAAAGAACAGCAAAAATACGTGATAAAATATAATATCGTGGGAACTGAATAGCAACAGTCGGAGTTAATTATGTTTCAGTTAACTTTGCTAGTATTCACTTTGAAACGCGATTTACGCTTTATAATATCTCTTCAAAGCATATTTTACCGTCTAGATATAAAAATACATATACAGTCTGCATAAAAATAAATTACAGGAGCATCAAAGTAGGTATGCTAAATTTTCGCCAAGTGTTTGGGTTCTTCAGAGCTCTGCGTCAAGCTAATAAGTAATGTACCTACATTTAAAACAGACTACAACAACAGGTAGCTAGCACTTAAACCCTGAATTATTAATTTAGGTATTATTTGGTCCGCTAAACAAGAGTTCAATGACATACAAAATAATTGTATAAATATAAAAGATGCTCGACAGCGAGAGATGTTGAATTGCGATGGTATCCTTCTGCGATAGTGTTATATCGCAAAAGGAGGCCGCGGAGCGACAGCGTAAGGAAAGTGTCTCTGCTGATCTGATCTACCAAAGACCGGGGAGAAGACTGTATTCCGGGAACCCAACTAAGAAAGATTGGCCCGCATAATCGAGACTGGATCCCCCGGAGAAACGATGAAGGTACGCTGGTTTTAGTGGGTATTTCGGCGCCTTCAGCACCGGCAAGCCCCACATACCCTCTCCGCTTCATGTGGGTGGAATACGCAAATGAGTTTATCCAGCGAAAAAAAATAGCACATCAAAATAAAAAATAAGATGGAATATGTAATACTATTAAAATCTTCGCTTTTAAAATAATAAGTCTAACGAATAGATTATTCTTGGTTTCAACTATTCTCGGAAAATTTATTCTTGGAAAAGAATAAACAACAATACACATAAATCTAATATCACTTTCGTCGCACATTTCTTTATACTATTATAACTTATTTCTTATTTTTTTCATAGTAAGATATACACACGTAGTCAAAATAAACACTGTTAAAATATTGATAATAGGAATAAAATTTATTATTTTAAAGCGTTTTGTTCAATTATTATTAAGGTAGAAAATAAGTTAAGAAGGTTTTACCTATAGATACTTTTCTACCTAAATATAGTGACCAAGAGATTATACCAACTTACCGTCATTACAATTGAAATTTCTAATTCATAATAGCTAATTTATAGAAACATAAAAACAAGAAAAATAAATTATGAAGAAGGAAAACGGGCATCATTCGATGTGGCAAATTTACATTAGCAGCACTGTCTCATTATTATTTTTAATCTGTCAGTATCTCAACACCCTAAAAGTCTCGTACCCAGAGCTGTGAATTGTTTTAAAGATTTTTTTTAATCTATGGTTTGATTAATTTGATTTGTTTTGTTTATCATTTTAAAAATAAATCATAATTCATAAATAAATACGAAATGAACAAGATTTGTAGAATTTGCTTAGAGGAAGGCGTTTTATCATCAATTTTTGCAAAAAATTATGCCGTATCTCTATGTGAAATGATAGAATTCACAACAAAAGTAAAGGTAGATTAGTGTTGGAGATATATTATTAAAAAACTTTTAAAAGATTGCTCTTTATAATATTATTAATTTTGCACCATTTCCAGATAAGAACTAACGATGGCCTACCGGAACAAATTTGTAGCAACTGTGTTTATAAATTAGGAGTCGCCTATCATTTCAAACAATCTTGCGAAAGTGCGGATACGCGACTTCGGCAATATCTAGGTTTAGAAACACCCAATAGGTAGGTATTATGATTTAAATTATAACTGCATAATTAATAAATGTTTCTTCCAATGAAAACTGCCAAAATTAGCATGTATAGAAAACTAAGTAAAATAATATTTATTTATTACAGAACTAAAGATGCAATGGTAATGACTGATCCTATGGTAAGTATAGAGATGGATAGTTGTTATTATGCAATAAAAAAACCAAAATTATTACAATGATTTAATTGCCTTACAACACTGGCTTTTTAATGTATATCTCAAAATTTTCAGATAGCTTTTGTTTTGTATAAAATTTAATTATTTGCACTCATGAACTTTTGTGGGCCATGTTATATGTAAATATTTAATATATATGAATCTCTTTCTTATTAAATGTAAGCGTGCAAAATATTAATAATATATTTTTTTGCAGGTGTTAACTCAACGAACTTTAATTAAAAATTGGTAAGTTTTATAAAGATCAAGGTTCTATTTATAGGCAAAAATTCAAGTTTACTCTTCCTTTTTCAAAGATTAACGTCACTACATATTTACATGTTACCTTATTTATATAAACCTCAATTACCTTTTATCCCACCAATTAGGATACTCGTTTACCTCTGTTAAGCTTTTAATTATTTTATTTTTATAATGATATAATGTGTTTCATTATAGATTGTTAATATATATTACAGAGAAAATATCTATAAGTAATGGTGACCATTTACCATTAGGTGGTGCATTTGCCAATCTACTTTTAGTTAAAAAACCATAATAAAATTACAGTATATATTATAATTAATTCAAAGTAGTGTGTACTATCAATTAGGTGTTCTTAGGTGTCTATGTTTTAAATATTTTTTATATTATTCCTGTTTTAGTAAATGTAAAATTGTAGAACAGAAAAAAAGCTCATCGAATTATAAAAAGAAAGCTGAATCTGAGAAATTAAAAAGGGGGCCTAAACCAAAACCAAAACAGGAACACTCTTGTTATGAATGTGATAAACAGTTCAAATGCAAGGCACAGTTGGAAATGCATGTAAGGTAAAAAAAAAATTATAATCAATAATTTAATGGTAAAAAAAAATGCTTATTTTTATTAAATATGAAAAGTAAATCTGGTATAAAACCATCTGTTTCATCTCTAGTTCATAGACCAAGTCACAGTGTTTTTACATATTATTACAGGACACACACTGGAGACAAGCCATTTAATTGTATGTTTTGTCCGCGCAAATTTACTCAAAAACATAATCTCACAATACATCTTCGTATGCATACTGGAGAGAAGCCATTTCAATGTGATGTATGCAGGTTTGTGATACATATGCAAAACAGTATAAAATATGTATTGAAATTTGATTACAATAGAAATTAATATTATTATTTACAGCAAAACATTTTCTGCTCAAGGGAATCTACAAGCACATTTAAAAATACACACAGGACAGAAAGACCATGTGAGTGTGATTATTTTTGTCTATTATATTTATTAACAGTGCAGTAATTAATTTTTAACTTTATTCTAGGTATGTTCATTATGTAAAAAATCTTTTATAACATCAAGTGAGCTTACAAGGCATATGTTTAAACATAGAGGAGTAAAAAACTTCAAGTGCGATATATGTGGTGCTGCTTATGTTCACAACAGAGACCTGGTAACTACTCTATTAATTAAACATAATCTCTAATTTTAAAGAGCTAAAAGTATATCTATCTCTTTCTTCCAAGAACTTTCTCATTTTTGGGATTAATATCTGCCTCCTCAAAAGGTTTTGAGCTTACTCTAATATACTTCTCCATGCAGACATTTCAATTTAATCCAACATAAGAGTATGTACAGTGAGGTCACTGTTTTAAATACAAACAAGTATGAAATCAACTTTAAAGAAACTTACGGCCGAATACTGAAACGTCATTCAAAATGAAGTGGGACTTAATTATTTGGAACGTCATTAATTTCAAAATTTTGTATGCGAAATTTGAAATTAATGGCGTTCCAAATAATTAAGTCCCGATTTATATTTGAAAGACGTTTCAGTATTCGGCCATTAGCATGTCAAAATACACTAGGGGGTTTTTATCATGTTTTTTGGCTAAATTAAAAAGGTTTTGCTTAATTGATTCCACATCTATATTATGACATCTCCTTCTCATGGGCAATTAATTATTATTCAGCACTAATGTAAAAATTTAAAGATTAAAATTTATTTATTATATTTCAGAAATTGCATCAGTTGAGGAAACATGAAATTTCTGAAAAAACGAAAACTCAAAACGAATACAATAATAGCAACAATATAGATATAATTGGCATAGATGAAAAAAAAAGTTTGTTGCAACCTGTTCGGGACAATGTTACAGATAACAAAATTCCAAATAATATTATAGCTGGCAATAATTCACTACTATCATATGAGAATAAAAATATAAAAGAGGGTCCTCAATATGCGAGTAACTTATCAATTAATGATCCTTTGATTTGTACAATTTGCGGAGAAAGCTTTCAGTACATGGCTCCTTTGGCTCAGCATTATCTCAATCATCACTCAAAAGTATAAAACACATACGGATAAATTATCTGGAAGGTGTAAATAAAATTATAACCATAATTAAAAAGTAAAGTAAAGTATTACATCTGCTGGAAGTCTTGAACTCTTAGCTATATGTCAACTTAGATGCTCCACATGGTTTCATCCATGTTATTCGTGACTGCTTCAACAATTTTTATTTTAGTTTATTCATTAGACAATAAGGCAAAATATATTCATTAATAATTTGAAATTTTATTTTATTATACACTTAAATAAAGTTAATATACATAATGCATAATGCCCACACTTGCCTCAAACTCTCACAAAAATAGCATTAGAAGTGTGATTTTATTTTTTATTTGATAAATGTTTAAGATTGAAAATTCAAATTGTAGTCATATTATAAATTGTTAGAGGTGGCTATTCAATAATACTTATAATTTAAATTGCATTTAAATTTGCTCTAACACTTTGCCCCTAAAAAAAATTATTTAACGTATTATTTGTTACAAGACTAAATGTAGATCAGTTACAGTTTGTTTAAACCGTGACATTTTTCTTCCCTAGAACTTTTATATCTGTCATAAATTCTAATAGAAATAATGATGAAATGATAATGCAACATTTTGATGCCTCAGGTTACATTGTTCCATTTTAATAGGGATCTCAACTTTTTGAAAATGTAATATAGCTTATGTTACTTGGTAAAGACATATGTAGCTTTCTAATGGTGATTTTTTTTAAATATGTCAAGTAGTTTTTGAGTTAAATAGTAACAAACAAACAAACTAAATTCTTTCACCAATAGATAGCTACATTATCAGCGAGTGACATAGGCTACATGTTCGCTATGCAGTTGAAACTACGAAAAATGCTAGTAAAAAAATGTATTAATAAGTATTTGTTTATTTATTTATGCATCTGCTGACTCTGCATCACAACAAATGCAAAAATGTCTCCAATGTTTTGACTCAAGTTCAACCATAGTTTGTAATAAATAATTAAATTCTGATTGTAATAAAAGAAGTATAACTAATCATAATTTATTTAATTAAGAACACAACACAACACTATCTTCTTGCATTTTTATGTAACATTATTATTTACCACTTTTTAACGGATTGGCACCCATGGCTCCAATACATCTCCTATCTTCTTTCTCTCTGAAAAAACATAGTAAAATGCATAAAGAAACTACATGTACAAAAATGATGGCGACAAGCCCGTTGGTGTGGTTGGTAAGACACTTGCTTTTCACGCCACAGGTTGTGGGTTCGATTCCCACCCAGGACAGACATTTGTGTGCATGAACATGTCTGTTTGTCCTGAGTCTGGGTGTAATTATCTATATAAGTATGTATTTACAAAAGAAAAGTAGTATATGTAGTACATCAGTTGTCTGGTTTCCATAGTACAAGCTCTGCTTAATTTGGGATCAGATGGCCGTGTGTGAATAATGTCCCAAGATGTTAAGATGTTATGCTTAATTCTAACCAATCACATTTTATAAATGACTCATAATCCAAATTTATATTAATTTATCAATGTCTCTTGGCTAAAAAGCTTTCAGAATTTTCTTGGTTTTTATAAGTAAACAGCCCTTCAAAAGTGCCTCCAAGCCACAGACATGAGCACATTAAACAGGATAACTTTTCTCGAGAAAATTTAAGTGCTATCCGCGCACCATGGTGGCACAAAAAGTTCTTAATGGTCGTTAAGCCATGATTATCACTATTTTGTTAACAAATAGGAAATAAGAGAATGTTTCTAAATATAACCTATAGTAGCACATATTTTAAAATTCAACATATTTATTTTATAAGACCAGTGTTTAATTATTTTAATAATATTACATACCAGGTGTAGGAAAATCATCGGGATGTAATTGCACGTAGTGCCTCAATACTGCGTCTTTTTCTGCTAAATATTCTTCACGTTTATTTGTAATATACGTTAATAGTGATGTCCATACAACTACGCCCGCAATATGCTTTTGTATTCCTAAAAATTGCAGTCTAATTAGGATTGCATTTAAATTCATTATTATTTTGCTCTTGCCATTATGTAATGTTATTACCGCTAAACAGTGGTCGTTTAGTGCCAAAGTTAACAATAATGCCTGTTCCGACTCCGAAAAATGAACCGAGAAGGTACGGCCAATATTCATTTAAAACAGGCTTTTTTCTTCCTTCATTTCCTAAGTTTAGCAACTCAATTGCAGTTAAATTCGAAGACATTTTTCTTAATTATTTCTTCTCAAGCCAATCTACGAAACCTACTCAGTACTCTGTTCTAGTTGTCAATGTCATTTAAAATTTCAGTCAATAAAAACGTGTTGCTAGATCTAAAAATCATAAAGTTGGATTCGAGCTATACTAATATTAATATACCTTAAAAATTATATAATTAAGTGGTCAATGATGCAAAGCAAAAAGTGAATATTACTATTGAGAAGTAATCATTTTTCGCAAAGCTATTCATAAGTAGGCTTTTAAAAACTGTTATAATTAGTAATTTTATAAAATTATATAAATAGAAACAGAATTTACTTCTACAACGAAGAACCGGAAAGAAAAAGTTAATTATATATACTTTATATACTTGGTAATAAAGCGTATTGAAACTTGCAAGATGCAATTTCCTAAATAGCCTTAATTTATTATATTTTATAAGAAGTAAGCACTGGTTAATCACTCAACTGTCAATTTCGATTTTGACAATGTTGTCAATTTTTCAATTTGTATTTAGTAACCAAATAACACTCACGTGTTATTTAATTTATATTAAATAGAAAATATTCATAAACTGGGTAAAGAAATATAACACAAGAACGATTACAATTAATAAATCAATTACAACATGGTGAGTTTCAATATATAACTTTTTTGTTTATAACAGATGTAAATAACATTTTAAGCAAAAATTATAAATGTTCTATAATTATTACAGGGTAAGCAAAGAAAAACGAGAAAAATCGTCGAAAAACGATTTGCGCAAATGAAAAAGATTATTAGTCCAAGTGATAACAGAATAAAAGCTAGTGAGAGAGCAGAACCGAGAAAAAAAAAGAAAATTGATCCACACGAGGTTAAGATTCGTGAAGTACCACAAGCGAGTTCTGCTTTATTTTTTCAATACAACACCCAACTGGGACCTCCGTACCACATTTTAATTGATACGAATTTCATAAATTTCTCTATAAAGAACAAATTGGATGTTATACAGAACATGATGGATTGTTTATATGCTAAATGTATACCATATGTAACAGACTGTGTTCTAGGCGAGTTGGAAAAACTCGGTCGTAAGTATAGGGTTGCACTAAGAATAATAAAAGATCCACGTTTTGAAAGACTTGCTTGCTTGCACAAAGGTACCTATGCTGATGATTGCATAGTGCAAAGAGTAACACAACATAAATGTTATATTGTCGCAACAAATGACAAAGACCTAAAGAGAAGATTAAGAAAAATACCAGGTGTTCCCATTATGTATGTGGCCGAACATAAGTATACTATAGAAAGAATGCCTGATGCCTATGGAGCTCCTAAAGGTGCAGTATAGAAAATAAGTCAATAAAAAGTTATTTTTAAATTCTGTTTTATTCAATCCTTATAATTAGTAGTACATAATGTATTTATATCTAGAATAAGAAATGTCTATTGTTTGGAAGTAGTGATTTGTTTCATTAGGATAACTAACTCAATACTGTGCAATCTATTAAGATATCATCTTTATATCAAATTGCAAATAATTATAATACATATACAAACATTTCCTTATACTATAGAAATAAAACACATTATATAAATTCTGTCTAATAAGTTTATGTCTATAAATATTACACTTGCTATATATCACTTATAGCTATATATTAACAGAATATTACCCGATAAAATGTATGAAATAGCTATTTACATTTAGAGAATTACACAATCATGCAAAGGATACAAATACTGTTTAGTAAGAAATTGGATATTAAGTAATTGTTATTTGTCATTTTAACAAATCTAACCAGTTAATTAAATTGTCGAGTTTAAAGCACCCGGAGATCCAACAACGTCAATGATTTCACCCAAAGGCTTAGCTTCTCCATCAGCATTTGTGTTGCATATTGAAGGAGGGATGCTTAAAGTCTGAAACATCCAAAATATTTAAAGTGATTACTAAGTTTGCTCCTTAAAATTAAGGCTCATATACATAAATAAATTTTAGTAATCAACTGAATTAAAAAAATTGGTTTTGATTAATTGTTACTGAAAAGAATTACTAAGCAACTGTATTGCCACATTATATTTTATCAGAAAATATATAATTTAATAAATTTAATCACCTTTCCTGGATTTAGGGCTTCATACTGATGTCTTAGAGCTTGTAGTTCAAACTCACAGGACACTAGGGCATTCTTCAGATCCAATGCCAGAGCAAGATCAGAACGTAATTCATTAAAGTGTTTGCAAATAGCTTCAGTTGGGGTAGGAGCAATATCTGTATGAAATGCGATATGTACAAAATTATTGAAGATTTATTTGATGCTATGTTGGTTATATTTAAATTAGACTATTATTCCATATTAAAGCTTCTGGCATACAAATAACAGCATTAAGTCATTACTGGTAGATTAAATTTGTGGTCTTCAATTTACACTTCATAAAGCTTTTTCGAGAAGCTACAAATATGGCGAGCTTTATAATATAGAATAGCAGTAGGTGGTTTCCTTATTTCCCAGTGCCTAGTATGTCATCCGAATGTGCCAGCCAGCATGCGTACAGTGCATCGATAATTGCAGTATTTAAAAAATGTGCTTAAGTTTTATTTTACTTGGTGGTAGGGCTTTCTGCAAGCTCGTCTGGGTAGGTACCAGTTACCACCCACTCATCAGATATTCTACCGCAAAACAGCAGTACTCGTTATTGTTGTGTTCCGGTATGAAGGGTGAGTGAGCCAGTGTAATTACAGGCACAAAGGAACATAACACCTTACTTCCCATGGTTGGTGGCGCATTGGCAATGTAAGCGATGGTAACATCTCTTACAATGCCAATTCTATGGGCGTTGGCGACCACTTACCATCACGTGGCCCATATGCTCGTCGGCCTTCCTATGCAATAAAAAAAAAAGTCCAAAATAAAGTTTTATATTTTGACGGCTTATAGTTAAAAATAAAAAATATCATTTAATCAT
The DNA here is from genome assembly GCA_963151315.1 of Nymphalis c-album. Classification (NCBI taxonomy): domain Eukaryota; kingdom Metazoa; phylum Arthropoda; class Insecta; order Lepidoptera; family Nymphalidae; genus Nymphalis; species Nymphalis c-album. The sequence goes on from OY720595.1 coordinate 11,152,357, forward strand.
ACCAATATTCATAAGTCGTAACTCTTGTTCAATTGCTTTTGTTTTACGTTGGCCAACACCTGGAGGTAATTTCATTCGCTGTGACCGAAGCCAGACACCAGTACCTCGTGCTTCAGGAAACTTAATACCAGACCACTCAACTGTCTGTTAATCAAAGAAATGTAAAATTATGAAATAGATTAAATTAATATGTTTGTCTTGAAAAAATTGCTTAATTTTATGCGGCCAGAAATGATGCAGCAAATGGATGCAATGATCTTATTTTTGTTTAATAATCTTTCTAGTTCAAGATATTCAATAAAATAAGCTATAAAATTGTAACTCACAACAGTCTCCACAGTGCGAACTGGCCTCTGCTGGGTGGCCAATTTTTTCTTATGTAGCTTCCTATCATGACGTCTAACAATGTTTGAAACTGTGTTAGTTGGCATAGCTGCCCCTTCATTGGTAACATTAGCCTGGTTGTTCGTAGCACTGTTACCACTGTCAGCTCTTGATATCAACTTTTGTAAGTCTTGTGTTTTTCTATCCCTTTCACGTTTTCTTGCTTCTATCTTTTTCAATTCTGTTAGTAACATCTGTTCTTCATCAATCTAGAAAATAATACTTTATCAACTTATGCTCCTAAATGCCAGTTATAGCCCATGTACCAAAACCACATGTAATAATTCCTGCAGTTGATCTGCTGAAACTTCTTTTATTTTTGGCTTTATGAGTCAGATAATGATAATTTTTTATTTACTTTGATATAGTTCCATCCTATTACCATCGTGCATGGATAATATATCTACAGATTATTTATATATTTGTTATGTACCTGTTCTTGTGTTCTATCAAATAGCCTTTTCAATTGTTCCTTTCGTTTCCTCTCGTGTTCAGCATCATAATGGTAAATTCTTTTTTCTCCATTCACCATTGTCACTGTGTTTGACCATGGATTTGTCTTAACCTGAAATATTCATGAAATTTCAATATTTCCCATATTTTTTACCATCATAAAAGTTTTTTTATTAATTTGAAATAACTTGGAATATTAACAATTTTTCTGAAATAAAATGATAATTTCAAGAATCTTACCTTGCTTAAAATGCTACAAATATTGTAGTATCTCTCTTTTAGATCCTCGACACTTCTGTCACGAAATGCTGCTTTATCCCATCGATCATGTATAACAATGAATCTAAGGTCGAACCTTTGACAAAGGTCAATTAAGTGATCAGTTTCTGCTTGACTCCAATCCTCTGATTTCAAATATTGATTATATTCTGATTCAGAATATGAAGGGATTGATACTTGCTGTAATAAAATTTCATATTTAATCAATTTTTTATTTTGTTATTTCTAACATCTACAACAACAAAGTCATGTACTAATTAAAACATTTCACTCAGAATAAATTTATAAAACAAAGGACAAAATTATGCCCCATATTGGTAAGTATTATCATGTTAAATGCTTTCTGAAAATGATCACATTTCATTTCATGCTTTATGGAATTTATTTATATATAAATAAATTTGTTTATTATGTATTTTAGTTTTCAAAGACAGACTTGTGTATTTTAGTTATACGGTACTGAATATCCTTAACTTATCTTGATTCTGTGTGATGTGTATGCTATTATACCACCAATTATTGGTTTTTGTACCAAAAAAATATAAATCAAATTATAATATATAATATTGGAACTTCCACAAATAACATGAGATATATAGAATGAAACTTAATAATATATTACCTTATTGAACTGTGCAAATGGGTATTCTTTTGCTTCATCCGCAGCTCTTTTCCAGTGATGAAACACAGCATTGTCTTTGCGTGCAGGGTTTGTAAATGGAGCCCATACCCATTTTCTTACTTTTCTCATACCAAGCTTGGCCTTTGTTTGCTTATATGCCTTACCTTAAATAATATTTCAAATAAAATATCTAATTTCATGATTTCACCATGTATTCATTTTAGTAAATATAAATTAAGGCACATCAGTTAAACTAAGATCCTATTTATAAGATAATCATTTTTTTGTATAAAAACTTTCCAACAATAAGTTTGTTATAAAGTCACAGAAATCCATGGAGAATCCAAGGCATTTTGATTGCACTGACTGACATATATTATTCATAAAAGTATAGATACATTTACAATATATTAATTTATGTAATTACCGGTATCCGTCGGTAGAAGTGGAGGTAAGTCCTTATTATCATTGTAAAGCAAGGCAAACACTTCACGGTGCATGCCCTCAGGACGCCGAACAGCCTTAGTTGTAACATATTTCTTTTTTACTTTGTCACCGTGAATAATACTGTCTCTTGTTATTTCTGATGCTCCTGGATGCTCTATATCTAATATATCCAAAATATCTGCCATTTTCTTTGCAAACTAGAAACTATTTACTAAATTGTTCAATCTGTTAAACTTGTTTTACTTATAAATAGAAATCAAGAAAATGATGAAATGCCTAAAAATTAAAAACAATGTAATGAATTATATCTTCATTTATATTTTAGATTTATAATAAAGCTATCAAGTTATTGAAAAGCTTTACCAAATAGGCGAATACCTACTAATGACAGCTTCATCAAACCTGACAAGCTATGTATGTGACATATCAAACGCCACAGAATAACAGATAAAAAAGAAAGTATGTTTTTTTTTAATTTTAACGGCCTTGGATACATGTACTTTTCTTAGTATTGGTCACTAATAAGTAATTAGGAATAGTAATTATTTACTTAATGCTCAGACACAGAACGCTCTACGAAGTCAAAATTAGCCGATTGTCCTTTCCAAAGGTCGATGTGCAATATTTATTGACAGGAATTTTATGTATTACTTATAATAAAATAAAATTATAAATCCAAAACATTTATTGGTGGCAGAGCGTATACATACAAACCTCCTAAAATGTCAGTCACACACTGGCCATATTCTAAGACGCAGTTTATACGATGTGTATCTACGTCCTGTGCTCATGTGCGAATGTCTCCCCATAGGTACTATTACCGCCCACCCAACAGTTTTATACAAGCCGAAAGGACTTATGATTCTCCGGTTTGTCTCTTGAGTTTTGATAATATTTCAATTTTCTGTACCAACGCACAACCAAAACTATTGAAGTTTTGGTTGTGCGTTGGTAGTCAGTCAGGAGTAGTAGGGAGAGATGTCACATCATCATCAGAATCATCAGAAGAAGTGGTAATAAAATAATTTAGTATTGCGTTATTTACTTAGGAGGACTTTATTTCTTAACAAAAAATATATTTACAATGATTGCCGGTTGAATTGTTGGTTACGTATTTAAAACTCAACAATTATAACGAATTATTCTGTAATAAAAGTAGTCGTACATATTATATTGGGCTACATAAGTAATGTTCATCATGAATGATTATTATTAAAAAAACACGGTATATTTAAAGTTAATTCTGATATGTTTGACCGATATAAAAAGAAAATAACAAAATGTTTTCTGTTTTTAAAGGTTTCGGTTTATTTGTAGTGATAATTTTAATATGACACCCCAACCATCCAATTATTTAATTAGTTATCCGGTTTAGAACTCGCCTCATACCGATTGAGTTATCAAATGGTGCCTGTAAATAAAAACAATACATTATACTATGTTAAATAGACTATGAATATGTATTTATATACTGCTTATACACGAAAAATCATACGTTACTGTTATAGCTGCAAATAGAAAAAACGTAACTGTATATAGTTATAGTTAATAACTCAATGGGTAAACTGCTATTTCGTTCGTTTGGACTTATGACTGAATATCAAGATCAGTACTGTTCAGACTAGGATCAAGTATAAACTTACAACCACTTTGACTAGATTACACAGGGTTAGTAAGTCTTTTATGGGACAATGTATACGCTTTTACAACAGGATCCCAGTTAAAAAAATATTCAATTGCGTTCAACAACAACAAAAATTTCATTTAAAAAGATTGTTAAAGAACGCGTGTGTGCTAAAGGATACTATACAATCAATGACTTTTTAGATGATTGCACACCTTGGGAATGAAACGATCGCCTCCAGGCTGTTTCAAATAAAGAAGAATATTATTATTGTATTATAATTGTGTAAATCTATAATTGTAAAAATGAGCTGAAAAAAAACCCGCTGTTTATTTCGCGGGTTCTTATCAAGTCTGAGGTGTTTATTTCCAAACCGGTGGTAGATTTATGACAATCAGTGAGAAAGTGTAACACTTCAACATTGAATAAAGATATTTGAATTTGAGTTCAATCGTATAATAGTTTAGATTGTCCTGACGTACATTTTATTAAAAAAAAGTTTCATTTCATAGATTGAAATATTTTAGAGTAGGTAATTATGCACTTAGAAGAATTATATAAAAGTATAAAATTAATCGAATAAATAGATTGTTCGTACTAATTTGTTATTAGAAATATTACATTTTTATAAATTTGTGGAAAGCTCCTCTGATATAAACAAAATACTTACTAAAAGACCGGCCACATTAATCCAGTAAAAACGCAGTCTTTCAGATTCTTGAAAGTAGCCCTCAATGAGACGATTAAAAACTAGGGTTTGTCTTGTTTTATTTAAAAAATCTGTTTGACCGGACCAGTCGAGGTGATTGACCCATTCGAGCTGACCTAATAAATAAAAAGAAAATGAAATATTACAATGTAAATATTTTCAAAAGACTAATTCTTTATAAATAATCAATAAAAAATTAAAGAATAAGCAGATAAAAACTTAAATTATAGGTCGCAGGTTTATCAACCAGACAACCAAATTAAGGTTTTTGTCCTTGTTTAAATATAATATTATTTGCATTTCATTTTACAATCAGTCTCACAATGGTGCAGCTGTGGAAAATATAGTGATTGCTCCACACAGATTATACTCTGAAGTCTCGACTCATTTGAAGATTTAAAAAAAATGCAACATTAGTTCAATTATATAGTTTAATAAGATTACTTGGTGGTAGAGCTTTGTGCAAGCTCGTCTGGGTAGGTACCACCCACTCATCAGATATTCTACCGCAAAACAGCAGTACTTTGTATTGTTGTGCTCCGGTTTGAAGAGTGAGTGAGCCAGTGTAATTACAGGCACAAGGGACATACCATCTTACTTCCCTAGGTTGGTGGCGCATAGGCAATGTAAGCAATGGTTATTGGGGTTTTCTGTCAGAAAATTCTCAGTAGCAGCCCGGAGTCTGGAAGTTAGAAGTGTGTACACTCCCGTGCCTCGGAAAGCACGTAAAGCCGCTCGTCCTGCGCCTAAACTCTATCCAGTCGTGTCGGATTGCCGTCCCATCGGATTATGACAGTTAAAGAAAAGAGAGTGCACTGTGTTTGCGCACACACTTGTGGACTATAATATCTCCTGCGCAGTTGGCTAATCTCTCTTGAGACTGGCCGCCGTGGTCGAAATCGGTCTGGAGAACCTTATTAGTAAATGATCTAAAGTTTATAATATCTTAAAAATACTTTATACAATTATTTTTAAATGTAATTAAATAGCTCTATTATAAAGCTTACCTGGAGTGTTTGAAACTGCATCAAGGTTACCGTTGTAAATATTAATAGTGAGGTTTGTGTTTTTGAGAATTTGTTCCACTGAAACATCAAAATATTTTAACGTGTATCAAGTAAATAGGTCTTATGATAGAATGCGCAGAACTTGTTATACTGCTAGTTAGCTTCGCTATTTGACATTAAATGCATTTTTCATTAGATTCAACCCCCTTCAACAGAACGGCAATTGATATACATATATACACAAGAAAGAAGCGTTTGGCAGTTTTTGCTAGTAAGGATGTTGTAAAGCAATACCTTTGTCGACATTAGGTTTCATGTAAGTCTTCTTGAAAGTTTGTATGACATCATCTCGCCTTCCATCGTAGTCTGACTCTGTAATACCCAATGCTGGAGCCACCACATCATTCATAAAGTCGTTTATGTTATTGTTTAATTTGAACGCTCTTTGGACGTAATCCTTTTCACCAAAATAATCTAAAAAAACATTTACATCATTATTTACAGTACTTAATTAGGCATAATGCATTCGTATCTAATGAAAACTTAAAGTTGTACAATCTAAAGAGATGTAGAAATGTTAAGATAAGCCGTCGTTAAGATAGTCGATAAAAATAATAAAAAAACTAACCTTGATTAGAAGTAGTCGGTAGTCTTGTAATTCTTTCAACAATGTTATTTATGTTAACAGCGACAGCTCCAGCGTTCTCATTAATAAAAGATCCAAGTGAAATGAAATGATTGAAAGCGTTCTCATAGTCTTCTGTGCGAACTAAATCTGTGATTGTATTTGATAAAGTTTCAGTAGCTTCTCGTCCTTTTCCATCTATGTAGCCTAGTTCTTCTAAATAGAAACCAAGCTTAGAAAGAACTAAGGCTGGTGAAACTACAGGATTTCCAAGTATAACTCCTTTAAAGTTACCGGATATATTGTTTTCCTGCAATTAAAATATAGCTTTAACTTATAATATCTTATGGATACACTTTATAGAACACAAAAATGTTTTTTTTTTGTTGATAATATAGGTAGGCCGACGAGCAAATGATCCATCTGATTGTAAGTGGTCACCAACGTCCAAAGACATTGGCATTGTATGAAACCATCACTTACATTAACCTTGGGAACTAAGATATCTCTTGTGCCTGTAATTACACTGGTTCATCTATCCTTCAAACCGTAACACAATAATACCAAGTACTGCTGCTTTGAGGTAGAATATCTGATGAGTGGTTGGTACCTACCCAGACGAGCTTGCACAAAGATCTACCACCAGTGAAACACATATATTATTAATTAAATAAATACTCAAGTATGGGGATAATAAAACTATTTTAAACTTACTTCAGATAAACTTATTGCCAATGACAGAGCTAATTGAGAACCATCTCCTTGACCACATATATAAAGCGGAGAATTTCTGTATTCTTCGTGGAGAGAATAGAATGACTGTAATGTTCTCAGTAAATGATCGACTAAAAAGAAATATTGGTGAGAATAATAGAATTACAAAAAAAGATTGTCATATAAATATTAGCTTACCATTCTCGTCAATATTGGGAAAATCGTTGGTATTCCTAGAAACACTTGAACTGAAACCCGTACCCAAAGGTGCATCAACGAGTAGTAAATTGTAATCGTTCACCTTTAATAATGAAAGAAAAATGTTAATGACATGTAACAGTGGTATAAACTAGTGCGATTTTGTAGAAACTCACTTTGTATCTCACCCGTGAAAGGTTGACAAACGAAATATGGCGATATACTATTTTGATGCGTATAGTTTTGGTATGTTATAATTGTTATGGTCAATATCGCATATCACTTTCTGACCTTTCATGTTTTCTACGGTGAGTTTCGAGTTTTCTCCTACAGAACAGCCCTACTATTATTATCATGTGACCATAGACTTGACCAGACACTTGCCACATAGATATTAACAATGTATGCAAGGCACCAATAATACGGACTAAGTATTATATGTCTTGGGAATATAATTACATATTCTTCTTGGGAATATTGTAACTGATAAGCTGGTGATATACCTACCAAAGAGTATTTATACAAAGGTAGTATCAGTAAATTTGACGTATTATTACATCGAAATACAAACCCAAGAGTCGTTTCTTCTGTTAAAGTTGACATCATACGGACCAAACATTCCAAAATTGGCTAAAAAGCTGGGTGGTGTTCCAGTAGCTCCGTGTAACCACATCAATACAGGCCGAGATACTGGCGATACGGAGATTGTTGGGTAGAACCACCAAAACATATCGCCTTGTCCAGAGATTCTTGTATAAGCTGCAGTATAGTCGACATCTCCGATACCCTTACCTTCCAAACCTAAGAAAGATTGGGTTATTTACTAATTGGTGATGGTTCATACTGTAATATGTTTTTAGTAAATAAATGATTGACTTACGTATTGTTTCATAAAGTTCATCAGCACGAACTAACCACCAGATCAGAACACCCAAACCAACTCCGAGTATAATTCCTAACGTCACTAAGGAAATTAATATTTTCTTTGACATATTTATAATTAATTTAGTTAGTTATGCTTACTTTTATTGATATATTACTTATAATAATCTAACGGTGTCACTATAGATAGTTTAAATTGTTATTATTAATCACAAAATTTATCGCATTTGAAGATATAAAAGGAATTAAGATTTCACAACTGATAGAAAAGTCTACGTCACATGGATTAGATATAATATGATGTCATGCTTAATTTAATGCGTTAGATAAAACTGATTAAGTTCAGTTGACTGATTGAGTACTTATTTTATTTTAAAGTCTAATGCTGACTTGACATATTCTAAAGTCGATTTTTCAGGTGTAGAATGTTTTTAGCATCACATTTATAAGATGTGATATTATGTTGTTTTAGTCACGAGTGTGTTAGTCGCACGTACGGAAGCAATATTTAAATTTAAAAATATATATTTTTTTATTCTTTGATCTTGGAGTAATAGTTTAAAAAAAACATCTAAAATATTACTCCCCGCCTTATTGCCTCCACTGAGGCCCTTGCCAAGTTGACGTTCTACGATTGCAATATTGCGATTGCATTAAAAAAATATATGAGAATGACATCTCTCAACGATAAGTCACGTGGTCATTCTCATACATTGTTTAGTTTTCTATTAGCGTTTACAATTGTAGAATGTCAACTTGGCAATGGCCCGACAGAAGGGCTGGTTCATTTTTCGCCCAGAGAATCGGAATTGCGATTCAAAGGGGAAATGCTGCTAGCATTCTTGCCACCATTCCACGAGGTCACGACTTGTATAGTAATTATTTTAAATTTTTATTTGTATTTATTTAAGGTTTTAATGTAAATAAATTGTTACATAAAAAAAACTGAAACTCGCTTAACATAGGCGCTCTTTTAAAAATGACTTTTCTGTATCACTAATTACTGGACAAGGTTTAATTTAAAGTAAAGTACACTATGTAATAAGATCATATAATAGGATACAAATTTGAATTGATTAATTGTTGAAGATCGAACTGAATATTTTGAAATACTATATTTATTTTAAATCAATTAAAAGATATTCATCAGATATTCTACCGCAAAACAGCAGTACTTGCTAATGTTGTGTTCGGCTTTGAAGGATGAGTGAGCCAGTGTAATTGCAGGCACGAGGTGCATAACATCTTAGTTCCCAAGGTTGGTGGCGCATTGGCGATGTGAGCGATGATTAACATCTCTTACGATGCCAATGTCTATGGGCGTTGGTGACCATTTACCAACAGGTGGCCCCAATGCTCGTTCGCCTTCCTATGCAATAAAAAATATATAAAAAAAAATTGCCTCGAGCCATGTATTACTTGATGTAAACTAAGTAAGTGAGCCTTCGTTCCTCCATCTAGATATTTCCGTTGTCTTTCCGCTTAATAATATATTGTATTGAGATATTATCGTGTGTGATGACAATAATGTCAAACAAAATGAAATAACAATGGTAATATTTTCCCAGTTCCATATATGTTACAAAACAAGGTGAGACAGATATACGATAGGAATTCAAAATGATTGGAATTACTTGATTAAATAAAATATAAACAGTTTCAGATTTACATAATTTTAATAAAAAAACTATTAACCAAATGAAGTCATGTCACGAAGAAATGCATTGCTTCCTTCTGGGTTGTCCCGTGGAACCTGCAATAGGAATAAACAGTATTCGTCAGAATTACTGGTGTAAATAGATCTAAGCTGAATAAATTTACGAGAAATATGCGTAATTGTGCTAAACTTATTTATATACCTACATATGTGCTTCGTTTTATACGTTACATTGAAATGAACTTACATTCTTATAACAGAATCTCATGTGAATAAATAATTTAACATAAATTCCAACCTAAATTAACTTTTTTTAAATAAAATAATTTTCGTCAAACGAATTCATTTCGTGTGCTGAATATACATAAGCATTCAATCAAACTCAAATTAAATTAATCCTTTTTTGCAATACATTTGGTAGTTAATTCGTTTATACATACGCTATGTCCGGCCATATTTATCCAGAAAAATCTGAAATTGCCGTAGGACTTGTAGTAGCCTTCTAGCCGATCGTTTTCCCAGATAGGCAGCCGAGGTGCGTTTCTGTAGCCTTCAGCTCCCGGCCACTTGAGCCGGTCAACCCATAAAATTTGGCCTGAATATTAAAGTGTGTGCTTTAAGAATTTAATTTATCATTCTTGTTATATTTGTTGTTGATATCGTCTACCTAAAACTTCATCGATTTGATTTGATTTGATCTCCCTACTACCTAAGCCGAAATGGTCCAGTGGTAAGAATGCGTGAATCTTAACCGATGATTGTGGGTTCCGGGCAAGCAGAAATTCATTACTTTAGTTGTGATTATGATTCATCTCGTTTTTGACGGTGAAGGAAGGAAATTCTGTCACGTGTATTCCACCAACTCTTACTGGATGTTACTTGATCCATAGACTTATTATAAGCTAATAGTCCTGTCAACTATATGTATTGTAAGAACTTTATCAAATACTTAATTCTTTTGAATTAACGTGCCATGTTCGTTCAAAGGGTTTCCTTGAAGAAATATTTTAAAAATCATATTTTTTGTATGATCATGGTATTTTTTCGGCAACTACGCAGTTGATTCGATTGCGATAAAGTGACAATTTATTAGTAGAATTGTCCCTTGGAATAATGATTGATGATTTAAGAAAAGTATAATAATGACAAATAAAATAGTATTTACCAGGAGTATCACAGATTAGGTCAAGGTTACCGTTGTATTTAGTGATGATTATGTCTGTTTCGTTAAGGAGTTTTTCGACTGAAAAAAATAATAATTAAGGAATTTGTAAAGTAAATAAGGTGGATTTGATTGCAGGATAATTATACATTTATTAATAGATAATTACTATGTTAGTGAAATATATTAACTGAGTTATTTGGATTTTTCTCATATTATGTAAAATCTTCATATTAAAACCCTGATTTTTTACTCGGTGAAATTGCTTGTAAAATTACAAATATTATTTGTTCTTGAACGCGTCACTTCAATATGAAAATAAAGTAAGTTCCGATTCTTTTAGTTACAAGACTGTTATTTATAAAAAATATATATTTATTTATAATAATATAACATTATCATTCGAATATTATCATTCGAAGATCCATAACATATTATATACAGAAAACACACATGCCATGAAAATGTTTCTCCTTTTTTACCTGTTTTCTGTTGGTTAGTTAAAGTTAATGTCAGGCTTAAAACCGAAAAATGAAAAATAACTTTTGTGTTCAGTTAAAGTCATCTTACAAGATAAATTACTTAGGTACCTAGCTATCTAGGAGCATAGACCAGGCAGTAGTTACTGTTTTCATCAATCATATCTTTACATGTACTGTAATTTAATCTATAACAATAGGTTGAAATAGAAATAATAATAAAATAACTCATAGTTACCGCCATCAGTAACGGGCTTCATAAAGTCTTCTCTTAAGGTATCGAAGACCCCTATAGAGTGCCATATGATATTTCTGTCAATCTTCAACCAATCTTTAACTTTGGTATTCATTAGTTCGTCGAGGTCCCACTCTTGACTACGAGGCGATGTGTATCGTCCGTCACGAATCATCATATCTCTTGCAAATTCTAGATAACATTTTGCCATGTATTAATTATATAGTTGTAAAAAAATTATCATGAAAATATAATCTTACCGTAAGAGCTTTGAAACGTATCCGGTAAAGTGACTTCCATTTTATTCAGTATATTATAAAAATCGACTCTTGTCGTTCTTCTGAAAACGGCCTGCTGTGTGGCTGCCCATTGTTCCGTTGATTCGTAGAACTGATTTTCATTAAAGAGACGTTCTGCTTCCCGAGCATTTCTTTGTATGTCTTCATATCCTGCTTGGTCAACGAGGCCGGCCGCAAGAAGCAGAGGTCCCCAAGTTAGTGTGGCATCAACTGGTGAGATCCACGCGTTACCCATAGCGATTCCTCGCAAATTTGACCGAATCGTGCCGGCTAATTCCGCCTGTCAAAACATAATTATCCGGATGTCAGCAAACAAGTAACATGTTTAAATTATTCCTCAAACCCTAATGATAATGTCACAATTCTCATACAATATTATGCGAAGTGATTTGCAGGGCGCTAAGTAAGTATATACGTTATAATGTATATAATTTTAGAGTACCGTAGTTAAAATACCCACTTAATTTTTCCATGTCCGTGACTGTCGCTTTAGTTTGAAAGAATTCATACTGAAATAGCAAAAAAATCTTGACTAACGGCCGAATAGGTACTGAAACGTCAATCAAAATGAAGTGGGACTTAATTATTTGGAACGTCATTAATTTCAAAATTTTGTATGCGAATCAACTAATTAAGTCCCACTTAATATTTGAAAGACGTTTCAGTATTCGGCCATATGACTTTTATTGGGGGACGATGGGAGAATTGCGGACGCTTAAACGGGATTACAAATAAAACTCATATTATTAATAATAATCAGTCAGTCTTTATTCATTGTTAAATTATAGTTATATACCGATTGAATCAATATTAATTATTATATGAGATCAATCGTATTTACCCCGTGTCCGTAGTTCTCCCATCGACCCCCTAAATGGAGAAATAGTGTTTTATAAATTTCGCTTTCGTTATGGAATTTATTTTTAAGATCGGGAACCCTACCGTTTGTTGAGTGGAAACTTAACTTAATTTATTTATTTGTATTATTGATTAACGAGTTTTTGTCGTATACGCTTTGTTTCATGACGTCTATTTCGAATCTGTTAAATTTGAATGTAAATATTCCATCAACATTGTATGCACTTTTACGTAAGTAATGGAAATGCTTGTTTAAATGTATTTAAAAACATTATTATCGATTTTTTATTTTAGGTTAATTAAAAACTATTGAGGCTAATGAGTGAAAATTTCAACTTATTAATTATTCTGTGTTTGTTAGGTGGTTCTCGTTAACAAACTATATATTTTATATACATATTTAAACATCTTAATAATGATTTATTTTAATAAAAATTGAATTTATTTTTGTCCACAATATTATATAAACTTTTATTTTAATCTATTCGTATCTGATTATGAATACTATTATTTTATTCAATTTCATATAACAATTGATTTGTACTCGCGTACAATATGTTATATGGTTATGCATGTAAACATGAGTTCAATCTTAGTGTAATAAACTAATTTTATTATTATTAATTTAATAAATACCTCATGCATTCGGATACCCATGTCAATCGCCATTTTCCCTCCGTATGACTGTCCGTAAATGTAAAGTGGAACTCCTTCAAACTCTGGATTAGCTCGATAGAACCCTCGCATCAGTTCAACAAAATCCAAAGCTGTAATGTAATGGAGAGTTAATATTTTCTTTATTAGGTAATACTTGGTGGTAGAGCTTTGTGCAAGCTCGTCTGGGTAGGTACCACCCACTCATCAGTTATTCTACCGCAATACAGCAGTACTCGGTACTGTTGTGTTCCGGTTTGAAGGGTGAATGAGCCAGTGTAATTACAGTCACAAGGGACATAACATCTTAGTTCCCAAGGTTGGTGGCGCATTGGCGATGTAAACGATGGTTAACATCTCCTTCAATGTCATTGTCTTAAGGCGTTGGTGTCTACTTACCATTAGGTTAGCGATAATGCCGCCTGTATATTCTGTTATTATGATGAATTGTTTTATTAAATTTGGTTGGAACAAATTAAAAAATACAATGAAGTCTGTTTAAGAAAAAATATTACCTATTTGATCATTAGTCGTTGCCAAATATTCCAAACCTTCTACGTAGCTGAACCCCGTGCCTACGGGATTGTCAATAAAGAGAACATTGAAATTCTTCACCTGAAACATAATTACAGTTGAAAACAATATACATGGTATTAGGGTTTTGTGCAAGCCCGTTAGCGTAGGTACCACCCACTCATTATATATTTTACTGCCAAATAACAATACTTATCGTACTGCTTTTGTTGTATTCCGATTGGAAGGGTGAGTGAGTCAACACAACTACAGGCACAAGAGGCATAATATAATACGATGAGTTTCAAAGGTTGGTGGCGCTTTAGCGATAGAAGTGATGGTTTATATATCTGACGGCGCCAATTTCTATGGATGATGGTGTTCATTTACTATCATGTGGTACATTTGCTAGACTGGCAATCTTTTTTATATAAAAAATAATATATCTGGACCTGTCTTGCGTAAAAAAAATAGGTAATTTTTTTACTTTAAATATAATATTACTAATTTGTTTTCGCCCATAGTTAGCGAATTACAGTAGACATAATTAAACTGTACATTTATTTTATAAAAAAAAAAAACAATTATATACTGCATACTTTTTTTTTGGAAAACTCCGGAACATCGGAAAAACTGCTAAAACCAGCGGTACCCTTTCCGTATTAACGAGGAGCGCGACGGGATCGCTTGCGCATACTACCGTAATGCTCTCTGACGATTACAAATGTTTGTGTGAACTCCTTGTGAATTCGAAAACAATATACGAATAAACAAACCCATGTTAGCTAGATTACCAATAAAATAAAAATACATTTTTCATAATTGTTATTAGCGAGTCATTGTTATATATCTTTGTATCACATACCCAAGTATAATTTCTTTCTTGAAGCGATAGATCAAGAGGTCCAATTATTTCGAAATTACCAATTCCAGTGGAAGAACCACCAGGGCCGCCTTGTAGCCACACTATGAGTGGTCGTTCTGTATGATTTGTTACATTTGCAGTTGTATGGAACAACCAATAAAACATATGGGCCCCCTCACGGACGGTTACGTGCCCAAAGTCTTGTTTATAATTTTCGAATTGCGCTGGAAAATAAATGAAATGTCATTCACGTTTGCTCAGGCAGGAATGGTTGATATTTTTTACGGCGCCAACGTCTGCGGGCGGTGGTGACCACTTACCATAAGAAGGTCCACTTACCTTGCTTTTATGGGACAATGTATACGCAGAGATATATGCAGAGCTCGTACTATGTAAACCAGACAACTGATATACTTACATATACTACTTTGTATATAGTATATTTTATAAATAATTACACCCAGACTCAGGACAAACAGAGATGTTCATGCACGCAAATGTCTGTCCTGGGTGGGAATCGAACCCACCACGTGCGGCGTATAAGGCAAGTCTTACCAACCACGACAACCGGCTCGTCGAGGTAACGAATGGTGATACTCATAAGCCATAACATAATGAGATAATTTTTTGTTTCTTTTATTTTAATTATTTACATTAAAACCTTAACTAAATTTTTAACTTAATCTTTGTTTGTATATTATTAGTAAAATAGCTTATAATTTCGATTATGTTGTAAAGTTCATTTTGTTGTAACATATATATGCATTTTATTGAAATATCGACACGTGAAAAAGCTCGTATGAAAGCTTAAAAATAAAACCTTTTTCAAACTGAGCCAAACCTGCGGATTAATTGATCGTTGAAAACCAGTTTATATTGGCATGTGACGTTGAAAGCTATACTAACTTTATTATTAATATAAGGTTGCATAGTCATCAATAAAAATAAAGTTTTTTTCAATATTAATTTACTGGCATTGTAAATGTTTCTGCTTATACACACAAGTTTATTTGATTCCTCATTGTTCACTCATCAAAAGATTTTATTAAGTTCAAGATTTTATTTTACATACAGTTGTTGAGCCAGGAGAGGATGAAATATTGTGATTTAAGTCAATCCGAATTACTGATCAAGGAAATAAACTTTTTGTCAGTTTTCAACAAATATTTTTGCATTGCAATAAATGAAGCCATACTTTTTAAAATATATTTACTTGTATACCCTTGCCTTTTTATAAGGACTATACCTTTTTGTCAAATTTAATGTTTGCAGGGTGATAATCAAACTCTTTCGAGTTAGGTGGAAAAAAAAGAGATCGGTATGACTACATCTGTTGAGCCCCAAAACTCCTAACAAATGAACTAAATTTTTTTACATTATAAAATTTTGTTTAAACATTTTTTTCATTTTTAGTTCTTCGGGGTGGTTGGCTAAAACAACGTGTTAATAAGTTTAAATAATAAAATCTCACCGTGTACATGATTTCCTGATATTAATGAAATTAATAACAAACACAAAATCATATTTTTATTGTTCCAATTGTGGAACACGCTTACTATTTTTTGAACTGAACTAATTATTGTTAACGACACAGCAACGATATCACTTATCAATTTCTGTGATAAGATAATTTATTAAAAAATAATAATAATTTAAATGAAGTAATGCGTATGATACATCATTAAAATAACGAAATAGTCGATGATAATGATGATGGGCAATCATCCTTAACGATTTTGATCACAGTGACTATTCTCAAAGGAGGTTATACAACAGCCCAAGGGATAAGTGTTCGTTTAATTTTATAGTGTACTTTGAGTAAACATCGGTATAATAATTTCGCGTATTGATATTCGTTAAAAAGTTGAATATTTTTTAACGTATAATGCCTTATCAACGGTTCCTTGTAGAAAAGTTTGAAGAAATGTTAGATTTTTATTTTAAGTTGCTGCAACTGATGTGCTTGATATATTTTTCCATCAATATAAATAAGCCCTAAAAAGTAATATATAAGACTAAAAGTGATAACAACTCTATTTACCCTTATTTGTACGGGTAAGATTAACGCGAACAAAAAACTACAGCTACCAAACGACAGAGAGCGTAAGCGAGCATCCAGTCAAATGAAAAAAATATTTCAATTATTACTTTAAGTCAAAAACAGGTTTAATGAAAAGAAAATTTATTTTAGTGAAGACCAGGTCGGGGTAGTATTAATAAAGCTAATATGTAGGAGGTCCTAAACTACACATTGATAACATAATTACCACGGTATTATTACTCATGTATTTGATAAAATAATGCAATACAATCTATCTACCAATAATAGATATAGATATATACATACATACAAAAAGTAAAAATGAATCTTGTCCAAAGTTACGTTAGCCGTACTTGGCTCTTAGACTATTGATTGCATTTTATATGGATATGACAAAGTTGCATGACTTTAATATCATAAACACACATTTAATATGATGATGCTCATATATGACCTCAATTATTAATATTTTTTTCTAGTATAACCCGCGGATTGAAATTTATTTTGTGAGGAAATTTCTTCAAAATCTGCCATTGTGGTATTAAAATACCATATTATGTTTATTTATTATTATTTTCTTATAATAATGCATATTTAACTATAAATGCACAATTTACTTTTTTATGTAAGAGGGGGCAAACGAGTAGGAGGCTCACCTGATGGAAAGTGACTACCGCCCATGGACACCTGCAACATCCGAGGACTTGCAAGAGAGTTGCAGACCTTTAAGGAAAGAGTATGCTCTTTTCTTGAAGGCTCCTTTATCATATCGGTTCGGAAAAGGCAAATAGCCATATTAACATAAAAGTAGGCAGTCATTTTGAAATCATAAACAGACACTTCAGTTTAATTTAATTGTATAGATATTTTAGTTGCAATTATTTATATTTACAATTGGTACTAAAAATTGCCAAACTTGCCTCCGCTTAGAATTAGCAATTACAAGAACATATTTGAAACAGTTTAAAAGTTTATAATTAATTTCCGCATGTAACCACGTCACGTATTGAAGTTCTGTCAATCATTATACTTAACTTTCAATGATGAAAACCGTTTTTATTTGATGTTTTTTGAGAACGTCGCAGTTCCTAATGTAATGTAATTGTAATTACTACATTATTTTACAAAATATTTGACTTAAGTATCCATTTATATTGATAGAAAATAAAACATACATCTCTTCTATATTTAGAAGTATGAACTAAGAAGTTTAAATTTTAAACTAATTTAGTTTCCCAACTTTTACTAACTAAATATTAATTATATCGTCTTACTAGCAAGAACTTATTAAATGACAAATAACTTAAGGAAAAGCAATTAATAAGTTTTGATTGCATTAAACGCTCCAAATTATAATATTCGTAACTGTCATAACTATAACTAATAATAATAAGTTTAGTAATTAAATTATTTTATTAATTAAATGGATGATAGAAATTAATAAAATATATAATGTTTTTTTAAAGCTAAAAATATTTACTATTATGAAATTTTTGTATTGTAAATTTTTAACAAAACATGAATGCTTACTTAAAATATATATATACTGAATGAATACTTAAAATATATATTAGTATATAATATAATTATTATATTATAATATTGACGTTTGATAAGATTTCAGTTTGTTTTTTAGTTTTGAATAATGATAAAATCAAAATGTATCTGGTTTAAAATGCTTACTGAGTAAGAGTAGCCTTTAAACAATTCTTAACTAGTATTTATTACCTTTTGTTGACCAAAACTCGACTGAAAACATTTCTTAAGAAAAATATATTTATATTTTGGGGACAGGGTGCCTCCACTCCTTTCTTTCCTCGAGGCCTCCACGCCTTTAACTTCGGCCCCGGTTATACTCAAAACAAAACTTTACTTCAAATTTAATAATACGCGGAAGTAGTCATTGTTTGCCAGACCAGTATTATGAACTGTTACTTTTTGTATCAATCAATCAAAAATCTTAAGATTTTTTTAAATACGATTATTATGGGAATGTTTTGAATATGTGTATTTGTTACTTGTTTTTGAGTTTTTGTTACTACTAACTGTATCTGCTACTACTGTACTACTCTTCTCTTCTTATCTTCAGTTTTATTGATTTATATGAGTACGCGGATTTATATGAGTATGATTCAAATATATTAATCTGTCACCGTATCAATATTACATCATTTTCAGATATATTAAGATAACAGAGGCCAATTTTTTTTAAATTACCCGTGAGGGCAAATGTCTACTTCACCTGATGGTAAGTGGTAGTAGAGTCATATTCGGTAACCGAACTTCGCTTCTATGAAACTTTTGCGAATAGAAAGAATTGACGTATTTTTAAAATCCGTTGAAACATAGAATCGAAGTTGTGTTTCAATCTCAGTAAACTTATGCTATGTTTATTTTGATAGTAAGTGTATCGATAATATAATATATCGATACACATTTTTTTTGCTTTCACTTTGCTTTTTAAATCAGCGTCTGTTTTTGCCATCTATCCGAGATCTGGTCTGACCGCAAGCCTGACGTCTTTTACCCATGATCTTGCCTGGTGGTGGTCAAACCTGGTTCAATTACCACGTCTGAATGCGCACATAACAATAAAATAAAAACACATAATATGATAAGTGAACATTTTGTGTGCACTTGCTTTTTTTGTGCGTATAATTCATTTAATGCTTCAAGCTGAAGAAAAACATGGCGGGGAAACCTGGATGTATTGGAAGAAATTCTGACACATTTGTATAAACCAACCTGCATTTATATGTGAAGATAATACGCTGCTTAATTAGCGTGTAGAGTGGCCAGATCAGCTGTAAGTTAGTTATACTTTCATCAATATAGAACTGGTCATTATAATGCATGAAATTAATCTTAATGACTTAATTTTAATGGAGCTAATGACTTATTAGCTCCTAGTGTTTTTTTTTGTTATTGTACATAATATCAAAGTAATTGGTTTATCAAAATAAGCTATATTGTGACTTCTCTTATTCTAAATATTTGGTACATATAAGATATGATACGGCAATATTCTTGTCAATATTTGTCAATGTTATTTTTCTTGTAATGTTTTTTGTTTTTGCTTAAGTTACTAAAATATAATTATTGTCTTAGTAATTGGAGAGCTATAAGTGTTTCTATAGGAATGAGTTTTATTTGCTTACATGTTCAATACAAAATATATTCTTCATTTGTTTATTTACTTACATTATAATTGTTGTTAATTGTTGAATGCCTCGTTGGTCTAGTAGCTACATGTAAAGCGGCATTGGCATTGGCATTATTATTGGCACTCTAACACAAACAGAATACTGAACTGATTGCTTTTTATAAATAATAGATATTTTTTGTTTTCTTATGAGTAATTGAAAAAAATAGACACTACCACTTCAAAAAGTGACGTGGTAATACAAGGAAGTTAATTATTTGTTTTTAAACTGTCGCAATATATTATAATAAATGCTAATAACAGACAGTTATAAAACATTATTATTATTATTATGCATGTTTAGACAGGCTTGTTTAGATAGTTTTGTCACGTCATACAAGATCAATTTAATCGTCCAAGAGTCGGGGTGTATGGAGTAATGGACAAGAAATCTGGACAATTTATTGTGAGAGTAATAAATATAACCACAGTGATATATGTTGCATATTAATTTCAATAAATTATTGCCTTTTGATTTGTTTTTTATCGAGAAACTGTCAGTAGCTATGTGTTAGAAAGGCAATGTTAAACGTCTTGAAGAGCATTTATAAAGCCAGTTACTGCGTTTATCTCTTCTCCATTCGTGCCAGATGTACACACTTTTACACTATAATATCTCCTTCGAAGATAGCCAGACATGCCTTTGGGCCCGGCCGTCTTAGCTTAAATTTAGCCAAATATTTACTAAATATATTGGACCGCACTTACTCCCTATCTTCTTTTTAGTCTTTTGATAGTCTTTTAGTTTCCATATACGTGTTTTTTTATGCTTTTATTTTTAAGGGGCCTTTAGAGGCAGTCTATATGTCGGTCCCATCGTATATACGTGTTGTCCTACTTTCTATCAGTTTAGAGTTTGATAGTTAGATGCTTGTATGTTTTTATTTCCACACAGCAAGAATATAAAAAATAAATTGGATTGAAATCTTTTCGTTTTTGTTTTTGCTCTTCTTGTTGAATGTGACTTCGTACCTGCCAACACTATATCTTATAATATGTGTTCGTAACCATCCTACTGTCTACATGAACTAGGTTGACGAGCCGTCAACGGGTATGTATGTCCAATAAGGGGACTTAGTCGGCTGAACCTTATATTAGGACGAGTCCCATTTCTAGTTCCCTCAACCGGTGATGACACCGGAATTTGTTCTCAATACATATACGAAGGGAAACTAATATAACAGAAATATGTAGTTATAAAATTTCAAAGATTCAGAATGCTCTTGGGTGCTAAATATTTAGAAATTTGTGAATATATGAACTTTCGATTATTGTTGCTGTTAAACCTTCACTCATGTGAATTTAATTATTTTTTTTGTTATTTTTTTTTTATTTAATTTCGGGTCCCGGCGGCTATTGCTGTTAAAATTTATGAAATTGCTTATTTAACCTTAAGGATTATTCTAATATTTCATTAAAAATGTAGAAAAAACGTTCTTATCGGGAAATATAGTTTCGAATAAAATTCTCACGAATTAATAAATTTTTTGATTAAAGAATAATATTTTGATTTGATTGGTTGAAGTAATGGCGCATTTTTAATCGAAATCGTACTTATATTATAAGATTGTAGTTTTGTTTGGTTATTATTTCCGGATTCAAGCACAATATTGTGATGTGATTGATGTACTTTCACTTTATTATTGGTTGCTATTCTATGACAGGCTAGATAGTATGTTGTATGTAAATAATTTATTATATATATATATATCTATTTTCACTCATCTCAAAGCGATAGACTATTGTTGAACTATATATATATATATATATATATATATATATATAGATAATGAATAAATCTTAATACTTTTTTTATATAAAGAAATAGTATATAGTTTCTTAAACAGACCAGTCTTTTTCCCGACACAATGTTATCGTACTTGAATAATGACTGCAACGCAAATCCGAAAATTATGACGACATGAAAGTGTGTGAACACGTATTAGCACAGCATTATAAATTGCTTAGTATTATATAATATATAACATTAAAAAAACAGAGTTCCTTTATATAAAACATTTAAAAAAGAAATGGTTACATCCTTATGTAATTCGTTCAAAGTCCGACTTGGTAGCTTCTACAAAATAAAACTGACTTAATCAAGAAAGTATACCTAAACCTGTACCGTAATTAGTAGTTTAACTAAAGCCTCAATTAATTTTATTTATATGTTGTTTTTTTTTAATAAATAAATAAAGTGATATTAGCTATCGACTCTACGTTTGCTTAATAAATTCTAGGCTACAGTTGGCTCCTTGATTTAGATAAAGGTTTTTATCTAGCACGTGAAAGCGATACACTTAAGAAATAAGTGTTTTCAATCTTTTCTTTTCTTAATCTGACATAGTACGATTAGATTGAGATCATTCTTATAGTTTCATGATATAAAATGTATGACTACTTACGATTTATCTATATATAAAACTCAAATCGCTATTTTACTTTGGTAATTATTCGGTATCGCGCCACCAGCTATTTTGGGGCTATTTTTTTTTACAGGCGAGTTATTCCTTCGTTTTTTTATTTATTTTATTAATTAAAAAGGTCATGCACCGTTATAATACTACTAGTTATGACGTTTAGAAAGCATAACGCCTATCCCTTCCCTAAATAGAATACAAGTGGATACTACACAAGGGAATACTAGCATTATATAATTGACTAGCTCTGCCCCAAAGTTTCACCCGCGTATAATTAATAAAAATTTAATGATTAAAAATCAGCCTAGAGCCTTCCTCGATGAAACACAAAAATATTTTATAATTTTTTTTAGGCAGTATATATAAATTGAATTTTATTTTATTAACATACCTATGTTATTTAATTTGCGAGTGTCAAGCCGGATCTTCTCGGTAGATTATATGTAACAAAATAAGTGTCCGACCCGTGAAGTGGTTGTTAGGTATCGTGAGTCGATATTCTATTTATGTAAACATTTTTAAAATATTATGCAAAAAAATTACTCATAAGAAATATTAATTGTCATTTTCAATTGTAAATGACGAAAATTTAATGGACAACTGAGGTCATGACCTCGTGTCCGAGCTACCTGATAGGTAAAGCTCTTACCTATCAGGTAGTTCGAGCGCTGACGCCTGCGCCTGTTGCAATGTAATTGTCGTTATTTATTTTAGTTAAATTAAAATATATTTGGGAAACATTTTTTTGCTTAGAATTTTAAAAATGATGCACCTTGTATATTTTTAAATATGCCTGTCTGCTTAGACTAAGTTGATGTTCCTTGTGTCTGTGGTCATATTGGCTCACTCGACCGGAAATATATTCCTAAGTAGTAATTTTTGGCGAATCATTACGACCCAGTGTTAACTTTCTCTTTCATATAATCCTGTTTAATGCCGCTTCACGTTACTCTTAGAAAACATTTAGATTTCGATTTTTGGTATACACTATAAAATATATTCTCTATGAAGTATATAATTGTAATTTTTAGTGTTTTCTTTTGCCTCCTGTTAGCGTTACGCGCCAAATTTTAAGCCTATCTACAAATAGAACTATAGTAGAACATTATCTTGTTCCTCTATGTAAAAATCCATATACTAATCTCAAAAATACGAAAGTACTGTCTGTCTGTTACCCTTTCAGGTCTAAACCACTAAACTGAAGATGAAATTTTGAACCACTAGAAAAGATATAGGTTACTTTGATACCTAACCCCCCCCAATCAAAGCCGATGTCGCGGGTTCAGACTAGTACTAGATATAGTTAGTCGAAGTCGAGAAATTTATAACAATGTAGGAATACTTACGATAACATTAAAGTATATTAACGTCAATATTATGCATAACTTCAATAATACTGATTATTTTGACAAACACCGAGAAGTAAGGAACACCGTGTTTCCGATATCGCAAAGTCAATACGTTCCTTTTAATCAGAAGTCACTTGTTTTTAAAAGAAAGCAGATACTTTAACATTTATAGCAAATATTTATTTTGAGTTAAAACGGTGCAGTGGTTCTACAATTTCAATAGCTGTACTTGCTATTGTTGTGTTCCGGTTTGAAGGGTGAGTGAGCTAGTGTAATTCCAACCACAATGGCCATAACATCTTAGTTCCCAAGGTTGGTGGCGCATTGGTGATGTAAGCGATGGTTAACATCTCTTACAATGCCAATGTCTATGAGTGTTGGTGACCACTTACCATCAGGTGGCCCATACGCTCGTCCGCCTTCCAATGCTATAAAAAAAAATCTTATCCGATGATAATGAGTTCAAGCCTAAATAACTACTATTCAATTTTCATGTGCTTAATTTGTGTTTTGTGCGTTATAACATCATATAGTTCCAAAGGTTGGTAGAGCATAGACGATTTACGGGTTGGTTAAAAATTCTTATAGTGTCTATGTTTGTTGTCATTGTAAATTCCAATGTCTATGGCCCGCCACTGGTGGTGACAACTTATCATCGGTCTGCTTACCTATATTAAAAAAAACCTAAATAAATACAGATAAAATTAAATATTATGTGTCACATTTAGACGTAAAGCCATATTAACCTATATAAAAATCGAGATATACTAATTCCACTTTTTTATCAGAGTTCTGTTTTTTTTTAATTCAATTTTGAGTCCATTGTTTTAAGTAGCAAATGTAAAAATATAACATGCTTTAGTCGACCTTGCCCTAGAAAGGATGTATTGACTTTCCAGAGCTGGAAATTCGTTGTTTTACGTTTATCTTTATTTGTCGTGTTTATACAATGTCACTGTTCGTACCAAATAATCAATATATCTTTAATATATGTTATCGCAATTGACAGTTTTCCTACTTTCACAAAAACATCACAAAAATAAAAAATAAAGTTGGATTTAACAGGAAGGCTGTTTAAAGGGAAAGGGTGCCAGAACACTCTTACAACTATGGTATTTAGCTATTTTTCAAAATGTTATTACCTATACATTTATTAAAGGCAATAAATAAAATTTTGTTGTGTAATAATCAGCGCTGAGACAAGCGATTTGTCCGCCTGTACCTTACACCCCGTTAATCTTCTCTTGTGTTAATTAGCGATTTTAACATTGTAGCATCTCTAATCTATTGGTCCAAATTGAAAATCGTGCAAGTTAAATTTTATTTTGGTGTAGAAAACAGAAATGTTAATATGTGTATATATAGTTAAGACAGACTCGATCGTTTGGATTTGCGTAGATATTTTGGTTTACTTTGAATTTTTTTACGGATCAGCGGCTCATCTAATTTCACCATTAATCGCTTCATAATTCTAAATTCCATCTATACCACCTCGATGTCCATATACCAAATCACATACACCAAAAACAGTTTTCGCTGGCGGATTTTCTGATCCGATATGATTTCCTGATAGGAACCTTCGAGAAAAGAGACAATTCATTCTGACAATGCATCTACACCCTGCGGTGTTCCAGTCCATGGTCGGTGGTAGTCAATTTTCAACTGGTGAACTTTCAGCCCATTTGTTCCCTCTTTAATCATACCATATTTTATAAGGAAATAGCAAGACAAGTAGTGAATAGTGCGGCAAAGGAAATAAACTAAAAATGGTACCATTCATTTCCCCCATTTGTGTTATCATAAAAATGGTTACAGATCTGTTGTCTATATAGCAATCTATGAAATATTGATATTATGGGAGTACTTCGAATAAATAATATAGAGATCTGCAAATCCTACATACATATAAATTATATTGTTGCATTTGCATGCGCTGAGAATGGGCTAATTTTCTTGCCCACGAGATTTACCCAAAATATATCTTAAAAATGTTACATACAAATATTACTTGTTATGTAACAAATTTAAAACTTTTTTTTTCTATCTTTATTTAATTGTTAAGGAAAATAATAGGAACACCGTGTAGAGTAAATCTACTTTTATGAAACGTATATTTCCTTAATACAGCGTGCAATACATCTCAAATGTTCTATAATTATAACCTTATATTTTTATTGAATTTATTCTAAAATATTAATATTAAGTTATATATTTTACGGTACCTGTACGACTTAACTTAAAAAACGGTTTCTTTTTAAGTAATTATAAACATTAAATAAAAACATACGTTACGCCAATGTGGATCGCTAAAAGATAATATTGTATTTTTTTTATGTAAAACGTATCCTAGACCTTATTCCGTTGAGTTATCACAAGCAATTACTTTTCAATAGGCTGCCAGTAATTTCAATAAGACTCCGTTAGGTCGTCTTTTAATTTACGCCTAGGTGTCATATTAGTTTATTGGTTAAATTGTTTATTGTGGTCCTTGTACTTATCGACGTCATATATCGCATTAGCGGTATAGTACAATCTCACATGACCGCTGTGCAAACGCGGATTTTTTTTTTATTCGATTGAGATCTCTAATCAAAACAGATCGTAAGAAGTCGTGGCGGGTGCATTCATAGCCGGCGGTCAAGAGACACCGGTCTCTCGCCTGCTCCATTTAATTTTTATTCGCAAATTCTCAGCGTAGTGCCAAAAGACTGAGAGGCGTATCTAGGAAGGCGCACTCGAACTAATATCGGATCTTATATTTTTTTATCTCAGAATAACGTTGTGTTTCAAGTGAGGCTCTTGACTCACTTTCTTACGATGACTAAAATTCCTGAAGCGTTTCTAAAACAGGTATGTTTCTTTTTTTTATTATAAAACAATTTTAATTTTTGGCTTATACTTAACTCTTGACATTCTAATTTCAAATAAACAACAACTTGTCAAAATGACAATTAAAATTCGATACTGTAATGTGACTAAGGTTCATACTTTTTTTTATATACACTACATTTAATTTTGTTTAGACGACGTACCGTAGTTAAAATAAACAACTTCAAAGTGACTTGCCATTTCTTCTTAGGAAGCGTTTTTATTTTACGGAAATCGTTGAAATTATAACAATCAGCGTACCTAGTTATTGTCATTATTTCTATATTTAAATTAAAGAAAATATTGTGTTTATATGAAGTTGATAAGTAAGAAGTATGTAAGATATTAAAAAAATAGTATACAATTACTTATTAAGAATTAGACAGCACTAAGAATGTCCCATATTTTTTTTTCTTACTCGCGCATTGATTATTTTGCAGTGAAATATTAATTAACCAAATATAATGGTAATAGGAATTTTTATTAAACTAATATCGTATATGGTGGAAAATTTTGTTGCGATTTTTTTATTAATGTTTATGTCACAGTGTCTTTCAAATTATATAAAATTTTATAATAAATAATAAAGTATTGTAAGTGCACGCACTACTTTGCACCCATGGCTGTACCATTGCATCCTGTAAACCCACCTGTAAACTTAAACAGGCATGGGAAAATAGTCTATGTATAAATAGATTAAAAAAGAGGGAAAAAGTAGGACTATTTATAATGTATTCCTTTTTGGTGCATTGTTTCCTTACAGATGCTATTTCTAATATAAATATCGAAATGTCTTTCACATATTTAATAATAATAATTGATTACAAATAATTTCTTAAGAAGACGACATTAAATCAATTGTAATTAGTAATATCAATAACCTAATTTGTGTACAGACATAAAATTCGTCAAGATAATATTACATTCCTACACAAAATTAATATCTTAATTAGTAAACGATCAGGGTCGAAACAATTTATTAACTATAATAATATATTAATGTCGTCTTATATATATATACCAGCTGTGCTCTGCGGTTTCACCCGCGTATAATTAATATAATACTTAAATAAAAATCAGCCTAGAACCTTCGACGATGAAAAGACTATACAACACAAAAATAATTTTTAAATTCGAGTCAGTAGTTCCTGAGATTAGCCGGAGCAAACAAACAAACTCTACAGCTTTATATATTAGTATATATATGTTATATAATGAAACACCTTTACAGCTGTTTTTTATATGAAAAGCCTTGCACTTACATGTGAATGAAATGTTTTAACAATTTCCCGGATTTAATTGGACACTAGTCGATACTAAACATGAATTGAAGTCTTAATTGTTCTACTTCTATTTGTAAAAATCTCACGTTTCTCGTTTAATTTGCTAAAAATGTTTTATGTTTCAATAATTTGAATAATTTTCATTTTTATATCTATGATCTGGAGTTAAACTCTTTTGTTATTCTATCTTGTTATTCTATAACTATTTTGTTGTTTGTAAAATAAAATGTATTTAAAAAATATCCAATCAACAAAATAGATACAATCAAAAATACAATAAAAAATGAAATGGGTACATTGATAATAAATTCTAGGAAACAGTATAATTATGTACCAAGATGTAATATTGTAGGTAGCTCTTTTATATAAAAGAAATAATTGCAATATCCATTATTTTATATTATCTGTATGTGGTTTCTGTATTGATAAATAATATAATTATGATAATGATAATTCAAAAATATATCGAAACATATTTAGCTTGAATACAATTCAATCATTTTCTAATTTGTTTTTTAAAAAAGAAAAGCGATTTCAACTTCCTGCTGCAATCACATGTGTTTATGTCTTGCGCTGGCTGTCTATAGCTGAGCCAACGTTATTCTGTTTTAAAAATTCTAACCTATAATGTAACGTGAATGTGTATTGTGTAGTACATGCATTTATTTGTAATATGACATAATGTATGTAACTTTGATGTTATGTTATTTATTTTTGAGATATAATCTCTGTCAGCGACATAATAATACTATGTCGATTTTACAATTAGAGCTAGTTGTATTGGCCTCTAAGTACTATTGTATGACTTTTTCCTTGAGCAAACTCAAGGAATAAAGTGTTTAAACATCACACAAAATTGCAAATATCTCTATTTCATGTTTACAATTGCAATCGATCTGTTTATCAACTTGTCACGGAGATATACAATTACGCTCAGATGACAATAGATTTTAAATCACATTGTGAAGAAATTATAAACAATATGCTTGTTTAATTTATTATTATATTATTTAGTTACAATAATTATGCACGGTACTGTACCGGGTCTGCATTTTGTGTGTCAGTCTTTAAAAGCATAAAACTTTTATAGGTAATGATAAGTGCTGATGGTAATTGGTCACCAACGCCCATAGACAATTGTAAGAGATGTTAACCATCGCTTACATCGCCAATGCACCACCAACCTTGGAAACTAAGATGTTATGTCCCTTGCGCCTGTAATTAGACTGGCTCACTCACCCTTCAAACCGGAACACAACAGTTCCAAGTACTGCTGTTTTACGGTAGAATATCTGATGAGTGGGTGGTACCTACCCAGAGCTTGTACAAAGCTCTACCACCAAGTAATTAAGAATAACGTTTCTATATTGAATAAAGATTTATATCCTTGACTTTTATTCTTAAGTACTATATATTGCTTTGAGAATTCAAATAAAAAAGATTGTAATAGCAGATAGCTCGGACTAAATTATTTATCTCTGTTACCATGTGGGCCGAGGTAAAACGCATGTATTATAAATGAATGGCCGACGAGTTAGCTATTGAATTGGTATTTTGTCGGTCGCCCGATACAGTGTACTGAAATTGCTAGATAGACTTCTTCCGTTGATCACGCCACGCATGATTTACTAGTCTTTGTTAGCATTTGAGATACATCTGGAGTTAGTTGCAATTTGGTCTGGTTTTTTAAATGATTGATATTATTTAACAATATACTTAGCGTAGCTGAGATGGCTCAGAACTTGTGAATTTTAATCGATGATTGCTGGTTCAAGCATAGACAAGCACCACTAAATTTTCATGTGCTTAATCTGTGCTTATATTTCATCGTTATGTGGAATTCTTATATTCTAAAATTATTGAGTTGGCCGATCCGTACCTCTTGGGTAGCATCGCAGCGAGATCGTGCCGATATAATCCACTCCTGTGCTGTGCTCCGCACTAACCCGCGTTTAAGCAGCTAGCAAACTTTCACCTCAAAAAAAGAGGCCTTAGCCCAGCAGTGTGACCTTAACAGGCTGTTACTTTTTTCTGTACTATATTTGTCGCCTCGACAACTATTTTCAAAGTCTTGAAATTATAATACCACATACCACTTCAGTTTTAAACAATATTACCAACTATTGTAATTTTATTGATCACATTGTGATATAATCAATCAATATTTTTTGTTGATTCATTATATATTGTTGATTATTTTACCCGTGTAAATTTCATATACAACATTAAAACGATATAGTTATAGGATGTTTCAGTATTTAACTTACACGTGCTACAATCACTTTCGAAGAATCAACCAGTCAAAGTAGACGACTCGGTATTGTTGATCATGATTTAACAAGGATTATTTACACTGTCATTGAATGTGCTCAGTGAAATAACAATTTAACGGAAATTTGTTCGTAATCTTCTCAGTTGAAACAGTGATGGCTTTTACTGAATATAACGACTGTATTGTATTTAACATACACTACGTACTATGCATACGTCTGCCTCGTTGGTCTAGTGGCTACATGTAAGGCCGCAGACACGGTGGTCCCGAGTTCAAAGCCCAGGTCGGGCCAATAAAATGTTTAAAGTATTTCTTTCCAAAATTTCGCAGCCCGGAGTCCGCAAGTTGGAAGTGTGTACACTCCCGTGCCTCGGAAAGCACGTAAAGCTGTTGGTCCTTCGCCTGAACTCTTTCCGGTTATGTCGGATTGCCGTCCCATCGGGTTATGAGAGTTAGGGAATAGAGAGTGCATCTGTGTTTGCACACACACTTGTGCACTATATTATCTCTTGTGCAATTGGCTAATCTCTTGAGATTGGCCGCCGTGGCAGAAATCGGTCAGGAGGACCATTATTAAAACTGGTAAAGTGATTTTATTCAACCCTACTTACTAGACATTGCTTCACACGCACAATATTAATTATTAACACAAATCCAGCACATGTGAACTGTGTTGCTTGAACGGGTTTGAATCCGCAATCTTCAGTTAAGCTTGAGGTATTTTAATCACTGAGCCTTCAGGGACCATTTTCATATACGATTAATATTAAATTGTTATATATTTTGTTAGGAATTGCACTCGTTATTTTTGTGTAATTTGAAGACCTGTATCTTTTTTATATTTACACAATAGTTACTTATAAACATAATACTAAAAATATAAACTTTTGTGTATTAGTAACTATATACAACATGACTGTATAAATTAAAATCAATTATCGCGTCTATCTGCGTGTACTTAGATGTACTAATCTGAGACTCTACTGTGTGGTTTTCACCTTTACACAAACAAATATAATAAAAATAATTATGAATATTTCATGCATATAAGCTACTGTTATTATGATATTTTTGTCAATTAACGGTAATTAGTCGGAAAAAATCGTGCCTATCCTGATCGCTGGTGATCTATGGGGTTTGCTTTTAATAGAAAAAGTTTTATCAATTTTACTTTGCAATTATTCCTCATAAACAGTTAAGTACATAAAAGTCCACATTTAGTCTTATCTAAAAATAATTTGATTTAAATAAATTAATTATGTTTTAATGTATTTCATTTGATTGTATTTGAATTAATTTAATCTAATTTATAATATGTAAAAGCTGTAAAGTAATATTATTGTAATTATTGTCATTGAGTTGTATATATGATTCTTGTTTGGTCGAAATAAATTATATTATTATTAAATAATGCTAGAAAATTTTTTAGTACGCGGACCAATTTACCTCTATTCTAATATTTGTTTGCTTAGTTTTATTGCTTGTAACACGACCATATACATATTTTATTCAAGGATTATCTTTAACATTTTAAAAACTTATTTTATATCTTAACAAGATCTAATATAGAATAATTATGTTTCCGTTTCCAACAGAAGCCTTTTTTTTTTTTTTTTCATTGCATAGGAAGGCGGACTAGCATATGGGCCACCTGATGGTAAGTGGTCACCAACGCCCATAGACATTGGCGTTGTAAGAGCTGTTAACCATCTCTTACATCGCCAATGCGCCACCAACCTTGGGAACTAAGATGTCATGTCCCTTGTGCCTGTAATTACACTGGCTCACTCACCCTTCAAACCGGAACACAGCAATAACAAGTACTGCTGTTTTGCGGTAGAATATCTGATGAGTGGGTGGTACCTACCCAGACGAGCTTGCACAAAGCTCTACCACCAAGTAAATCTATGAATATTTTTATTAAAATTTGCTAGCAATAAGGATATATTTATATATATTTACTAGCTGACCCGGCAAACGTTGTTTTGCCATATAAATAATTTCCTAGTAATTTCTAGTGTAGACAAAAAATAGCTTACTTATTGTAAGTATGTATGTATGTTAGAATGTGTATATTGTATGTATGTAAGAATGTGGTATATGCGTGAAATAAGCATGGAGCGCTGTGAACGATGAGGGAATATAAAAATAACAAAAGGCAAACATTATTTTTAAGTTATTATAATTTTATTTCTTAAAATTATATATCATTAATTAAACAATTACGACAGTAACACTATTAAACAATATCAATCTCTTAATGCTATAGCGTGAACAATATTTTTTGTTAGTCCATCTTTAGCTAACACAAACAAACTGGTTTACCCACTCGAGAGCATGCCACGTATAATTGTCCGTGTGAAAAACATGGTGTTTTCAAATCTAATCCACAAACAGACATCGTTTGACCTTGGGATTTGTTGATAGTCATTGCAAATGCCAATCTAATCGGAAACTGAATACGTTTGAATTGAATTGGCACATCTGTAGGTATAATAGGAATCCGTGGTATGAGTATATTTTCACTTCTGAACTTGCCATTTAAAATCCTGGCTTCGATCACGTTTTTCATTAATTTTTGAATGACTAAGATACGCCAAGCAGCTTCATTGGAGCTGAAGTACCGACCAATTTGGTAGAGCGTTATTTATTCGTTTTTATTCACTGGAAGAGCATTCACATTAGTATTTTCCACTCTAAACACAGCCATATCACTGCCTTTATGGACATACTTGCAAATGTATTTGATGCTCTTCACAGAACAGCAGTCGTTCGCTCTCAATCTTCGCGTACATGTCGACCATGAATTGTTGACAAAGCTCACGACATCGTAAAATGACGTTGTCCAGGCCACGTCTAATCATTAATCGGTATGCATAATAATCCTTTGAGCTAACGTTCTTGTTTGTTTCAGATCCTGTAATATTTGTTCATAAAAATTAATTTAAATTTATTACGTTCAATAATTTAATTGTTTTGTTAAATGATTAATGATCAAATTAATAATCAATGAAGTACCTGATACGGGATCTCGTTGTTTTATGTTTATGCAATATCCGTCTTGTCCGTTCCAGAATATTAGCGGATATTGGAGAGCGTCATATGAACGATGTGTGTCAGCAATGAACTGAAGATTATTATTTCTTCTACGAATCACAATTTCTCGTGCAGCTGTACAATCGCCAACCATGATTCCAGCAACATCATCAACAACGGGTGCATTGAATCTACGAATATGCTCTCCAGCTGGTGTTTTATCAGGATTAATGACGATAGCGTGATTATCGCTTTGTAATTGGTGCATATGTGATTTGAATATTTTCAACAACTCGTTGTGCTCGTTCAAAAGAGCATCTAGCTCGCTGACGATGCGCCTGGCATAAAGTGAATCAAGGTTATTATAATCACAACGTGCATTCACGCGATTGGCAAGTGCGCTTCCGCCCATAAAGTAGATTTGTAAGAATTTATGTGGTTCGTTTGGCATTGGCAGCAGTGAGCCCATTTTATGATAAACTTGGCCTCTGATTTTGAATGTAGAATTGAATTGTTGACCATTTGCATTAGTATTTCGAACTATTTCTGTTGCTCCGAACGATGTCATTTGAAGCATGAATTGAATCTTCGAATTGACTTCAGGAACACGTTAGAATCTGGATCCGTGCCGATAAGTAAGCCGTTCAATGGTTCAGGTGGTGTTTCAATTTCAGGTAGTTGCACTTTTCCTGACGCGCAACACATCCCAGCTGGCTCATTTTTGAATTTCAGAGCATGACAATGCGGACATTCCTTGCCCATAGCACCAATTACCACTTTTGAATGAGCATAATATTCAATATCGGGCTCATACTGGAATGCTAGACGCAGGAATGAATCAGATATAAATGCTCGATGTACCTGTTGTCGTTGTTGGTCATTTGTTCTTCGTCTATTGACTGTGAAACGGCGTGATTGTCGTTGTTCTAATCTTTTGACTTCATTGCGTTCAGCTCGTGTATCTTCTGGCTCTTCTTGATGCAATTGCGCCATTCTGACACGTGCATCAGTATTTTGTTGCTGGATTTGTTCTTCTGTTCTTTCGGATCTACTATTTCGCAAGTTTCGAGCTTTACTTGTACTGCGGCTCAAATCAGCCCCTTTGCGTTTTCTTGGCATTGCTCACTGTACAAAACATACATAAATAGAATTAATG
The DNA here is from genome assembly GCA_963151315.1 of Nymphalis c-album. Taxonomy (NCBI): domain Eukaryota; kingdom Metazoa; phylum Arthropoda; class Insecta; order Lepidoptera; family Nymphalidae; genus Nymphalis; species Nymphalis c-album. The sequence continues at coordinate 11,186,650 of OY720595.1, forward strand.
AAATTATTTAATGATGAAAAATGTTAAAAGTATAATTAGGGCCAGGATTTTTGCCGCAGTTTTGAAATGATTAGTTTTAATTTATGAAATTATAACAAAAATATAAGTTTTATGGAAAAAAATTTCAAACAAAAGTAAAAAATTAAATTTTATGAAAACATTGTCTCTTATAATTTTTTCATACAACCAATATTTCCATTGACATTTCAAAATAAAGATTCATAATGATTGATTTTTTGGAAACTATGAAAATCTTAATTGTTCAATTACATTTTTTTAATAAAATTAAATTAAAATTACATTTTTATAAGATCAACAACATTTTCGATATAAATAAAAAAAAGTATACTGACAACACAAAATCCGTTGTTATTGGAAGCTCGTGTCACGTGTTGAGTACTTTTGAGGTTATAAAATCACCCAATTAACTAATCGTGCAAAATACACTCAAAATTGATAATTTAATTATTATTGAGAAAATAGGAATGATTAAAAGTTAATATGAGAGTTACACTGAGATAGCAAAATAATAATTGTCAACGTTACTACTACACTTGATGCATAAACAATAATGATGGCCGACAACTGTGTAGGGAGTGAGAAAGAAAGGAGACCGGCTTCGTTCTCATCCCTACTCCGTGCTGTTTACTGGGTCAGAAGTGACACCTGTAGACATCTGGCGGGGATAACTAATTAAATGACGATTGATCAGTTTTCGACCGGAGAGGAAAAATTATTAAATTACTAAAATGGCTATTAAAAAATAAGGGTTGATCGTAGAAGGGTGAAAATTGAGGATTGTATGTATATTTGTATGTTGTATCATAAAAAAATAGAAATTAAAAATTTTGTATAAAAAATTTAGGGGTGGACTACCCCTAACATTTAGGGGGATGAAAAATAGATTTTGGCCGATTCTCATAGATACCGGATAAGCACAAAAAAAATCATCAAAATCGGTCAAGCCGTTTCGGAGGAGTATGGCAACGAAAACTGTGACACGAGAATTTTATTAACCGACTTCAAAAAAAGGAGGAGGTTATCAATTCGTCTGTATGTTTTTTTTTTTTTTTTTTTTTTTTTTTTTTTTTTTGTGTTTGTTACCTCATATCTTTTGACTGGGTGAATCGATTTTGATGATTTTTTTTTTATTTGAAAGGAGTTGCTTCCCATGGGGTCCCATTTTTTTTTGGTCCAGGTTTGACAGTGGAATCCATGAGAAAACCATATAAGTCGTAAATTTGCATGAGGTATGTGCGCGACAAATGGACGAATAACTCGATATCTATTCAACCGATTTCGATGATTTTTTTTTTATTGGAAAGAGTATACTTCAAGGGTTGTTTGATGATAGTTTGGTTAGATTCTGATTATAGGATCCATGACAAAGTAACGGAAATATTCAATTTTTAGTAGCAAATTAACGATACACGGCCGAATCTTGTATAGGCTATCTAGATTTTTCATTCACCTACCATAACATCGTTATGATCAAGTAGTTGTAGTACTATTGTATAAAACACTTCTGTATATACCGTCAATAGTTTTCGCAGCGCACGCGAAATAATAACTTTTATACGCAACAGTTTGATACGTTTGGGTTACATTGCTCCATTTTAAGTAGAGATCTATAAGTTTTTGAAAATATAATAAAGCCTATGTTACTCGGTAAAGACGTAGCTTTCTAAAGGTGAAAGAATTTTTTAAATCGGTCGAGTAGTTTTTGAGTTAAATCGTAATACAAAATCAAACAAAAACCAAATCTTTCCTCTTTAAAATATGAGTTATACATGTAAGCATTGTATATATGTATATGTTTGTAATTGAAACATATTTGAACATCTCCTAAAAGTTGAGACCAATTTTGAAAATTATACATATATATATATATATATATATATATATATAGAATCGTATAAGTACTCTTATATACATGTTAAATTTATGCATATTTATATATTGATTACTAGTGTTTTTCCCGCGGTTTCACCCACGTAGTTCCCGTTCCCGTGGGAATATGGGGACAAAATGTAGCCTATGTTACTCCCTGATAATGTTGCTTTCCATTCGTGAAAGAATTTTTTAAATCGGCTTAGTGGTTTAGGCTTGAAAGCGTCCAGACAAACTTACTTTCGCATTTAGAATATTAGTTAGGATAATATAGATACTTCCCCTTTTTTTAATATACAGACATTCCGTCATATTTTATGGTGAAGAATGGTATAACACAACATCTATAAACATACAGTTTATTTAATTATTACTAGAAATAATTATTTGATTATGTTATGGCTGCCCAACGCCCCACCAACTAAATCTATTTAATCAAAACATGTTAATTTATATTCATACATTTAACCATATTAACTAATATTTATTAATTAAGTACCAAAATGCATTTTTCTTTACGTTTCACTGTTTTAGATTAATATATTTAAATAATAATATAAACGGCGCTGTCTCATATGAGCTGCACGTTTAGTAGGTCTACCCATATTCTACCAAATTAGTGAGTGTACTTCAGATTCACTAAAAATCGAAAAATAAATAAAAATTTTAACAAAACAAAAACCGACTTCATATGAAAAACAAATTAATATGCACTAAAAAGTAAAAAAATAATTGCATATTCTTCTATAATTTGATAATTAACTTACTATTTTCTACTCATCAATATGTAGGTACGAATGTGTTGTGTAGTTGATAATGTATTTACAATTATTGTTATTTTTGGAGTCGATGTCAGCTAAGGAAACACTATAATATACCTAGCAATAATAATACGGCAATCTATTAAAAATAAACAAAAACATACACATTACAAATTGACTTTTATTCGCCTCGTTAAGTTGCGCGTGCGACACAAGCACATCTCACCTATAACTAACTATGTAGTTATAAGCCCACCTTGGCTGACATCGACTCCAAAAATAACAATAATTGTAAATACATTATCAACTACACAACACATTCGTACCTACATATTGATGAGTAGAAAATAGTAAGTTAATTATCAAATTATAGAAGAATATGCAATTATTTTTTTACTTTTTAGTGCATATTAATTTGTTTTTCATATGAAGTCGGTTTTTGTTTTGTTAAAATTTTTATTTATATATTAGAGTAACATTTAGTTGAACAACACGAAATTATTCAACAAAAAATTACAATAATTTGATTAAGTAAGAACATATATCCAACATAAATCGAAGAACATCCTAAATAAACACAAAAAAAAATTCATATGTACTATTTGATTTTCACACAAGATAATATTATTAAATAAATTTTGAGTCACATGTGATATTAATCAAAAATACTTTGTAACTTTCCAGCCCTTTCATTTTGTTCAAATCGACATTGCGAGCTATTGGCATTTACAAAATCCAGTAAAAATCCAAAAATGTTGTCAATGTTGTATCGCCTAATTTTATATATACATATAATTAAATAACTTTGTTTTTGTTAAATTTTCACGACTTAACTGCAGATCCAATATTGATAAAATTTGGTGTGGTAATTTGGAGATATTTTATGATTAATCGAAATCTATATAAATTGTATATTAAATTTGTTGTCCTTTAAAGAATACGCGTATAGAGTTATAATGATCCAAAACGTCTGTTATGTTGAGCAGTCGGAGCGAGAATAGTTCCAAGGGAAACTTTTACAGATACACCTGCACAATTATCATTTTAATATATACTAAATAACGAGATATTAAAAATACTATAAGAATAAATGACGATGAATCCACTTGATTTTTATTGTATGTAAGTATTTTAAATGCTGACAACTTAAGGTAGTCAGAAACATATATCACCCACGCTATCGGCAACAAAGATGTCAGTTTTCAATTTGTGGTGACGCCTTTTAGATATGGTTCGGAATCAGATTTTATACCATTTACAATTTATCTCCTTTTAAATCAAAATGATTTATATTAGATTTATAGTATAAATTAGTACAGACCATTAAAAGTTATACGAAATCTATAGCAACAAATAATGATTAATTGGGAGTTAACAATAATCTTATTTGAAGCCGAGATGGCCCAGTGGTAAGAACGCGTGAATCGTGAATTAACCGATGATCGTGGGTTCAAACCCGGGCAAGCACCGCTGAATTTCATGTGCTTAGTTTGTGATTATAATTCATCTCGTGCTTGACGGTGAAGGAAAACATCGTGAGGAAACCTGCATGTGTCAAATTTCATTGAAATTCTGTCATATGTGTATTCCACCAACCCGCATCGGAGCAGCGTGTTGGAATAAGCTCCAAAACCTTCTCCTCACAAAGAGGAGTAGGGGCCTTAGCCCAGCAGTGGGACATTCACAGGCTGTTACTAATAATCTTATTTAACCATTTTTATCACGTTTGTGCTAGCGGTTGAAACAATTGAAATACTATGTACTAACGTACAATACCTTAGTGGTTGATACCAATTACTTAACATGGTACCTTAGACCGGAACAGATCCTCAAGAATATTAGCTAAATGTAAATAGGGAGTAAAAATTTTATTGAGTAGCAAAAATATCCTTGGACTCTAAAAAACATGGCCATAACTTTTGTGACGTATTGGGGTTGGCATGTAAAAATAAGAAATGTGGCCGGTAAGGAATTCCCGGCAGATGTAAAATATCAAAATTTATGGTTATTGAAATAATGTAATTAAAAAAAAATTGCAATGTTTATAATTAAGATAGTTTGTTTGATGAAATTAATACGCTGCGAGTGCACAGCTCATAAGGTGTTGTGCGGTGATAGATCGTCGGAGTACGAGGCGGTCCTCGTTTACTCCCAAGGCCAAGTTGTGTAGAATCGAACACGCGTCATTTGGTTTAAAGAAAATTACACGTATTGCTTATGTTTCTGAAATATATTCGGATATAGCTTATCAAAAACGACGATATTAAAAGCCTTAAAACTGCTTAAATTAAATTTTTAAAAAAGTTTTGAACTTTGTTAAAAATATTTTTCTGAAAATTGGTATATTCACAAGACATTTTAATGATTTCACATTTAATCAATTACACATTGTTACTTGCGTAATTCAATCCGGGTGAAGAAACGCTCTTTGTTGACGGTGACGACCTTCGGCGCTTCGCTGACTCTTCAATTAAGCAACTTTAATGTAATGATTAGGTTTTGACTTCGGTTTCCTAGGAAGTTGAGGGTTTCAGTAAAAAAAGAAAATCGATTATATATCAATTTTTAAAATAAATCGGTATATTATCGATTTTTTCCGATGTCACGATTTAACTCAACTCTGTTTTGAATGTCATCTGATGCTCTGCTTGATTGATCAATAAATCTTTCCAACTTTACTTGAAAATGTACTTACTGTGTAGTAGGTCATTTTTTCGCTGAAAAAACGTATTTACGCGTTTCCCTCACATGAAGTGAGGGGTATGTGGGGCTTATCGGCGCTGAAGGCAACGGAATACCGACTAAAAAACCAGCGGTATCATATCCGTCTGGTCAGGGTCGCCACAAACTTGGGTATGGTATCAGGTGGGATATTGAATGTGTGTTATGGTCAAACATCCATGAGGTCATCAGGTTTTTCTTAAATCGAGGCCGGTGGTATCTTCCGTAAAAAAGCATAAATATTTAATTTAATATGTTCAGCAAGTTTCGCGTCATACTTTCATACATTATAGTATTATTTTTGGGTGATTATTACTTTACAATTGATTTTATCTGTCGTACATGTCTAGCGTCCATCAGATGAGGTATCTTTGAGATAATCTTAGAATCTGAATCAACCAGAAATTTTATATCGAACTTATGACGTACTATTTTGTGGAGTGGAAATTTGAGATAAGGAAGTAGATAATATCAGCTGTCATAAATGTTAAGCTATGAAGCATCCTGTAATACTGTCTCTATAATTTGAATGTTGTGATTACCAATACGATATGTGATATGATTACCATTATTACAAAATATTTTGATTTATTAGATCAGATACTATTTTGGCAGCGATGCTTATAATTCCCACATATGTTATCAAATAAATACTTTAAACTAGGTCTATAATAGTAATTTTTAGCTTATAATAAAAAAAAAATCTTTATTTTTGGGGCGTAGACGATATGGGCAGATAAGGGTTAAGAGAAAATTAAAACATGGGAATACTATTTATTTTACTTCCTTTGTTTTGTCTTATTCATATCAAACTTGAAATACCGACATTTATATCAAACCTATTTAAAAAAAGGAAGTTTATTCACTAATTACTCGAAATCGGTTTAACAGATTTATTTGGTTCAAATCTGATTCTACAAAGTAGGCCTCTAGATAATCAATCTTCCATCGAATTTTGCTTTGTGGTAGGGCTTTGTGCAAGTCCGACATCATTTTTTCTCACGCAAAACAGCAATATTAAATATTGTATTGTTCTGGATGGAGCATGCGTGAGTGAGCTAGTGTAACTACAGACAAGAGACATAACATCTTTGTACCCAAAGTTAATACTTCCAGCCAGCCAGCTTACTTATTTTATATACATTTTTATAATTGATATTCTGTTTACATTTTTGTACTATTTATTTATCTTTTTTGATTCCCAATAATGATTAAAAGTCACCTAGAATGCTTACTTATACATTTTTTTTAATAAGCGCACCTCTATAACTGAAATAACCCTAAATCCCTGTAAATGAGACAGAGTGAAATACTCAACTCAAAAAATATGAATATGCAAATCGTTTATTACTGTCTAGCAATAAAGTCTAAATAAAAAGATTGAGGATGCAGGTGTGTGGGATTTTCTTCGAGATATCCTGTGACGTAACGGCCGGTGCTTATGTTTAAATTATTTCAGTTATGGCTCACCTTCGGCGCGTCACTCGCTTTCCTTATTATTGGCCTGGTCCGAGGATATTCAGCTTCCGCTTTACCTTCAATAGAAAATCTGGAACCGAATCTCATTCAAAATAGCGAACAAAAATCATGGATTGGTAAGTGATCTTTGATTAATTTGTCACTTCATTCGTATTATGTAAATTAAAAAACTATGTATTTTTGATAATTTGATATATTTTTTTCGATTGAATTGAATTTTGAAATATGTTAGAAAATAAAACGATAAACAAGTTTCAATGCAAGGTTCATTGAAAACGAACGTATTCATCTATCAAAGCGTAGGATGTGACAATCAGCCTAATTGAACGTGACGCTTTCATTCGTAATTAGTCTATTTGACAATGATACTTGGTTATTATACAGGTGCGATACCACCATTGGGGGCCTTCCTGGGCAGTATGTGTTCCGGACCATTAATGCAACGTGCAGGCAGAAAACGAACTTTGCAACTAACGGCGCCGCTTTGGGCTGCCAGTTGGCTAATCCTTGGATTTGCACCTAACTTCCCTCTCGTGTTGTTGGGCCGTATCATGTCAGGCCTTTGCGTCGGCTTCGCCTTAGCGCCAGCACAAGTATATGTAAGTCTACTATTTATGGTTTTTATTTTCTATTATTTATTTAGTTAAGTTATTTATTAAGTTTTTCCAATTCCGTGTTAGGTTAATCATTCTCAATCATCAATCAATTTGTATTTTTAAATAAGCTTTAGACTTTTTTTTCTCTACGTTGTTTTTTTATTAACCAAGCTTGCTTGTTGTGTTTAAATTAAATTTTGATTGTCGTATTACGCCTAAGAATGATTTTTTTGTAATACGGTCACTTAGCTAAGTAAGATACTTAGTTAATTACAGATAGGTCTTGTTTATTTATTAAACTTCTTCAAATTTGAATAAAATAAGTATGACTCATTATTTAATTTTGACACTTTTTTTGGAATATATAAATTTTAGAAGAAAGATTAGAACTTCAATATTACTTTGTGACATAAATCTAATACCCACATACGTCACAAGTGAAACATGGATGTGACTAGGAACAGACGAGTCTATCGCCAGCTGAGAGACAGTTTCCTGAACTCTATTGTTTTTGACGATTATTCCTATAGAAACATTACAAACGCATGCAAAACAGAATGTATCCACTTTGATTGCTATTTTACTTTGAAAATATATTGATTTCGCAAATAACGAATACAAAAAAAAAACCATAATATATTGTAGGCAATCGTCATGGTGGTTGACTACATAAGTTGTACACATATTACGTAATATCAAACAAATAAATAGCTTACACATTATGTTTCATATCTTGATAGTCATTGCAAAAAGGATGTAAAGGTGACAATAATAATAATAGACGTGTAATACAGGTGTAAGTATATAATTAAGTAATTTTAAACGGCTTTGTATAGAAACATGTATTACACAGCATAAATGCCAATAGAGGTAATAACTTTTTAGCCCTCAATAAGTTTATGGGATGACCCCCATTATTTATTTATTAATTAATCAACAATAGTTTTAAATATTAAAGACAAATATTTTAAAAAATAAGATGCATAACATAAAAAAAATATTACATAATATTACATATGTACTCAATTGTTGCTAACTTTTGAATAATTATAACGGTTGCAAACACAGAAGTTGCCAACTATTTTATTGTGTGTGCACCATTAGTTTCACAATAATACATTGATGTTTATAATCCATAAAACGACGTAGTTATGGGAATATCATTCAACTATACAGCTTTTTAAAATATTAAATGTATGTATTAACTATCCATTTAAGTTTATTATATGTTCGATTTCAAATAATCTATAGACATCCCGAGGTTCAAATACCGTGTTATGTAAGGAATGAAGTAGATGTACACTTTATAGTTTTTTCGTCTTGAGAACAAAATGATGATGTAAATTCAAAACGACCTGCGTAATAACATAATGAGCATCTGATTAAATTTTCATAACGGGATTTTTTTTTAATTAAAAAAAATAAATAAAATTAGACGAATTGTCGTTGCTAATGGTTTTAAGTGGGAAGTAAATACCTATCGCTTCACGGTAAGACTTTTTATATTATAAGTAATATCTCTAGCAAATATTCAATTGCGAACTAATGAATTTTAGTTCTTTTGTCATTTTCAATTGCTGATTGAATTTACATATGTATCAATTTTTGACCAATAAATATCATTGAAATAAATTGAACCGTGTACACAAATTCATAACAGGATAACAACGGTAAATATAACTATAGGTAAACATTGACTAGAGTCAACATCATAAATGTCTACTTAGATACTTTAATTTGACCATCGAAACTTGGAATAACTATTTTTGTCACAATAAGCTTTCTACAAAATATATGCCATGGATATGTTTAATATCCTAGTTCGCATTGTTTGTAGTATCTTATTGAGATAAGCAACTCAAATAAATAGACGGCTATGAGGATTCGAATAGTAGGGAAGTACTCTTCGATCAATAATGTACTAGATTAGCGCTAAACGCTTCAAAAACGCCCCGAAAAGTAAGAACACAATGACGTTTGTGAGGTTATTTCAAATTAGTATGGTCCAATCATAACTCATTGCTAAGGAAATAAGGTTGAATTTGGAACAACCGTTATTGTACATTTCCTATGTCTTTCTGTCATTCATGGCTTAAGATCGTAAGTGAATACCAATACAATCTAAACCGTACTTTATTGCTCGAAAACAAGGCATAGTTTAGGTTGAAATTATTAAACCTTTACATCGTTTTCTTCATCCTATGGTCGGTGCCACATTAGAGTATTGTTTTTGTTCGTGACGCGTTATCTAGTAGTATTGTTGATCGAAGGAAGTACTAATAATATCAAGTGTTTTGTTTCGTCTTGACATCGATAGAGTTGTTCTGTAAGCATAAGTCACTATGAAGAAGACTATCTATACATATAAATGAAATTGAAATGTCTGTTATTGAATGCAATGCATTTATCACCAAGATACCAAGACTACCAATACCACCTTGTAATTAAAATATTTGATAGCTATAATTAAAATAGGCATTATGTACGTTAAAATGGTAGACTTATATACATTATACATTACATTTTATATACATTATACGATACATTTATTATATAAGAGTTTAATATATAAATATCCTGGGACATTATTCACAAGGCCATCTGATCTCATACTAAGCAGAGCTTGTTCTATGGAAACCAGACAACTGATATACTACTTTTCTTTTGTAAAAACATATGTACATATAAATACACTGAGACTCAGAACAAACAGACATGTTCATGCACACAAATGTCTGTCCTGGGTGAGAATCGAACCCACAACCTGCGGCGCGATGGGTAATCGTCGGCTGTTTGTTAGACGTAATATATATTTTCTCAACAGATAATCTTGTTCAACTGACTCTATGTCCAGTTTCTTGATTATAATAAATATTAAAAAAAGCATCAACGATTTTACAGTGCATCATATAATTGCTTATTCTCCAGCTCCAACAAGTGTTCCACGGTTAAGCCACGTATTGCCATTCTAATGGTATAATTAATTATATATACTTGTTAAGTATATTTCTAGTAATAATGTCTACGTAGATGATAGATCTAAAGCAGATGTCAGTATAGTTAACAGATCAACATTGTTTCTAATGAGGAAGTCTGTGCCTTCATTTATAATTGTTCAGTCTAATACAAAACCAGTTTGTTTATAATAAGTGTATCGTGATTTATAATTAATTTACATATATCGTAATCAAAATATGTTTTATTTGTATAAGATATTTTTAGTAATAGATGTAGAATTATATATTTCACAAAAAATATATATTTTCTGTACAAATAGCCGATGTGGTCAGGGCCCAAGAAATGGTTTTACCGAAGATAGTGTAGTGGAACCGAACTTTTCATGTTTTTAATTCCTCTCTTCCTACTAAGAGGAACCTGCTCAAAAGGAAAGGAGATATAATTTAAAAAAAAGACCTTAAACTAAAATAAATGTATAATAAGCTCAGTAACTGGTTTGTATGTTAACTTATAATTATTGTTAATTTAAAATATAAATTTCACAACAAAAGCCGTAACCACAACATTAGAACAATTAGTCCAACTTACTAGTATCGACGAACAGTCCTTTTACTACTTAAGTAATTTACTATATACAATCCTAATATAAGTAATTTTTATTGTTTTTTTTTTGTTTCGAAATATATTTAGGTTTTTTTTTATAATACCCGGGAGGGCAAAGGTCTCTACTCCACCTTATGGTATGTGGTAGTAGAGTCCAAACGCGACGACGGCTATTTAATTGAATACGTTATTTATGAAATGAAAAATTAATTTATATTACATGTAATTTAATCGTGTTAAAAAATAAACTACTGAATTTCTCACTAGTTCTAATTAGATCTAATATGAATTTATATTCCGATAGGATGGTTACTTTAAATTTATTTTAATTTTATAAAATTAGTACTAAAAATAGATATGATTTGACTATAAAAATGATTATAAACATCACTAATTGTAAGGTTCTGTGCAGACTCGTTTTATTACCATCATCGCTATTTCGCCTTTTGCCAAATGCTTTGTTCTCCAGTTTGAATGGTGGGTGACCGAGTGTTATTACAGGGACAAGGGTCATAACATCTTAGATTACGTGGTTGACCAAGCTTTGACTGTGTTACAATACTCTACTAGTCAGTAGTAAATAGTCTACTATTTACTCTTTTGTTTTCTAAAGTGAATTAAACACATTGTTAATAATTTAAAATTATTTTTAATATAACATAGAGTTGTGCTGATTTTTCAGTTGTGTATCATTATAATAGCTATTTATATATATCGAGTTAATCTATAATGTAATTTGGAAAAAGGAATGAATCAACTAATCTTGTTCTAAGGTAAGCGAATGCTGTGATCCTGAAATCCGTGGAAGACTCGGCTCTCTGCCTACACTGTCCATGTCACTGGGAATTCTAATCTCTTACTTGGCCGGCAACTGGCTGTCATGGAGACATCTGTCATTCCTCTCCGCCTTGTTCTGTGGTAAATATATTTTTTATATTTTTATTCGAGAAAGCAAATTGATACAAACAATTGTTATTAATAATTTCCTAGTGGTTAGGATGCGCGAATCTTAACCGATGATCTCAGGTTCTAGCCCGGGCAAGTATTAGTGCTCGGCTGGTGCTCAGCTTTGACTGTGACGGAAAACATCGAGAGAAAACTTGTTCCTCCTCAAAAGAAATAAAGACCTTAGCCCAGCACTGTACTTTACATGGCTAATTTATTCATTTAAAAATTGTTAAAGACATACGGATTAAAAAAAGTTTAAATTTAAATAAGTTCAATTCATAACTTATATTACACACGTGATCGAAAATTTTTATGTAAATGTTTTGTATTTGCTTTATTTATTAATACCATCAGTTACTATACAGAGATAAATAAAAATCAAATAGTACAGTTAACACCTTAATCAGCAACTTGACTATGACTTTACACGATTTTGCCACATAATTATGTTTGTGCCTCTTTTAGCGTTTGCAATAAAAACTATATATGAATAGCTTATTAGAAATCCATATACGGCAACATGTGAAATAAACAATGCAACAAGACATAATTGTATATCAACACGATTATATACTTTATCCTATTCAAAATAAAGTTGGTTTTTAAAATGTTCTTTTATGTATTTGAATTCATATTCAGCTACACTGTAATTGATCGACTATCATCTACAATCATATCGATCATGGTTATTAAATAAGTATGATATATTTATATCTTAATTATTTTTTTTATAATTTATGACGCGTTTTTTTGTTTACACAATTTCGATTTATTAGGCGAAGAATGAATTAATCCTTCGCTCGTATCACTAATTGAAGCATTAAAACGAAGTGTTATATGTTTTAAAAATATTAGTGAATTTAAAAATGGAATAGCATTTTTAAATGCCTTACGTAATATTTTATGTTTTATAATTTATGATATTGTGATAGATGAGTAATAATATTAATTAAACTTAATTTTTATTTCTTTTAGTGGCTTTATTTTTTATGCTACTCCCGTTGCCTGAATCTCCAGTATGGTTGAATTCAAGAGGCCTGGACAACACGTCCGCGGTCAAGTGGTTGCATCTCTCGCAACATGCCATAGCTACCGTCAAAGAGGACGATCAAGAGTGAGTTTGATTGAATAATGTACATTAATAATTATATTACTTAAACATTTTCATACATATACGTCAGAGACAAGAATACCAATTATTTAATTAACGTCAGTATTAACCTTCGATCAATAATGTACTAGATTAGCGGTAAGCGCTTCAAAAACGGCCGAAAAAATAAGAACACAATGACGTTTGTGAGGTTATTTCAAATTAGTATGGTCCAATCATAACAAATTGCTAAGGAAATAAGGTTGAATATGAAATAACCGTTATTGTATTACATTACATTTCCTATGTCTTTCTGTCATTCATGGCGTAAGATCGTAAGTGAATGTCAATACAATCTAAACCGCATTTTATTGCTCGGAAACGAACCATAGTTTAGATTGAAATTATTAAACCTTTACATCGTTTTCTTCATTTTAGTATTGAGTATTGTTTTTATTCGTGACGCCATATCTAGTAGTATTGTTGATCGAAGGTATTAACCATTGGTCCATTCTGACATAACTAATAAACATAATAAATACGAATTGCAAAAACCACCAATTATATTACTACAAACACACAGCTTTTATAATACTGTTATATGTTTTATGAAAATATGCTGTTAATTGGGTCAGTATTACCATAGAATAATATCACTGTTTCGTGGAAAGTAAGGCTCGAAAACCGTAATGTAATGAATAGTCCTTACACAACAGACCAGACCCTACAAAAGTTACAGACCTTAACAAATTTCACAGAAATATCCCGTGTGTTGCCTAATAGATAAGGAGTAATTATAACATATCACGAATTGGACAATTATTCTCTAAAACAAATGCGAGTAAAATGTGATTTGAATATTAAATTCGGTGATATCAACAACACTCGTTTGCGTCCGTCGCGGTATAGATACATTTATAACATCTATGTATCTCATACTCGTCACCTGTATCACACGTTTGAATAAGACGTAGTTTATTAAAATAATTAAAAAAATAAATTAGGTACTCTCTATTTTAAAGATATTACTGGTATCCAAATTTCCTCAGCAACTTAATTAAGTGTTTAGTTTAACTGCCTCGGACCGGGTGCAGTATTTATTATTCCGATTGTGACTTTCACTTTTTAAAGTCACTAGGTCTTTATAATTTTGAGACCTTTTATGTTATTTCAAATGACATACTTAGTTTAGTATAGTTTATTTAACTCTTCTTTTCTTACAGACACAATGAAAAAGTAGAGGAGCCCAAGAGTCTATTCACACGCGAAGTATTCTTTTCTTCATCGGTCATCAAGCCCCTAATTGTGGGTTTTGCGTTGCTCTTCTTTCAACAATTCAGCGGTATCGACGCTGTCATCTTCTTCACAGTCGAGATATTCCAAACCGCTGGTAAGTTTTAGAGGATTATAAACTTTCACATTTATTTTATCATATGATTGAGATATAAACAGCGCTGGTACAAAATAATTTATTTATGCACAGTTGTTGTACTTCCAAATGGCAAGACACAAACTCGAAAATCATTGGTACTAATCTATTGTAATTCATTAGCATCTTCACGTTAATCCACATTATGAACTAAATCCTTCCAAACGCGTAATTTCATAGGATTTTAGCTAATAACTTGGACACTTATAATTCTAACGAGTTTATTAATTTTTTTTTTTTTCACCTGGACCTTTTTTATTATTTATATTTATTGTAACTATATTATATGAATGTTAAATAATAATGATTTACACGATAACTTAAAAATAATATATATTTATTTACATTAAAACCTTAAATAAATACAAATAAAAATTACAAACAGTTACTGTACAAATCGTGACCGCGTGGAATGGTGGCAAGATTGCTAGCAGCATGAACCCTTTCAATCGCAACTCCCATTCTCCGGGCAAAAAATGAACCAACCCTCCTTCCACCAGAGGCAATAAGACGGGGTGTATTTTTTCGATGAAAGTTTTGCACTTTTAATCCATGTTAATTCAAAATTTCAACTATATTAGATATACATATATAACGTAAATATTCTATAATGGCATGCCAAATTCAAAAATTTGGTTTAGTAATTGAATTTATTAGTAAATGTCGCTTTTGTTAATTTTTAATTTGCATTATCATGCTGACATGACATGACATCATATCATTGACTTAAAAAAAAATATAGAGCAGTGGAAATGTTCCTATTTGTCATAAAACCTGCATGAATTTGAAGATAAAATATATTTCACAATTAAAATAATCTTCGGGTGGGCTGCATCAGGGACGCAACGCAGTGGAGTGTGTATAACGTTGAGCGTGCTATTGAGTGTATAATAACTAATAAGCACTTACTAGTGCTTTTACTCTACCCTACACGCCGTGACATGGACACAATACACGATGATCTGCATGAAAATCACATAAACCACAAATTTCGCATAAACCAATAATTTGAAAAAAAAATAACATACTTAAAGGAAATCACCGCAATTATTCTGTTTTATAAAAATGTAGTACTTCCTCGGTACTGGTTTCAACGAGCGTTATTAACACAACTATACGTGCAATGATAATAATGACATGTCTCTTGCGTCGAGTTGATTTATTTAATTTGATTATATACCCCGTGTATCATGGGTAATGTTCATGACCTTGCTGGTTCTCATGTATTGTATTGCATTTGTAACTATTTAAAGTACTTCCTAATTCGTTAGTATTGTACTTTTAAGATCATTTTATTTTGGTTCATCGTTTGGTCATTCTTTTTGATCAGGTTTTTATGAGTTTTTTTGTGCATTTTTTTTGGTTATAAAAATTGGTAAGAAGATATTGGTAATATGAGAGACCATAACCCAACACTTACTTTCACAAAGCACCTCCAACATTAGAAACTAAACTGTTACTTATCTTCCTTTTGTCTGAAGCTGTATTGGCTCACTTCTAGAAATTTGCGTAAGATTGTGTGATAATACCATCCCAGATGGGCTTGCATAAACATCTACTAGAAGGGAACAATGCCTTATAACCTCTCACTCATAATAAAGTCCCGGGGTCGGGATAAAAAGTTATTGGGTTTTTCTTTTGTTTCTCTTCTCTCTCTCTCTCTCTCTCTCTCTCTCTCTCTCTCTCTCTCTCTCTCTATGCTTGGTGTTAGGAAGTTGGTAGCAGGTAGTAGCGGTACATACCCGAGTTTCGAATAGGATATAAAGCGCCTATCCTGCGCCTAAGCTCCTGGTCATGTGCAAACATCCTTAACAAAAACTCAGGATGCAATAAATGGCCAATCCAGTCCAATTTTTATCCAATTTTTAAAAATACTACACCTTCAATATAATTAGATTTATTACAGCTACAATCACAGTATGTACCAGTAATGCTATTCTGTAAGAACTCACTTTATTATTCTCCCGAGAAATTGTAATCATTATCACAGCCCTACAGTAAAAAAATCACTGTTATAGTTAGTAAAATATCAATCTTACTTCCAGGAAGCAAACTAGATGCGATGACAGCAACGATCATCGTTGGTGCCGTGCAGTTGTTCAGTAATGGCGTCAGTACCGTCCTCGTGGACCGAGCTGGCCGTCGGCCGCTGCTGCTACTGTCGGCGATCACCATGTGCGTCTCAATGTTGTCCATGGGTGCCGCGTTCTACTTCCAATTTGAGAACACATCTTTTCTCGGGTGAGTAAGACACTAATGAGATGTTGAATTTTATCCATAATTAGCGCTTTTGCTGCGGTTTTCTCGTGTCCTAATTCAGAATTACTAAATACCAATTTCTTTACCAAATCTTTTTATCGCCTTTATCATCATAATTGTATAAAAAGAGCGTTTATTACCTTACGGCTTAAATTGAAAATAAATCCTTCTTTAGTGCTAATTACATGCATGAGAGACATAACATCTTAGTTCTCAAGGTTGGTGGCACTTTTGCGATGTAAGCGATGGTTAACATGTCTTACAATGCGAAAGTCTATGGGCGTTGGTGACAACTTATCATCAGGTTGCTCATATGCTCGGTCACCTACCTATTCTATAAAAAAAGTGCTAATCTATTTTGAAAAAGGAACCCATTCGTTCATTAATGTACTAATTATTAATAATTATAATTGATAGTTTACTATTAAAATTTGCTAAAACGATAACGTGATTTGATTACCCGCACTATTTGTAATCGCTTCTCATGAAATTTTAATTCTGTTAGCTGAATATTTTGTATTTGTTTTGAAATTATAATATTCGATAAAAAAAATCGTTCAACTGTTTTTATATTAAAATTGCATTCTAAAATACAGTTCAGACCAATGACACAATGGATATTATGTGAATAATAAACAAATCGAAATGGTTCTAACATAAGTTTCACGTTTATGACGACCATTAGAGTTTTCTTTCAAACGATTTACTTTATTCATCGCCATGTACTTGTTAAATCAAATTCAATTTCTTTGTATGAGCGTACAATAGGTGTTTTTTTCACTTTTTAAACAGTTTAGGGAATGCTAATTGAATGTTGACTCGTGGTTAGCGCACATTGACATGTGCTCTAAATAATATAATTATTATTATACATATGTATGTACAATTAACATTCGGTATCGGCTCTTCGCGAAACGAAATTTATATGGAATCTTGAGTGTTTTGTTTTTAATTTCTTTTTTAATTTTCATGAATTACTCGAAGAGCACAACCGACTTGGATGATTTAAACTTTATTTATTTAGGTGGTAAGACCACATACAATGTGTAACAAATACCCTGTCTGTCCCGTGAACTGGTATTTAGGTATCGTGAGCTGGTTCTATCTATGGAATATTTTTGAAAATATTAGAAAAAAATACCCATAAAAATATTAATTGACATTTCCAATTGTAAATGACGAAAATTTCATAGACAACGGTTATCATGTTCTACTACCTGATAGGTAAGACGACCTATTGAGCGCTGTCGCCCGCACCTGTGTTGCTACGTATATTTCGACAGGGACAAGGTTTTTGTTTCACGCTGTAAATAAACATAAAAAAAATATTTTATGTTTCGCTTACTGTTATTCAGAAATTTAGGGAAATCTATTTATTAGAGTGTTATCAATGTATTTTTATTGTTTTTCACAAATTTAGCTATTTTTTTAATCAAATTATTTGAGTTTTTTTAATTACGTAGTAATCGGATTGCTTGTTTCGTTGAGGCGGATTGTTATAAAATATCCTTGTCGTCTAATCCTATTATGAGAGTTAAGTAATAGAGAGTTAACCCGTGTTCACGCACACACTTGTGCACTATAATATGTCGCGTTGGCTAATCTAGCTTTGACCACCGTGGCCGAAAACGATCAAGAGGACATCACCAATCCTATTTATTATAAATATAACCTAATGATTATAATATATACTGGCATATATACCTCTATATACGGTATATGTACGTCTGTATTTAAGTGATATTATAAAATATCTTAATAAACATACAACAATAAAACAAGTGGGAGGCACCACACGTCTTATGTCAGTAAGATGTATTAGCGTTGTAAGTAGAGGCGTACATCATTATGGTTGTTCTCAAAGCTATTTACCTACTTGGTTCTAAGTTACAAATTGCAATGTCGTATAATAATTTCACTGTACACAAATAATGAGCTAACTTAAATTGTTATAATAATACTGCACGTAGATTAAATTACAGATAAAATAAAAATGTTAGCTTTAATTATTTACTCGTGCTTAAAATAAATGTTTGTAAGATGATTAAATGAGTCGTCGTCGATTTTAATTGTATTTGTAACTGTATTATTACAGATTATATCGTAGTATTTTTTTGTTCTCTTTCTTATCGTTGTAATTTCAATTCACTCGGTGGTAGGGCTGTGTGCAAGCTCGTCTGGGTAGGTACCACCCACTCATCAGATATTCTACCGCAAAACAGCAGTACTTGGTATGATTGTGTTCCAGCTCCTATTTGGCTTTAACTTTTTGGCTTTTAATATTGTATTATTTTTAAAGATTAATTATTTACATGTTAAGTATTGCATGTAACTTGTGCGTACTCGCGTTTCGTGAATGTTATATTTGTTGTGTTTTCTCATGTAAGTTAATTACTAATCTTAATGAGAAATAAATATTCTAAACAGAAATGCATATGTTAAAATCCGACACCAATAGATGGCGCTTATTAAGTCATTCACATTTCCGAATTGCACAGACTAGATATTTTACTGGGAAAGTGTCATCTGGAACAATTTTAAGAAAGATCTTTCTTTGTTCAATTTACACTCGAATAAAATATAATATTAGAAAATTTATCTGCACGTCCTGCGTAATTGACAAAGAAATTTTGCGATAAGATCCCGTTACTTTTAGTATTATTAGAATTTTAATAAAATCAAATTGTTATCCAAATTTATAATTTAATTAAAAATAGGGTTGCGGTTCTGAATCTCTTAAGCCTTAAGATATTTTTGCCGGCACGTCTTTGAAATATTTTGAGGCGAAATTTATTTTAAATTTCAAGCCTGGTCGGGTTAGATATACATAATTATATATTATTTTTGTAGCCAAATTGTGTCGACAGATAAAATCAGGCGCTTATATTTTGTTTTTTTTTTAAATGCTCTGGTTAGGGTTGAATTAAGCTAGGCTTCTTAAAAAATTGTCACATTTTTGCCATTTCTAGCAAATACTTTGACCAATTTGTCGCTCTAGAATCAATTATAACAAGAAATAGTACATATTATTATAGTTTTTAATATATTATGTAATATTTATTTTAAAGATATTTGCCGATTGCCAGCCTGGTGGTGTTTATGTTGGGATTTTCACTTGGATTCGGAGGTCTACCGTTTCTACTGCTCGGGGAACTGTTCCCTGCACACTACCGATCCCAACTGTCCGCGATGGCCAGTGCCGTGAACCTCATTTCCATGTTCACCGTCATAAAATCTTATCACGCCTTGGAGGTAAGAGGGATAAATTATATCAAGGAGGTTTTACTTACATAATGTAATATATGACACTAATTCTTAATGATAGTATTAATAAGTATATAAACTATGTTAGAACGATGCGGGCATCTGAAATTTGTTCTTATAATTTGACCACATGGTATGTAAATTTCTAGCTTCGTTTGTCACTGAATTGATAAAATAAAACAATTTAAATAAATAAAGGAAACCTTTATTGCAAAGCTCAAAAATAATATTGAATATTATGTACTAAAATAACTTCTTATCAGTAATGAAAATTGTTTGCAAAATGTCGGTTCGAAGTGTCCGTAATTGGTCTGGATATAAATTATTGACTGGTTCTACCGCAAACGTAGTCCGTTCACAGTAAAATATTATATTTAAAATTACCACACCAAAGTGTCTATTGTATTCACTGTTCATAATTTTTCAGCACGTATTAACTTCAGCGGGAACATTTTGGATGTACGCCTGTTTCTGCGCATTAGCCTTCTTCTTCGTTGCATTCATGGTCCCTGAGACGAAAGGGAAGTCACTCGCTGAGATAGAAGAACATTTCCGGGGGAAGAAGAGGAAAAATGAAGTCGATTTAAAATCAGTTCAAACCAAATTTTAATCATAATACACAAAAAAGAAGAATAGTCAAAAATATATCTTTAATATATAAACAGTAGTAAAAGCCAATGAAGAAATTTTAATTTATTTCTATGAACGATAACTAATCATAATTAACTCAAGGTCCCATCTTGGCGTTATTTTTTAAAGGATTTGAATAAAGAGAAATGTATCTCAAGTCTGTTGCGAGTGGAACTGTCGATTGTTGATGTAATAACTGTAAATTATATAACAATGCGTTTGTACTAAAATAGTTGGCAATATGTGTGTTAGAAACTTTTATAGTTCCTCAGAAAGTTAGCAATTATTGTCGACAAATTAAATTAAAATAGGAAATTTTGTCACCAATGCTCGGGTAACCCGAAAGTATCCATGTTGTCTTGTAATGCAGCTTTATAGTTACATATTCTTAATTCGTTACTTTCATAATTATGTACCTTTACCTCATTAACTTGGTTTATAAAGTTGGACCTTTATTAAATTTTATTCGTTATAAAGACATATTATAACTAATTTATTCAGTAAAAGAGATTCTTTTATACGTTATTTATTTAATGAACTAAGGTAACTAGGTACTAATTAAATGCTGCCAGTTCACTTCTTTCATTTAATAATTTAATAAGTAAATATTTCGTTTAGTATGGAATTCCTACTCAAATAGTTGACAATATCTATGTTTGTTACTCACACGACATTGTTAATTGAACGATAATTATTTATTTCAAACAAAAGTCACCAACAAGTGTTAACAACAAAAAAATTGCCAATTTTCCAAATGTAAGTTGCATGACAGAACATGTCAAAAGAAATAATAGTTATAGTTAATTAATAAAATACTAATTATAGATGATATTATGATAATTGTGTAAATTGTTTTTTGATAAATGTATTGTTATTTTAGAGTATTTAATGTCTGTGATGTTTTAATTTTATTGTATGTTTGACTCTCATAGTTAGTTACCAACGTAATGTTATGAATATAGCCAAATGTAATGTATTTATGCAGTTGTTAAAACTGTTCTGTACTTTAAAATAACTAACAATAAATTATTTATAAATTTACATAATAAACTTGTGATATTGCATTGATATTATTGTTTTTATTAAATTACGCCTGGTTATTATTACGTTTTTCTTTGTTTCTGAATTATACATTTGTGATTCAAATTGAATGCAATCTAAACTATATGTAAAGCACTTTATTGTGTTCTATAACATTTAGGAACTATCAAGGTGTCTGATTAAGGTCTTCGTGTCACAACAAACACAACAAAAAAAGTATGTTGTATGAGAAATAAGTCTCTTTTAAATTTTATTTATGACTTAATCGTTAGTTATATTGAAATACGACGATTCTTAATAAAAATATTATATAACTACTAAATACATCAATTGCTTGTCACGTTTTTTTTTTTTTTTTTTTATTGCATAGGAAGGCGGACGAGCATATGGGTCACCTGATGGTAAGTGGTCACCAACGCCCATAGACATTGGCATTGTAAGAGATGCTAACCATCGCTCACATCGCCAATGCGCCACCAACCTTGGGAACTAAGATCTTATGTCCCTTGTGCCTGTAATTACACTGGCTCACTCACCCTTCAAACCGGAACACAACAATAGCAAGTATTGCTGTTTTGCGGTAGAATATCTGATGAGTGGGTGGTACCTACCTACCCAGACGAGCTTGGACAAAGCTCTACCACCAACTCAACGTTACAGGGTAAAATATAAAGCACACTCATTAAAATCGTTATATAGTCGAATTCACATGAACTAAGCCGCCTTTTGATAAAGGAATACAAAATACATATACAAATGTTATACATACATAATTATACGTTCTCACTAAGAGGTATTTTTTTACTAATATGAGTATTATATAACCGAGGTCACTGACGGGTAGGTATTAAAGGCAACGCGTAATTGAAAGGAATCGCGGGGTACCATAAGCACAATATGTCATAAATTATTGTTCGATCAACCAAAATGATTAGACCTAAGAATTTATCAGAAAAAAAATCAGAAAGCGAATATTTCTATTGTACGCGAAATGATCACAAATGTTACCTTTGACGTTCCAAAACAGAATTTATTATTTACCACCCTCATGAGCGCTTATAAGACCTTCTACTAGCTTACAAATCTACATTGTATGATTCTTTAAACGGCAAAAAATACTCCCTGTATATCAATATTTCTATCAAAATTTTCTATTTTATAAAATTGTATTCATTATAATCCATCTCTTGAACATATATGCCTTAATTACATCTATATTATTATAAATAAGGTAATTAGAGAGAATAAACGACGTAAGTTATATTAAAAAAAAAACAGTATCACAATGTCATTTAACTTTATTGGACTTGGCTCTTGAAAACATTTTGGATTTATTAAAATAAGCGAACACTGGTTCTGAATGTTGATTTTACAGGGAAGAACACATAAATGGCACTCAGTAGTAAATCTTTTATTCTAATTATTAATTAGAAATAGTTTTCGTTTTATTTACTTTTAAGCCGAGATTGCCCAGTGGCTAGAGCTCGTGAATCATAACCGATGACCGTGGGTTCAAATCCGGGCAAGCACCACTGAATTTTCATATGCTTAATTTGTGTGGAATGGAATGCTGCCACATGTGTATTCTATCAACCTTCTCCTTAAAAAAAGAGGGGAGGCCTTAGCCCAGCAGTCGCATTTTTTTATAATTTGCTAATTTTAAACTATCTGCGTATGTAATCTGACTTAATTAAAGTATCGAATAAATCAACCAGGAAGAATGAACGAAAAATTTTGGATTAGGAAACTCGTTATGAGTATGTGTTTACTTCGCGAGTTTATCTTTTCCATTGCTTCCATCAAAGCGATCAATATTGTGTATACCTAATATCGTAGTGTCATGAGAACAGAATGAGAATAGATATCGTGAAATATCAAATTTATTGTAAAAATGTATTCTAGACATGGCTCATTATAAGTAGTGTGTTGTCGTGTGTGAGGCCGTTAATGAGCAAAAATATTGCATCACACAAGGCAGCTTTGGAAGAGCACGGAGTAAGCTCACGATCCGATTTAGTTTGTATTCGAGATAAACCAGGGCTGTCAATACCATCTCTCTCGGTTAACATATTCAATTGTAAAATTTTTGAAACATGCTTTTGTTTTAAAATAAGATTATTAAAAAGTATTATTGATCAAATACAACTCATGTAATTATGATTTAATATATATTTATTGTTAAACGTATATATATATATATATATATATATATATATAAATAATTTTGCACGATTAAATATAAAATATATATATATTTTATACTTAATCGTGCAAAATTATGTCAAGGATTAATTTTTCTTTCCATCATTTGAAAAGCAATTTGGAGACAATGTTATGAGCTCACCCAAAAATATTTGATATGTTTTTATTTTCTCAAACTTTTTAATTCATTAAAAACGAATGTTATAAATATTTATTATACAAATAAAACTAAATGAATTTGTCATTACATGTGTGCTGCAGCCCTGCGTATACTTTACGAACCAAACTAAAGAGTACGTAAATGAAAACAGATCTATAAAATAATTGTAAACTAGACCGATGGGTTCTGTTTGTGTGTAATATAATACGCTCTAGTCAATGGTTTCATTATTAACGTCTCTAAAACACAGGTTACGTAACTATCTTAACTACTAAAGCTTAATCAGGAGATAAGTCTTGTTAAAAATAACTATTAGTATTTTATTTTATTCATATTTTCTCAGTTTTATCAATAATTTAAGAAGAAGATAAAGTCTATTAGTGGTTACATATATTTTCTTTTGTATAGATTACACGACTGAATAAATGTCCTACTTCAAGTTAATTTGCCCGACGTATATAGACTATAAAGCTCACACGACATTAAATAAATGAATATCTAATTATTTATTATATAACACAATTTTCGATTAGTGAAGTCACTAAGATTGCATAAAACAATATTAAATTCATATTTATCGATACATTGTTCAGTAATTTCGCTAATTATTTTTTAGTTCAAATATTTTTTTATGAAATATAAGCAAATAATGAGCGAGTAGCTTGTATTGTTTAAAGTGTCAACGGTGACATAAAAGATACCTGTAAATTATGGCAATGTCGAGCGCTGCAATAATTTCAGCTGCTCGCAATTGGAGATGGATGCACGAAATTAAGTTGAGACACGATGCGCGTGCGCACCTCTTGGATTGTTGTCAATACGACATTCACCAATATGATCACTATATAAGTTTGGTTTGGATATTCAAAATATATTCCAATTCTAAGTTTAGAAACAGAAACATCTAAGAATAGTAACTCCTTAAGCATTATAATTATTCACTGCAAAGATGTTTTTGGTAAGTAATACCTATATATATTTTTTAAATATTTGTTAAGGTTTAACTGTTATTTAACTATTATAAATTGATTGTTATATTAACTTTTAATTTATTTTACAGTGGTTTATGTGCTTAGCCGCTCTCGCATTATCGACGAGCAAATGCGAACCACCAGTAAATAGTTATCTACCTCCAAACTCAGGCTCTGGAGCTGGAGGACGTCCATCGTCACAATATGGGCCTCCAGGAGGAAATACGGGAAGATCGCCAGGTGGATTTAACTCCGATTCCCCAAGCTTAGGAAATCAAGGCGATGGTTTCAATTCAGGTGGAGTGAATCCATCTTCTCCATCAGCAGAGTATGGAGTACCCGGACAAGGATCAGGTGGTTTTCCTAGAGGTGGTTCACGCGGATCTCAAGCACCAGGACAAGGTTTTGCCCCAAGTTCCGAATATGGAACTCCAAATCAAGGTGGACCCAATGGTGCATCAAATGGCCCATTCCGTGGACGTGGTTCTTCACAAAGACCTGACTCTTCTTATGGTACACCATCTAATCAATATCGATCTCCGAGCGGTACAGGCTCTAATGGAAGAAATGGAGGTCAAGGCTCGAGACAACCTTTTGGTGGATCTCCGGCTTCGTCGTACGGCACCCCTGATTTCGGTAATGGTTTAAATAGTCAAAATGAAAATTATCGTGGATCAGGGGTAAATGAATCTAATGTAAGTTGTGATTAAAGTCTATAATTAATTGTAAAAATGTATCTTGTGTTATTAAGTTTTACGATGACAGCCATTAATTTTATTTCGCAGGAACCAGCTAAATATGAATTTAGCTATGAGGTAGATGATCCGGAAACAGGTACTAAATTTGGTCATTCAGAACGGCGCGATGGAGATGTAACCACAGGGGAATATAATGTAGTTCTACCTGATGGCAGAAAGCAGGTGGTCGAGTACGAGGCAGATAGTGAGGGCTATAAGCCCCAAATACGATATGAGGGTTTGTTTATCGCGCGCATGGCATCTGCGCATATGTATCTTATTTATTTTTAAAATATTGATTATTATTTTTTTGTCGACTTTATTAAGTGAAGCGACAGCCAGGGTTAAAAAAATAATTTAATAGTATTATTTTATTTTAATAATCACATTATGATATAGCTGCTGTTAAAGAAGGTAAAATAATATTTATGTTTTTCTTTATCAGGCGCTGGCAGTGGCACAGGATCTGGTTTTGGACGTGGTAATTTTTTTATAAAATATTATCTAGCTTGTTTTGACTAATTTTCTTCCTGTGGGTAGAATGAAGCATGTATACTCACGTAAAGATTGCGCTAAGATAAAAATTAAAGTTTGTATCACATCCCAGCACGAGATGAAATATAAACACAAATCAAGCACATGAAAATTCAGTGCTGCTTGCTCGGTTTTGAATTCACAATACTCTATGTAATAACTATTAAGCTAATGCTTGTGTAATTAAACTTTTCAAGGAGGTGCTCCAGGCAGAAACCAAGGATACAGTAGTGCTGATGCAAATTCGGATGCTTTCGCCGGAAATGGTGCTGGTTACCCACAATCGAGCGGTGGGCCTCAAAGTGGAAGATATCAACAACCCGGTTTTGGTCAAGACTCAGGTTCTTCTGGTTATCCTAGTGGAAGACCAGGTGGACAAGGATTTGATAGCCAAGGACAAGGATATCCTGGAGGTAGAGGCAGCGGTGGCTTTCCTGGTAGTAATTCACAAGGAGGTGGGAATAATTACCCCGGTAGCCAAGGCGATGGTGGTTATCCTAGTGGACCTCAAGGCGGCAGAGGCGGCCCCCGTGGTGGCGGTAGAGGATCCAATGATTTTGGAGGAAACGATGGTTATCCAAGTGGTGGCCCCAACGGTCCTCGTGGTTCCGGATATTGATTACATCTCACACGGTATGCGCGATCCAGTCGAATGTTCATTCATTTATCCCTATCAGAAATATTAGCAAATAAATACACAATATAAAGCAAACATTTGTTATTTTATTTCATTGATCTCCGATGTTTTAAAAGGATTACTTTGTTATTTAAAAAAAAACCGTATATAATTCTACATATTATTTGTAAACATTTCTCTGTTTCAAATGTTTAACACAAAGTAATAAAATTAAAATGAAACAGGAAAGCTTTACCGTTACCTTTGCACGCACAGGAACCACATTTTAATTAGTATTACAATATGAGCTGTTACCTGCTAACTCCCCTGGGCGTCAGTAAAGATTCAAGGATTATTGAATATTTCAAAGTAAATATCTAAGTATGATGACGTTAAATTGTCTTCGTTTCCTTAACTTGGCTTAGCTACTCCAAATTAACTAATTGGGTAAATTTATATTAATTGATTTAGTTGCAATAAAAAAAATATGTGTGCAATTCACACGTGGTAGAAGTGAAACCTTCAAAAATTTTGGCACTATGCCTTGGTAAACACGAGTGGAGGGGGTACGAAGCAGAGCACAAAGAGAACCACAATCATAAGAAACACTGTGTAATGCTTCCTATCTCATTTCCCACGTTAAATCTTATGAATTTATGTGTGTCTCTTTTTACTGTCGCTTTTTCGTTTCATCGACTTTCAAATCACAACGATGCTAAAGAAAAGTTGCATGAGTTTTCTCAACGAAAGTCAGACTCATTAATATTTATAAGTATTTTCATGCTTACAATGTCATAATCATAAAATTTTAGAGCAATTTGTAAGATAGGGTCTAGAGAACCTCGTACGAATTCATTTTACGATAAAGTTCTTGATAATTAAAATAATGACTTACATCAATTGCTGGACCAATTATTATTAATATTGTAATTTTAAGAAATAAATAAGCCATTTCGTTTTATTTTTATTGATAAAATTTAATTGTAATATAAAGAATATAATACTAGGTATTTAATTTATTTTTAAATAAACTATCATCGGAATATACAATTATTATCACATTGATAAATGTTATAAATCTTAATATTTAAAATATTACTTCTAAGTCTGGAACAATTTTTATTTATAACAAAAAAATAATAATTTAATTAAATTAATTACTGAATTTACATACGTCTTTTAAGTATACATTTTTTTAAATGTATAGTAGATATCATATTGTCTCATTAAATATATAGAAGTTCAAAACAAAATGCTTATCACAAAATAATATAACGCTAAGGAATATCATACTATTTATGATTATGATTTTTTTTACTTTACCGAAGCGATTTTTATATACTTAACATTAATAACAAAATGCAAATAACATTAGCTATGTATAATAATTATGTCGTATTTATACGAACATTCGTAAGAAAATTATCGACGGTAATATGGCCCACGGCGAGAGTTTTGAAGCTGCTTTCTTATCTGAAACGTAAATTGTAAATAAGAAAAAATATTTTTAATAACTTCATAAAATAAAGCATACAATTTTTTTGTTATATTTTTTTTATAGTATAGGTAGGCGGACGAGCATATGTGCCACCTGGTGGTAAGTGGTCACCAACGCCCATAGACAGTGGCATTGTAAGAAATGTTAATTATTGCTTACATCGCCAATACGCTACCAACCTTGGGAACTAAGATGTTATGTCCCTTGTGCATGTAATTACACTGGCTCACTCACCCTTCAAACCGGAACACAACAGTACCAAGTACTGCTGTTTTGCGGTAGAATAACTAATGAGTGGGTGTTACCTACCCAGACGAGCTTGCACTAATCTCTACCACAAAGTAATTTGCACTTGTGTGACTAATATAACATCAAAAAATCAGCCCCTTAGAATTTTAAATGGGTGAGACATTGTATCGTAGTTCGTTATTTTTGACGTCATAAAAATGCAAGTCGGTATTAAGGCTTCTGTTTACAAATATTCGTCATTTGCATCTACGTGTTTTGAACTATTACACCTAAATGGCCGAATACTGAAACGTCATTCAAATATTAAGTAGGACTTAATTATTTGGAACGCCATTAATTTCAAATTTAGTATGCGAAATTTTAAATAAACTGGGTCTCAAATAATTAAGTTCCAATTCATATTTGAATGACATTTCAGTATTCGGTCGTAAGGGGTTTAAATATGGGTGATCGTTTGTTTTTGTACATGGATGT
The DNA here is from genome assembly GCA_963151315.1 of Nymphalis c-album. Lineage (NCBI taxonomy): Eukaryota > Metazoa > Arthropoda > Insecta > Lepidoptera > Nymphalidae > Nymphalis > Nymphalis c-album. Next base: position 11,215,760 of record OY720595.1, read on the forward strand.
ATCGTGATATATTTGTTCTTTAAAACATAACGTGATGTTTTTTAATTTTAAAATAAAATTCTGACTTCGACCATAGGGTAAACAGGAGGCCATGCGATCCTAATATGATGACCATTGAAAAATCACAACAGCACACAATTATTATTCAAAGATACATGAAAAAGTCAAACCAACCTTGGATTTCTACATCACTTTGCGATTCGGCAGCCGGTAATAAGTCGGTCTTTTCCTGAAAGACGGTCTCTTCATAGTTGTTCATTACGGAATAAGAGCTGTCAACTTGTGTCGGCTCAGTTACTTGCAAGATATGGTGAACTACTTCTTCTTGGTAAAGTGGAGCGAGCGAAGCTTGACACTGAAAAGAAAACACTGTTTGATTTTTTTTGCTTGATTATTTATCTAAGTGTTGGACATATGCTATTGGCCCGACTTCATACGAATTCTGTTTGAATATCTAAATATGAGTTAAATTTTGATTATTTTATTTTATTCGTTCGTCAATTACGAGATAAATTTAGGCTCTTAAAATACAAAATATCAACGCCGTGATATCGTGATGCAAAAGTTGCTTATAAGCCGAATTACTTTAACTTTAGCATAAATTTTCCACATTATGATAAATTTCTCTTCTCACCTTCAGCGTCAGAACGCCTTCATGGAAGTGGTTCTGTCTAACAACAAAACTCAGTTCTAAGACTGTGTCCCGAGCGTCAGAACGTTCTCTTGAAGTTTTGTCCCAGGGTCCTCTTATGAAATTCTTTGGAGCCGGTAGGTCGTTAATTAGCCATTTTATTTGTACCTTAGGACGAGATCTCGATGACGTACAGTTAACTGCGAGTAAATCGCCTACTCTCAATTCATTTTTAAGTCCTACCATTTTCGGCGCATGGTTTGGTAAAACTGAAAAATTATGTCTTTTATTATATATTTTTTTAACTAAATTTGACGAAATATTGAATAGAATATACTTACGATGTATATTGATATCTTTATCATCAGAAACAGTAACGAAGTATGGTGCTTCTCCTGAAACCTCACAGCGATAACGACCACCGGAATCTTGCGTTATGTGTTCAAGAGTTACAACCGTACTGGATGAACGGGATACCTTGAAATCAATTTATATACATTTCAAACAATATTTTATATTCAATAGCTAGCTCGATGTCTCACTGCTTGATAAAGGCCTTAATTTTGCTTAAGGAGGTTTATAGTTTCTTTCTCCAGTGTCTGTAAGTTCCTCAAAATATTTAACTTCACATTAAAATAATTGTAATAACAACTATACTTATACAAACTATTACATTTTAATTATAATATAGTTATTAAAACACTGGGTGTGTGTTGATTATAATTTTAAAATTATATATCAAAGAGTAAGTATATAAAAACAATGATGATAGTATTGGATTCAAATATTACACGGGTTTGTTTTTAAATGTTTCTTATTAGTAATATATAAAATTTCTTTATGTGAAGTATTTATTTAGCATTTGGTGGTAGGTCTTTTTGCAAGCTCGTCTGGGTACCACCCACTCATCAGATATTCTACCGCAAAACAGCAGTACTTGGTATTGTTGTGTTCCGGTTTGAAAGGTGAGTAAGCCAATGTAATTACAAGCACAAAGGACTTAACATCTTAGTTCCAAAGGTTGGTGGCGCATTGCCGATGTAAACGATGGTTAACATATCTTACAATGTCAATGTCTATGGGTGTTGGTGCGCTTACCATCAGGTGGCCCATATGCTCATCATTTGAAAAACCGGCAATCCAAAACGACGGAGAGAGTTGAAGAGTAACCAAAGTAACAAATTATTAATTATATAATTTAATTAATATGTATTACACAAATATATAAGCAGTTGTAGGTTTATACATAACGATTGGTGTGAAAACCATCACACCGAGATTTTTAGTTTCGAAGTTGTTCATGTGTTTTGTATTATCCTCAACATGTTGCATCAATATTTCTGACGTCCAGATTTATAGACGAATTCACCTCAATAACATTGTGATAAAATGAATGAGTGTGTGAATTTTCTCTTGTGATTTTCCTTTTGTCGACATAGAGGATAAAACTAAAATTTTCGAATAGGCATATTGTACGATGCATCTACCGTTTTTACACGCGTGACATGGAAATACTGAACGGCTTTTAATAAAACTCGGCGTTAGCTTGGACATACGTGGAAAACAAAAAAAGGGTTAGGACTAAAACAATATCGCTATAACACACATGAACGCTTCTTCTAAATGATCAATAGTTTTACATCTGGTCGTATTGTGATCGTATGAGTATTTATAATAATTGTGTCATGAGACGGGCTAAGAATAACTGCAAGATTTAGGATCATTAACGTTTATATCTTTGTACAGTAACAGTCAGGGCCGGATCTACCATATGGCTTTTTGGGCGTCAGCCCAGGGCCCCGTGGATTCAAGGGGCCCCCGGCTAAGTCAAGTCAAAGTCAAAAATAGACTGTAATACAAAATAATCCATAATTTTATTAAATTAAACAGATCGTATGGTTTGCAGTCCTACGAATTATGCGATCAATCAAACCCATTCAATTCATTTAATTCAAGTCTACTGTCTCACTGTCTACTTACTGACTCATTTTTTTCTATACTTAGAGTAATTAGGTGGGCCCCTAAGTAGTATTAGCCCAGGGCCCCCTTAACTCACGGTCCGGCCCTGGTAACAGTTGTAAAAAACAAGTAAAAAAAAGAAACACTGACAAACCGAACATTAGGTTCTGAACTGTATATAATTTGCTTATATTTATGTATATATACGGAGACATTAGTGAACATAATTATATCATTTACACATGAAGAAAATAGCCACAGTCGAACATAAAACCTTTTTAGTAGGTTAAAAATTACAAAGACAATGGCAGTTAACGAAATATATATCGTCTATCATAAATCGAATATAAAATTAATTGTCAGTCATATTACATACTCGCTGGTAGGGCTTTGTGCGAGCTCGAATGGGTAGGTACCACCCACTCATCAGATATTCTACCGCAAAACAGCAGTACTCGCTATTGTTGTGTTCCGGTATGAAGGGTGAGTGAGCCAGTGTAATTACAGGCACATGGGACATAACATCTTAGTTCCCTAGGTTGGTGGCGCATTGGCGATGTTAGCGATGGTAACATCTCCCACAACGCCAATGTCTATGGGCGTTGGTGACCACTTACCATCAGGTGGCACACATGCTCGTCCGCCTTCATATGTAATAATTTTTTTTTTTTTAATATTGAATGTTAAAATCTTATTATAAAGTAAAAAGTAAGTTCTTGCAGTTTCAGAATAGAAGAAGAAGCAGAATACAGAATTGTATTCAATACATGTAGGCTACCTCACAATTTTCCTTAACCTAAAGTCAACAAAAGGTACATTAGATTATGTAGCTACAAAATCTGATTTTAACATAAATAAAACTCTCAATTGTTTTTTAAGAGTTAAACCAAAATAATATTCCATACTAACATCAACGAAAACACCTGGCATATAAAAGTAGGTCGTTGATTCGCTATTCGAAGGGACATAGCGATAGAATTCTCTGTCGTCTTTATACCACTTGACTGAGTATAGGTCGTCTCCTTCTAGATCAAACTGACAGCCCAATAAAGCTTGCCCGCCTTCTGCAGCGTGACCTGGCACGCGGAGATCGAGAATACGAATGCTTTCCACAACACCTGAAAAATGTAAAAGAAACAATACTTTAGGCCGTTTGTAAATAGTTCGATTATTCTATGTTTAATTTTAATTGTTCTGTATTAAGTTTTTAATCAATAATATTTTATATCGATTTTATCAAACTAGCAACATTAGTTGTCTATTGAAGTGTGAGTGCCAATGAGTTTGTGTACATGTGTGTGTGTAATAAAAAAAGGAGAGAGACATAAATAGCCTGTGAGAATAAGCAATTCACTGCTGTATTTTATCAAAAGTTTTAATAACTATGCAATTGTTTATTATGGTCTACATTTATCTGTTAAAGTAAGACATTTTGGACATTTGGACACACAAGTCATTTTTCATCATAAAAGTTAAAGCGAATGTATTGCGTTTGTTTTGTCCCTTATATAATTTGGTTTTGCTTGGAGCCGGTTGGCGTGGTCGGTAGATGCTCGCCTTTCGCGCCGCAGGTTGTGGCTTCGATTCCCACCCAGGACAGACATTTGTAGGCATGAACATGTCTGTTTGCCCTGAGCCTGGGTGTAATTATATAAACAAATATGTATTTACAAAAGAAAAGTAGTATAATTATGTAATATATCAGTTTCTGGTTTCCATGGTAAAAGCTCGGCGTAGTTTGGGATGGTCATCTGTTCGTGTGTGAATAATGTCCAAGGATGTTATATTATTTTTATTATTATAACTAAGATAAACATCACAATTGGCTGCATGATTTTGTAATTTTCTATTTCCGCTCTATACTCATAATATGTAAATATTCTCGTATTTGATATAACTTACGCAATATATGCGAATATTAATTTCAATTGACATTGCAACATGTCGTATAATTAATATCTTATCTACCTACAAAAATAATATATAAAATTTTTCAAAACAAAATTTCGCAATGAAAATAAAGAAAATAATCAATTTTTGGCCATATAATTTATACCAAGGGATGCGCTGTAATCCGATATAATCAGTGATCGTTTTAAATCGCTAAAATTAATTAAATCCATTCTCTATATATATAGAACTTCACTTTATTCTGCCAAAATTTATAATATTTTTCACAATAAAGCTGGATTTAAAAAAAATATTGGGTCAAATGATCTTAATAAATCCTGTTTGGTTCGACAGCATTAATTAGCAGGGGATGTCATTTATTATAATTGACTATATATATGTATATATCGTAATTGTACTGTTACGTAGACAGATAAATAAATAATTTCAATCAATTTGTTATTGTAATAGGTTCCATTTTTAAATGTGTAAATCATGCACATAGGACAGTTATTCGCTGTTTACTTTTTTATAAATATTAAGTGACACATATTATTTACATTAGAGCCTTAAAAATATTCATTGAAATTTTAAAATAGCTACTGCTCGAATCGTGACCGAGTTGAATCATAGCAAGAATGCTAGCAGCATATTCCTTTGAATCGAAATTCCGATTCTCTAGGCGAAAAAAGAACCAGCCCTGTCACCAGTAGTGGCAACAAGACGAAGTCTTTATTAATAATTCAATAAAGAGTTGGTTTATAGTAGCTTATAGGATATAGGTGGTACTTTATTACTAATATATTGACGTGACAACGTCTTATAAATTGGTTTGCCGGGTGACACTTCAAGAAACTGCGTTACGCTCCGCTCACGTTATGCGCTCACAATGAGAGCGAGTGAGAGGCACGCGTCCCTTCCACTCGGGCATGGTTAGCCCGCCTAAGAGCGAGAGAGACAGACATAAAACATAAAATTTTGTTAATATGAAATTCAGTGCGAGATTCTTTGTATAAATTAATGTTTTAAATATAATTCTTTGTATAAATAAATGTTTTAAATTGTTACTATTATTTCATCCTTCTTCCTACTATACGAATGAATATTCACATTAAAATTATTTTACCACTCAAAGTCGTTGTCACGTAAAACTTTCGCCCGTATACCGACTTTACAGGCAACCAATTTTTTTACATTTTTTCCTTAATTTTAAATGAAATTTAAAATGAACCTTATAAGTAATCAATCAAGATCGAAATTACAATGATCACCAAATAAGATGCAGTCTATTTTAATTTTAAATCTTATGACGAGACTATCGCCCGTACTGACATGGTCATTGACTCCTAATTATTATATTAGGTAATTTACAAGTTTCATATAAATAAATAAAATATAAGAGAACATTGTATTTAATATTATATTCATAAAAGATGGTAAAGCTTCCGTCTTAACGCTGTTGAACTATAAAATTATATTAAATAAGTTCCCACTTGTATAGATTTCCTGGGCATACTTTGATCAGTTATATTACGGAAAAGATTTAACTTTGCATCACTTTATTCAACTACGAATTTGTGATATATCAGTATTTATCCAAAATATTTTCCATCAAAAGATTTTGTACCAAAATCAATTATAAAAATAAATTAAGTATTAAGTAATAATTGAGTGGTTATTGAATTCGAACCTGCGAATCTTTGTTTCAAATGAACAATCTGACCACCAAGACTCTTTATCGTTTAAATTAATATCGTATGCGCGTTATATATTTGTTTTTTTATTAGTTTCCAAGGTTGGTGGCGCATTGGCGATGTAAGAGATGGTTAACAGCTCTTACAACGCCAATGTCTATGGGCGTTGGTGACCACTTACCATCAGGTGGCCCATATGCTCGTCCGCCTTCCTATGCAATAAAAAAAAAAAAAAAGACTTATAATAATAATAGTTTACTGACTGTAAAATCGATTATTCGAAAATTAAATGTTTTTTTTGTAATGTTTAAAGGTACTACAGTTTTAGATAGTGGCACATATAAATCTCCATAGATGGTGTCTAATATAAATAAAAACAAGTCGACAAACATTTGTTAAACATATTCAATGAATTTTATTAAATAGTTAATAAAATAATCTTTAAAATATTCGGAAATCTATCAATATTATATAGGTATACATACATACATAGTATATACCAATCTATTCAAGAAATAATCTAGGTTTTTACCGGTTTTCTAAATCGTACGAACTACAAATTTTTTGTTCTAAAATGTTCTTGTTTTCATTAATATTTTCCCCTAACTCGCCGCTTTTATGGTCAGTAAAACGTGAGCTGAATACACGATATTTAAAGTTGAAAATTTGCCTGAATTGTTTCCTACAAAGCAAGACATAACTCCTGAATTTACCTGCGTTATATTTCCCTAATACATATGTAGTAGTTGTTTTTCGTAAACATGTTTAATATTTTTTATTTTTTATAAAAATAATTTGAGGAATAATGAAAGCGTTCATTATGAGAATTGCGTGGAATTAAATTAAAATGTAAATGATTCACCATGTTTCCACAGCAATAACGTAATTATCAGCGCACTGTACATCGTGGATTTAATATTTTCAACAGTCCGTCCACATTCACTCACGTAAAAGGATTATCCAGATTTCACTTCATAACACACATTAATTGGAAATTTTAAACATAACATAATACACAATTATTTATACAGTTCATTAAATTATGTCAATTTTGAGGTTAAAATCAGCCGTATGTGGTACTTCGGCAATAAAATGGAACGGCGATTTCCTAGCGACGTTCTATATTTAAATGTCGAAGCGACGCGTACGCATGCGCAGCTGATGTTCGCACGTTCGCACCCAAAAGTTTTGCAGTGCGTGCGGTTAATTTTAAATGGTAAAGTCATACCTCCCTAAGGTATGACTTTACCCATAAGTAATTAATATGTAATTTGCGTAACGATTCTAATAAACTGAATTTCCTTATGTATCTTCACGTAGTGGTCATTTGCCATTAATTATTTATTAAACATAGTAGTAGGTATTAGTCAACTAAATCCTAATAAACTGAAAGACTAAGTATGTCGCGTTTGGAGGATGATTGAGTCAGTTAACTACAGGCACAAGGCACTTAATATCTTGGCCACTGCTCTGCAACTTGTAAAGAATGGTTAAATTTCTTGAACCACCAATGTCTATGACCAGTGATGACCACTTAACATCACGTGGCCTATTTGTCTATGACATGCTTATAATGTTTTTCGAAAGCAAATACACCCTTTCAATTAGCAATAAAATAAATACATATAAAACAAATTTTGTATGAATATCGTTTATTTTATATTATTTGTTTTTGCCTTAAAATATTAAATGTTAGCGAAAATAAAATAAGAAACAGGAAAGAACAAATCATGACTTTTACTCTTTACTCTTTAGTAAGGATTCCCTGAAAATGAGGGCGATTTTAATTAACCCGATAATTTATGTCAATGAGTCATATCAACTGTTGCCCCTCATATTAAGTTATGCATGATTTTAAAGTTATAAAAAAACATGGGGGATTTGCCGAGTTAGTCATTAACAAAGAATGCTATAAAAATTTAATAATAGGTATTAGTCTGGAAATAAAAACTAACTAAATATTCATATTAACGTGGTTTGGTGCAATTGACTTTTGAAATCGTCATTATCTTTTTCTACTTATGATCAATATTTTGATATATACCTATGAATAATTATTGTAGTTACTGTGTCGTATTTTTATATATAAATGTGTTTTTTATTTACTATATTTTGGTTAATGATGTCAATTATGGTTTTTAATAATAATTACTTCTTTAAAGAAGAATATAGTATGTATACTTTTTTTTTTATTGCATAGGAAGGCGGACGAGCGTATGGGCCACCTGATGGTAAGTGATCACCAACGCCCATAGACATTGGCATTGTAAGAGATGTTAACCATCAATTACATTACCAATGCGCCGCCAACCTTGGGAACTAAGATGTTATGTCCCTTGTGCCTGGAATTACACTGGCTCACTCCCCCTTCAAACCGGAACACAACAATAGCAAGTACTGCTGTTTTGCGGTAGAATATCTGATGAGTGGGTGGTACCTACCCAGACGAGCTTGCACAAAGCTCTACCACCAAGGTACCTTACCACCTTACATGTAGGTGTGTCTTTTGTCTTGTTAATAAAAAAAATTATCTTGATGTAACGTGGATGAACACAAACCAAGAATTTGAAAATTTATCCCTGAAGAGGGTCAAAGAAAAGAAGAAAGTTTGCGTGGAAGTTTGTAATTCAGCTTCGATAAGTATATTATTGTGTCTAAGGGTGTTTAATAGGAGATGAGAGTTCGTATGAGAAGTGCGTAAATTTTGTTCTCAAAAATATTGAAGTGCAATAAAGTGAGCCTAGGTTGAGTAGTCCAAAGTCTCTAATATTTGAGAAGAAGGCGGATAGTTCGTTGACATTAATACTCCATAATAAAGGTCTTAAGATAAAATTAGTTGCGAACAAACAAATCAAATTATCAAAGCAAAAATATTACTTTTGTGACTTAAGATATTCAATTTATTTAATAGTGAATTCCTCATGTCTGAGGTGCAAGTATCTTTTCGTACTTGTCTAACATGTCCCCAGTGACTCCAATCAGATTGCGAACTTTGTACGTGACTTCCAAGTTTGTCGACAGATGTCGCGTCCATGCACATAACTTTGTGGTACTGCTTCTAACCTGTTTAGGGGATATCAAAAGGTTTCAAGTTGACTAACGTGTATTGTTTTTTGGGTATATTGGTATGTGATAGACATGTCCGCATTCCATCTATTTATTTTAAATTATATTATACACAAGATCATAATATTATTATTAATAAAAATACTATGTTTGCAAGGTTTAATTAAACCGAGATGGCCCAGTATTTAAAACGTGAGAATCTTAACCGATAATTATGGGTTCAAACCCGAGCATGCACCACTGAACTTTCATGTCTTAAATTTGTATTTATAATTCATATTAAGCTCGACGGTGAAGGAAAATATCGCGAGGAAACCTGCATGTGTCTAATTTCACTTAAATTCTGCCTCATGTGTATTCCACCCACCCGCATTGGAGTAGCCTGGTGGAATAAGCTGCAAACGTTCTCCTCAAAAAGCCTTAGCCCAGCAATGGGACATTCACAGGCTGTTAATGTACTATAGTAGTACTGTTCAGTAGGTAGACAAGAATGTGAGTCATCCGGTGTAATAAAAATACAAGCACTCCTTTGAGCCTGTCAATAATATACATTACTTACTTTCTGATATGGCTATATGCCTTATTTACCCTAAGAAGCATTTATATGCAATCGTCTATGAAGACGATTAAAATTTGGACGATTAAAGTTTAGATGTAAATGCTATTGTTTGTTGTTGCCCACTCCGCCAAACAGCATTATTAAGTATTATTGAGTTCCGGTTGAGGGTGAATGTTACTTCAGGCACAAAGGATATGAAGTCTTGTTCCCAAGGTGTATTGGCGATGTAGGAAGTAATTATAATTTCTTACGGCACCAATATTTTATAGGCGGGAGTGATCAATTATAATCATGACCCATTTTTCCGTACATGTATTTTATAAATTAAAAATGATAAAAAAGTAATATTATTTTAAGATATAATATATAACAGGCTACGTTGTTTGTTATGTAATTTGTGAAATATAGCTAATTATGTCAGCGTGGTGGAGGACAAAGTGTCGGTCGGGGCAATTTTCTTGTGAAAGATGGCAATAATTTAATAAGATATCACAGAACTTTGAATAAGGGATTTGCTAAATTCAAATTTACAGTAATTACTGAGACGAAAATTATAACAATATTTTTTATTAAAGACTAGCTGTGACACGCGGTTTCACCCGCGTATATTTAATAAAAATGTAATGAATAAAATAAGCCTGGAGCCTTCCTCGATGAAAGGACTAAACCACACAAAAATATTTTTATACCAGTAGTTCCTGAGATTAGCCGGATTTCACCAACAAACTCTTCAGTATATATTAGTATAGATGACTAGAGGAGTAACAGTAACAGCTTTTAGTGGTAATAATGAAAAAAAATAAACAGCCGCTCTGTAACATTTATAAACAAGGCCACAAGAGTCATTAAAATTGTAGTCATCAGTAATCCTAAATCGATTGTGATGATGCCTGGAAACGAAAAGATGTATATAATGGTCCTCCTGACCGATTTCGGCCACGGCTGTCAATCTCAATAGAGATTAGCCAACTACGCAGGAGATATTATACTGCACAAGTGTGTGTGCAAACACATGTGCACTCTCTATTCTTTAAATATCATAACCCGATGGGACGGCGATCCGACACGACCGGAAAGAGTTCAGGCGTAGGATCAATGGCTTTACGTGCTTTCCGAGGCACGGGAGTACACACACTTCCAACTTCCAGACTCCGAGCTGCTAATGAGGATTTTCGACAGAAAATCTCAACAACATTTTATTGGGCCGACCTGTGATTTGAACCCAAGACCACCGTGTCTATGGCCTTACATGTAACCACTAGGCAGTCAAAAGATATATATATAACATACATCCTAACATGCACATCCTAACTTATAAATGTGAGAGTCAGTTCCTTTAATTGTTTCCACCCCTTCACATGTTAACTATACAACCAATCACCATGAAGTTTTCCATACACCTAACCAAATGCGGGCGAAGCCGCGGGTACGATCTATTAAAAAGTAAAGGACAATGTCTGTGGAAATTTTTCAAAACATTTTTTTTTAAATAAAAAGTCATTTAGCTCAATTTTTTTTTAAATTTACTTTGGATTTTGTTTTAAATATCTACAGAATAAATCAAACACAAAATGAAAGAGTAGTACAACTTCATGTTTGAAGCAAATACTGCTGTTTCTGTATTATTATTGAAGTTATACTTCTTTAGGCGCGTTATGAAAAAATGATGAGAGTGAAATTTTAAGATGCGCGCGCATCTGTGACACAAAATTAACAGTATGAAGCTGTCGGCTTAACCGCTCATTAAACACCTGAATTCTACAACGTGAAGTTAGTTCTAGGTGGCATGAAAATCGATAACTATGTTCAAGTTGTATATTCTAGTATTTTTATTACGTTAATAAAACCTTTTTTATTTAAATAAAATCTTTTTTATCAATTTTAATATTTATCGTTAATCACTACTGCATTTTAGTTATTTTTTTTCCATACGCCAAAGAAGTATAACTTCTAACGCGTGTACATAAGTACACACACTCTTACTTTTTTTTTTTTTTAATGATTTGCCAATTTAAATATTATGCTCATAGCAATAAATATATAAATTATTTTTAAATTGTTTAATATAAGAAATATACATAGACAATTAATATTTAAATACTATAATAAAATAAAATAATTATAGCGTTATATAAAAACTGTCCAAACATGGCTCTAATGTAGACGGTTCGTTCAAAAACAATAAAGTTAGTCCAATATCCAGTTTTAAATTAGTTTTGCCCGAACATTTGTCCAAATTAGTTTTGTGATTAAATCGTTTGGACAACCAAAATTCCAATATTCAAATAAAGTTTGTTTTTTATATTGATGACATTTCGAGGTGTATCTTTATAAGAAACTTAATATAGTTGTCAATAAAGAATTTTATAATTAACATCGATCTTGTTGTGACGAAATATATGTATATTTTTAAAGTAAATGCTTACTATGGCTAAAGGTCTCTCATAGAAACTGGCACTAAATTAACTAAAATAATAAGGTCCTCCAGATCGATTTCGGCCACGGCGGCCAATTTCAAGAGAGACTAGCCAACTGCGCAGGAGATATTATAGTGCACAAGTGTGTGCGCAAACACAGGTGCACTCTTCCTTAGCTCTCATAATCCGATGAGACGGCAATCCGACACGACCGGAAAGAGTTCAAGCGCAGGACCAACGGCTTAACGTGCTTTTCGAGACACGGGAATGTACACACTTCCAACTTCCAGACTCCGGGCTGCTACTGAGATTTTTCTGACAGAAAACCCCAATAACTATATATTGGCCCGAACTGGGAATTGAACCCAGGACCATCGAGTCTGCGGCCTTATATCAAGCCACTAGACCAACGAGGCAGTCACTAAATTAACTATACCTTGCATCGCCACTGCACCACCCACTATCCCTGGAAACTAAGATGCTCTGACTCACCCACCTAACTGAAACAGAACCATACGGAGTATTGCAGTACTTGGCTGTAGAATACGGAGTGGGCGATACCTATGCAATCGGGCTCGTACAATACCCTAAAGTAAATTAAATATAGAATATAATAAATTCAAATATACATTTAAAATGTTACTGTTTAATTAGTTCAATTTCTAACAAATCACATCGCTAGACAAATGTAACAGTAATGAAAATACAGCAATTTTATGATAACAAAATAACATATGAATTCTCTCCACGAAGGACAACAGTAATATTGGACAAATACGGCTATTTGCTAACATTAAATACTAGCTTCGGGTGTTAATTAAGCTGGGCCACTAGGACTGCGGTCGCCCTTCGACCCTCCGACATTTACTTCAATCAAAGCCGTATGCTACCGGCATATGCGACGACTCCCGACTAATGTTTCGTCCCTACTCGATGTTCGTGTTACCGATATTCAGAGATTTGATTAATTATATTATCGATTCTTATGTGGTAATGATTTTTTTTATAGAATTGATGACATAACATTTTAAATTATGACAGTGATGGATGATTTATTCATGTGTTGTTTCATGATTTTCTGACAGTTATTTATTTTATATACAATGGCCCAGTGGTTAGCAGGCGAGAATCTAAACCGAACCGAGTTCAAACCCGGGCAATCGCCACTGAATTTTTTATGTGCTGCATGCATTGTTTATAAATCATCTTGTGCCTGGCGGTGAAGGAAAACATCGTGAAGAAACCTGCATATGTTTAATTTCACTGAAATTCTGCCGCTTGAATATAAAAAGGAGAGAAGGCCTTAGGCCAGCAGTGGGACATTCACAGGCTGTTGTTACGTCTAAGCCTCATCCTTATGATAGCATTACATATTTTTAAAATAATATATTTTAAATAGGTAGGCGGACTAGCAATTGGGCTGCCTGATTCTAAGAGGTCACCACCGGTCAATAAATATGGGAGCTTCAAAAAAAAGGCATAAGCCGAATTAAGAGTGCACACATACACTCCACACTCAGGCACAATTTCGATTGGTAAGTAACCTTATTTGATTGTTCTGTTTTCTGAGCTAATATATTTTCTTTTAATTTACATATGAATATCTCAAAACAAAATATATTTGTTCCACGTATATTTAAATAAAAACTATATCTCCGTATTCATATATCGTTAACACTAATGTTAGTTTCCGTTTAAGACTCGCAGTCGGGATACTGAACTATTAAGCATAACTCTCGCGATAACTCAACTGTTTCCACGTACTTTTCTTTACTCTCCCCCCAGAGAGAAATAAAATTCGACACCGAATTATATCAAAAACTTCCTCCCTTTATGGCTTTCGTTTTTGAAATATATTTAAATAAACATATATCCGATGTTAACTTAAATGAAGCATTAATTCTCGTTAAAACTTCTTGCAGAAAAATAGTAACAATTAATCACGATATTAAATCGGTATTAGGTTCGCAGAAATAAAGACCTTATTTATACGACTTGACCGACAAACGGAGAAATAAATCTAAATGAAACCTCAGGTCGCTGGAATGAATGATTAAACGGAGGAGTTCTTAGTTTGTTTTCACTTTGGCTCGGACAATAGAGTGTGGTCGGAGTAAGGGAAAATTACGCCGCCCGCGGGAGCTCGCACTAGTAAATCATCATTAGGCGTCGTGCTTGCGGGACATGCCTCGTCTTTATAAAAGATTCAACCTAATACAAACGAGACGGGCGAGTAATGGGAAATTTACTCTTGCTTAGAAAACAAATTCCAACACAAGATAAATTATGTCAAACAATAAGAATTTCCATAATATTGTAATAAGTGGATCGAAAAGACATTAGCGGTATGCTCAGTTTAGTTGGTTAAGTACATTTTTTTCTGTGAGTCGTGTATTCAAGTCCAGGACAAGGCAACTCAATTTTAAAGTGCGCTGCTAGAAATCATCATAATGAAACCTGAATTTGTTGAAGATAGGGGCTCATAAGAGGCACTAAGAGAGCTCATGTTGAATGAACACGCAACTACAACAATATAACATGACAAAATAAACATGAATTAGGTCATTTGTACAAAATGAAACTTGAAGAAACATACAGTACATGTAAAAAAGCATTTTAATCTCGGATACTTCGTCGAAACATGTAAATATCATCATCACTTCATATATTTTAACGACCTTATAGACTAAATTAAACTTGATACAAGCGTTTTTTTTTTATTTATTTTATTACTTATACATATAACTATAGTTTAATGAACGTGTAGGGATGATATTTATAATCATAAATGAAAATAGTAAAATGTATTTTTAAATACGAGCGATATAACTGTAAATAAAAATTGCCATTTACGCCCTGCCAATTGGATCAGTAGTTTAAGAAATAGTAGCATAAATTAATATGTATTCATTTGGTCATATTAATTTTATAAAGATACTGAAAAAAGCAGTTACTTACGTTGAAAATTATATGGAAATAGAAGCATTGAATTGAATAAAATAATCAATAAAATTGATGATTCTGATTAATTTAATAATAATCAGAACACAAATATAGTCAACATAAAATTATATCACAAATATATAAAGGACAAAAATAAACGTATACGCTTACATAGGAGCAAATAATAATAATAATCTTAACATTATGTATATATAATTATGACCGATTTATTCAAATGTCGACATTATATGCCCAGTATTTCCAAACTTTACACGGTATTCGCAAGTTTCCACATAATGCCTTATGTAACTGGATATTAAGGTTTACGAGGGCCGTATCGCGAACTTTAATGTACGCAGAGACGAATATTGTCTCTTCATAATCCTATTTGAGAATATGAACAAAGTCGACTCTCAACTATGTTAATAAGTCACATATTAATAAGAAACAGAGGATATAAGTTAACAAGAATTCATTTACTTTTAGTTTTATTTCATTCTTGATAATTTCAAGCAATTCACTCGGGACATTTGTTAAAAGTCATTTTTCATCTATTTTGTTGGTATTGATTTGTAATATTTAAGCTAGTTACTGCTTCCCTTGTATTTATATAATTGGGCGGTGTGTGCAAGCTCGTCTGGGTAGGTAGACCCACTCATCAGATATTCTACCGCAAAACAGTAGTTCTTGTTATTGTTGTGTTCCAGTTTGAAGGGTGAGTTATCCAGGCACCAGGGGCGTATCATCTTAGTTCCCAAGGTTTGTGGTGCATTGGCGATGTAAGCGATGGTTAACATTTCTTACACTGCCAATGTCTAAGGGCGTTGGTGACCACTTACCATCGGGTGGCCCAAATGCACGTCCACGTACCTATACAATGAAAAAAAGTTTGAATAGATAATTACATTATAATACAACGATATAATATATTTTGTTTAATTAAAATAAACTGTTCAAAGTAAATCATAGCAGCGCATTATTAAGAAAGTTGATAACTTTTAAAACGAGACATTTTGTAATATCGGACGGGCGTAAAGTTTTGTTAATCAAAATAACGGTGAGCTACCGGGGCAGAGTAGTTTAGAGGATTGAACTCCCTCGCCTCTGGGATGCGGGACTACCTTGGTATAATTTGAATTTATTAAATTGTACTCATTAAACGTCGGCCAAATGCTTTTATTTAGGTAATTTACAAATAAGGTTAGGATTTTGTGTTTTTTGATTAAATTAGTTATGAAAAATGAAAGAAACGAGAGTAGGTAATCTAGTATCTTTTTTAAATTTACAGCATAGGACGTATTGAGATGGTTTCACTGCCAAAAATTAACACTTAATATTGATTTGAATTTTCAGTGAGCCAGTGTACTTAAATAGAGTTTACTTGGTGGCAAGGCTTTGTGCCAGCCCATCTGGGTAGAAGCTGTTCATTCACCACATATTCTACCGCCAAGCAGCATTACTTAGTATTGTTGTGTGTTTGGAAGGTGAGTGAGCTACTTTCACTATATTCACAAGAGACATAACGTCTTTGTCACCAATCGGTGACGAATTGGCGATGTCAGATATGGATAGCATTTCTTACAGTGCCAATGTCGATGGCGACCACTTATCTGGTGATTAATAAGCCTGTTTGCCGACCACAAAAAATAAATAAAAAAATGTCGACACCTTAGATCCTCTGGTTAGCAAATAGGTCAAGATAGAAGAAAGGTTTTATATTTCTCACGTTTGTATTGTCTATGAGTAGTTGCGCTTTCCATCTGGTGACCTTTAACTCCGTCTGCCTTCTTACTATAAATAAAATATGAATATAGATTGACCTATATACTACATGTATTCGTATGGATTGTCTGAGTTAACACTTTTAAGTAAGAATATACGAAACAGAGCTAAGATTTAAAAATATATAAAAGTCTACGTAATTTTTCTCTACCCCTGAGCATTAGAGGAAAATATTACTAAACACATGAAAACGCAATGGTGCTTGTCTGGCGTTGAACCTATTATCTTTGACTATGATTCAAAGTTTTAATCACTGGGCTGTCTCGGCTTTAAATTAATCGAATAAGAAATTCTGCAATATCGTAATTCAAATATGACTTCAGCTCGGGGAGCTACTGTCGGGTAATCTTTGTATGCATAATGTCCCAAATTGCATTAAAGTAACTTTGCAAATACAAATTTACCTTGAGCTCCTTCAATATTGGTAAATTACTTGTTTGTACAATCGTTCAATAATGGATATAATAACAAACCAATTATTTTGTAAGTGTAGAGTCACATGTATAGCTTATTTCATTCGAAGGAGTTAATTTAAGCAAACCTTAGATTTATATATTCTTATTTTTCGTTCCCGTGGGATAAAATGTTACTCGCTGATAATGTAGCTTTCTATTGATGAAAGTTAATCGTTTTAGTGGTTTAGGCGTGAAAGCGTAACAAACAAACTCACAGTCGCATTTATAATATGAATGAGGATTTTATTTGTCAATAACTCCACTATATTATGCACTACGACACTACGCTCTTAATTCGCATATATTTATTTATAATACAACACTATTCCTCTCCAATATTTATATCCACTTTAAGTTTACTTCCACTGTTTCGATAACACATTTTTTTTGCGATTTTCACAGAACATAAAAATAACATTTTTTAAAACAAAACATAAAAACGTCTGCATTCATAAAATGAACATTAAACGTATCTTAAAACACCAATGAAATAAAAGTCTATGTTTGTTTTCCTACAGTTTCTGCCCGCGGCTTCACCTTTACTTGGTGGTAGAGCTTTGTGCAAGCTCGTCTGGGAAGGTACCACCCACTCATCAGATATTCTGCCGCAAAACAGCAATACTTGCTATTGTTGTGTTCCGGTTTGAAGGGTGAGTGAGCCAGTGTAATTACAGGTACAAGGGACGTAAAATCTTAGTTCCCAAGGTTGGTGGCGCATTGGCGATGTAAGCGATGGTAACATATCTTACAACGCCAATGTATATGGGCGTTGGTGACCACTTACCATCATGTGGCCCACATGCTCGTCCGCCTTCCTATGCAATAAAAAAAAATGCTTGCAAATGGGTGGCCAAAAAAAGTACATTCATGTACACGTGTACATGACAGATAGTAAATATTTGGGGGGTGAAAGGACAGATAAAGGGATATGTTCAATCGCTCAGATTACTTTAATATCGCGATTTAGGAAACGCCAGCTTTGACTTCGTATGTGGCGAGATAGATGTCGCTACAAATATATGAAAATTGAAGAAATTAATTACTGCGTAGTTTTTAACCTCTCTGAACTTGGGGGTTATTCAAAATAGTATGTTATGTAAGATGAATTTGAAGTACCGTTTGTCAAATTCCACCATGATGGACCACAGAGAAAAATAAATGTAATAATGGACGTTTAAGACGGTGAATATTACTTGCATAGATAATAGATATACATAGACAAGTCATATGGACGACTCTTGTTAAGAACATTTTATTTATACGAAAATGTCTTCATTAGGTTGCATTTCATAAAATTATCTTTCCATTAAATGTTGGTGCGTAAGATATTTTTTTTATATTACACAAAAACATAATTAATTATAAGTATAAAGGAACGCGTCCATTTTTTGCTCGATATTCTATGTCCAATGTCAATGTAAAATTACTGTTTCTTTTTCTGCGATTCGTTTTTATTATTTTTTAATTCACGCTTATCTCTGCGGGCTGATACCCATTCAATTACGTTGCTTTTGATACTAGTCTCTGACTTGCATTGCGTTTCGGATTTGTTTTGTAAATCGTTAGTAGGTGCAACAAATGTGGAATAGAAATCTAAAAAGTTCTTATGGCATCATGCTATTTGACAGTTGACATTTCTATAGCAAAATCTGGCCAAATCATAATCTATGCTTATTGGCAGCAACCTTATTAAAGGATTTAATGCAAATTTATATTCTGTAGTAAGACCGAGATTTTAAGTTTTTTATTTATAGCAATTATATTTCCCAATATTCACGAATATAAAACACCACAACTCATTGGTGAGAATTAAATTCGATACCTATGCAATCCACCACAAAGAAGTTGGTCATGTCCATTTCATATTAATCAGTTGAGTTTAGAAGCGTAACAATCATACAAATAAACCAACCCACTTTTGCACGATTAATTTATTTCCTAGAACGGTTTTTTTCATTTACCTAAAATTACTACGTACGAACCCATCTAGTTGAAATTTTGATTGTTTTCCTGCAAAGTGGAACGGAACTCTACTTTGTATTTCTAAAGCAACATTTTAGAGTACAATGTCTTGTTGATTTTTACTATCTAAAAAAAGGCTACGCGCTAACTAAGCACTATCGACTATGTGTCATGGTGCTAATGAGAAAGGCTGTGAAGTGCACACTGATCGTGAAAGGCATTCTACCATGCAAGTCCTTATCAGCCTTTAAGTGTTCTTTAACAAGACACCACTAGTATTAATTACTAAGACTGTAACGCTGAGGTATTGTATATACAAATAACGCGAGAAAATAATAACGTTGTTGGACTGGATTCGAACCTGTTAACCGACTACACCGAGTTAACAATTACTTTATGGGATTATAGATCCTAGTTGTGATAAATTAAATAATATCCCTGTATATCAAAAACAGTAATCTTTCAACTGCGCGCGGAGAACTTTTTTTGAAAAGTATATATATGTGTCCTTATACATAATATACACTCGTTATACGTTCAGACATTATAGTGGAATTAACATACCAACATCTCGATTAATACAGTATATAACTCCATATTATGTAACGTCGACAAAAATTTATAACTTTTTATAAATATTATCTAAAAAAAACAACAAATATTTTTTAGAAAAATGCTATCCTACTATTACTAAATAAATAAATGATAACATACATTTTCTATTTATTTAATAATAATTAATTATATTTGAGACGATAAGTTAAATCCTTGTAAACAAATCAAGAAATTTCGGAAAACTTATTTTTTATAGAACCTTGATAAAAATTTATATACAACTACAAATATATTTCTTTAAATTCTTAAGCAATATGAAAAATATTTAATAACAAATAAAACCAAAGTTTGAATTATTCGTAGTATAAGAAAGCGACTACAGTACCCAATGGACCAATTTATGTTGTTATTACTTGTTGAAATTAAGCAATATATTTTGTACGCATTTTCACTGTTGGAATATTTTCAAAGTTTAAATAAAAAAATATAGTTTAACAAATTAGACCTGACTACGTCGCACTCTGAAATGTACTGTTTACCCCTAATCGTTTTATTCATATCGCTGACATACTGTTAATGACCTCAATTATAAATTAACAATCATCAATTATTTTTGAAGTGAAAACTTCTTTAGCGGCGTTGTGCACTTTTTTGTGATGGGTAAAAAATGTTAAACTCGCGTCAGGTCACGTGACCCTGATTAAGACTGATTCTCACTGGGTTAAATTTTTAATGTAATATAAATTGTCATGTTTGTGTAAGATAGCGCAATAAATGAATATTGTATTTTATCACATAAGTGACAGTACTTTTATACTGATAATTAAAGTAATTCGTGCAAAATTTTTCTCTAACCATCCCAAAATATCAAAAATGCACAACGTTAATATTCAAGTTTTCACTTCTGCCGACACTCCCGGAGTGCACAACCCGTTGTTTTTTTCATTATATATTTCTTTTAAATATTTTTTTGCATTATTCACATTTCACACAAGGCCACCTGATCCCAAACCAAGCGAAGCTTGTACTCTGGAATACAGACAACTGATATACTTACATATAATATTTGTCTTTTGTAAATATATACTTATGTATATATAAATACACCTAGACTCAGGTCAAACAGACATGTTCATGCACACAAATGTCTGGGTAGGAATCGAACCCACGACCTTGCGGCGTAAAAGCAAGTATCTTACCAACCACGCCAACCAGCTTAGTACTAGTAACTTTTGTTGCTTTGTATAACTTAAGCGTACTAACAGTACGAAATAAGAAAAATATTGTTTTCGATTTTTTTATCTATCAATTATTTAATTATTGTTTATCATAAGAACACAACATATTTATGTATTTAAATTAACCACAAAATACTCGTATATATAGGATGAAAAAAAATACGTGTCCGACCCGCGAAGTGGTTATAAGGTATCGTGAGTCGGTTCTATTTATGAAATCATTTTTAAACTGCGTTACATCCTGTATAGTGATATTCAGAGGAATACAATAGGAGGAAAGGGAGGACAGCTGTGGTCACATACCAACTTACCTTAAGGGTTGCTTACTTAAAAATACATTTTAGTGTATTTAAAGTTACCTTTTAGGCGAATATAACTATCTTTAATGGTAGGGTATCTAATAAATCGACTGTTATATATCCAAAAATATGTATATAGAAGAAAGAACACATATACTCATAGTTCTTCATCAAAGATATAGATTTACTCGGTGGTAGAGCTTTGTACAAGCTCGTCTGGATAGGTACAATTCACTCATTAGCTACGACTTTTCATCAGTTCAATTTATGTATGTAGTTCATTTCATCAGGATGTGTGCCTTTGCCCAGCGATGGGTATTGACGTAGTCCTAGTTTACTGTTTCAAGTAAATATTACTTAGTTTTATACTGTTTTTGAGAACAATAAGAGTATTGATGATTGAGGATTGATTTGAAATAATTCACAGTATTATACATTTTGTTAACATGAAATGTTTGATTAAATTTGTTTTAAATACCCGGTTATTATTCTCAGTTTATTTTACGTTCGGGAATGGGACTGCCTTTGACACGTTTAATTTGGAGTTTACTAATTCAATAGAATTTTTAGCTTAATGACTTCAAAAAGGATCTTTGAAGTATTCAAACATTTTGATAGATTCTCATAATAACATAAAGGGAACTCCTTCATTACCTTAATATTTGTCATCTTAATAAAGATGTTTGAGTTATTTTCATTATATAAATATTGATACTGTTTGTATTTGATATCGATTATATAATCTAATATGTTTTGTCTAAGACTTAGATCGTGTTGGTAATCGTATAAATATTCGTGTATGGAGTTATGTTCAAACTCGTAGAACAAAAGTTGTTACTTAGGGTGTTAGCTATGTAGTCCTGAGAGGTTGTTGTTGTTTTACAAATAATATAGAAATATATAATGTTATAATTTACCTTTATTATTTAAAACACATATAGGTAATTACATTTATTATAAATAAACAAATTTGATAGAATTACTTGGTGGTAGAGCTTTGTGCAAGCTCGTCTGGGTAGGTACCACCCACTCATCAGATATTCTGCCGCAAAACAGCAGTACTTTGTATTGCTGTGTTCCGGTTTGAAGGGTGAGTGAGCCAGTGTAATTACAGGCACAAGGGACATAACATCTTAGTTCCCAAGGTTAGTGGCGCATTGGCGATGTAAGCGATGGTTAACATTTCTTACAATGACATTGTCTATGGGCGTTGGTGACCACTTCGTCCGCCTTCCTATACAATAAACAAAAAAGAATGTTACAAACATATAGTTAGTTAGTACATTTATGTAACTTATTTTTATATTTTGTTTATAAATATAGAAAGCAGCGTTTAAATAGATAGTAGTTATCAGAACCGATCGCCCCTTCGACGTCAACACAATAGCGTGAGCAATATCCAGGCATTCCCATTTAAATTGTTACCCTACGTTTCCTTATGAACGGGGGTTAGTTGAATGCAACAGTCATGTCAGGGCGCATTACGCGAGGGGATTGCTTGATGACTCACAGTACCAATGACAATTGATCGGTCTTTTTTTCTTTGATTCTCTTCGTCTCTAGATACAGACGATGTTATGTATTGATTGCCTTTTTAACCGACTTCAAAAAAAGGAGGAGGTTATCAATTCGTCTGTATGTTTCTTTTTGTTTTTGTTACCTCATAACTTTCGACTGGGTGAATCGATTTTGATGGGTTTTTTTTTATTTGAAAGCTGGTGCTTTCCATGTGGTTTCATTGGTCCCAACACTTTTATATACCTAGCAATAATAATACGGGAATCCTTTAAAAAACAAACAAAAACTTACACATTACAAATTGACTTTTATTCGCCTCGTTAAGTTGCGCGTGCGACACAAGCACATCTCACCTATAACTATGTATGTAGTTATAAACCCACCTTGGCTGACATCGACTCCAAAAATAACAATAATTGTAACTACATTATCAACCACACACAATCGTACCTACATATTAATGAGTAGAAAATAGTAACTTAATTATCAAATTACACAAGAATACGCAATTATTTTTTTACTTTTTAGTGCATATTCATTTGTTTTCCCTTTGAAGTCGGTTTTTTACTTGTGTGATTTATACTAATATTAGACATGCGAATGCACCTCTGTATATCTGTTACGGGTTTATCAGCTATACCACAGGACTGATTTTGATGAAATTTGCTACGTAGCAAAATTTTACCTTTTTACTGTTCCCTATGACACTAGAAAACTAGTCCCCAGTAAAGTTGCCGAAGTCGAAATTTGACGACACTTTGTACAAGTACGCTTTTGAAAATAATATTTACGCTGTTTGATTAAAATTTTTTTACGATACAAAAAACATTTAAAAAATTGGTTCATTTTAAGCCTGACGCCGCGCGCTTACAGACACAGATTTTTTGCAACTGAAGATGAATTATTCAATTTCAAAGATAAAAATTAGGTACAGTTTTTGAATTCGAATATTGATGCAATAAAAGCACTTGAAACTAGGGGTCTTTTAGTGTTGACCGGACACGACGTATTGTAGACGACTTAATTTCAACAAACTATCTCTGAAGTTTGGCTTACCATACTGTAAACACTACTACATACTGTTAGATATTATTATTTCCAAGGAGAATACGAGTTTCACTGACACCTTTGATAATATCTTCATCGCCCACAAGTGATGGTGACGACTGATCACACTTAAAGGATACCATAATTTTTTCAATATAACATTCTAAGTTCTTCCGATCACGCTATTCATAAACGTAATATATATTTCATTAATGAATATATGCTACTCCTTCTCGCTGTCCAAGGTTATTCGATTAATATATTCAATTAAACACTTCAGTTCATTGACCACCAAATGATATGTTACTTTACACTGGGTAGTACTGATAACACTTTTATTCACTAGCAGGATGTTTTATCAAGAATTGTTTATGTTGCATGTCATTAAAGTTATATACATACGTCAATCTCAATGGATCGAACAATGTCCGCACATTGATATACTATCTTTAATGGTGGTAATACTGGTCAAACAATACGAAAAATACTTAGCTATTGTGTAAGTCTTTTGTGACGAAGTGGATTGAGCATTTCTCGCCGTAGTATAATTTGTCAACGCAGTTAAAATAAAAAAATTGGAGAGTTCTCGGCTGCAAAATATGTACAATTATCCAACAGAGGTTTTGTACCTAATAAGTTGCCTGTCAAAGGATTTGAGGCATTTCTTTTAAATCTGACTAAGTTTATGATTGATGATGTGACTTCCGATAGAGTAATCGTCCTACAATTGCAGGATATACCTACGACTCTGGTATTTCGCGGAAAGGGGCCAGAAAATCAGTACTTCATTCAAACAATTTCCAGACCGTAAGTAATTTTGAAGCGTTGTCATGCCTTAATCATAATTTTTCAATTGTTATCGAGTTTTGATGGTAACTTCTGATGCGAGGCCAAACTAAAGCATACTTGATGTCGTAATGTTGTTGTTTGTTTAATTTTGGAATTGTTGTAGGGAAAGTTAAGACAATGATACCTCCGATTCTGATGAAAGAATCTCACTGGATAACACAGAATGTTACTGGACAGAACAGAACAGACTGAACAGGACAGAACAGAATATTACTTCGCACTAATTCAGGAAAAGTGATTCAGCTATATTATTAACAGCGTAACTGAACTATTATCATTTTTACAGTGTCCAAGTGTTACAGTTGAACATTGAAAGAGAAATCTGTCCCAATCACCGAATACAACGCCACTCGGCACGCTGGGCTAAAAGGTAACTGTTAATCTTAAAAAATTAAGTTTTCTAGGTAGTGTTAACGTAGTATGAAATACCTGTTTTTAGCAAAGTAAGCCTTCATTTCGAGTGATAAATACTCTATTACCATGTTATAATTAAATTATTTTTGTAATAAATTTTGACTTACTCTTAGCCAAAAAATCTTTAAAAGCAGTAAAGACGTCATATTTATATACAATGAAATATACACAGTAATGAGTATACTGATCAACATAAAGGACAAAGTAATTTTTATTATCAATTGAAGAAGGAATGATAGTGAATATGTGACACATGGGACACACAAATCTAGTGTCCAAAAGTGATGGTAATATCTAATCTCATAAAATACATACCTAAAAATTTTCAACCTTGTAAACTAATATGTTAAGATTTTACTCTGCAATTATGAACATCTCTGAGAACAGCAATTCAATACATCAATTTTTGTACTTTTTTGTTTTGACTTATAATTAACTAAATAACACCATGACTAAAATCGTAAAATCATGTCATAGTAATCAAACATTATTTCACTACTAAGGCGGCTGGGTTAAGACCTCCGCCACTCTTGGACAGAAGGTTAAATAATATATAAGCGTATTTAGGTACACATTGATATGAGGTAACATCTCTTGGCCGAAACTAACTGTCTCAAATTCATACTGCTTCCTTGATCGGAATAGATAGAGGATTCCTAGAATACGTTTATGAAACTTTGACGGCAGGTTAGTTGCCTATATGATTAAATTACTTACAGGTAAAAAGAAATCCTTGCTAATGGATGCTCTACCTACCAAACAATTGCTTTCTCTAAATGGAATCTGATTGTGCCTTTGGCATTTGGTACTTTCATGCCCGTATATTTTTGTATGTGAATTGTAAGATTTCCACCAATTCTCTTCAGTGGTTATGGAAATAATGTTTAGTCTTTTCTGTGTTATAATAATCAAATATTATTTGAGAAGTGACTAAATCACTCGCTCATATTATATGTGTTTCCATATGACGTATGTTTTGATGAAGGTAATTGAAGTTTGCAGTAAAAAAAGTTCATATTCTGATTCTTGCTTGCGACACATTTTAAGGGAAGAGTACTTCGTATACATTTTGATAGATATGTATCGAAATATGTTTTTTTTTTTTTAAATAAACCTTAAAACCGGAACACAAAAAAACTAACTTTTGATGTTTGGCGGTATATCGTACCAAGTATATCGTTGCGATTATTTTTATGGTCGGAGTATTATCGGTTCTTGCACTTCGTATACCTAAAAGAAAATATCGTAAACTAATCAACAAGACTTAAAATTATGATAACTATTTTATTTTTTCAATAAATGTTGAAAATATTGTGCAAGTGCAACTAAAGGGTCAAGAGATACTCGTTCAAATATTGCAGTTAATTTAAGCAACAATTTATGTATTATAAAGAAGACGCAACATGCAACTAATTAGTATCCTCCTTGGTAATGAATTATCCCTGATTCATAATTATGAAGGTTGTAAAACAAGTCTTATGTAACACCATAATGATGTTCATCGTATTACATACTGAGTGAGAGAGTGGAATAAAGAGCTATTATGTTATTTATTAGGGACTTAAGTTATCTATATAAATAAAATGATAGATGTCTGTAGTTGTGCGCGCATTACGAATAAACTACTGGGTTAGATTTCAATCAAATTTTCTTTATTTTATTTATTAGACACTTGGCCCTTATGAAAAAAAAAATATTGCGTTATCTTCATTTAATAAAAAGTTATTAAAGTTTCAAGAAACAATGATTTACATATGCACTGCGTGTACAGTGATGTATGTTTAAAAGTATATTTTTGCTTGCAATTTTTTTGATGTTTTTTCATTCGTACATAAGAAAACTTAATATATCAAGCAACGCGGACGAAGTCGTGGGTAACAGCTAGTAAACTATATTTAGCGAGTGACTAGTTAACAATGTTGTGTCCTTTTATTTCTTGTTGAACTCAAAGGTCAAATCAAATATGATAAAAAGAGGAATCAGTGTTTAATTAAACAGTACTAATAAGCAACGCTTATAAGTAATTATATTTTAAATATATTTTTCTAAACTTTAAAAAAGTTAACGTGTTCCTGAAATATTTTCTTATACATTGTAATACAAAAACATGCGTTTTTAAATGCCTGTTACGTGCTGTATTTATTATGTATAAGACACGTGTGTAACACGTTAACATGCAAACATCTAATGTGTTTGTGACACGCGGGAACACCACAGATAAAACTTAAAGTGTCTTATTGTGACATAGTTATATTTTTTTATATTTTCGTAATTTTCATGTAAGAAAAAATTATATATTTTAGACTTTCACGATTCGTTATCTATTTCATACATTATTCTGTCGTGGTTACCACAAGTGCAGCTCTATCGAAACATCGCGGCCAATATAATAAAAATAAGTAGCAGCGGTTAACTTCCGAATTCGACGTAGGAGTATTACAATAATCCATGTTCTGCTTAAACATACAATACTCGTTGCTCTAGTAGCTAGATATAAGGCCGCAGACCCAATTTTCTGTAAGAAAATTCTCAGTAGCAGCCCGGAGTTTGGAAGGAGGAGGTGTGTACACTCCCGTTCCTCGGAAAGCACGTTAAGCCGTTGGACCTGCGCCTGAACTCTTTCCGGTCGGTTCAGATTGCCATCCCGTCGGATTATTATAAATAAAAATTTTAACAAAACAAAAACCGACTGCATAGGAAAAACAAATTAATATGCACTAAAAAGTAAAAAAATAATTGCGTATTCTTCTATAATTTGATAATTAACTTACTATTTTCTACTCAACAATATGTAGGTACGAATGTGTTGTGTGGTTGATAATTTATTTACAATTATTGTTACTTTTGGAGTCGATGTCAGCCAAGATGGGTTTATAACTACATACATAGTTAGTTATAGGTGAGATGTGCTTGTGTCGCACGCGCAACTTAACGAGGCGAATAAAAGTCAATTTGTAATGTGTATGTTTTTGTTTGTTTTTAAAAGATTCCCGTATTATTATTGCTAGGTATATTATACTGTTTCCTTAGCTGACATCGACTACATAAATATAACATGTATATAAGAGTACTTATACGATTCTATATATATATATATATATATATATATGTATAATTTTCAAAATTGATCTCAACTTTTAGGAGATGTTCAAATATGTTTCAATTACAAACATATACATATATACTAATGCTTACATGCATAACTCATATTATAAAGAGGAAAGATATGATTTTTGTTTGATTTTTTATTACGATTTAAATCAAAAACTACTTGATCGATTTTAAAAATTCTTTCACCCTTAGAAAGCTACGTCTTTACCGAGTAACATAGGCTATATTATATTTTCAAAATCTTATAGATCCCTACTTAAAATGGAGCAATGTAACCCAACGTATCAAACTGTTGCCTATAAAAGTTATTATTTCGCGTGTGCTGCGAAAACTATTGACGGTATATAAAGAAGTGTTTTATACAATAGTACTACAATTACTTGATCATAACGATGTTATGGTAGGTGAATGAAAAATGTAGATAGCCTATAAAAGATTCGGCCGTGTATCGTTAGTTTGCTACTAAGAATTGAAGATTTCCGTTACTTTGTCATGGATCCTATAATCAGAATCTAACCAAACTATCATCAAACAACCCTTGAAGTACACTCTTTCCAATAAAAAAAATCATCGAAATCCGTTGAATAGATATCGAGTTATTCGTCCATTTGTCGCGCACATACCTCATGGAAATTTACGACTTATATGGTTTTCTCATGGATTCCACTGTCAAAACTGGACCAAAAAAAAATGGGACCAATGGGAAAGCACCACCTTTCAAATAAAAAAAAAATCATCGAAATCGATTCATCCAGGCGAAAGTTATGAGGTAACAACACTCCTTTTTTACTCCTCCTTTTTTTGAAGTCGGTTAAAAAGAAAGAGAGAGTGCACCCGTGTTTTCGCACACACTTGTGCACTATAATATCTCCTGCGTAGTTGGCTAATCTCTCTTGAGATTGGCCGCCGTGGCCGAAATCACTCATACACAACTCACTATTCTGGCGTTTAATTTATGGAATATAATGTGTTTGATTTGACCCCAAGCAATTCTGTTCACTTATTATACTCTCATTAC
The DNA here is from genome assembly GCA_963151315.1 of Nymphalis c-album. NCBI lineage: Eukaryota > Metazoa > Arthropoda > Insecta > Lepidoptera > Nymphalidae > Nymphalis > Nymphalis c-album. The sequence continues at coordinate 11,245,167 of OY720595.1, forward strand.
ATCTACATCATTTACCTTTTATAGCAAATTAGTAAATGGACAAGTCAATTGTAAAATAATTTAAAGATTTTCCCGTGGCATTGTCCCAACGGTGTTGGCACCATAACCTATCTGAACCGCTAGCCTTTGAGCTAAGTACCAGTTACTGAGTCACCTGAACGGATTAGTTATGTACATTGTACATATATTTAATCTTCTTAGGGTTTTTTCGAGAGTATGTTAATATCTGATTTTTTATAGTACGTAATCATAGGTTACTAATTTGTTTATAGTGACTGCCGTAAGCCTAATGTAAAAATTAGTGCTCTATTGATTAAGAGCGTGTATTATTTAGTTTTTGGCAGCAGCTGTGATCAAAAGCTTAACATGTTATCCAAAACACGAAGGAAAGACTCACAAGGGTAGCATCGCCTAAACTAATATATCAACGGCCTATACAAATACTCTTACAAAACAATCGAGCCTGCTCAGAGATATTGAATATATTTTAATTTATTTCAAAAATATTCACGAGTGGGTACCTGGTGGAGACTAGCTTCGCCCACAGACACCGACACTGGGAGAAATATAATTCACTCCAATTCAATACGTCAATACCAACAACGCGATAAAAGATTTAACGTATTTTATATTTTACTAGCTGTGCCCCGCGTTTCACCCGCGTATAATTCATAAAAATATAATGAATAAAAATCAGCCTAGAACCTTCCTCAGTAAAGGGACTACACAACACAATTTTTTTTTTAAATTCGAACCAGTATTTCCTGAGATTAGCCGGATCAAACAAACAAACTCGTTAGCTTTATATATTCGTATAGATGTAAAATAGTTAGGCAGGCTGTCAAATAAGTAATCATAGACTGATACTGTATGAAATATTTAACATTCCTTATACAACTAAGAGTGGGAGCTAAGATGTTGTCTCTTGTGGCTGTTATAACACTGGCTCACTTTCCCTTCAAACTGGACTAGCTAAAGAGAGTATTTCTGTGGTCAGGTAGTACCATGTTGTAGGTATTGTTTTAGTACGGGGCAAAGTGAAAGGTCACAACTATTATTTTTATGGAATCTCGTCATCACCTATCTATTACGTCACCGCATGTGTTATAGTAATAACATGTTTAATTCTTCGAACTGACACGATTGTCAATGGTAAGATTGACGTCACGGTCGTTCCTTAAACCTTTCTCTTAGGATCTATGTAAGTGGCGTACGTGTCCGGAAAATTGATAACGGAACGGAAGAAAGGTTTTCTCAGGTGCGTTTAATTATTTGATCAAAATATTGTATCGTATTGCTAGTCGATGCAGATTTTCTAAAATATTATGAATATTTCTTTATATAATTAATCATAATATGATAATATTATATATATGATATAATCATAATATGATAATATTATATATATGATATAACCTTAAGAAGATAGAAAGCAAAGATTTTATATATTGTACTTAAATTTTTTAACGTGGCTGGGCAGAAACACTCTTTATTTTCCCACGCACAAAGCATATCCTAGCGTTGAGAAAAAAGACATAAAACTACCTGCTCGCTCTAAAAGAAAAGCGATAAAAAAGTCAATCCATTTAAAGTTCGTTTGATATGGCCGCAGTTAGACTTGCTGCAAACAATTTGCATTTTGCAGCATTGCACAAGTAACAACTTGTCTTAAAATTTTAGAACTTTCAAATACCATAATAATACTTTAATTGTTGATTTTGGCCAAGACGGACACCACTAGGGACTACTAGTTACTAGCCATCTGGGCAGCACATATTACAGAACGCAAGTGTGTGCACAAGAACGAGTGCTTACTATCATAATGCTATGGGCTCTACGTGCATAGTTACGAGAATGAAAGTACTGCCCCAGAATCCCCATTTCCCAAAATGGCAATTTGAACCCGTAACCTCAAGAACAGTGGTCATATCAGCAGCAAAGACTAACGAGCCAGTCATACGTCTATGACTCAACATGCAGAAATAACTACATACATATGTATATATATTTACATAACTGTAAAATTATTTCCAGTAACCGGAAGTGCTTCCAAGTTGTAGTACGTATTTAAATAGAATTTATGAGGTTGTTAGAAATAAAGAAAACACTTTTTTTATGCACTTGTTTTATTACTTTGAGCTTTTATACTCATTATTTACATAATTACATCATATATAATTATATACTAATAACAATAAGCAACAATTTTAACTGGATTTTTTAAATACATCGCAAAATATCTTAAGGAGATTGACAATATTTGCTCTTTACTTTATAGAACAAGTATAAGATAATAATGCAAGGATTGCCCACAGGCAGGACAACTTGCCTATTCACTTTTTATAGCTAATAATATGTGTCATATTTATATAATTGTGAATACAGATTTTAAGGGTTCTATATTTTTTGCTTGATCATTTCTTAAGCGTTTTTGTTAACATTTATATAAATCCTCAAAAAGTACCATGGAGTGTACAAATACAGAGTTTGTGATTAAAGTTCTTCTCATGCTCCGTGGTTAAGGAAAAGACTGTATATATCAGATGAAATGCTCCCACATCGGTATCCACCAAACCACTTTATAGCGGTGAAACAAGTTCCAAGCCTTTCAATAATTACATAATAGGTATAATGGTTGCTCGTGATTAGGCGTAGCATGTTCTCGTATTTTCGTTAACTAACTGATATATTTGTTTTATTTACACTAATATACAAAATACTGTAAATAGTACATATGAATGTCCGTGCATTGGATATGTTTTTCTCCAAAGTGTGAAAGCAGGATAATTTTTTTGTTGCCGTACATACGTAGTTTGTTTCGTTCGCGTAGCAGCATTGCAACGCTTTTGCAGCTCGCATGCAATTCTCATGAAAATATAATAATGTCCTTCTGACCGGATTTCAAATATTGCAACTGAAATCCAAAGTAAGCTGGTAGGCCAATCTAAATTAAACAGCCATGTTCGCAATATGCACAACGTAGGTATTCACTAATGGCCTGGAGGACTCCCATGACAAAAAAACTATGGTAAAAACCAACCAACGTCGAAATAATATAATCGAAGTAAAGTAAAATAGTAAAGTAACAGAAACCAGTCAGTACATTCAATGTAAATATTAAGAATCGTATTGGATATCATACAAAATAAATATTGAAAACACTCTTTTCCTCTCTATATTTGTATTCCATAATCCAGTAGATCTATTTTAATTAAATTGAGAATGATAGTGATGTATTACACTCTCATGTCAAAATTCTGGTATCAATATTCCAGGAAATGTATAAATGTATCAATATGATCGTGGAATAACAATTTTACGATATTCCCCGTCAATACGTCCCGCAAAATGGGAACAGTCGCAACCTTGACGTGCAAAATGATCGATCGCACCTGTGTGTGTGTGTTGAATCCTTTCAAAGGCTAAGCATACATTTATTATATTGAACATTCAAAGTTCCATATGTAGATATAATAATTTACGCAATAAGCGGTACTATCATAGTTCAATATATTTATATTTACAACAAGATAAATTAATATTTATTTTTCATGAATCTGTAACTTTTTTTATAAATTACAATTCATAAATACTATACAGATACTCCTACTTACTGAAAACTTACAAAAGCATATTAGTGAAATGTCCATGTATAACCAATAGTTAAATAGTTGTTTATCCTATCATTACAATTGTTATACCGCCAATTGACAGCGTGTCTTTATCGTAGCGTATTATTATGAAGGTTGGAAGCGTGTCTTTATCGTATTGTATTATTATGAAGGTTGGAAGCGTGTCCCGCGTGGAGTGCGGAGAGGCAGGTTCTGGTCCGCGAAGTCAGACATGACCTTTCCCTGCGAGCAATCGTGTCGTCGATACTTCGCAAAAAATTGGCGTGGAGGGCCGTAGTCTCTTTCTGTGAGAACGTCATGCTCCGGGGCTTAAAAGATAGGGCGTAACCCTGGGGCCGTGGATGTGTGCGGTGGTCACCTCACGCGTTCTTGGTATTGAACTGCAAGACTGAATTCGCAATGAAATCCAATCTTAAATAGAGCGAGGTAGGATACTTTGTGTAGGCAAAGTCAGTGGTAGAGACTAGGAAAGCGGAGCGTCAGTCGTCCAGTAACAAGACAGGTCGCCGTCATTGTCGAATTCGAGGTCCGAACTTGACAGGGATTTGCGCAATGACAGATGACTCGCGGAGAGAAGCTAATAAAAGTAAAATAGACTAGAAATAAAAAAGCCTTTCGATGATGTATAACTATGTTCGACCAAATTTTTTGTTTCGCTACTTTTAGTGCGTTCATGGTTAACAATTTCACATACGTTCACAATACTACATGTATCTAAACGTATATGAAATTACTATATAATAATTGACAATATTGACAAAATACCGCGCAAGTCCGAGCAATGCCACTAATGAATTTAATGTAATATCAAGGCTTTGACATTAACGATACAACAAATATATATATTATAGTATATATACAATATTTACCATAATAGGTACAAATTCAACCAGTAAAATTAAAATGACCATATTAGCTTAAGAATATTTGCTATAATATTGTTGTTAGTTAATACGACTTACGTTTTGGAATGTTATAAATACCGACCTGATCCGTGACGATGGAACCGTGGTATTTCCGAAACACGTCGAGAATTTCTCGATAAATAACGTTAGAGAATCCCAATCAGGTAATAATAACAATAATAATGAACACTAACGGTTCATTCAGAATTCGTTTAGCTATACTAATCATCCCTGTACAGTTTTATGATAGGATTTTTTTGTAGCTTACCTTATAATATTATTTAAATTAATCAGCGCTACACAGCGGCTGAAAGTTCACAATTTAATAGGTAACCAATAAATGAATACGTTTAGATTTAAACATTGATTGACTTTCGATTTTATCAAACATATATTTATTATACAATTCTAGTTTTCAATTTATAACCTAAAATAACCTTTTCTCTTAAGAAAAACATAAAATATTTCTCTACTTACATATAATATTATGTTGTTTCTATGTAGAAATACTCTCTGATTATATTACATTCAATCTAAAATGTACTTTAATGACTAGGTAAAGTAAACAAACCTTAATATAATAATTTAATAAAAAAAACTATTCCTATTTCAAAAATTTATAAATACAGATTAAAAATATCATACAAAAACTAGACGAAAACGTTTACTACGTATGTAGTTTAATGTTTTAAATAATATTTGCTTTTATTTTTAGTTTAGTAATTACCATTATATTTTAAGAACATTACAAACATAATGATTTACCTACTTGAGATCATATTTATTATAACTTTAAATCGTTTTTTTTTTTACAATCTATAAACATAATAACGGTTATATTTAATTGACATACATTTTAATGTTATATAAACCACAGATTCATAATTACTTCTGTCTGATAGTGTTTATCTGTTGTTTTCCAAAATGCACCACTTAGACATTTAAACTTATGTCTACGATAAAGATGCTTTATCTAATATAATAATTTACTTCTTTTATTTTATTTTACACTAAATTATCTACTATTAATTTATTCAGTCAAACATGGCAAGTACCCTTGTAGATTGATGAGGGTAATGCCTAATTTATTTACATTTTGTGTAATCTCGTTGGAAAATGAAGTACGACAGCTAATAGGAGTATCAATGGTAGTGGGGGTACGTTATAATCGCAGTATCCAGACTTGCCCGCGGCTTGCACGCGGTCGGCACGCGAGGCGCCCTCGAGGGACTCCTTAGACCGGGAATACCCCTTCGACCGTTCTCCTTGCACGCTTTCTTCATTGCTACGCCAGTACACTGTGGCGATGGTTGCGAGGCACTGCAGGGTAAAATAAAATGCATTGGTATTCTATTTTAAACCTGTTTTAAAGTGATTGATATAAAAAATTAATCATAATAATAATTAAATTTTATTTTTGTATAAATGTATATAATAATGGATCTGTTATATTATTATTAATGATAAGTAATCAAATTTACAAACTAAAAAATGTCTAACTTATTCAAAGTCTGTAATGTACATAATATATGATACATGACTTGGCTCTACCGCATGTTGAGAAGGTGTATTGTTCTGGTACTGTTAACTTTCATCAACAAGTTTTTCTTCTTATCAAATTGTAAGATTAGGGTTTTTAAATAATTATTTATTTTAGTATGGCAGAAGTGTGTTACAACCACCTGATCCTAAGTGGTAACCATCGCTCATAGTGTGCCTGTAAACTGGATCTTAGATCTAATTTAATCCGCGATCCGAAAGATCGACGTTGTCTTATATTATTTAAATGTCTAATAAAGTTCAAATAATTATGAATAAGACAAACATAATATAAAATAATCTCGTATATAGTCTTATTGTAAATGATTACGCTTTTTATTGAATTAATTACATAATCCACTATATACAATACGTCCTGTATGGAAATTAAGGAACACGATCGCTTCACTTCTTCTTCACCTCTTATGACTTTTATTGCGTAAGAAGTTACAACTATGTATGATATCATAAAATAATAATAATATAAATTAAGCTTACGTCGCAATACTGAGGCAATATATTTTTGATCGACAGCAGGATTGACTAAACATTTTTTTTTATAAGAAGCTTCAATATTTCAGTATAGATTGTTTATCATAAATCAAGATACGATTAAATGAGGATTTATTTGATTTACTGAAAATAACATTATGTTACACAGATTTCCTGTTTCCTAGAAATTGACCTTAACCTTACCTTCAACTTCAAGTCTCCCTTCCGAAAGTGCTTCGGCTTCGCTTTAAAATCGAGAGCAAGGCTTGTAGTCTCCAAGCCATCTTCGTGCTTGTAAAGTTCTGGCTCGAGAACAGTGGAGAGCGGTGCTGGTTCCCCGTTGATGTACCACGAGAGCCTCGTGGCGGGGCGGGACCGTCCAGACGTACAGTTCACTTGAACTCGATCCCCAATCTGATACCGCAGTCGAGAACCAGTTATAACTGGTCCTGTAGAGGGCAGAGCTGAAAAAAATCAACTTAAATAAATTCTTGTTTTGTAACAATGTTGTCTAAATTTAAAATTTTAACAGTATCATCATCAACGCATACCAATCTATCAAAAAACTAAAATATTTTAGAATAGAAGAAAGCTTATTTTATTTTTTTTGTAATTTATTTTCATTGTCAAGGAGCTGCCAACCATTACCATGGTTATATTTATCCGTGACGGCCATTCATTCTCCATGTGATCAATTTAGTTCACTAAGTTCTCCCAAGAATAAATACAAACAGCATTTTTACCCATTACTTCGTAAGAGAACTTGACGAGGAAATTTATTGTTGAAGATACATGCAAGGGCCTCAACCACTCTTTAGAGGCAGCAAACCAACCCATAAGCATAAGGCAGCTGAGAATATGTCTGCCAGACCATGCCAGATACGCTGGCTCCAAATAAATGAAACGAACGAAAAGATGATCTTGAGGATGATTATTCTGATGATCATTAAACTAAGCTACGATAAAAATAATTAAATATACAATCTATTCATAGTAGAAATATATGTTCATACCCACTACGATCATATCAGCAAATTCAGAGACGGTCGGAAACAGCGGTCGTTCGCCTGACACCTCGCAACGGTAGCGCCCGCCCGTCTCCAGCACAGCCGGGTACAGCGTAACGTTCGACGCGTTGTGAGTTGATTGCTAAAACAAACGTATGTATGTTACGTTTCATGTGAAAAATAAATATATTGTTTTGCTAGCTGAAGCTTAAGAGCCGACTATGAACCTGATACTAAAGATGTTTTGCTAATCGAGCATGTAAGCGCCTCAATTACCTTTGGTCGGAAATTAGCTCACCAGTAAAAGCACTCCGAGAGAGGTTGGGATCATGTTGACAAATTATTTTGCCATGCAATTTATACTCTACCATCAAATCTCTGACAACTCTGACATGAAATAATGGATTAAAACTAATCGAATGTATTCATGAAAACAAAAATATATGTAGGTTTGCTTCTGTGATTTAGTTCTCCACAATCAATTTGTAAATTACTATTTTACATTAAACAAAGAGCACTATCATACAATAAAAAATATGTCTTGTGTTGTGTTGTTCTTTTGCTTTTTCTCAACACCATTAAGAGACAGTATAATATTTTTAAAATTTAGCACGAGACTTAGATTTAGTAATAACAGTGACAATGTATTTTAGAAAAAAAACTCTAGAAAACTGAAAAATACGACTTTTATATTGCCAAACGTCTCATGACAGTAAGATTTTGAGCTTACTGCCGCTGCGAGTTTCCATTACGCAAATTAATGTACCACAGTCATGTTAAGTACGTGAAAAACCAGCGAGAGTTTGGAATGTACATTATATTGAGAAGAACCAGCAAGAACTCAGTAGTTACTCGTTTTCGACAATCAAGATACATTAATAATTAAATACAATGGCATTATTATTTTTCCTACATACAAATCGACAAATACTTACTCCATACTTTTTTATCCAATGTAATCCTTTATAGAATATATGGATAATATCATCCAACTCAATCCACATTGATTTACTTGATAACTGGATTGGATTTATGTAAACTTGTTATTATTTGCCGATTTGCAAAATTTAAAATCAGTTATGATTAATGAATTTAACAAAATAATATCTTTATAGCTTTGCGGTGAAGTAACTGTATATATGTACAAAATATGTAATACATATATTTATATGCTGCTTCCATGTCGTTATTGTATTATATGATTATATCTATAAATTAATTTACGTTATTTTAATTTTTTTTTAATTCCGTCCTCGCGTTTCGATTCTACTACCACTTACCATTTAGGAGTAGGTACAGTTATTTGCCTTCCCGGCAGTTAGATATTTAATAATAAAATCACAATCTAAGTGTTAGAATTGCAAATTGATGAAAATTGTGTGCTTCAATTCAATATTATGAATTTTGCTTTGGACAACACCGATTTTTTCATTTCCTAACCTTTAAGGCTACCGACATAGAAGTTCTTCGTTTAACCTCCGTTTCCTATAGAAAAATCTTAGTAGAAGAATGGTAAATAAAAAAGTAATTAAATCTCAAGTTTTTTTATTCATGCCGTTGATCGAGATTAATTGTTTTTGTGGTCTCTACAGTTCGCTGATACAGACAAGTTGATAAGTAGATCGCACAAAGTGCACCACGGTTGAGCAGCTTCCCTCGTCCCCCGATTAGACCATAACTTTTGTACTTAGTACAAGTAACTTAACTTAATCTTCCGTTTAAATACAAGTAACTCATATACAATAATTAGACGTAGAAACACACTACATTGCTAACATTGTTAGGAATGTGGAACACAGAGCTTGATGATAAGCTCGTCTGTGTAGGTACCGCTCATCAGATATTCTACCTAAAAACACCAGTAGTATTGTTGTATTCCGGTTTGAAGAGTTTGTGAGCCAGTGTAAGTACAACACAAGGGACATAACATCTTAGTTCCCAAGATTGATGATGGACTGGATATGTCAGGAATTGTTAAAATTTATTACAGCGCCAATGGCAGTGGGGTCTACTTACGATTAGATTATTAGAGTCGTGCCTCACACCCTACGTAAAATGTATAAGGTTTTAAATTTATAAACCGCGTGAAGGATGAAGGAAGATGTTTGTTACCATATGGACATAGTCCATTTCTTTACCCTTGCTAACCTAAATGAAAAATTTCATCGAGAGAATGGCTTAGACTTGGAAGCGTAACAAACAAACTATTTTTCGAATTTGCAATATTAGTGGATTTGTTACCTCTACGTCAACTCCAGGCAGCAAAAATTTCCTCCTCGGCTCAACATCGCGCGGAACGTGTCTGAAGAATTCTTTTCCATCTTTGTACCACTTGACGGAGTACAGTATGTCGGTGGGACTGAGTCGCCAGCGACATGACAGCGACGGCCTTGTGCCCAGAGGTACGTGTGTCGGCACCCGGAGCTCTACCAGTTCCAAGCCTGTCACTGTATACTCTGAAACAATACATAAATATATAACATATAAATAAAGTGAACATTTTATTTTAATCTGCAAATCGGTTAACGCAAAATTATTTTAATAACTAGCTTCCGCCCGCAGATCGTCTGCGTTCGAGTTGTCATGATAATTCAAATTCATTTAGTGAAAACCATTGAAACATAAAACCTTCTTCAATAATAATATTAGTAGGTAGATATCTACCAATAAAATGTCAAGTATTTTTAATATGACGTAATTTATGTGATATTTATACAGAATTTTTATTCTCTATCCGTTATTAGTTGTTATACAGGCAAAACTCCATTAAATGTCACATCAAATAATTTCCCATGTGACGTTCACGTAAAAAAGGCACTATTGCCCTCGCCCAGCAGTCATGGATAATTTTACTTTACGACACGCGGGCGGAGCGCAAATGTAAGTAAATTGGCGAATAAAGACAACGAGCGAGTGAATTTCGCTATGCCAATATCACATCTATTTATGTGCATAATAACATTTAAAATTATATAACTCTATACTAAAAAGAACTCTACAAATTTAGTAAGATTTCAAATTTATAGAAGACAAATTATATCGAATATCATTTTTATTAAAAACTTTCAAAAAAAAATCTATTCTTTCAACGCTCGTGAATGGTTAGGAAAAGGAAAAGAGTAAATTGAAAGAGAATTTAAAATAACGAACTATTGTAAAATGTGAATTTTATTATCATTTTCTCGTCGAACGCAATAAAGAAACTATTACATTAGAAAAAGTCTTTGTCCACGCGGGCAAGACATTAGTCAGGTTATTTTTTTATTGAAAAACGTATTAGTAAACTGACACATAGGTCACTTGATGGTGGGCGGTCGCAGCCTTTATACCTTGAAATTGTGAGAAATATTAACCATCCCTTAAATGGCCAAAACGCAACCAACCTTGGGATATAAGATGCTATCCCATATTATGCCTGTAGTTGCGCCGACTCATTCACCTTTCAAACGGGAACACAAAAAAACTAAGTATTACTATTTCGCGTCACAATATTCGATGAATGGGGTATAATTATTAAAAAGTTGTTAATGGAAAATTAAAAATATAACAAAATTTAATTACCTAATTAATAAAGCTACGGTTGCGATCATAACTTGACCTATTTCCAAAATTATTTATTATATACACATTTTGTTAATTTAATATCATTATTTTGTAGCTACAAAATTATCAAAAACAATTGAACACCATGCTTTAAATGTAATTAATCTTTTATAATGACAATATATAGCTACTACTCGAATGAAGTTAATTTACAATATTAAACAAACAACACCTTAAACAATTTTAGACAAAACCGACCAGTTAGTGAAAAAAAAACAATAATTACGCAAAACAAATTTATATTAATTGAATATGAAAATATATTAATGGTACTAAAATTTTCTTTTGTTTAACTGCTATAAAATTGTTACTAGGAGCGATAATAATAATTATATTGAATCATCAAGTTTCGGCATTAAATTAAATGCAAAGCTAACGGTTTGGAATGGATACCTTTGCACTAATTAAATTACATAGGTTTGTTAATTACATACAATTTGTACGGTTAAAAAATCAATGAAAAACTTTTATCGAATTGTAAACCTTATTTGACAATTATTTTTAATGAAATTTATTGATATTGATAGGCCAAGTTAAATGATTATAATTTCGTTTATCTTACGCTCATCCAGTCAGTAAATAAAACACAAATAATTTTATTTTCGTTGTTTAAAAAAGATAAGTTTCTTGTTGACATATCAGGATCATCCTGGATCGCTCAGACCTCCCCCCGCTCAGAGTCTTCCCCCTCCTCAAGATTGCATGAAATATCGGATTACGGATAAAAACATGTCATAGAAATTTGGAGCCATTTATGGCAAAAGCCGCGATTGTTAAGATTTACCAAAAAAAGAGACAAACTTCCATCTGTTTACATCTAAGCAGAGTGACATGATGATTGAAGCTTAATTCCTTCCTCTTCGTATACAAGCCTTTTAAAACTGATTCATACTTTCGTTTTTGTAATTTTTTAAATATACTTCACAACATACATATGACACATATTTGAATTTAAGAACAGTTTTCCGGTGATAATTTTCAACAAGAGCAAAATTTATTAGTGGTTTTTAAACAAAAACTATACTAATAAACAAGTGTATTCATTTCATATTTCATTTTTCAATATGGAAATATTGTGTTTGTAAAACAAACACAAACATGCAATTTAATTCATTTATCATCGATTCTACTCTATCATCATTTGTTCTACAATAAATATTTTCATGCTTTGGTTTGTGTTTGTGCGAGCCAATCTAATTACAAGCACAAGGAGTACCTTAGATCTCATAGTTGGTTATTCGCATTGGCAGATTAAAATTAACAATAAAGTAATTGAGAAGAAAGAAAAGAGGTTTTTACCATAAGTTTTGAATCGTCAAAAACTAAATAACTAACTACGATTATTTCTAAAACACAACACCACAATACCAAGTATTGCTGTTTTGCGGTAGAATGTCTGATGACTATCTGATGCCCGGACTCTTGCACAAAGTACCTGCCACCAGTAAAATTACATTTTATTTTGTTCATTATAAAATGAACCAATACAAATTATAAAATTGGTATGTATATGTATATAAGCTTTTTAATATATTTATTATTATAGAACTAAATACAATTTCGAACGTAATTTGATGTATTTATTTCACATCTATTTGAATTTTAGTTGAAGAATTCCAAACGTTTAATGAAATTAATAATTATTTTTCAATCTATATAATGCCTAAAAAAACTATTCGCGTTAATAAACGACGCGGGCTCGGTTCAATAAATTAGTAATTAATAATTATGTACTGTTTCTGACGCTCGCTTGCTTCCATAAGCTAAAAGTTAATAACTTCTTCCCTTATCACAAATTATTTTTCATATTTATCTTGTGTATATTTAATTAATTCCTTAACCTTAATAATTCTTTTGTATTAAACGATACAATTTGGATACGTTTATACAAAACAATACAAAACTTGGCGAAGAAATCACCAGAACGTTGTAGGTGTTTTATGTTTTAATTGTATTTAATTAAAAATTATATTTTTTATCAGTAAAATCTTAAGTTTATCAAATTAATATAGACATTATATTAATAAATATTATTTGAGATTAAAAAAAAATCCTGAGTAAGAAATGCGCAATTTAAAGGCTTGCCCACGATGCGTGTTATTACAGTCGGACGCTGACCAGACCGCACCGATGTGCCATAGAAAGAAAGTAGTGGAAACGCAGACAAGTAAGTACCAGTGCGACGGTAAAAATCATAGATGTGAGCATGTGCGCAGTGGCCTGAGGTCCGGTGCGGTGCGTGACCGTGCGTAATCATGGCAGTCCGTGAATAATTCGTAATTACATACATTTGTGTTAACAATATTTTGACCAACCTTATTTTAAAGTCATCAGATAAATCTATAACAGTAATCCAGAGAAGGCAGCATTAATAAATTCACTACTAACTTATAAAAGTTAAGCTATAGCCCTACTTACACTGTTTTCACTGGATAAAAGAACATTAGTATTTTATGATAGCAATGTAAGGCTAACTAAGGAATAGAATTTGATCAAAGATGACATCTGAAATTTTAGCCTCACGAGACAGTCGGTAAAAGCACTCTTTAACTTAATTGATTTGAACTGGCCACAATTACAGCCTGATACTTGAGAGGATTAATCAACAGGACATACGATTTAGTCCAAGCACTAATAGCAACTAAATCAATCTGAGCTATATCACGAAAATAAGAAAATAATTACATGTCATGACTACTTTATTTCTTTGTAATGTATTCATGTTTCATAATCAAAAACAAGGAAATACTATATTATACCTAGCAATAATAATACATCTTTTAAAAACAAACAAAAACTTACACATTACAAATTGACTTTTATTCGCCTCGTTAAGTTGCGCGTGCGACACAAGCACATCTCACCTATAACTATTTATGTAGTTATAAACCCACCTTGGCTGACATCGACTCCAAAAATAAAAATAATTATAACTACAATATTAACCACACAACAAAATCGTACCTACATATTGATGAGTAGAAAATAGTAAGTTAATTATCAAATTATAGAAGAATACGCAATTATTTTTTTACTTTTTAGTGCATATTAATTTGTTTTACCCTTGAAGTCGGTTTTTGTTTTATTAAAATTTTTGTTTATTCTTACTTTAAATTTCTTGTAAATATATCTAACGCGTCGTCAATTAAAGCTTTATTTGATTTCATATATCATTGAAGATTCTTTTAATATGCACGAATAACAATTCAATGCTCTTCAGATAATTGGCCACTGTTTTATTCAGAAAAATACAAGCCTATTACGTGTAATAAGTATACATGGTGAGAATAAATTTTCTTTAAAAACGAACATGTCTGTTAACAGCGAGAAGCGTTAAAACCGAACATTTACATTAATTACAAGGGTGTATAAGCCGTAAGAATACTTAGGATACGTAAGATTTACATACTGTTTATTTTCTCATAAAAATGTTTGTTATACAACCTATAGATTGCTGACTTGCACCTGCTGACTTTAGATATACCTCATTATATTATTATTTACGTATATATATACATGAAAATAAAAATATTTACAGTACAAATCATGACCGCGTGTATGGTGAATGGAATGCTACAGCGTTTCCCTGTTGAATCGCAATGCCGATCCTTTGGACGGAGAATGAACTACAGCCGCCAATAAATAAAAAAAAAGGTTTTGCATTAATAGTCCCTTTTTCAAATTCTTCAAATTCATTATAATTATTTATATATATAAAAATGATATTTATAGGCAATAACATAATAGGTATTTTCGAATTTAAATGAAAACTACACGCGAAACTACACACATTAAACGAAAAAACAGTAATAACAGCTAAGCTGCCAACGGGGCATTACAGTCATCTGAGAATCCCTCAAGTAAAGGTCATGCCCCCGTGCAATGTCTTGAGCGGGATTTCAGACTAAGCGTCCAATCCAATTGTTGGACTACACGACTAAGTTGAGAAGCATTTTAATTAGTATATTATCTAAAAAAATATACCAAAAAAACTATTACAATGATTATTATTATATATTCTATGTAGGAAATTTAATAACGAATTGTCCATTCGATTTTACCTGACGTTTCGACAGTTGCGTCTCGCTAATGAATTCGTGACCACGACAGGTTCAACTGAGGAAACTATTTCTTTATTATTAATTAAATATAGGAATTTGAATTTTTAAATATACTTATAGAAGATGCACTCGCAATATTCCTTGATAATTCATTTTTATAATAAACTAGTTATCGCCCACGGCTCTACCCACACGTTAAAAGAGCGGGGGGCTGATGCTGATGTTTGTTATAAAAAAGTTTGTACAAAATCGGTTCAGTTGTTTAGATGTGAAAGCGTAACAGATGGAGTTACTTTTGCATTTATAATATTTTATATTACACCAATGATATATTACAAATAAGCCGAGATTCCCGAGAGGTGAGAACGATGATCGTGGGTTCAATATATGTGGAATTTGGACAAATATGTTTAACAATTTCAAGTTTTCAAATCATGTTGTCGTCAGTCGTATTACAGTGCCACCAAATCTTAGGCGAATGTTTACACCTTGGCAAAAGAAAGAGTTCTATCAACGTGACTTCTACTTGGCTGAGCATTGTAGCCACCTATTAGAAGATTACCAATTAGGCCGCCTAATACCAACTTCCAGCTCTCGACTCAATTCTACGCAGAGCTGAGAGATTAAAAGGTATTAAATTGCTAATTGAATCATATATACATATACAGACACAAGCTCATAGACTAACAGTCGACTGCTTGTCTTTGTTCTTCTATTCTTACACCTATAATCGGATTACAAGATGCAATGTAACCTACATTGGTTCACCTACTTGGTGGCATCCATATATGGCTGAAATCCCTAACATAGCGCTTACAGACAGTTTCATAATGAGCAACTAAGTTGTGGAAATCGCTGCCGGCATATGTATCGCCGGGTACAAACACATTGGTTATCAAAATTTTAGCTGGTTCCATCGTCGAACATATCTTGACATAACTGTATTTAGATTGTGGTCAAGTATACATCTATATTTAATAAAAAAGAAATAATATATAAATATTTTATTATTAAGTTAATTTTTTCTCTCAAATAACTTTTTATTAATTTTATAAATATTTATAAGTCATCCGTAATGAAATCTAAGAGTGGGTCTAAAATAGCACTCTCGTCACGACACGACACGACACGTGACACGATGTCGTCAGTCTCCTTTCAATAAATGTATGAACAACGTTAAATATTCATTCAACGAAATGATGAAGAAGTTACGCGAACAAGTTGAATCAGATAAGTAAATAAATGTGATTCCACTTAACATATTTCAAATGATACGCAAAAGATATAAGCTGAATGGTTATCCTTACACACATAGATAAAGTTTTAGCGCGTTTGAATGGCAATGGCTGACATTATCGTAAAAGTCGAAACTTTGCGTGGGAATAGCTCCGACGAAACATAAGGGGCTCACATACGATTGCCGAACTTTGTAATGTACTAGGTCACGCGTTTTCATTGTACGCGTGATAAATGCCAAACTACCTGTTCCAGGTCACTAATAAAAATGATTTACGCGATTATTTGTATATAAGTAAAATTTCGGTGATCACACATCGATAGTTCTGTAAACTTTAACTACGGAGACATATTGCCATGGAATGCTTTCTCTCAATTTGTCACTTGTTCCGAGTAAACTACATGATATTATATTCGGTTGCAAATTGATTATCATGAATGTTATAAGATCTGTCCTTTTTCGTCTGTCGTTCGAGCAATACGATTAGAAGGACATAATATCAGTATATATTATAACACTTGGATATAAGTTAAAATATGAAATTTAACTTAAAAAGTGGCTTCAAAGTATGCCTTAATATAAGACAAAAAAAATCTAATATTCACTACCACAGTCAGTAAATTTAACAAATCTAATTATGATGGGGATGACTACCAAAGAGATTCTGTATTACAACTTAAATATGGCGATCTAAAATAGAAATGGCTTGATTATGGTAAGATTGGTCATCCACTAATCTACCCATACAAGGTGAATTCAAAATCCTACGTAAATAACACCCCTTCAAGGAAGTCAGCGCAAAAGTTAAAAGTTTGAATCCTGAAACGTAAATTATGACACTTTCTGGTGATAAAAATTCAGACATTTTAAAATCACATCAATATAATTTAAAGATAAGATGCACCGAAGGCACAGACTATACGACTGTGGAAATATAAATATGAGAAAAAAAAAGTGATTAGATCTAAACACCTTTGCCAAATATATATGTTTATCATCTGTATATCATGTAATGCCTTTAAAATCTGTCGCTGAAATAAACGTACCCGATCCGCCCCTCCAAACGATCCTCAACGCTTTCACGTTCTCAAAACGAAGAAGAGAAAAACTTACACTTGACAAATAAATACTGAACTCAAACTTCAGAAACACGGATACTCTGGCTAAAAGTTTTCTTTTTATTCCGAATGATTAAACAATAAGTGAAGTATGAAGGTTATCAGCATTCAACCAATATCAGAAAAAGGAGATTATGTTTTCAGAATATTTCTAGGAAGGTTCCTTAATTTTTAATTACCAGGACCTTGAGATAAACATAAATAATATTTACCAAAATATTACAATCGGTGAAGCTATCCAGGACATACACATTAAAATAAATCAACATTCTAGAGGGGGAAGGAGTAAAACCCATTATACATATTAAAAAAATAACAGTGTGTTAATTCTTAGATATTTAAGTATAATTGATATTTATTCTCTCAGTGCCATCAAGTAAAGGTAGTAATATATTTGGGTGAGAGAGATCTCCAATAAGAATTTGACGAGTAATGACAACATATCTTAATATAATGAACTATACTTGTTTACATTTAAGTATGTATACTAACCGTAAATAATATACTATATGGCTTATACTTTTTTCTTTTTTTATATAATATTTAAATAATTATGATGAAATCAAATCACTTGGACATTAAAGCAATAGTAAAATAATAATCTTTTTTAAAATAAATAATATATTAGGTCCTTACACATGAAATTAGCGTTTTGTCGCACTGACCACTTTGATCTGAAATATCTCCTCTTTGGTTAAGAATTCCAAATTCAAATTTATAAATTCATTTAGCTGGTACATTTGAGTTTTGAAAAGCACCATCCGCACAATGGAAAACATGAAATATCAGTGCTGCAGAAACTGCTCGAAGGATTTATGATGTGAACGGCGCTGGTGTCGCAAAAGAAAGCACGGTACATTTTTGGTTTCAACGTTTTCGTTCTGGAAACTTCGACCTTCAGGATCAACCCCGTGGACAGCCGGAGAATGAAGAAAAATGAAGAATTAAAGACTATTGTGGAAGCGTATCCATCACAAAGCACTTCAGAGAGCTGCAGGCTTCGGGGTAAGTAATAAAACTGTATTAATCCACTTGAAATCGGGAAAGTAAGAAAACTTGAACGATGGGCACCTCATGAATTGAGTGAATCGAACTTGCAAACACGCGTCGACTGCTGTCGCTAAGTTGTTACTTTGCTCAACCGACACAATAATGAAGGGATTTTAAATCCAATCATTACTTGTGATGAAGAGTAGATACTGTACGATAACAGAGCAAAAGTGCATAGATAACAACGGTTTGTACCTACTTTGATTAATTAAATATATTTTACAAAAAAAATATATATTCCTCCCGTACAAAACGCTAATTTCATATGTAAGGACCTAATATTATGTAAAACTCCGTCTTATTGCCTCTACTGCTGACAGGAGAGGTCAATTCTTCTCCCAAAGTAATTGCGATAACACAATTGCACGTGGTCATGATAATTATTTGTAATTCTTTTGTATATACATAAGGCCTTAATGTTAATAACTATTGTTTATAAATAATAAAAATAAGCCTAGAGCCTTCCTAATAAAAGAACTAGTGTCACAACACAAATATATTTTTTAAATTCGAACCCGTTGTTCCTGAGATTAGCCCGATCAAACAAACAAACTCTTCAGCTTTATAAGTATAGATAAAAACATATTGATATGGTCGTAACTGATTCAGATACGATAAAATTTATACAATTTAAATTTAGAACATCGCTTTCCGTGCCTACGAGACCACGATTGTATTTTATTTCTAAACATACCACGTACGCTGTGAATAAAAATAGGTTGACAGACAGACTGATACGAGAATTACCCTTTAAGGGTTTTGTTTCAGCATCGGACGTACGAAATCGGAACAATGATTGTATATGCTGTTGAATAGAAAGTTTATAAGCCTAAATATATAATTCCACTAAAGTTAAACATCTATATTTATTGTTCGTATCTTTCTACTCATATAACACTGAATCTATGCCAATATATAAAGCTGATGAGTTTGTTTGTTTGATCCAGCTAATCTCAGGAACTACTGGTTCGAATTTGAAAAATATTTTTGTTTTGTATAGTCCTTTTATCGCGGCAGGTTCTATGTTGATTTTCATTCATTATATTTTTATTAAATTAAATATACACGGGTGGAACCACGGGGCGCAGCTAGTAATTAAAAGAAACGAGGTCGTTGACTTTATAAATAGTGTTGAACGTATAGTTGCATTTATAAAGTTTTTAGCCTGAATTAAGCAAGACAGTACTAATCCAGAGGAAGCCGGCCCGGCAGCACTGAAGGTCTTCGCATTGTATTACACCGGGAAGAGGATTCACTTAACAACGTATTTTCATTAAACGCTTTAGTAGTTCTAAACAAAATGCTTACAAAGTATTACCAACCATTACCAACCACCGATGTTTTTTTGCAAACACATTCAACGATACATTTTAATACGTAATATATTGTTATTAAAACTAATGCACATGACATAATTATTTTTTTTGTTAAAACACGTATAACCTTTTTTAGTTTACGCTGACTAATCAATTCCATATTCAATTTGACGAATCAATTTGTTGAAGTTGAAATTGACCGTACTCTACTCACCATAATGTAATTTCGTTTTATTGGAACGTTCGAAGTTTAAAAATGAATATACGGGTTTTTTTTAATATTAGTATCTACGGGTGCGTGACCTGTATACCAATAATACAATGTTTTACTGCCTCAAAAAGCCGAGATGGCCCAGTGGTAAGAACGCGTGAATCGTGAATTAACCGATGATCGTGGGCTCAAACCCGGGCAAGCACCGCTGAATGTCATGTGCTTAATTTGTGATTATAATTCATCTCGTGCTTGACGGTGAAGGAAAACATCGTGAGGGAACCTGCATGTGTCCAATTTCATTGAAATTCTGTCACATGTGTATTCCACCAACCCGCATTGGAGCAGCGTGGTGGAATAAGCTCCAAAACCTTCTCCTCACAAAGAGGAGAAGAGGCCTTAGCCCAGTGGGACATTCACAGGCTGTTACTTACTTTACTGCCTCATTGGTCTAGTGGCTAGAATAATGCCGCTGATCTCGAGGTCCTTCGTTCAAAGCCCGGATCGTGCCGATTAAAAGTTATTGGATTTATCGATGATAAATTCTTAGTTTATTTGTTCATCTACGAAATACAAACAGTTTAAAAAATCCATACTTTTTTATTTAGGTTTTCGCAGTTAAATAAGAAATCATAAACAACAGACAATTACATAAAAAATATTAAAAATTATATATTAAAATTCATAGCGGATTTTTTTCAGCGGTTAATCACATGTAATCTAATAAACCAGTATATTTAAAAAACAATAAGCAACAGGAGATTTTCACATGACTACTTAAAGTACATTAAATTTTATTTACTTTTCAATACTTATTATTGTGATAATGTAAGAAACTTTTATATTACTCGTACATCCAATATTTAATAACAGTAACTATCATTTTAACACTAACTATGTTTGCTTTTATAAACTAAGCTTACTCGACTTAGAAGAGAAAATCAAGCTTAGTTATATAAAAGCAACATTAATTTTATCATGATTGATTTATATAATTATAAATTTTTATATGGATGTTTGTATAATGTATTCCTTAATGGATGTTTTGTTCACTGTTCGCGCATTAATTTTAATAATTTAACATAATTTCCGACCACGATATATATTAAGCACTTCTTAAGCGATGTAATTAAGCGTTACTTAGCAGCGCTCGGGAGGATATCTCGTTCAATTATTCGAACCTGGATGCAAGATCACGACCTCGCCCAGCGACATACCTGAAAGCTTCGCGACAAAATTCAGTATCGCAATTATGTATAACACGCAACACTCAAACAGTTTTCGTATAAATATTTATAGATTATTATTTATCATTGCAAATTATGTATTTATGTTATAACGCAGGACAATACAGCAAATATATTTATATTAACAAAATGGCGTTTTACATAACGTAAATACGTAAATATATTTTACATATATAAATATTACATTTTTATTTGTTAGTTTTGGTGATGTGGTTTAATTTTGTTTGTTCGCATTTTTATTTTTAAGCATTTTACTATATATTTAGCATCCAGAAGTGAAAACTGATTTTATTAGGACCTCGAATTGATTTATTCGTACATAGAACACCAAATCATTTAAATTTATATTAATTAATCACTCAATTACATATATTTTTTAATGTGTCCTAATATGTCGCGCCAATAATTAATTACGTTACCTTTATGTGCACTCACAAGATGGCGGCGATTAAAATTAGCGCGGTTCTTTTTTTTTAATAACGCTGTCGCATGGACAAAGGAGTTTCCTAACTATACATATATATGATATATTTTGTCGTATATATACATATACTGTATACATTCAAAATACCACATTGTTTTACGGAGGAACGAAATTAACATGACTATAAATTAATAAAGTTTTAAATTGTATGAAACTAAAAAGTTCATATTTCAAATAGTTTGTAGTTTTGTAATCCATGCATATGATATGCGTCGAGAATATTTGTCCTCGCAGTAGCAGACTGTACTTACAAAAGGTATGTATAGTATTATTTTTAACGCTATAGGGAGGCGGGTCATGATAAAATGGGCCACCTGATATGTGGTCATCACTGCTCTTAGAAATTGGCGAGGCAAGAAATATTAACCATTTCCTACATCCCAATGTGTAAGCAGCCTTATGCACTAAGATTTTATGTCCCCTGTGACTGGCCCACTTACTCTTCAAGCTGGACAATTCTATTAATTATTTGAAATAAAAGTTGTAAAAGACATAACCTATTTCTCCTTTAATAATTAGCAAAAATCTATTGACTATCAGAAATCTTAGTGATCGATAAAAATAAAATTATGTACCTATAACATCTTAATATAAATATCGAAATATTCAGGTCTAATTGTTCAATCAAGTCCTATATATTCTAACGTTCATAAGAGTTGTTTCAATATATTTAATTTTGAAGAGACTTTATCACAATCAAACAAACCAACTTAACATAAGCTATTTAATAAAATTATCGTTATAATGATGATGAAGAAGAATGAATCTGAATATTTAGTTTATTGAACTGAGTATATACTTGGCAGTTTATTTATTTAAGGATCTCCAACAAAAGATACACACTTACAAGTACATTGAATTGAATAATATTATATCGAATCCTTGATAACTTCAAGTCGTTCTTTCGAAAGTCTCTCCCGATACGATAACCAACGTGTCCTCACATAGCAGACGGAATTGGCCAAACGGATAGTATTAGTCACTCAACCTACAATTTTAATAAGCCAATAATTATAAGCCAACCACCAAAGCAGTCGGAACAAAATCGTATAAAGTAATTAAGACTTAGTACGTTATTTTTTTAAAGTTAAAGTTGTTATGTGAAATAAAATGTAATTCTAAATTAACCGAGTTTATTCTTAGTAGATTTATTACTTTAGAAGAGGTGGCAGAGGAACAACACATTGCCTTTGTTCAGATAAAGTTTGTTTTATGGCTAAAGCGAGAAAATTAATATTCATTGCTGTATCAAAATAAACTGTATAAAATTACCAGAAAATCTCAAACTCACGCTTAAGCTACCTGTATTAAAAATTTTTTAACTTTCAACTGATTTTTTTTCCAATAAATGCATTACACAGATTGAAGACATTTGACGTGAATATTAATGTTGTAATAGATAAGTTTCAAGTGAAAAACGCATTATAAAGTAAGTTTTGTTTGTTTTTTTAAGTTTCAGTGATTGTGTAATTATTGTCAGTGCAAACTTAGCTGATGTTACATACATACATTACATACAACCGCCCATAAACATTGGCGATGTAAGAACCTACCCTACCCAGACGGACCAATCCCCACCACTTAGTAAGTTTGCCATGAAACCAACGTATTATAAGTAATTCTGCTCTATAAATATAGGATTTGTTAATACTGACTATTGTGCCATCTTTTGGATCCAGACTTGCTATTAACATCTCGACGGTAATCTCGATGGAACATTATAATATATCATGTGAATATGACCCCAATCTGTCGAGAGAATATTTTATATGAGTCAGAATAAACTTTTAAGATAAAACAACATTTATCAAACTAAATGATTAACTTTAAGCATTTGCTTTTAACAAAAATCGAACTATGAATTTTGCATCGGTACTTTCTGGAATATCAAAATATCTCTCTCATAAAAAAATATTGTTTCAATATACGGTACATATAATATTTCCACGAATATATAAATCCCACGTTAACGCTGTTTGTTAGACTTACGGCCGAATACTGAAACGTCATTCAAATATGATTAGGACTCAATTGCTTGGAATGTCATTATTTTTCAAAATTTAGTATGCGAAATTTGAAATTCGAAGACGTTTCAAATATTTAAGCCCCCTTCATATTTGAAAGACGTTTCAGTATTCGGCCATTATACTATTAATATCTACATTCTTCACGTATTATTTATTTTATAGATATCTATCTAGTGTTAGAAGTTCTTGATTAAGCTGAGATTTTGTACGTTATTGAATATAATATAACAATTTCAAGCCATTTTATAAAATAAGAACACTTTTCTTTTATTGTGATAGTTTATCGAGAAAAATTTAGTACCAGCCTCGTTTACAAAATAAATAAATAAGTGAAAAGCAAATTTCTTATTTTTTGAAGACTTCTCGTCAACGATAAAAGAGATTCTTAATTTCATCATGGAGATTTTGGATTAAAGGCAAAATCATCTGAAGCGGTATATTGCACAAGCACATTTTTAGTTTTTCAATAAGTTTGTAACTAACTCGATCTACCTACGTAAATGCGAGTACGAGTACCTTCTGTTGAATTTTAAAGTTTTGGTTTCGAAGCAATTGTCTAGAAAATTACATCTTAAATGGATCAAGTTGTGATTTGATATTATTACTTTAAATCTACAATTTAGGAAGAATATGAATGGAGAAAAGTTATTCCAATTACTTATATGCTATTGGACAGCAGACTATTCAGTACCATATATAAGTAATTGGAATCTGTTACCTTCAGTTGATCTGATAGCATCTCTGTTCATATTGATTATTTTGATATTAATCAGTGGTAATCATCGCATATGTGAAAGTAAAAGCGGTTTTAATAAGGTTTAAGGTTTGCTTAAATAACGTTAAGCTTATTCTGACTACACAAAGTCAATAAATTCATACTTCTTCTCTCTAATATAAAACTCCGC